>OX388307.1:17185338-17354651 GCA_947579605.1 Athripsodes cinereus | reverse complement strand
ATTCGTTCTTCAACTTAACTCGAAGAACTAAATCCTCAATGCCAAATCTGTTCGGTCTTTTCGTTCTTTTGGGAAAAATTACATTAAAGTACTATATTTTCAAAGAAACTAAGGTTTAACATCGCGTGGCAAATAAACACGAACGAGATTTAAATCTTCGTGTGTGTTTTTTTTTTTGGAAAAAAAAACCTTAAGATACTCTATTTTCAAAGATACTAAGGTTTCATATTGCGTGTCAAACGTGAGAACGAGATTCTTGGATTTAATCTACGTGTTATTATTTTGGAAAAAACGCCATTGGAGTATTCTATTTTCAAAGGAATAAGGTTTTATATCGCGTGTCAAATGTAACAAACATGATTCAAAGATTTAAATCTTTGTGAAGTTGTTTTGGTAAAAATACCATTAGAATACTCTATTTTCAAAGAGACTAAGGTTTAAAATCGCGTGACATATATCACAAACGAGATTTAAGGATTTAAATCTTCGTGTCGTCTTTTGGGAAAAAGGCCTTTAAAATACTTTATTTTCAAAGAGACTAAGGTGAAAATCGCGTGACAAATTCCACGAACGAGAACGAATGTTAAGAACGAATTGTTTTGAAGAACGATGTCTCAAGTACCGATTCCTGAGAAAGAACTGGATTTACCAATACTAGATATTATCATACAAACAAACATTAGTATCCGGTATTGACATAAACATACATCGGTACAAATACCTGTTACATTGTAATAAAAGGTACTGTGCGAGAAAGCATTAATTAAAACCGAGGAGTTTTTGAAATATTCCATTGCGATTTCGAAAGATAACGCAAATTTATAAATTTGATAAGAAGAAATCGGTTAAGAAGTGTATGATCGATACGAAATTAATAAAATATGTACTGCATCATAAGGCTTTTAAATTAAGAGGAAGAAAAAATAAAATACGACTGAGTGCAACACAGAATAAAAAATTATAAACTTCATAATAATTATTATATTTATACCTACTATCTGTCGAACAAGTAGGGTAACCAGCAGACAAATAATAGGCATGTAGATTGTTCTCTCCGTGTCAATAAAAAATAAAACATTAAGGATTCTTTCGTTTTTCCGTGGAGCATTTGGCAAAGAAGTGGTTTCCAACTCTTCTTCTGTAAGTTTTCAGTTATTCGAAAAAATAAAGACACTTCAAATTTTAAATTCCAAGACGTATCTTATTTTTTTGTTGGCACAGAAAGGACGGCTTGCATGTTTATTACATGCGGCTGGTATGCTGACTACCCACTTGTAGGATATACTGTGATGATTTGATATAGTACATTCAAGATAGGTGGCATGCCTCATCGCCGAACTGTAGATATAAATCGTTGTATATATTTTCGAGTGTCCTGTAAAAGGCAGGTGTTCGAAAAACTAAGACATTGCACATCTTAAATTCAGCGATGAGGTTTGTCACCCATCCTGATTGTCTTGATTTTATATTGGCACGAAGAGGACAGTTTGCATGTTTCTTACATGCAGTTGGTCTACTGGCTACCCCACTTGTGGGATATGCCGTGATGGTATAGTAGTCGTAGTATATATTGTGAAATTTTGCAAAAAAATTGCCTTTTCCATGACACTCGATAAATTATAGAAAATAGTGGAAGACCTAATCTTTACCGGGGACTTCGCGGATAAATTATACAGCTATGAAAAAATAAACGATTGACTATATAGATCTCCGAAGGCTTGTTTTTAGTATAATTCTTTACTTATCATTATAAATCGGAGACATTTTACAAAAATAATGTTAAGGGGCGTTCACATTTGTTCACTTTCAGTGATCACTCCGGATGATCCTCCAAGATGAACAGGTGTGAACAGGCGTTTCATCAATAGTGATCACTAGCGATGACGGAGGAAAGAGATAACCACTCGTCATAATTTTGATGAAAGGTCCTTTCACTCATAGATTTTTATATATAATACCTAGATGGAGTACTCGTATGTATTTCATTGTAATAAAGTGAGGCACCATTTTTCGGCACTTTTGACAGATCGGTTGGCGAAAAGAAGTGTGGTAAATCGCTTAAAACGTCGACAAGAACTTAAAAAAATGTCCAATTACATTTTTATAAAAGTAAAAATGATATATTTTTATAAAAATGCTAGAAATACTTCATAAAATGTAGGAAACACCACACGCTTTCGCCAACCGTTCTGTCAAAAATTCATAGATTTTTTGCCTCACTTTTGTAAATGAGTCAGGGTTCTAGGTTTTGTATGGAATTCTGTGCTTTCACTGAAACGACCATAAACAGGTTTTATCTTATTATTTGTTTTATTCTCTATGAATTTGTATTGAATTGCAGAATCATGTACAAAATTATTATGCAGTCGAGAGCTATATTAATTTATTTTATGAGTTATTTTTCATTTTTGAATTTGTTTAATTATTTTTGTACGAAAATATGTTAAACTACATACAATATGACTGAGAGTGTTGACATGGCAGTGAAAGCATAGGATGAACAAGTGTGAATAGACGTGTTCACTTTCGATGAACAGGTTTGACCCTGACACTCTGGATGATCATCCAAAGTGAAGTAATGTGAATGCTACTTTATGTACCTACTTCTTATTCGTCGAAAATTTTAAAAATGCTAGGCAATCCATAGTAGCGTTCATACAGTCGTCGAGTGACCACTTTACATTGTGAAAAACGGTATTGGTAAAAATGCAAGTAATTTTGGCTACACAATCTGGGGAACTCATTGAGTTGGTAGGCCCCAATGTCAGATATCTGTCAAATATAGTTTTCTATGGAGGAAAATTGTTGCTACAATAATATTATTTGGACTTTTTGGCAAATATTTTTTTCTTTTTTTATTTGCTAAAATAAAATAAAACTGGCAAAAATAAAATCTAATTCAAATATAAACTTAAGAAAATCTGTATTCGAAGTAGATTTTAGGCAAAAACAAAATCTACCTCGAATATAAACTTAAGGAAATTTGTATTCGAATTAGATTTTATTTTTGCTTATTTTATTTTTGCCGCAAAAATAAAATAAAACCGGCAAGAATAAAATCTAACTCGAATACAAATTTCTTAAAGTTTGTATTCGAATTAGATTTTATTTCTGCTGGTTTTATTTTATTTTTGCCGGCAAAAATAAAATAAAACCAGAATAATTAATCGTGGTGACCTAAAAATAATTCTACATATGGCAACAATTTCGTGAATATTACTTTTTCTATGAAATCTCACATTTGACAACAGTGGGGCCTACCATCTCATATAGTACCCAATCTGGTAACCCTGTTAGGCATCTATGGTCATGTTTTGACAACACAAACGTCAAAATAAAATGTGAGTGACCAGTGAGTCGATGAGTCGATCATAGAGTATATTAGGAGTCGATGTTTTCGTTATTCGGTGTTCCTATACAGGTAGTAACATAGTAAACTAGAATATTATTATATCGATACGATATTCTTGATATTTTAATATTCATTCATTTTCATAAGCATTTCATTGGCAGATAATGAAAGTAAAAAGTTTTGATTCTATTACATTCCACAAGAAAAAGTTTTATTTCATATTCTTTAATAATTATTTTTTAATTTCAGCTATATTTATATATTATGTTATTTTAGCAAGATATATACTATACCATGGATGAAAACATTAGCGTGTTCAAAAAAAGATCTTTTAAAAATCGTGCTAGTGCTAGAAAGCGTAAAGTATTGGATTCAGATAAAGGTAATGCGTATGTTTATATAGTCAGCACCAATAATAATAATGGGATATAATAATAGGATAGCGCACAGAAGTCAGAAAATATCAATTTACAATTATACTTACAAGTAAAAACATTGTTTCCAAAGGAGAGTTGTACTGAAATCATCTTATGTGAATGTTGCAGCTATGGAATAAGAGAAGGTGTTACAAAATCATCTTTAAAATTATTTTATTATAATTCAATATATTATTTCATTACCTATTACAGAAAGCAGTAGTAGTGAGGAGAGTTCAGTCGTTAATCATCCTTTAAGGAGACAGAAAAAGCAAAACCCCAATGTACAATGTACAAATGTAGAAGCTAGAAAATATAAGGCAAATAGTCCACAGTCCAGTGGTGAAGATGAAGAAGATACTGGTGATGTAAGGTTTTTCGATAATACTACACAATATAGTGGAACCTTTCATAACGAGTTGAATTCGTTCCAGAGTCTTACTTGTTAAGCGTAACACTCATTAAGCAAAACATTTTTTCTATAGAAATCAATGTTAAATACGATAGTGCGTTCCATGCTGAAAGAATATTTAATGATTTTTTTTTATTAATGTTTGTTCAAATAAAATTACTCATAAAGAAGTGTAACAACTTGTAATACAATTTGAATTTGGAAAAAAACGTAAATAAAAACCAAGATATCGTTACCGTGGATGTGAAGATAGGACAGACCTTCACCACTATGTTCTCCGTGGTTTTCTGAACAAAATTGCATACTAAACTCATTTTTCAAAAAAGTTTGGCTTGGATCACTTCACCTCCACGGCAACGATGTACTATACAAAGAAAAAATCAGTCATGCAGCCGATCAAATTTTGCATCCAGTTTTAAACTGATGTTGGTTGTAAGACAATACATTGCTAATGCATAAAAAAATGTAGCGCCATGCAGGTCTAGAATGTCTATGAATAAAAATATGAATTTATGACAAATAATTAATCATCACGCTAATGGAAAATAACAACCAACGCGCTGATGAAATAAGTGCTAAACACAGACTGATATATTGGTGCGGAAGTTCCGGCTCACAAGGTCACAAGTGAATGTCGAAAAAGGGACCCACCTTTTCTCTGTAACTCATTACGCGAAATGTCGCTCATTAATGGAGCAACTTTTTCACATTTTTTTGCTCGTTATGCGAATTTATCGTTATGAGAGGTTCCACTGTACTTGAATACCATTTTAAAATAAGGCACCGAGTGCCAAAAAATTTGAGATAAGTATGAAGATCGGTTCTCTGTACCTTTGCCAATGCTACAAATAATGCACTAAGGCAAGGGTGGCCAACCCGCGGGCCGCATTCGGCCCGTTGGGTGTCTACGTGCGGCCCGCGAAGCATATTGCACACTTTTTTTAGTAATAGTCGGTACAAGTACCCGTTACTTTTTTGAAAGAGGTATTTTGAGAAAATATTTTTAAAGAAAACCTAAGAGTTTTGATATTTCAAATTCCTATACCATTTTGAAAATTTGGCACCGGGGGGGAGGGGAGGGGCTAAAATTTTATGGTGAGTATATTGCTGTGCGGCCCGCTAGGAAATCTCATTCTGAAATTTGGCCCGGCTGCTGAAAAGGTTGGCCACCCATGCACTAAGGTGTTATCTGTATTTATTTCGTAATAAGGTGATTATAAATACAGTTGACCCTCGGTAATCCGACCCACCTGTAATCCAACATGCTAATATACATGATTTTATATGTTATACATACTTTCAAGTACAAATCATAGGTAATATGATTTGTACTTCAGATAAAATCTTCTCATTGGATCTGTCATTTGTCGGTTTACAAGGTACTTGTTTGTAAAAAAAGCCAGACTATAGAGGGTCTGAGGCAGTACTCTATAATCCGACAAATTTGATAGTTCGACACTGCCCTGCAAAACGTTTGCCGGATTACAAAGATTCAACTGTATTGCCAAAGTATTTAGTTTGATGCCTTTTAAAGATATTAAAGTTGGCACTAAAAACCAGGGTTGTAACGGATGTCCGCATCCGCATAACATCCGCATGAATTTTGACATCCGCAACTTTTGTTTTAAGAGATCCGCATCCTCAAAAATCTTTGAGGATGTGATGAGGATGTCAATTTTTTCGTCGTCCATATAAAAAAACTTCATCGTCAGAGAATACATTTCTAAAATAAAAATATTAAAACTATATTTTACCAATTCTATCCTGGTAGATATAGCAGGTATTCAAACATGTGCAACACATTTGCGCAATATTCTGGAGAATGAGATTTTATTTGTTTGTTAAAAGATAGACCGAACCAGATGATATATTATATTGGAGTGTTGAATATACCGGGACCTTAAGATCGATTTATTGTACCTACTCCTTGCCAGACGTAGTTAAACTTTACATTATATTATGGCTGGACATATTGTACCCCAAATCCTTTTGTTTTCAAGAAATTCTCTTGTTTTTTTTTAGATAGTAAGTTTTAAGTGTTATTTAAAGAACAATAAACCGTCCTGTAGTAACTTTTAATTCGGAAACAATCATGAACATACTTACACTTATTTATTTATTTATTGTATAAATGAAACAATGAACAGCATTACAGTAAAAAAACCTTTTCGCTGTCATTGTACGTAAACATTAAAAAATCAAGACAATAATAAAATATACCAGAAAAATACAGACACATAGAAATTTTATGACACAAATATACAAGAAAAGGGAATACCTATTAACCACGTCGAACCGCATATAGTATTCTAGTCCAGTTATTATAATACATACTATTTTTTATCTACTACGCTACCGACATTATCATGTTTTGCTCAAGAGTATCTGACAAAGACTAAGTTTTTACATGTCCAAGTACCTATTCGTAAAATATCCCATACAAAACGATCAATATTTTCAATTCAATAATGAGGTAAGCTGTTAGCTTTTGTCGGCACGGAGAAGACTACTTGCATGTGTATTACATGCGGTTAGTTAACTTCTTATGGGAAACGCCATGATGATTTGAATGAATGACGTTACCTACTTTGTCAGATATCTTGATTGCAGAACCATGTTTACACAATGTAACATTGTGCAAAATGTATACTGAAGAAGATAGAAAGGCGTCCCAGAAAGTGATCGCTTCAGCCAGCCTTAAGCCAATTCGTAAGCGTTGGGACGCCTTTCTCACTTCTTCCGATTACATTTTGCACAATGTTATATTGTGTAAACATGGTTCTGCAATCGAGATATCTAATTGGTTATTTGATCTGCACCCAAATCCGGTTAAATAATAAAAAAATAGTAAATATTCTAAACATTTGTTACCTACTCCCACTCATTTCTGTAAGAGTTGCTTGTACGCCTTTGATAGCACAGAGAAAATATTAATACTACAACTATTATTTGGTGTAGCCAGCGGACCAAATGAAACGATCAAATCTTTATAATGTTCGTTTTACGTATTTCATTAGTATTATTAAATTTATAATACCTGAAATAAACCTGATTCAAAATAAATTAAAATGAATACCTTTGGAGTACCCAGTAAAAAATAGATATCCCACTCGATTTTCTGTAAATTTTTCTTATAAAGTCGGTTGTATGATAAGACAAAAAGATCTTCTATTCAGTCACGAGACACCCAATATGAATCTCTTATTTTTTATGGTCACAGATTACAGAGAAGACAATCGGCATGTTTATTTCTTGCAATTAGTCCGCTGGCTACCCCACTTGTGTAATATGCCGTGATGGTGTGTCACTAGTGTAATGAAATACTAAAATGTTTATAGCTTTTTGAATTCAGCATAAACCCTGACTAATTTGTATGAAAACTTAATAAAATCATTATTATCGTTACACTACCAAGATTCTTATTTGTCACTAATAAGATCCTAATAATGATTTTTCATATTTTGCCAGATCATTGTTCGATAAATTGTGACTTTCAAATAAGTGTTATATTTTTCAATCTTTTTCGGCGGTCATTTTTTATCGCACAGATATAAATATCTTTATAATTTAAAAAATTGCAAAATGTTGCATGGAATAAGTAATGTTCTAAGTTTTTGTAGTCATAGATATCTATTAGAGAAAATGTCAATTTTAGCTTTCCCAAGATGTGAAGAAAAACAGCATCAAGTATTGAAAAAAATGCTCATTATTTGTTCACGTTTAAAATAAAGATATATCAAAATCCGCATCCGTATCTGCATCCGCATCCTCATTTTCATAAATTGAAAATCCGCATCCTCATAACAGTGTCACTCCAGATCCGCATCCGTATCCGCAAAGTGACATCCGTTACAACCCTACTAAAAACCTTCTTCATTAATTTTTTTTATACATGTATCCGTTTTAATTTTAATAAAAAATAGTTTATTTCATTTGTTTAGTATTTCTATTAAGAATTGAAGTTATTTACCTTCCCTAACCTTAGTATGTAAATATTTTAAACTCATAATCACATTTCATCTCGTTTCTTGATTTGAATATTCTGGCACTTATTTATTGCCTTATTTCAAAATGGTATTCACTCGTTAATCTCAAGTTTAAGAAAATAATTAGATATTTTTAATCCTTTAAATCACATTTGTTAAAAAATTAGTATATTATGAAACATACAGAATGTTTTAATTATTTAATTATACTTGAGTATATTTTGATGTTAAAGTATAATATAGGTACATACTTAAGTATTTGAATGATCATCCTAGGTAGGAGTCAGTTATAAATCTCAAGGAAAAGAGTTGACAGCAGGAGATCAAAATGCTACAGCTACATATGAATTAGACACTGAGAAGGATAGGGATGCACAGGCCATATTTGAGAGAGCACTCGCTGTCAATGAAGCTTTACAAGGTCAAGCTGATGATAAGGTATTAAACGCGATAAAAAATATATTAAAATAATTTTTACTTTTTAATTTAGGCTAAGTTCACATGTAACGCGCGTTTTCAAATCATGCGTCTAGAAACCTTCATATTTATCTAACAACCGTTCACATGAGCGCGCGTCAACGCATGTTGACGCTCATGTGAACACTTGTAAGGTAAATATAAGGATTTCTAGACACGCGATTTGAAAACGTGCGTCATAATTTTGCCATGTGAACATAGCCTTATTATCTGACTTTTTTGGCATTGCAGCTAATTTTGTATTTGGAAAAAATAATTTTCTTCACTGAACTTTACTTGATTTATTGTGAATGTTTGGAGTCATAAACTTAACTGCTCCAACTCTCAAACTTTAACTTCTCAAGCGAATGACAGAATTATTTTTGACAGAATCAGATGCCAGAAACTGAATTTACTGACTGAGAAGTTTAGGTGTTAATCATAATTGTATTTTAAACCACTTCATATGAATCATTTCAATCAATTCAACTGTGGAAATGAGAATCTAACTCACAACCTTTAGTTTAAAAGGCGAATGTGTAGACCACTAGTAACCTATTTGTAGGCATGTGTACATGGTACACATAAGTATGTATGTGAACTTCCTTTAGGATTGCATTGTACAGATCTTTTATGCTTATGAATAGAAACGAGACTGGTTAAGAGTACCTACACTTTAAACTTGAGCAACATTGCCAATTCTTCTGTATCATGCTTATCACATGTCTTAATTTTTTTTTTGAAAATAGTTTATATAGTTTCTACTCAATATATTCCGATGTGTTAATTAAAAACAAAAAAGAAATTCTCCATACAACTCCCATTTTACAGAGTGAAAATCATAACAATGAGCATATGTAGTGAATAATAATTATTATCGTATAGGTGCTAGCTAATGGCTATGTATATTAATAGATTGTTCATCTGTGAAATAATTTGTCATAGGTTTATAGAGGAATCAATAACTATGCCATGTATTACAAGAAAAAAGATACTGCAGCAGGGAATGCTAGTTCTGGCTTAGTTAGAAAAGGACCTATCAGAGCTCCAGCTAATCTGAGAGCAACAGTAAGGTAAATAGTTGTGCTACAATATATTCTATTGAAATCATTTACAATATGATTGTGTGTAATGTATTTATTTATTTATTTAGAACAATACACGGCAATCGCCTTTAAAAGTACATAGATAAAGTTTAAAATATTATTGATATAATGAAAACAAATTGTTTTTGGTTTTACTATGATTTATTTGTTAAATAAGTAACCAGGTTGTTGTTAATAGGTCGAAACCTGGTTACTTATTTAACAAATAAATCATAGTAAAACCAAAAACAATTTGTTTTCATTATATCAATATAATGGAGTTTTACAAAATCAACGTCGACTCAATCAATAAATTTAAAATATTAAATAATCATTCAACACATAAAAATAAATATATGCATAAAAATTTAAAAACACAGCATAACTATTACTCCAGTTTATGTCAAAAAAATAAAATTCAAATACAAACACAATAAATTAATTCAAAAATATATCCATCAACCATATCCCTATATCCATTATATTCAAACATACATACGATCATCATACAAACAAATATAAAAGAGGAATGATGCAACTAACACACAACAAAATTCTTTAATAAAAAAGTCACCGACTATACAGTCAAGATATTAAAAAAAAAACTATAGTAATTTCAGAACTACATAAAAATACAATAAACAAGAGAAAATTCATTAGGTCTGACATTAGAGAAGCGATTATTATTTTTACCAGAGGGGATGCATACCAGTGGTCATGAAAATTTAACTTCACCAATATATCTGGACAATCAAGATTCCCGTGAATTACTTTATGTAGCAAAATCAAACACAAAGTATTATTTTCTCAGTCAGCCCCAACAAACTCAAATGGTTCTATATTAAATTGTAACACATTTCCTCACTACGGATACCCAATCTATAATAAATTTATACCCAGACAGATGAGTTGTATTCCAATATACTTGTGAATGAGAGATATAACAAATATAGAGAATTTTCAGATGTAATTATAATGTAATTGATTTATTTCAAATATTCACCGACATAGTGTATGAAACACATTTATTATATTTTTACAATCGTTTTCAGATGGGATTATCAACCAGATATATGTAAGGATTACAAGGAAACTGGATTTTGTGGATTCGGTGGTATGTGTTTGATTAATTTATTAGGTATTTGTATACTTAAATATTTTGAAGAAATTATTATACGATACTTCTACATATTTTGTAGATAGCTGTAAGTTTCTCCATGACAGAAGTGACTATAAGCATGGCTGGCAATTAGAGAGACAAGAAGTAGCCACTAATGACTCTGGAGATGATGGTAGATATGAAATAGATAGTGATGAGGATCATTTGCCTTTCAAGTGTTTCATTTGCAGACAGAGCTTCAAGGATCCAGTTGTGACAAAGTAACTAATACATTTTGCTTTATATGTATTTCATTTTTTATTTGTTTCATATTATACACAAATATTTAGTTACATTGTACCCAATTTAATTTAAATCAAACGAATAATAAAAACAAAATTAAGCACATCGCTCTAAATGTTGACTTTTTTTATTAGTCTTCTCGTAAACACAGACTGGTGCAGAGGTGATAATAAAATAAATAACTCACATCCATACAATTATGTATTGTTTAATAACTTTCAAAGTTTTGTATAAAAATGACTTGTATTTTCTTGATTTTTGTATAATACAGTTTGTATAGTATTCACTCTCCCAAGCCCGAGAGTTTTCAATTTACATAATTATTTTAGGTGCAAGCATTATTTTTGTGAGAGATGCGCATTAGAAAATTATAAAAAGACTACTCGATGTTTTGTATGCAATGCTCAAACGGCAGGAGTCTTCAACCCAGCCAAGGAAATATCATCAAGATTGAATACTGAAGAAGATGTATTAGAAAATAATTCAGACTCAGATTGAGAATTTGGTAAATAGTTTCTGTTAAATATGTTCTAATTTAAATAAATGAAGTATAGGGTAAGGTTGCTTTAGTCGTACCACGGCCTAAGTCGTACCCCGGCAATATCTTATCTGATAGTTATAAATTGCACCATCTAGTGTCGTCAATCTGAACTTATAAGTTGAGTGAACGAACGTAAAAAAGTGGGCGGCCGGCCGGCTTCCTGAAGCAAAAATATTGAAAAAGTAAGTTTTTGAACAGTTTTCATTAAATTTTTTGACTCATTTGTAAGTTTTTTATGGCAGGAATGTGATACTTACCTATTTTCTTTGTTACGTCTATTTGTAAAACTTATCTGGCAATAGTTTACGCATATTCAAACGGTACTACATTTTGAGGTTACGTCAGTGGTTTTAGTTTTAAACATAGAAGACCCCGGCGCTTAAGTCGTACCCGTGCAAAAATCCTTACTCGTACCGGTACGACTTAAGTATTAAGAAAATTGTTTTATAATTTACTTAACATTTTATCAGGTAGGTAATACCTAAATATGGCGAAGAGAAAGTACTTGGATGCAGGAAGACATGGACGAAGCTTTAAACATACATACCATCCTCGCGGGGTAGGCAGAAAGGATCAAGCGTCACTTCTTTCTATCATTGCATACTTCTTTCGCTTCTGTCGCTGTCATACAATTCCTCATGCATGATCTCTTGCTCAATGTGCTCAACACGTGACCGTCCTGTAGGAATTGATTCAAATGATCTTGCCATTTGATCCTCGGACGTCCACGTCTCCGAGCACCATTCCTCTGAGCCAAATATATCTTCTTGGTCATTCTGTCCTCATTCATTCTTTCCACGTGCCCAAACCATCTTGACTTATTTACATTCATCCTTGTTTTTACACCAACTTTCATTCCACATTCCTTTACTTCTTTTTCATATCAATGAAACAATGAACACAGAAACATCGGAATGGAGAAATTGGATTTAATGAATACCGTAGAAGATTTTTTTTAAAAGGTGTATTTTCTAAGTACGACTAAGGCTATAGGTGGTACGACTTAGGCGACTAGGCGCCTTAGTCGTACCGAAGGTATATTTTTGAAAAACGTTAAAATATCCATTTTGTTAAAAGATTTTCAAATTTCTATGATTGTCGATTAAAAGGCAACTAAATGAAGATTTAATATATGCAGATGATTTTGTTTTATTTTAATTGCACTAAATATTATAGCATTATTTCCTTAGGGGGTACGACTTGAGCAACCTTACCCTACATAATGAAAATATTTTTTTTAGTAAATGGCCTGGAACATTATTAGTCACACAGTATCTCTGTATTATTTGAAGGAGTCTCAATAATACTAGTGTATTTAGAATATACATTTGCAAAATGCAGTATTTGTATTAGTTAGTCACATGGTGTGTAGACATTATATTATAATTATTATAAGCAAAATAGCATTTGATTCTGGTTTGATGTTGAAGTAGGGTTGCACAAAATTCTTCATGGAGTAAATTATTTCTCCATTTCCTCATTATTCACACAGCATAAATATTTCTTTTAGTTGTCTTCTGGAGCTCGATTGTCTTGTATTTCCTGAAATCAATACAGTATCATAAATAATTTATTATAATATTTATAATGTATGTAACATATCCATAGAATTGAATTGAACTGCGACTTACAAACCAAACATGAAAATCATAAATTTTATTTGTAAATTACATAAAGAAACTAATTGTAAATACAAAGTACTTTGATGATGAATGTCGGAAAGAAAGAATGTTGCCCATACCGTAGCTACCTCTATCTTTATATTTAATAATGTTCAAAGTGTTTAGTTGATTATCTGATGACTCCCAAGTGGAAACTTTGTGGTTTGAATCCCAATGTTGCTTCCGCCTCCTTCGCAATACTAATTATCACTAAGTGTGAAAAAATTGAATAGTGGATGTAATTACCCTGTTCCTCTTTTCTCCAAACTTAGACCAGAATGTAACGGTACATTTAGTTTTACGTCCAGTTTGTTGGTTGAAGACATAACAGGCATCAAATGGTGGACAATACAAATGCAGAGACACAGCTGGATCTGCATGCGAGGGATTCCCAACGCGGTGTAAACCAAGGGAATCTGAACATAACAAAAGCAATCAGGATTATAAATTAATGGTAAAGCAAAATGGTCACTGTGACAGTCTATTGACATTATTATTTTATTTTTCAGAAGACAATAACCTTGCAGCATTAATGTCTGCCATAAATTTATTATTATTGAGCTGTAAATGTACATGTGCTGTATTAAAATTATTTATGTTTTGATATGTCAATGTGTTTCTACAGAGAAGATAGCTTCTTTTAAAAAAACATTTCAGATTTGTACTCCGTGGCATAGGAATCCAATCTAATCAAAATTCCACTTTCTATTATTTAGATGAAGCATCCATGTAAATACAAAAAAAAAAACTAGAAAGTAATCTGCAAAAGATCTCCCACTGTCTGAATATTAACTAACTGCTAACAGTTTAATATGCATTGTAGACTACTTGTTTTCTCATGTTATGAGTATCTTATGAGATTTTTATGAATAACTTCATTAAGGGAATTATTTGTTCGGTTCATTATGCTTAGTTTCTTCAAATAAACTTGTTTTGGATGCAGTTTCATCTGGTTTGTTTGTTGATTATGTTGACCTGCTATATTATGTTTATCTTGACATATGTTATTAAGTATGTTTAACATTATATATATATATATATACATACAATAAACACTGACTAGTTATTTGTGACGTACGTGTCTACTGCAGAACTTAAAGATGTTCCAAGTAACTCCGAAAGCTTGTTCGAAAAATAAATTACGCGATGTAACCGCAAAACATAACTCATACATATATATATATATATATATAAATAAATAAGGAATTCCACAGTGTTAATCACGAAACATTCGAAAAATTATATATATATATATATATATATATATATATATATATATCACAGCATGCCCCACACATAGGAAGCCAGCAGATTAGTTACATGTAATAAACATGCAAGCTGTCCTCTCTGTACCAACAAAAAAAATAACATTCAAGATGGGTGGCAAACCTCATCACTGAATTTAAGGTGTAAAATATCTTTATTTTTTCCAAACACCTGCCTTTCACAGGACACACAAAAACATACAGAAAGTTGTGAGAGACCAATTCTTTGTCAGGTGCTCCACAGCTGAATAAAGATAATAGCAAACAAATTTTACCATTTATGTAACAAACACCATTAGTTTCCAATCTTGTTCTTCCTAGTTCAACCATTGGCTGTCCATATTCATCATGATCTTGATCTTCTTGTTGACATTGTTTAGGTTTGTTATCTCCACTCTTGTCAATAGAGTTTGAATTACAATGCTCAGACAACATGTTCACAACGGTATCCTTGTTTATATTTTCATTTGACTCATTACTTGGTGCATTGTTTGAAAACTTCTGTTTAATGTTTGGATCATGAGCTTCAGGCCAAGCATATCTAAAATAAAATCAAGTAAATTCTTATGCAGTTCAATATTATTCAAGTAGGTATTTTTTTATTAATTCCACATAATTATATTATGTTAGTGATTATGTGTGTGTGGTTTCATTATATGCTTGAATAACAAGTGTGTTGTGTGATGCAACAAGATAACAAATCGTTATGATTGATGAATTCCATTCTGAACTTGAACTAAATTTCTTTGCATCATATTTTAGAAGTAAATTTTCTCTTCCCCCACCCTCCCTTCGCATCAAGCAGCTCAGAAGCCTATTACAATAATATACATTTTGAACATATTACAATATACAATATTATTATACACACAATAACTATTCTTAACCCTTACGCCATGTCCCAACTGGGGTAGACAGAGAGAACGTAATGCCATATTGATCTATCCTTACTTACTTCTTTCGCTTCATCTACATTCATATAATTTCTCATAATCAAATCCACAAACGCACAGAAAATCTTCTGGTGTTTACCATGAATCTTCATTATGACCATTCGTAGGGAGAAGATCTGATTGGTGTACCCTCTGCCAATCAAAAAAGCTCCTTGTGCATCCCATATCTTACACTCAGTTGACTTTCATACTCTCTCAATCAGAATTCTACCATACAGTTTCCCTATTGAACTCAGTAGCTAATAGCTAACTTCCTGATCCAAGTCTATCGTAATCTCAGTCATGCATATCACATCATTTTCATTCACACTGCTTTCTGTTCTATCATTCTTATTTGCATTCAAACAAAACTTACAATACTTTTCCATCTCCATAAACACATTCATCACTCACTAACACTCATCCATCCTTGTCTCTTATCCCTTTCATACTGTTCACATTTGATCCCGTCCTCTTTCATTTCACTTCATTCCAAAAAATCTTCACATTTTCACTCGCATACATAGACAATTTCTTACATTCTTCATCTTCAAGCATTTTTTTTCCTTCATTTTCACAACTTCACGCACTTCCTTCTTGAATATCTTGTATAATTCTTTCTTTCGCTTTTTTTCAAATATGTCACACTGTTTCACACTCAGTAAGTCTTTCCAAGCTTCTTGAACATCATTGTCCCACCATGCATCACCTTTCATACATCCTACGATAGCTTTACCACATACTTCTCTTGCACACTCTACTAGCACCCTTTTAGAATATCTCGCCAACGTTCATTCATTGTAAAATCATTACCTTTGTTTGCACTAAGCTTTTCATTCACAGTTTTTACATATTCATTCTCATCTTTAATTTTTTCGACTCTCACTCATGAATGGCGTGGACTGACTTTTGTGTTATTGAATGTCAACTAGAGAATAGATTTATCCTTGAGACAGCAAGAAAATGACCCTTCTCTAGTTCAGAGTCCTAATACACTCTAGTGTCTGTAGTTGCCTTCTTGAGACGAGAGTCAACACATACAAAGTCAATCATCAATCTTTTGTTCCCTCACTCCGAGGTATACACGTGGATCTCCTTGTGGTTGAAAAAGGTATTCGCCACAAAGAGATCCATCTCCACACACATTTCAATTATTTTTCTACCATTATCGTTTACTCTCCTGTCTCCATTCATTCCCAAAACATTTTCAACACCCATCCATTCTGGTCAGCTGCCAAGATCAATCTTTCGTTATCTTTTTCATCTTCTGCAAACTTTTTCGTGCAATTCCAGAGCTCCTGCTTTTCCATCTCTATGTCATCGTTCCCAGGACCATACCCACCTATGAGTAAGATCAGAAGAGAGTGTCATTTATTTTCACTGATAACCTATGTACTATTCTTCAAATAGTTCACCATGAATATAATTATGTATGTTGTTTACTGATTCTTAATATTGCCATTATTATAATTGTGTATTTTCTAATTGTATTGTGTATGTATTCATTTCTTTTGTTTTATTTAATATTTATATAAGATTACATAACATGCATAGATAATTCACACAGATCAAGCTAGTCCCAAACTAAGATTGAATCTTGTATTATGGGTACTAACACGACGATACACATATATACAATGCACTAAACACATATACATATGTATGAATGAATATTTATGTAATATTCTATTTTTATTTATTATATAAGATAACTTCTCTCTCGGTAAATTTCTACAGAAAGAAGTTAATTATTATTATCTTTTTATTTGTAAAATTATTTCATTAATTGTATTGGCATTAACGTTGTAACACTTCATTTTAATATTATATATTAATAAAATGAATTATTTTTTTATTTCTACTCATGTAACATAACACAAATATAAAATATTAATTAATTTTGCTATGCAAGGATAATTCTGTGTGCGATAGGAAAAAGGGATGAATTGACTCTTCCGCAAATTGAGTTTAATGCAAATGCAAATGCTGAGTACCTAGATATTTGCACATTAGATACATTGTTTTGTTCTCCTGTGAAATAGTGTTTTACAATTAACCCAAATTCCTTTTTCTTTTGGCACACAGAATTATTGTTGTTATTGGAACAGACTTTTACATAGTTGTACTAATTACCTGGTTTCTTCTAATTCTCCTTGTAATATCTTCATGAAGCAATGTGCATCAGCATGATCATGTATAGCAGAGGCATGACCTTCTCCCCAACAAAGAATCATCAAGTTAAATTTACCATTGCCTTCATCTACCAAGTTACGCGTATATCTGTGGAATTTATTTTTTAAGTACCAATGTTTAGTGTCAAAATTATAGCACACCAGCTAAATAATGTAAAATTTTGGGTTGGTATCATGATTACACAAGGTATCCATATCATAATAGATTATTAGCATGATGATATTAGATTTCAGTATGCATCAAAATTAACACTTCATTTTTTTTATTTTTATATGATCATTAAAATCTGAGAATTATGTATGTGCTGTAAGATTAATAAATTATAATTTTAGTGTCCCACCTGTAGCGATCAAATTTAGCAAATTTCCTCCATTCACTTGGTTTAGATTTATAACTCAACATCAATTGACTAACATAATCCACGTCAATTTTGTCATAAGCAAACACTTTGTGTAGTTCCTTTATCAAATCATCCAACGAGTCTACCGTCTTCTTAAGACCATCGTACATCATCATTTCCTTTGTATCTTGGATATGCGCTATTGGCAGAGTCATCGTGGAATCCTAGTTGGTAAATATCTTAAATTTAAATTTTCTTTATTCTCTTCGTTTACTTATGTGGATTGTAAACTGCAACAAAAGGAAATATTATAATTAGATGTGTGTAAAATGAAAAAGTTTGCTTTGCTTACACTTACGCTAGGCTATTGATAATTCAGTAGTCACAAAAAAAGGGAAGAAGTCTGCTCTATATAAAATATTACATACATGTTATTGCTGTAGATATGTGTTTTAAAAGTTACTAGTAAATTTTAGGCAACACTTTTTTATAATTTTTGTTTTATTTCATAGCAATGCACTCGTTATTCACTGTTTTTTAAATACCAAACTTATTAATATTGTTGGAATATATTTACTTGCTTAATTTGTTCTGATACATAGTAAAAAACAATGGTATAATTGTGCAAAACAGGTAAATATATTGTAATGTGCTATTGTGTATCAGGTTGTGGCTTTTACATGAAGTATTCAGTTACTTAATTGTATGCTACTTTGTCAGATATTAAAGACAATGCAGAACGGTGGATGTCTAGTGTCTGCACCAAACAGAGGACATGGAGCGCCGTTAGAGCCAATTACTCGATCCCATTCTAAATGTAGGTATGCTTAGATAGGTATCTATTATAATAGCGAGTATTTTGTGAAGTGGCTGCCGGCTCCGTGATTGTGAGAACATGTTTCTTTTATAATAATAATAATTGCGAAAACATGTTTTGCAAAACATGTTTGTGATGTGATGGTTTACATTCCAAATGGAAGTAAACAAAATCACCACGCCCTCCACACTCAGCAGAAAGACACGGATCTGCGGCCAGTCATGCAGCCTTCCTAATTGTCATATCACAAAAACTCTAAAAACAACACAAACCATATTAGACGTAGATTAGCATAATTATTCAGTGTACGTACCGACACTTATATATTAAATACCTATACCTAGAATCTAACATAACATTAATTACGTATATAACCTATCTACTTATTAAAATGGATACCTACCGAATGAAAGACAAAGATTTTGCATAGTAAACATAAAAAGGACTAAACCTTACATACCTATTAGGTTAATGCATACCTACGTGTTTATCATATCTCAATTATAGATTAGTTTTATTAGGAAGACTCCGTTAATTAAATAACATAAGCGCAAAATATAAAATAAAAAAGACGGTGATTATAATATTCTCACCAATGTCTGGTGAGTTTGGTATTTATTCAAATACCAAACTGATAAAGTTGTCATCTGTAGGTTAATGACAAACCTTTTCAGGTTTTCGCTAATATATTTCAAATTTGGGTGATTCAGCTTGTTGAAAGTTGTATACTGAAAAGAAAAATATACCTTCACTAAATTCCTCCAACACACCAATGGCATTAGGCAGGTACACATTTTATAATTGCCATATTATACCTACTTGATTAAGGGTTGAGAATTTCGAAATAAATGAAACAATTTTTTTATTCTACTATGTGTTTATTTGACGAGAGAGACGTCTTTCGTCTTATTAGGACATTGTCAATCTGAATTTGGTTGAGAATTTGTATGCATAATTATTATGTATTCCTTTATAGCTGAATTAGTATAACAATTCATTTGTAGATTAGTATTTACTATTATTGTTAGGTATTTTCTTACAAACACATAAAAAACAATACACGTCCAATACATTTACGTACCTACTGAATTGTAGATTTGGTAAATTCTGGAAGAAAATGCGGACAACAGTTGTTTATTTTACCTCCTATTCGTAACTCCTACTAACGAAACCTTGGCAAACATAATTATATTAAGTATGTATATATGCAAAGAATAATGATGAAAAAATAAACAAACAATTAGATAGGTATATGTTAGAGATATCAATAGGGAACTTTATTATGACGCTAATTGAACTATGACGTCAGGCCGTTTTTAATCCTTCAATTTTATTAATCTTATACCCAAATGCTAACATATCTCATTCTCATTTAATCTATTTATTTTTTTATATTATGGCGTGGGTGTAATGTCCTAGGATTGATGAATTGTACAGTGTCCTTGAGGTGCTTTGACACGTAAACGACACTTGAAAGTTGTCCAATAACTTCATCCTCCCTTTAATTCGTTGTTGCTTCCCCGCTACAAAATTAAATCTTAGCGACAAGAGATACTTAGTGCAGTTGTGCAGGTATGAATCCAACCAAGCCAGTAGTTCTAGAATATTCTTTATCCTATAATTATACTACCCTATGCTATGGTCATTAAAAAAACAATTAGTCAAAGTAAAGGCCAAGGGTTAGTTATTGGATTTGTAGGAAGAGATCGCGCCTTAGCAATAAACTCTTCCTCCGTATATTGACAGTATCTAATTTGAATGTATTTTTCTATAAAATTGTATGTATTGTGATCAACGTACGGACAGAATGAATGAACAAATAAATAAATAAGTTTACCTAGGTACAATACATGCGCAACTTTTCTTCTTTCGATGTCCTTATCGTATCTTCCTTCCCTCGAAAACAGATTTCCCAAATAAACATACTCATTCACTTGCTTTAAACATTCATCGTCAACCTTTATTTCACACATCGTTTTTCGCTCTCTCTTTCAAATACCAGGACGATCGTCTTCGTTACATAAATTTTTAACTCATTCGTACTACAACTATCGTACACACACGAAATAATCTCTTTTAAATCACTTTCATTCTCATCCATTAACACTAAACTGTCCGCGTACATCAAAACATTCACCCGATTTCCATTCAATTCAACACCAACATCCATCCCTTTCAGAGGTCGCATGCAGAAGTCAAAAAATAGATTGAATAACCACGGAGACATAGACATAACACAACCTTGCTTCACTCCTTTAGTGAGAGTAAAGCACTCGGTCCATACGGTCGTATGCCTTCTCCAAGTCAACAAACGCGCAGATAAGTTTCTGGTGTTTACCCAAGAACTTTTCTACGATCATCCTTAGAGAGAAGATTAGATCGTTACACCCTCTACCATTCAAAAAAGCTGCTTGCGCATCTCATACCTTACACTCAGTAGTCTTTTGCACTCTTTCAATCAAAATTCTTCCGTACAGTTTACCTACTGAGCTCAGCAAAGTAATAGCCCGATAGCTTCCGCACTCAACCCTAGAACCATTCCCCTTATACAGTGGACAGATGATGGCCTTGCCAGTCCTCTGGAGTAACGCCTTCTCTCCAACAAGTGTTGAATATCTCTATAGGCACCATGTGAGGGTCTTTGTTCCACGAAACTTTATAAGCTCAGTTGAAACACAATAATACCCAACCGCCTTACCGCACTTGGCTTTTTTCAAAGCCAACTTAATTTCAGTCATACAAATCTCATCCATACTATTCATGATACTCTCTCCATTATTGTCCCACATATATAAACAAAATTTATTTAAAAATAATTAAAGAATAAATAAACATGTACATAATCAATCTTTATACAATTCACGTCAAAGTGCATTATCTATCACCATCATTTGCACATTTGTAAAGCTCCGTTTACTCATACAGTCATACCATGACGACCTCAAGAGCGCCGTATACCGCAACTATTACCCAAAACTATATCTAGGCAAATAAAAAAAAATAATATTACTCCAAAATGGTTATTATCTATATCATATTAAAATCTAATCCAAAAGGAAAATCCACTTTATTCAAAAAAAGTTTTGTGATTAAATCCTACCTACCGTATAAATTAGCTGGAAGATGTCGCGTTTTAGCGATAAACGCACCCTCTGAACATTGAATTGTGCAACTGATATTTTTATGATACTTTGTATTGATTTGAAATATTGTAACGAATGTAGGTACGATGAACAATAAAATAATTTAAAAAATACTAATTTGTTTTTTTATGTAAAAATTCTATGCGAAATTATAAAATAAAAATCTTACAATGATCAAAGTCATATTATGTTTAACTATTATAAAATAATAAATACCTACAGGTAATATAAGATTACATGGATCACACACTTAAAATTAGAATGTAATTAATTTAAACAAATTTCAAGCAATAAATGTATAAACAAGCAAAAATAAAATCATATTTTCTTATAGAGAAAACATTTCAGATTCAAACTTAGTGTAATAATAAGGTATGTACTAGTTGTTACATATGACATATGTTTATATTTTGCGGGTAGGCATGCATGCTGTTGTAGGCATGTTGCGCTTTTATGCATGTATGGAAAGTTAGCCAAAGCTTCTAAGACTAGTAAGCTTTTACAATAGTGTCTGGTGGTTCAGTAATTGGTTGCAGGAATTCGTGCATTTTTGAAACCGGTTCATAATAACTGTTATCTTTTTATCGTAATAATCAGATGTTAGGGCTTTATTTATTACATTATAGGTAGGAAGGTATATAATCTTCGCTGATGGGTAATTTGTACCTACGTGGTGGTCTTACTTATGATATAGACCAGAGGTTCCCAAACTTTTTTCTCATGAACCACTTTCCAAAATTTGCTAGTTCCGGTGGACCCCCTGTATTTCTACCCCCCGTCACCGAATTTTCAAAATGGTATAGGAATGTGAAACATTTCAAAAACTTCAGTTTTCTTAAAGAATATTTTCTCACAGTACCTTTTTCTACAATGTACCGAGTGTTTGTACCGACTATTGTTTATGTCAATATCTAGTGCTTTTACCGAATATCCGATACTTTAACTATGGATTTGTGGACCCCCACTTACGACTCGTGCACCCCCATTTTTTAGTCAAGCCATTGTGGACCCCCATCGAGTCTCTCGTGGACCCCTGGGGGTCCATATGGACCACTTTGGGAATCACTGATATAGACGAACCACACCATTGGTATACCTATAGATAGGGACAAATAAACTTTTTCCCCATTGGCATGGAGAAGACAAGCTGTATGTTTATTACAATCAGCCTACTGGCTAATTCCACCCGTGATAGTATCGTAGAAGTAGGTAGGTAGTAATGGAATCTTTACAAGCAGTTATAGTCTACTTGTGAGATATGTCCTGATGGTACCTACCTACATACATACCTACCTCTCTCTATACATACATATAACGATTGTTTTGATATTAATTTGTATAGGTAATCTTATTACAAATCACGCCTACTTTTATAATTGATATCTATTGCAAAATTTCAAGAAAATAATTAATAATAATATTGGGTACCTATTAACGTATCTAACTAAACAACCTTTAGCACATTATTTTGTAGATTTGTACCCACTTTTAATTTTCTTGATAATATCGAACACATATGTAATAACAAAATCAAAACATAATAGGTAGCTATATACCTATACCTCGTTGTTTGTCCAAATTTAATTTCAGAAACAAATTAAAGATAAAATAATATTCGTACATACCAACTCACAATAATAATAATATAGGTACACTGATTTAGATTCTTGTACCTACCTTGTATTATGTATGTTATTGTTGATTGCAAAACTAAGATGTGAATAAATTATAAATTTACATGCTCTTATATACTTACCTACATGTACCTACTGTACATAATACGTAGGTACGAGTATACCGAGTTATGTGTATTATTATATCGAGGCATCGTCATTCGCAAACGAATGGATTGTCTCGTTAAAAATACCTAATAAGTAGTAGAATAGAGGCATCTGAAAGAAAGCACATTCACCCAATACCGGGTGATTCACTAATCTGGAGGATTAGGTTTCTGTCCTTTCAACAACATCTCGGAGGTCATGCTCGGTGAGAAGACGAGTCTATTCACACTGCCCCACGTCAGGATGCACTAGATTGCGACTTGAAAATTGCCTTTCTTGTGCTTCCAGACAGCAGGACATCGACAGCATAATTATACTGTGAAGTCAAAAGTGTACAGCCACGTGAAAGTATCTGCTGATGCCATCAAACAGCCAGTGGGGACATCCCCATATCTTCGGTTTTTTTATTATAAGTGGCCTCTATGCATTGTCAATGGCCCTTACTATATTTAAAAAAAAGCACCATTACATTTTTCTCCTTACTATCATCCCTCCACTTCGTGCGGGTATCGATGGTGTGCTCTGTGGAGCCCTGACTAAAAAAAGCTGCTTTGGATCCCCCTGGGCAATAATCCCAGCAATCTGGTTCTTATCCAAGATCTCGAGGATCATGCCTAAGGAAGGCAGCAGGGTGATGGACCTATACGCTTTGAGATCCGACAGAGGCCTGTCATTGCCATAAGGGATTACCCAGAACAAGTCTCTTTTCCATACTTTTAGTACTTTTGGGAACACTCCCTGTCGCAGACAGGCCTGGAGTCCCAGAATTTCATCTGAAAAAATCCTCCAGACCTGTTTCAGAATCGCACTTTTCACTCTATCAACTACGGGTACCTTAGTCCTAATCTTTCGATGATTTCACCCAATTCTTGATGTGTTACATCGTCAATTTCGATTACTGACTCATCAGGGAGGGGGCGGGGTGACTGCAAATGCAGCGGTGGAGGACGTCTTCTACAAGTGGAATGGCCAGTGGACAAACACCAAATCGTCCTCTAGGTACTATTACAAAATAATACAAATAGGAATCGCTAAATTCAATATGTTGAATATGTTTTCTAATACCTGCTTATTTTTACAAAAATATTAAAAATAAAGATTCGAAGGTGGCTAGCAGCCTTATGGTAGAGTTTCGGACTCTCGATTGAGAGATCTCAGATTTGATTCCATCAGATTCTCGATGGAAGGATACTACTTACAGTGAAAGTGTACCTATTTATGTTTATTACCTACAAGCCTAGATTAATCTTTAAGCTTACGTACTTAAGTCTAGGGATCCCACGTGTGGATAATTTTCTTACTTATTTTATGCCTCTTATTTTATACTACTATTTTTATAACCAGACGTTTGTGCCTTAATACCTATGTATGTACCTACTAATGTTTATTTACTATCAGACCTTGAATAATAACGGTATGCTGTTGATAATAATATAAGATGATAAAATGGACAATCGTAATATATAGGCAAATATATAATTGTACTGGAAAATACCTAAGAATTAAGCATTATTTAATTAGCAAGAAAATATACAGGTGATTGCACGACACGAGATAGATTAATATATTCACCTACCTACTTATTAACAATTAATTCATATATAAATGTATGTATATGTCTATCTATCTATCTATTCCCTCACGCCGTATCCCAAGTGGGATAGGCAGAGAGAACGGAACGCCATAATAGATCTGCTTACACACTTCATTCGCTTCTGCTACAGTCATATAACTTCTCATGTACGCACGTCGATTTCTCTTACTCAAAACACGGCCGTCCTTGAGAATTTGACCTACATGATCAAGCCATGTAGTTCTTGGACGCCCGCGCTTCCTCAAACCCCTCCTTTCAAACACGTATATCCTCTTTGTCATTCTTTATAAGAGTCGAAACACCTAATAGGTACTCTCTTCTCTACCCTGAAAGTTTGAGATGTTGCAGCTTTTCTAGCGTTGTATGAAAGAGGGTGTTTTTCCAAAAGTATGGAAGAAAGGTTTGCTCAGGGTGATACCCAAAGGCAATGATAAGCCGCTGTCGGACCTCAAAGCGTACAGACCGATTACCCTGCTGCCTTCCTTCGGCAAGATTCTTGAGATCTTGGTGAGGAACCGGCTTGGGTCGGCTCTGGCGCAGGGTAGTCCTAAACAGTTTGGCTTCCGCCGGGGTCTCTCTACTGAGCATGCCATTGATGCATGTCTGAAATGGAAGGATGAACGGAGAGAAAAGAATGTGCTGGGTGTCTTCTTGGACATAGCTGGGGCATTTGACAATGCGTGGTGGCCGCTTATCCTGGCCAAGCTTAAGATACGGGGTTGTCCTCCCTGGCTGTATGACATTGTCTGCAGTTACTTCAGCCAAAGGTCAGTGGTAATCCATCACGCTGGGCATTTAGTTGAGAGGGAAGTCAGCATCGGCTGCCCGCAGGGATCGGTCCTTGGACCATTCCTTTGGAATGTCCTGTTTGATGACCTCTTGAGGATGGAGTTGCCGCCTGGTTGCACCATATTTGCGTACGCCGATGATGCACTTCTCTTACTCTCCGGAGATACGAGGAGTGCGATCGAAAGTAAGTTTAGTATCGCGATAGATCGCATCTTGACGTGGGGCAGGGTGAATAGGCTTGTTTTCTCACCGAGCAAGACCTCCGCGCTGTGGTTGAAGGGTGTGCTGGGAAGGGGCAGGAACCCGGTGCTTCGGATGGATGGACATCCCGTGAGGGTTGTTGATGAAGTCCGATACCTGGGGGTTGTCCTTGATAGGGGCTTCACCTTTCTTCCGCACGTTAGAGCGAGTGCCGAAAAAGCGGGAGTGTTATTTCACACTCTACGCAGACTCAGTCGTGGTACGTGGGGCCTCAGAGCGCGGACTGTGCGTACCATTTATCGGGCGACGTATGTGGCCCAGGTCACCTATGGCGCCCGTGTTTGGTCGCACCGTCTTGCGGTTGGTTCTGTGTCCGCGGCGGTTTTGAGGGGACAGAGACTCCCCCTGCTCGCCGTCACTGGTGCGTATCGAACGTCCGCTAGCGATGGTCTTCCTGTCATCGCTGGTGTGTTGCCCGCTGATTTAGAAATCTTAGATGGTGTAGCCAGGCGTAAGCTCAAGGCTGACGGCAATGTTGAGCATCTTGGAATATCCGTTCATGCGGAGCCTGGGACTAGAGGACTCAGTAGGGCAATCGGCTTGATTCGAAAGAGAACTTTTGAGGTCTGGCAAGATAGGTGGGATCGGGGGAGAACTGCTAGATTGGTCTACAGTTTTCTTCCCGACGTATGTGAGAGAATGAAGAGGCGTTTCCTTTCCCTAAATCACTACGCCGTCCAGCTTGTGACGGGCCACGGTGATTTAAAGGGCAAGTTGTATGACCTTGGCCTTGCGGAGAATCCGTGGTGTGTTTGTGGGTTGGGGGCGCAATATGCCGAGCATATCCTATGGGAGTGCTCTGTGATGAATGATGCTAGAGTTGCAATGCTAGATGATATGAGTGAGAACACTCCCAGACCTATATGGTTTGGGGAGGTTTTGCAATGCCCAAGGAACCTAAAGGCATTTTTGGGGTTTGTGGATGTTTGGGTATCTCGTTGGGAGCTTCTGCGTCAGCCGGGTTCACCCCCGTCTGACGTGGGAGTGTCGTAGGGTTGGTTTTGCCCATTGTGGCGGCGTACGTGTGGCGAACTCGTCTTTTTGTTGTGTCGTCCTGTCTCCCTTGGTGGAGAGTAGGTTTGGTAGGGATGTCCCTTTTGGGAGGGTTTAATGTTTCCACACCATGCTGGCGCTGGCGACTCTCGGGCTCGCGCCCTTTAAACGCCTAACAGCACGTCTCTGGACACCTCACCTCGGCCTTCTGTACCTATACTTACCAATTTGTGTATATATTTTATTATCATGTTTTGTTTATTTTGCTTCACGTTTTGTATCATTATGTTTATTTTTCTTTCTTTTTTACTTGTATATATATTGTATAATAACTCAATAAACATTATTACCGCCCAGAAGGGACATTGAAGAGAGAAGTAATATAAAAGATTCCCACGACGGCGGTTTTGGCCGGCCGGCCCTTCAGGCCTCCCTAATGGCCCGCCCGTGAGGACAATTTTGGTTTGAATGTGCGGATAAGTAGGAGTTAAAGACTCCTGAGGTATCCGGGTGTGTGGTGGATCTTTCTTCTACCCTGAAAGTGATGAATATCTTGCAATTGAACCATACCTATCGTAATAATTATATATAATGTATGCAATAAATTATTTAAGAAACATAATATATACATACCTACTATCTAAATATTATATATATATATATATACCTATATACCTTCATAGTTAATATACCTAATAGGTAGTTTAACCTTATCTTGTTTACAATATTTTTTGTTGATGTCTTATATACTTATACTTATTTACATAATATCAACTTCTGCTTAATGTTTGTGTACCAATCAATGTAGGTACATTGTACATATATACATACGTTGGTTTTTCCACAAAACGGCGCATCATAAATAAGTCGTCTAGTTATTATTATTATATATAAATGGGTTATTAGCAGTGGCGGGACTAGGCTTTTCACATCGGGCATGCTTTGTATAAATATACTATTTCACTCGCAAACGAGTGGATGTCCTTGAGAATATTATAATATATAAATCGGAAACGGGACAAGGCTGTTCATGTTAGTCTTGCATTCGTTATAATAAATAAATGAAATATATTTATTTATTTCATTTACGGCGTAAGCCCAAACACTTTCATAATATTATGAACAAAGATACAAATTTCCAAACAAATACAATTCAGTAATAAAACGTTACTCAAATCATTAATCATAAAAGTGATAAAACTATAAACATATCAGGAATGAAACATTAATCAAATCAGTAATAAAACTTTAAACAAATCAGTAATAAGATATTCAGAATGGTTGACATACCCCTTTGATGAATTTAATATATTCAATGGTGTAGGTATTTGCGATGACTCTTAAAGAACTTTTGAAAACCTAAGTGGGAGATCTATTGTTTGCCTAAGACTTAATGGAGGAGTCCTTATTTAGGTCCTTAGTCCTTAAATAAATAAAATACAAGAAGTCTCTGATACAAATAAATACAATTTTAAAATATGTAACTTTATTTATTACACAATTTATTTTATCTCGCGCATCCATCATAAATCATAATATTAATCCTTTATGAAGAACGTTTCGAGTCTAAAAACTACATATATACCAGCGGTTGCACGTAGTACTACCTTCAAATTATTTTTAACTGCCTAATACCAGTAGGAAGTACATAGGTACGTTGCTACACGACTCACACAATCATCACACAATACAAATAAAAACATAGGTACTCATAATAGGTAGGTACACTTTGCAGTATGCATCCAACCGTTCTTCTTGGATGCTTGCTTTTTTTGTCCTTTAAAATCGCACAAATCCAACCAACATACACAATAACACACTTGTATGGCGCGTCATTGTATAGTACGTATTCACACTAAAATTTAAGTTTGGGTCGGTGAGAAAAAAGCAACGTATAAAGCAAACTAACCATTCTACGTGGCGCGCTGGTGCGGAGCGGTTGTGTTTTTCGTTGCAGTCTCGCTGTGTTGATAAGTTTCTTTCATTTATTATTTACTAATTTTGAACATTTTTTAGTTTTCGGCCTAGGGCCGGTTTTTCAATTTTGTTTTCTCGATACTAAACACTTTAGTTTGTTATCTTAGTATATCCGTATTTAATATTTGTTTTTTTTTAATTTTATTATTTTAAGGTATTTGCCTTACTAGAGAAGGATGGACTGCCATCCTTCTCAACCCATTCCCCCCCTCCCTGACCCTCCGGATTCAAAGAAAAGAAAATTCGTTGAGGAAAAAATGGAGGAGTCCTTGTCACCACCACATGACAAGCCATCGAATCTTCTGCCTTCGATTCTAAATCCAAGTACTCCACCACCATCCATCTCACTTAAAACTAACACAGTCAGAGAACACTTTTACTCGACAAAATCTTGTGGGCCATTCACAGTGTTCGCTCAAAAAAGTGAACAAGGAAATCCCGTTTTCCCTTTTGAATTTGGGAAATTTCTTTACCAAAAAAAGATTCAAAACATAGTGAATGGTTCAGTCAGGGCTGAGGGGAGATTCAGAATATCCCTAGAATTTTCAACCGCGACAGCGGCGAATTCCTTCATAAAAAACATTTTTCTATTGTCAAACTCCGTTTACAAAGCGTATGTTCCAACATACAATGTAACACGGATGGGTCTTATTAGGGGTGTCCCCCAAGATGTCACGGAAGAAGAGATAATCTCCTCAATCATCGAAAGCAATCCAGATGTGGAAAATATTGTCAAAGTCAGGAGACTAAATTACAAGGACAAATCATCGGGAACAGCGGTGTGGAAACCATCTAGGAGCATCGTGGTTACCTTTGAAGGGCAATTTCTTCCGTCACGCATATATATGTTTTACAATTCGTTCAACGTTGAAACCTACTTCTTCCCGACCATTCAGTGTTTTGCTTGTTGCAAATTCGGCCATACAAAAACAAATTGCAGATCTGTACCTAAATGCTACAATTGTGGAGAGAACCACCCTGCTGAAGAATGCCCAGCATCTGATCCAAAATGTTTTAACTGTAAGGGGGCACACAAGGCAATCAGCCTTACATGTCCAGAATACTCCCGCCAAAAGGCAATTAAAAATACAATGGCTTCTGCTAATGTGTCATACATACAAGCATCAAAACGGCACCCATCAGCTAAAACGTCATATGCGGATGTGGTAGCATCCACTTCAACTTCATCAACTAAATATATTTCCATTGCAAAATCTTCTTCCAAAAGCCCAAAGCCTCACTCACCTACAGGATATGATCGAGCAAAACATAACTCCTTACTTATGTATACTAATGGTTCTCCCATATCCAATACTCCTGATGGTTGCGCCATTACTGAAAATCAAATTCCAACTGACTCTAACATCATTGAACAGCTCAAATTAAGTTTGACTTCCGATAATAATAACTTCCTTTTCTCATTGCTTTCAATTATAATAGATGCAATATCCCCACAAAAAGAAAAACCGTCCAACGCTGCCAATATTATTTCTCTCCTAAAAACTTTACTCACCGAAAATGGCCTGTATACAGAATCCAAAAAATCTTCCAACAACTAAACGCGCTGAATTTACAATCCTACAATGGAACTGCCGTAGTGCGGTGTCAAATAGAGACGATTTAATATTGCTACTCAAAACTCACAAAATCGACCTTGCGTGCTTGTCTGAAACCTGGTATTCTCACGATTCTTTCGTTTCCTTTCCAGGATACAATTGCTATAGAGATGATCGTTCTGATGGTAGAGGTGGTTCTGCTCTTTTAGTAAGAAATTCTCTACCATCTAAACAAATATTACTCCCTTCTCGCCCAAAAATTCAAATAGTTGCTGTTTCAATATTTGATATATCTTTTGTATCAGTTTATGCCCCTCCTAGAACACAGTTCGAGTCTGTTTTTTGGACAGATGTCACTTCCAAGCTCCAGGGATCGTATATGATTCTCGGAGATCTTAATGCTCACTCTTCTTCTTGGGGCTGCCATCTTTCTGACACAGCGGGAAAAGCAGTTCTCAATTTTGTGGACAGTATGAACCTATGCATTCTCAATAATGGTGATCCCACGAGATTCTCTTCTTCACAACAAAATCAGAGTGCAGTAGATATTTCGATCTGCACAGGAGACATAGCTTCATCAACTACTTGGACCATATTAGATGATCCTCATTCTAGTGATCACTTTCCTATCATTATAGACATACGAAATGGATCCAAACGTTCATCTCAATATCAGTCTAAAACAAGGTTTAACACCAGAAAAGCCAACTGGGAGAGTTTCAGGGAACAGTTGATGCTTGGTGTGGGAAGGCTGGAGGCCCAGGAATTTGAGGGAGATACCGATGGGTATGCAGTGATGGTTTCTAAGATTGTCACAGACGCGGCAAATGTAGCAATTCCTACGTCAACCCCACGAAAATCTTTTACACACTCTCCCCCCTGGTGGGATAACGAGTGCACACAGGCGGTTCATTTAAGGTCTCAAGCTGTTAAAAATTTCAAAAAAAACATGTCACTAGAAAATTTTCTGAATGTCCGCAGTGTGCAGGCACGCACAAAGAAACTTCTGAGAAGGAAAAAAGAAAGGGTTGGGTCGAATTTTGCAATTCTCTTTCACCAGATACTCAAACTTCGGAAGTTTGGGATTCAGTCCGAAAATTTAAAGGTTCGTTTACCCTCAGACCAAATAAGTCTGATCTCTCTTGGATGGAAAGTTTTATTGACCAACAGGCACCTCCATATGTCCCAGTCCACCAGGAGCTTGAAAAAAGACCTGGAATGCAGTCTCAAACATGTTGCCTCACTGTTCCTTTTTCTGTTGAAGAGCTGTCCATCTCCATAAATTCAACAAAAGATTCTGCACCTGGGCCAGATTCCATTCCATATTCGTTTTTTCGAAATTTTCCACAACAATTTATGCTTAAACTATTAACTTTGTATAATCAAATTTTAAAGTCGGGAAAAATTCCAGATAGCTGGAAAAAACAAGCGATTGTCGCAATTTTGAAGCCTGGAAAGGATCCATCATTGAGTTCATCATATCGACCCATTGCTTTGTCATGCTGCTTCTTGAAAATTTTGGAACGCATGATTAAATACAGAGTGGAAAGATTTCTGGAAAGTAATGACTTACTCCCACCATGGCAGTTTGGCTTCAGAAAGGGTAGATCATGCATTGATAGCTTGAGCATTTTAGTTACCGATATTCAGATAGCGAGAACAAATAAAAATGACCTGATTGCTTGTTTTCTGGATATCTCCAGTGCATACGATAGTGTCATCCTTCCCATCTTACACGATAAACTAAGTTCTATCGGAGTCCCAGACTTGTTATGTTGTCTTATTTTTAATATAATGTGTGAAAGGAGCCTAATCTTTGAATCGGCAAATGGTCTGGTGGAAAGAAGGGCTTACAGAGGCCTCCCACAGGGATCAGTTTTGAGTCCCCTCCTATTTAATGTGTACACTCTGGATATTCGAACATCCATCCACTCGTCCTGCAATATACTTCAATATGCGGATGACTTTGTCTTATATAGTTCTCATAATTCGATGTGTCGTGCGGTTGAGAATTTGGAGACATCTCTCCATGCCATCAATAACTGGTTGGAAATGCATGGCTTGTCCCTTTCTCCTACGAAGAGCCAAACAGTTGTTTTCTCTAATAAACACAAATCTCCTGGTTGCCAAATAAGCTGCAATAATACTCCAATTCCAATGAAGGAGTCAGTCAAATTTTTAGGCATGACACTTCACCGCAAACTTTCATGGAACCTGCATATTGAAAATGTTATTTCAAAATGTGAAAAAAACATAAATATCCTAAGAGCTGTAACTAGAGTCTGGTGGGGTGCTCACCCTTCTACCTTGAGAACCTTATACTTTGCTCTAATTCGCTGTCATCTTGAATACGGGAGCTTTTTAATGGATCCTCTTCCAAACTATCTGTCCTTGAAACTTGACAGACTCCAATACAAATGCCTCAGACTAATTCTAGGAGCAATGAAATCATCTCCAGTAATTGCTCTACAAGTAGAATGCGTCGATATGCCACTGTCGCTCCGGAGGGAGTTTTTAGCCTTCAAATTTATTATCAAAAGAATGTCACACAAACACATCCTTATTGCTAAATTACAATTATTGCTGAGTCATTGCTTGAATGAGCCTTACTGGAGAAACAGGAAGTACCCTCTTTTGTGTTCTTCTTGGGAATATATATCCCAGAAATGGTTCTTATCATACCAGACCCGTCCATCAAATATCGCAATACCTCCCGCCGTCATAACTTCGAATATTGTTGAATCAATAGGACTAGACAGATCCATGTCTTTACTCGATCCAAACATTGTTAACCAGCTATTTCTCCAAATTGTACACAGTAGATGGCCGTCCTATGCATTATTTTACACAGATGGTTCCAAATTTCAGGATGGTAAGTGTGGTGCTGCCTTTTATGCACCAAATCAGAACCTTGAAATGAAATTGTGTCTTCCGTCTGCTGCATCAATATTTACAGCAGAGTGCGTAGCCCTCAAAGAGGCATTAAAATACATTGTTGGTAATTCTCTTCCACGTGCTGTCATTTTCACTGACTCGCTCAGTGTTGTATCCCACCTCCGTTCTAAAAATCACACTTCATCAAATAACCATCTCATCCTCGACATTAAAAGATTTCTATGGGAAGCGAATGAAAAAAACCTAGACATAGTGATATCCTGGATCCCCTCGCATATGGGTATTAGTGGCAATGAGAGGGTGGATGATTTGGCTAGAGACGCTTGCGTTGATGGCTTGTCACCCCACGATTTTATGTTACCAGTTGACGATTGCATCAGTGCAGCCAAAATATCAATTTTTGAGAAGTGGAACTACATATATAATAACTCAGTGACTGGCTCTCATTATAGATCAATTCAAGCAAATATTCCATCTAGACCGTGGTTTCTGGATGCCAAACTGCCGAAACTTGATATTACTCTACTTTGCAGATTGAGGATCGGTCACACTGTATTGGCCTCACACCTGGCTAGAATTAATGTTGTTGAATCTCCAGTTTGCGAATGTGGAGAGGATTCTGAAACGGCTGACCACGTGTTCTTTGGTTGCCCACTTTTGCCCAACCAAGAATTTATTTTTGAAATAAGAAAAATCTGCTCGACATTTCCCATATCAGTTCACTCCCTTCTATCTCAAAATTCACTGATTATCAATCGAATTCTCATAAATCATCTTAAAAAATATAGTAAGAACATCTGATGGAAAAATGAGAAAAATAAGATCGTACAGATGATACATAAAATATCGTAGTATATATGCATAATCTTATATTTGTTATTTAGTTTATTCAATTTTATATCAGTATTTAAATGATTGCATTGTGTGATGGAATAAAAGAAACAATATTATTTGACTATGTTTCTAATGTTCAGTTAAACATAATTTGAAAAACCGTTCCCAGTTTGTTATTGTAAACAACACAATAATTATGCTGGTAGGCTGGAATCATGGGAGGGAGCGAAACGGTAGATTCCTACTTTGTATAGCTCTGTCCCACCTCGACCACCGTTGTATATTGTGGTATTATGTGCTTGTACCTATTCTCCTATACATCGTTTTTGACTTGTATATTTGCTGATTTTGTGACGAATATGATAAAGGGGTAAATGTATTTGATACTAAGCGCTGTGATGACGCATATTGCGTCCTGATTATTGTTTGTGAAATGCATTTTATTGTGAAATCAAGGCATAAATCACTCGATTGCGGGTGCATTGCCGTAAAATGAAATAAGAAGAAGAAGCAAACTAACAGACTATTCCATTAATTTAGCTATTACGGTAAATTATTGGATTTTATTAAAAAAAGTCAAAATGACGTATCAATTGTATGCGTACTTTCATACATTTAATACGCGCTTTTGATAAAAACTTACAAAAATTGTATATTTGGTGCGTATATTTCTGTGCATGGACGAATCGTTTCCTTTCCGACGAAATATTACGCGGCAAATTCAAATTAGTTTTTGATGATTTCAATATTTTCTTCATAGATTCTCTGGGCATGCTGTGCTTTTTTGCATGTATGGCAGGCACGCGACTGGTTATTAGGTATATGTATTACAATAATTTTGAAATATAAAGTATCTACAATAATTGTACAGCTGATATGAAACCTACCCACCAATACATAATACCCGGCCCTCTACGAAGCACAAACGAGACTGCAGGGTTACTCTTGACAAAACTAAACACGATCTTAATCTAGTCTTGATCTTGATCATACGACGCACGAAGGGACTATGGTCTAAAACACCGCGCTACCGCTAACGCGCGATCGGTTTGCGTGTATTTTTGGCCAATAGTCACTTCGAGCGTCGTATGATCATGATCAAGATCAAGACTAGCTTAAGATCGTATTTAGATCGTGTCAAGAGTAACCCTGCTGGTCCTGGAAAATAGACGAACCCGCCAAGTCGGTAATTTTTTCCCCTTCTTGGCGGAGTGCAATGCGTGCGCACTATCATGAGAATCAAAATACTGGCAAAATACATAATTTTCCATAATTTTTTTCAAATAGTGTTTATTATTTTTTTTAATATCCGTGATGTAATTCTGATTATAATACAATCCCATGTTACCATAAGTATAATTTATTATAATGCAAATGCATTACGTAAGACTATTTTTGCTAGTTTCTGACCCCCTCCCTCTCTACATAAGACAAAATAAGCAAGATTTTCAAAATGGGACCTAAAAAGGTCATTACCAGTTACCAGATTTCCAAACGTTTGGTTGCCCTCACTGTTTCAAAGTATAAATTTAACTTTGCTCATTTTTTTGTGATCTTACGTAAGAACTATCAAGACTCCCTCCTATACCCTTGTAAGAGAAAATAAGACATGGTCGACCCCCCTCCCCTGAATTGTTTTACGTAGTAAATGAATGGCCCCATACGCGGCCCGCCGCGCCGACTCATATGAAATATCCAGAGATGTGACGTATTTGAAATAAAAGTACTTAAAATACAAGTAGGTACAAAATACGTATTTTCATTTTATATTTCAAATACCTTTTTGAAAAAAGTATTTTGTATTTTATTTGAAATACTTTTTTTGAGTATTTTGTATTTTACACAAAATACTTTTACAAAATACCTTTTTATTTGTTTGAAACAAAATTCTGCCATTAATTGATATGTGCGTATGCAAGTTTTTTTTTGTCAATTTGTTGAATTACGATATGTTTCCATTAGAGTACTCCATATTTGAGATATACACACATAATAATGATGATTGAACAAATTATACATGACGCCGTTTAAAGATCCATGATGAAATTTTCATCAACGGCGCTGTGATTTCTCCTGAACGGTAGCATTTTCAACTTTGTCTGCAGACAAGCTGTTCCAGGCAGTTGGCGCTGCGACTCTGGTTCTCCTTTCTGCAAATTTAGAGGTATTTGCAATATTGAATTCTACGAGTTTGTTCACGGCATTAGAAACTTAGCACAGTCTTCGCCTCAAATTTTGTCAGCGGGATAGCTCAGTGGGTGGTTTGCTACCTTGTGGACAGTGAGACACAGTTTTAACACCACTCTCTCTGAGACTCTCAGCTAGTATAGACTTCTTAGTAGTGAAGTGATGTGGCAGCTCTGATTCTCTGTGTAAATGATTTGGAGGCAACATTAAAAACCATCTGAAGACGATCAAGAAGGGTCTGGAGCAGTCCTGTATATAATATGATGTTACAGTAGTCCATACGATTTCAGTAGGGCTACTCTTGACAAAACTAAACACGGTCTTAATCTAGTCTTGACTCTTGATCTTGATCATACGACGCACGAAGTGACTATTGGCCAAAAATACACACAAACCGATCGCGCGTTAGCGGTAGCGCGATGTTTTTGACCATAGTCCCTTCGTGCGTCGTATGATCAAGATCAAGACTAGATCTTGTTTAGTTTTGTCAAGAGTTACCCTGCTGATTCGGAGTATCTACCTATCTACCCTTATTTATTCTGCAGCCCAAGTCTAACCTGCTTGATACTCACTCCATTTATGACAATTTTCGCAGTCGCCTCATCTCTTCGAACAACCATACATTTTGTTTTGTCTTTATTTATTTTTATGTTGTATTTTGACAATTCTTCCTAAGGCTTTATTCAACTCATTTTCATTATCTACAACATGGGTGGCCAACCTTTTTAGCAGCCGGGCCAAATTTCAGAATGAGATTTCCTACCGGGCCGCACAACAATATACTCCATATACTTCACCTTAAAATTTCTAACCCCCCGTCGCCAAATTTTCGAAATGGTATAGAAATTCGAATGGTTTCAACTCCTCGGTTTTCTTTGAGAATATTGTATCAAAATACCTCTTTCAGAAAAGTTACGAGTACTTGTACCGACTATTATTAAAAAAAAGTGTGCATATGCTTCGCGGGCCGCACGTAGACACTCAACGGGCCGCATGCGGCCCGCGGGCCGCGGGTTGGCCACCCTTGATCTACAAGCAATGCTATATCGAATCATGTCAACCCTTTCTCCATTTATCTATACTCTTGTCCAGTTCTTCATTTCTTCTATCTATTCATCAATGGCTCGCTGTATATAACAGTTAAAGAGTGCTGGAAATATTGTATACCTACCCCTGTCTTACACCTTGTTCGACTATTTGTAAAGTATTTTCAATAAGTATTTTATAAAAGTATTTTGAAAAACGTATTTTGTATTTTGTACTTAAATACCATTTTGAAAAAGTATGTAGTATTTTGTATTTGAAATACAAAAAAACAAAAGTATTTGTATTTTGTATTTAAATACTTTTTCGAAAGTATTTTGCACATCTCTGGAAATATCTAACTTAGCTCTTCAGTAAAAAAGTTTGCCCAGGCCTGATTTAGATACATCTTTTATGTTCATATATTTAGAAATTATATAAAAAAATGTCAAATTTAAAAATAAATCGTTCTATATCTTCTAGCAAAATGTCCCCAAGTGTCTTACCCTACATTAGTGTCTTACCCCCCCCCCACCTAATGTTGTGCAGCAAATTTGTGTGCGCTTAACAGCAGTCTCATACATTCTCAAACCGCGAAGCCGTGAGCGTTATATATTTTTTTTTCCAGTAGGTCTATTGTAATATTTGTGAAAGGTTGTTGATTTATCACAAAGACGCTTCACAATAAATACCATTGATATATCAGTTATTTTTGTCAATAAATGTAATCAAAAAGTTTGCAGCTAACGACTATTTGTTCACTGCGGCAAGTAAAAATACATCCTATTGTCTAAGTTGAAATTTATCTTATCTTAATTGGTGGATTATCGAGGTGATTAAGCGCAGATGTTTCTTTTGTTTAGATAATGAATATTGTCATGAACACACGGTATGGAAATATCTTTGGGAGGCACTGAAAACCAAATATATTATTATACATAAGTTTTAAGTATTAAAATTTGATATTTAAAAATAATATACTTAGAAAATATTTGAATATGCTTTGTTGTTTATGTACTTCAGCAAGACCACTTAGAATCCCAGAAAGCAATGCGTATCTTGGAAACTTAGGTATGTAAATACATATCTATGAGTTATGCACTAGTAGTATCGTGTTTTCAAAAATTTAAAATTGCATTTGCACGATTAGATGTGGGTTAATAATATCATTTTTACGCTATTATTATTATTTTATTATACATTTTGAGAAACTCTGGCAGACGTTGCAAACATACCGCTATACCTAGTGTTGTGGAATTCTCAAGAAATAATTATTCGTAGAGAATTTTCGGAGATTTTTTTTTATTTTTTATTTAACAGTATAATAATAATAAATACTTTATTCAATCAATCAATAACAATGTATAAATATTGAGACAATTTATCACCAATATGGCTACAAATAATAATGAAAACAAAAAAATCTTAGGTACCTACATAGAAAAAAGTGCTGATAACTGATGAAAAATCTTGATGTTTGACACCACAAATGCCCATATTTAAGTTAAAAAAATTGCAGGTACCTATGTACATGGAAAAAAGTGTTAATAACCTCTGATTTGGGCCTTAATCAGCTCCACAAATTTTTGGGACAATCAGGTTGGCTGCGAAATGAATTGGGCGAAAGGTCATAATATCACTAAGAAAAATTATGGAGAGAAATTTCTCTTCCATCAAAGGAGAAATTTCTCGTTCTCGAGAAATTTCTTTGGAGAATTTTATCTTCTCACATCACTAACTATACCTGCTCGTGTCTGTGATGTTCCGCTACGTTGATTGTATTGAAAACTAAAACTATGGTTTGATCGTTGTTGTATCTACCAAAGCTAGCCTGAAAATACTAATGACTGCTGAACAACTGGTAAATTTGGAGAAAAACTATTACTGTATATGGTTTATTAACATGCTCCAGTAGTTGTAATATAATATTATGTGGAGCATACTGGTTTGAAACGGGAATTGGCGAGATTGGTAAATGTAACATGGGTAAAGTGCACTTAAACCAGCCTAAGCCGGTTCGAAAGCATCGGAACACCTTTCCTGTTTCCTACTAAAGGAAGTTTGCACAATCTGTTGGTGCGAATAAGGTGTCTGTTGAGTAATATTCTTAATGCACCGTTCAGACGAGTCTATCATTGCCTATATAGCCATGTAAACAACTCTGGGTGACCAAATTTAAATTTTAGGTCCTGCTAGACGCGTGATGAAATTTGCTAAGTTTCAGAAAAAATGCTAAAAAAGTATTGAAGTTAAAAAAATGTATTTTAATTAGGATAAAATCATATAATATTGTTGCAAGTGTAAAATTTATTTGAGTGATCGAACTGAATAAGAAAAATGCAGTAAAATTGTAAATTACCGAATATTGCTAAATTAATGCTTTATTTTGCTTGTTATTTCCTATTTTCCTTAAATCTTGTTGAAAACTACCGAAATTTTGGCAACTACAAAAAGAAACCATTTTTTAAAATAAGTTATATTTCCTGCTAAGGTAACTGAAACCTGGTAAATATAAAGGATTACCAGCTTTTAAACTACCTGAGAATGTTTTCTAAGAATTTCAAACGATAGAAACAGAACTTTTATTGTACAGTTTTTTTATTGTTTTACAATCACTATCCCGAGCCAGGTATAAATCCAATTAGATTTTACCTTTATTTTATGTGTTCATAGAGGTTTTACATAACTGGAGTGGTCATCGGGAGATTTTGAGCAAAGAGGGAAATATCTTATTGTGATTTATATAATTCATCTCTACCTATTCTATTCCCTCACGCCGTATCCTAAGTGGGGTAGACAGAGAGAACGGAACGCCGTATAACCTGTCCTTACATACTTCTTTCACTTCTTCTATATCCATACAATTTCTCATACACGCACGTCAATTTCTCTTACTCAAAACACGGCCGTCTTCGAGAATTTGATCTACCTACATCAGGCGTCGGCAACCTATGGCACGCGTGCCAGGCTTGGCACGCGATGGGGTTCTGAATGGTACTCTACAAAGTAATCAGGGAAATCGCGAAAATATCGAGACGAAGTGATTTTTAAATAAGAGAAAATGTTTAATTATAATTATTTATCTAACGTGGCTCGCAATAAAAAAAATTAATTTATGTTAGAATTTTATGTTATTTTTTTAATAAATATGTTTAAAAGATAAATTTGGTATAAAATTCTTCTCCTCTAGAACCCCATTATATAATTTAGAATTAAGGCGGCACCCTGAATCATATTGGTAGAGTGGCTTGGCACACCACAGCTAAAAGGTTGCCGTCCCCTGACCTACATGGTCAAGCCATGTAGTTCTCGGACACCCGCACTTCCACACACCCCTCCTTTCAGACAAGTAAATCCTCTTTTTCCATTCGTTCCACATGACCAAACCATCTCAATTTATTTACACGCATTCTATTCACAACACTCTTCTTGCATCCACTTATTCTTCTAATATCCTCATTCCTCACTCTATCACGAAACGTTTTACTAACCATCCTCCTCAGTGATCTCATTTCCACAGCATTTATTCCACTTTCATCCCTCTTCAACCATGTCCACGTTTCGCTTGCATACATAAGTGTCGGTACCAGGATGGTATTGTGCAAATTTTGCCATGTTCGACACATTGTCATTGCTGACAATGGGTCGAAGTGCACCGTTAATCCTAGCACCGGTCACTTTTCTTCTTTCGATATCCTTATCTATCGCATCTTCCATCTCTCGCAAACCATAGATTTATATGTACTAAAGTACTAGATATGGTGTTTAGAACAATGAATCACAATTTTCATGTTCCTTTTTTAAATATTAGCAATTTGTAGTACTAGCAGAGAGAAGTAGCAACTTTAGAAAAAGGATGTCAAGTATACACTGCATAAGACATCAATATGAATGGAATGAACTTTTTTCTATGTGTATATATAATGAGTTACAATCCATTGGATTGGTCTGCAACGAGTTTTGACTTATTTCTCCACTCCTCCCTATTCTCAGCCAGTCTCTTCAACTCCATATATGAGCCACAGCTCATGTCCCTCTTCAGTTGGTCTGATGACTGTACGCAGTGAAATGGAGTAAAACCTTCACCTTCATACTGTCTCCTGCGTAAAATCAAATGATCTTTCATTCATGAGGTGCATGTTGTACATGCATTTCGGATGAAAATTAGATCATACAGTCTTCATAATATGCGATGCTCCTCGCATACTGGATTTGATGTTGTGTCGGCCATTATGTAAGATGGTCCTGACGAGACACATGCGCCAATGTCGAAACATAACATCTCTTCGACAAATCCAAACTGCATATTCCGGTGACGGGCCGAGCCTCGTTCCGTATGCAAAGGCATGAGCCAAGTCTCTGCCCGACTGTACGCAGTGAAATGGAGTAAAACCTTCACCTTCATACTATCTCCTGCGTAAAATCAAATGATCTTTCATTCATGAGGTGCATGTTGTACATGCATTTCGGATGAAAATTAGATCATACAGTCTTCATAATATGCGATGCTCCTCGCATACTGGATTTGATGTTGTGTCGGCCATTATGAAAGATGGTCCTGACGAGACACATACGCCAATGTCGAAACATAACATCTCTTCGACAAATCCAAACTGCATATTCCGGTGACGGGCCGAGCCTCGTTCCGTATGCAAAGGCATGAGCCAAGTCTCTGCCCGACTGTACGCAGTGAAATGGAGTAAAACCTTCACCTTCATATATATATATATCATTTACCTTTATAATTTTTGATCTCACGCAATAACTTAATATATTGGTAAAGTAGGTATATAATATACGATACTATACTATACTATACCCTCACGCCGTGTCCCAAGCAGGGTTGCCGTCTTTTCCAAAAAAATACCGAACATTGAGCAAAAAAAATTTTAATCGTTGATCTATATTATGACCTTAAAATACAAAGTGCAATTGCACATGAGCAACTAGCTACCCTAACTTATAAATATTATATTTTTTCTTACTAATGCACGCTTTCAGCAATGTCTTATAATATGCTTTAACTGCCTCATTCATTTCGCGACAAGTCAGACTGATATTACATCGTATACATAATTCAGCCTTCACCATATATATGTCCACAATCACTTTATTACGGCTGTTTGTCCACAAATAATTCATTTTATGGCTAAATACTCTTTCCACGTAAGCATTTCTACATTGGTACTGCCATTATTGTTTTAATTATCTGTTTCAAGTTAAACAATTTACGTCGTTTATTAGGGAGAAAATTTATCAGAAAAAAATACCGAACCGCTCATACTTCGGTATTTTTGTCATACCGAACACCGAACACGGTGCTAAAATACCGAACGGTTCGGTAGAATACCGAACACCTGGCAACACTGGTCCCAAGTGGGGTAGGCAGAGAGAACGGAACGCCAATCAGATCTATCTTTACACACTTCCTTCGCTTCCTCCACATTCATACAGTTTCTCATACACGCACGTCGGTTCCTCTTACTCAACACGCGGCCATCCTTGAGAATTTGATCCACGTGATCAAGCCACGTGGTTCTCGGACGCCCGCGTTTCCTCACACCCTTTCTTTCAGACAAGTATATCCTCTTTGTCACTCTTACCTCGTTCATTCGTTCAACGTCCCCAAACCACCGTAGTTTATTCACGCGCATTCTGTCGACAACACTCTTTTTGCCGCTCATTCTTCTAATATCCTCATTCTTTACTCTATCACGCAGCGTTTTAACAACCATTCTTCTCAACGATCGCATCTCTACTGCATTTATTCCACTTTCGTCCTTCTTCAACCACGTCCATGTCTCGCTTGCATACGTAAGTGACGGTACCAGAATGGTATTGTGCACCAGCATTTTAGCCATGTTCAACACATTGCCATTGCTGATAATGGGTCGAAGTGCACCGTTTACTCTAGCACCGGCCACTTTCCTTCTTTCAATGTCCCTATCGCATTTTCCATCCCTCGTAAACATACTTCCCAAATATACATACTCACTTACTTGCTCCAAACATTCGTCACCAACTTTGATCTCGCAATACGTTTTTTCATTCTCTCTTTCAAACACAAGAATTTTCGTCTTCATAACATTCATTTTCAAACCATTCAAATTGCAACTTTCATACACACACGTAACAATCTCTTGTAAGTCCCTTTCACTCTCAGCCATTAACACCAAATCATCTGCGTACATCAATGCATTCACCCGAAACCCATTCAGCTCGACACCAACATCCATCTCTTTCACAGGTCGCATACAGTTAGTAGTCGAAGAATAGGTTGAACAGCCACGGAGACATGACACAACCTTGCTTCACTCCCTTGGTAAGGACAAACCACTCCGAGAGAGTGTTATTTACCCTCACGCAAGCGGAGCTTCCCACGTAAAGTGAAGAGATTGCGCGGATCAACCGGCTGCTCACCCCATACTCCGACAACACGCGCCACAACCTTTCCCGGTCCACTCGATCATACGCTTTCTCCAAATCCACGAACGCACAAAAAAGCCTCTGGTGTTTACCCAGAAACTTCTCTATAACCATTCGCAGGGAGAAGATCTGATCGGTGCACCCTCTACCATTCAAAAAAGCTCCTTGTGCATCCCATATCTTACACTCAGTTATCTTTCGTACTCTCTCAATCAAAATTCTACCATACAGTTTCCCTATTGAGCTCAGCAAGCTAATAGCCCGATAACTCCCGCATTCAAGTCTAGAGCCTTTCCCTTTGTACAGGGGGCAGATGATAGCCCTCCTCCAATCCTCTGGTGTAACACCTTCTCTCCAACAATCGTTGAAAAGCTCCAAACACCACGCGAGAGCCCCCGGTCCACCAGACTTGATGAGCTCAACGGCAACACAATCATACCCTACAGCTTTACCGCACTTCGCTTTTTTTAATGCATTCATAATCTCATTCATGTCTATCATATTATCGTTTTCATTCACACTGCTTTCAATGTCGTCATACTCATTTGCATTTGTACCATCACATTCAAACAGATCTTCGAAATACTCCTTCCATCTCCGTAACACACATTCATCATTCACTAACACACATCCATCCTTGTCTTTTATCCCTTTCATACTGTTCACACTTGAACCCGTCCTCTTTCGTTTCACTTCCTTCCAAAAAATCGTCATATTTTCACTCGCGTACGTAGTCAATTTCTTACATTCTTCATCTTCAAGCATTTTTTTCTTCATTTTCACAACTTCACGCACTTCCTTCTTGCATGTCTTGTATACTTCTTTCTTTCGCTCTTTTTCAAATGTGTCACACTGTTTCACACTCAGTATGTCTTTCCAAGCATACTTCTTCTTATCTACAGCTTCTTTTACATCATTATCCCACCAAGCATAGCCTTTCTTACGTCCTACTTTAGCTTCACCACATGTTTCTTTTGCACTTCCTACAAGCACACTTTTTAAGACATCCCACCTTTCATTCATCGTTAGATCATTCTTTATATGAAATCAATAATATCTACATTGCCTGCTCTGTAACGTTTCGTTTTCTTCATTATTTTCGTATTACATTGTGGCACGGAGGAAACGTTTTCGGCGAGTTACTAGGGCGCGGATTCGATTCCCGGCCAGGGCAAAATGAAGTATTGGTCGGAACACGTCGAAAACGAAAACGAAGAAGTGTTAGCCAGGGCTGGCGAAAAAAGGCAACTCCTCAAAAGAATCAGCCAACAACGAGCTAACTGGATTGGCCACAACATCACGCACCCAGGACTGCTCATCGCAATCGCTGAGGGTAGGACCGAAGGCAGAATGGCAGAGGCCGACCGAGAGACGCTTATATGGACCAACTGAAGAGGGACATGAACTGTGGCTGATACGTAGAGCTGAAGAGACTGGCTGAGAATAGGGAGGAATGGAGAAGAAAATCCAAACTCGTTGCAGACCAATCCAATGACCTTTTTCAAATTGTTCTGGGTTTGGGTATTGCCTACATGTGATTTAGTGCGTTATATGTACTAGTGATGTAACGAATATTCGCATTCGCATTCGCGAATATTCGCATATATCAAAGTATTCGCATTCGCAAAAAAATATGCGAATGTTTTGCGAATATTATTTTTCTAATAAAGTATCTGGTCTGTTCCATGTTGGCCGCATTTGTTGTATTGTTTCATGTTTTCGTTTGCTTGATAATGCTATTATTATTGGGAGAAGTATGCATTTGTGGAGATTTAATTTATATGCTTGCTTTAAGTATAATTGTACAACTGCTATGAGTATAGGCCCCTACGATAATTTTATATACTATTTAGAGAATATTTATATCATACTACAAGGTGAACCACATTAAAGTATTCTATCAGAATTGTCGGGGATTGAAGTCTTAGATCGAGGAATTTAGAGCAAACTTATTTGCAAATAATTATGATATAATTGTCCTGACGGAAACTTGGCTAAATTGTGGCATATTTGATAGCGAACATTTTCAAAACGAATGTACAGTTTACCGGAAGGATAGGGATTTCATGTTGAGTGTTAAAAGGGATGGAGGTGGGGTCTTAATTGCTGTGAATCGGACACTAGGATGTTCACCCATTCTTGTTTGGGTTGATATTGGTGAAATTATTTTTACCAGTATTCGTTTTTCATCGGCAACACATAGTTCCATGGAAAAATGCTCATTGCTACTGGGTGTAGTATATATACCGCCTTCCATATCCTTGGATACTTAAAACATTTTTTTTTAAGTATATCTGAACGTTTAATTAGCTATAACGACATAACGGACATTTGTCTTATTGGAGATTTCAATATCCCAACAATCCAATGGAAAAAAGACCCTGATAATGTGTCAATCTTTATTCCGTATTCTTATTCGGGTCATGTTGCGCAGTATTTGATAGAATCTATATCTTTTCTCAATATGTTTCAGTATAACGGAATTTATAACAGCAATCAAGTTATCTTAGATTTAGTTCTTTCAACTATTCCGTGTTCTGTTACCAGATGTGACTCTCCACTGGTTGGTGAGGATTCACACCATCCTTCACTGTTGATAGATTATGAGTTTGAAATTGCTGAGGATTTGTCTCGAAATAATATGATCCAGAAATTGAATTACCCATGTACTTTAAGTCAAACTTTTCGGAAAAAAATTTCGAACTACAAAGTGTTGATTGGGTCAGCGTTTTGGGAAACGGACTGGTGAATGAGATGGTTGAATCGTTTTATGGTTATGTTTTGCCGATAATTGAGGAGCATACACCTATGAAGAGGGTGTCCCTCTAATAAAACTGTGTTGTTGTTTAAGAGAAAGTCCAAGGCTTGGCATAAGTGGAAGACGTACCGTAATGATTCTGACTACAATTTATTTTCTCAACTAAGAGCTCAGTTTAAGTTGTCGCAGAATTACGATTATAGGTCTTTTATTAATACCACTGAGAAGTCACTTAAGGGCAATGTCACGTCTTTCTTTTCGTTCGTGAGTTTTCTTAAAGAATCTAGAGGCTATCCAAGGGTAATGGGTGACGGTGACCAGACTTTGAGCGATCCAAAGGGAGTTGTGAACTTGTTTTCGTCGTTTTTTGGTTCTGTATTTTCACTGAATAATTTACATGATTCTAATACTGAAGAATCGGAAAATATTTAACTAACTCATGTTTATCCACAGTTAACATCTTGAAATCTGATATTTATAAATGTTTATTAGGTATAGATGATACAAAAGGAGTCGGCCCTGATGGTATAGCACCAATAATATTAAAAAGATGTGCAAGTCATTTAACCAAGCCATTGTATCTGATATTGATTAGGAGTTTACAAGAAGGGTGCTTTCCATGCAAATGGAAGATGGCTAGTATTACTCCTTTGCATAAATCTGGCAGCAAATTGGACGTTCGTAACTACAGACCAATTTCAATTCTATCACCTATTTCAAAAATATTTGAGGGTATTGTTCGTGAAAAAATGACTTTTTCCTGAAGCCGTATCTTCTTGTCGAGCAGCATGAGTTCACGAGTGGAAGATCGACAGTAACAAATCTGATTTCATACACTGATTTTCTTTTCTAAGCTATGAACAATCGTTTACAGGTGGATGCCATTTACACCGAATTTCAAAAGGCATTTGAAAAAGTATATCATTGACTTTTGATTAAGAAGTTAGAATTTCATGGAATTCATGGAAATCTTCTAAGGTGGATTGACTCATATATTTCTGATAGATTGATGACAGTTAACCTTAACGGTTACTCATCTTGGAGTGTCACTGTTTCATTTAGTATCCCTCAGGGGTCTGTTTTGGGTCCTTTACGTTTCACAATATTGATAAACGACATAAAACAGTGCTTTAAACACTCAGAGCTCATATTATTTGCGGACGACTTAAAAATATACCGTCAAATTCAATCATTGTCTGACTGTGAAATGCTCAACGAGGACTTGGGAAGACTACACGAGTACTATAACAGAATTAACTAGCACTTGAATCTGGAGAAGTGTAATCTGATCTCTTTTATCAAAAATAGAAAAAAATTCGATATAGGTACTTACAATATCCATAATCATGTTTTAAAAGACGTAAATAAGATTAGAGATTTAGGTTTGGTGTTTGATTCTAAGCTTCACTTTGATGATCACGTGAACAAAATTATCGAAGAGACCAATAAAATACTGGGATTTATTCTGAAATCTACATTATTCTGAAGTCATTTAGGTTATATGAATCGTATTTGTACTTGTACTTATCGTTGATTCGCTCCAAGCTGGAGTACAGCAGGGTTACTCTTGACAAAACTAAACACGATCTTAATCTAGTCTTGATCTTGATCATACGACGCACGAAGGGACTATGGTCAAAACACCGCACTACCGCTAACGCGCGATCGGTTTGCGTGTATTTTTGGCCAATAGTCACTTCGTGCGTCGTATGATCAAGATCAAGACTAGATTAAGATCGTGTTTAGTTTTGTCAAGAGTAGCCCTGCTGTTCCTCCGTATGGAATCCACATTTTAAGAAATATGTCGATCAAGTTGAGAGAACTCAGTCTTAATTCATTCGTTTGGTTAGGAAAAGATTGCATTATCCTGTAATAGGGAACTTGCACATATTTTTTTTATTCTTTAGAATCATAAATAAAGTAATCAGTAACACATATCAGTAATTTTTTTTTCAATACGTTGCTTAATTTCTGTTTTATAGCATTTTGAAATTTCGATTTTTGAATTACCGCGAAAACGCCACATCCGAACGCGCCATTTTGATGACGTCATACGTCCCTTCGATCTCTCTGTCTACTGATGTTTAGTACATTTCGTAGTATATATCTATTAGTTTGACGAGGTTATTTACTGTTGTGGTTTGGGTTTGAACGCTTTTTTTGCCAAAAACTTCAATATGATTAAATTTTTACGTATAAACATACATCAGTTCCTATTTTTTAATTTAGTTATAATGACGGAAAACGATTTTCTCAAGGGGCGATTGGATATTTATCATGCATATAATAATAAGCTCGCTGGTAGGCGCTATAACTTTGTCTTAATAATGTTATTACTACATAATTTGTAAAGTGCAATACAACATTGTGTAATAATTACATATTATATTCAATGGCAATTGTTATCAACTTTCCATCATTCTTAGGTCTGATTAGTGATTACAGGTTCTAAATACGCCATTACTTTTCTGTACTGGGTGCATGGTCAGAGTGAAGATCCTGCTAAAAAATCTGTCCAATGTTATTAGAAAAAATCAAAGTTGGCTGAAATTAGCACAGACGTTAAATTTATAACTTGTGCTGAATTGAGTCATCGATCATCTACAAATATATCCACACCGAGCAAGTTTCTGACGGCCATTGTGTCAAAACCAAAAGATTTTTATTGTAAATCAGATAGTATTTTAAGGATATAATAACAAATGTCGACACCATAAGCATCCACTACTTAATAGATGTGTTCATTAATAACAATATTGATACTGCGAATGATTTTGTTTGTTTTGTCATTGGACGATAGATATAGAAAGCTGCAAAGAAGTCGCTGAACTTACAGTACAGTAAACAGCTTACAATATCGGCATGCGCAGAAATAATTTATTTGCTGTCGTATAAGTTAGGTATACTCGTATTTGTACCAGGGATGTTGCGGATGTCGATTTTTACACATCCGCGGATGTGAATGCGGATGCGGATTTTTGAAGGCTCACATCCGCGGATGCGGATGCGAATGCGGATGCGGATGTTTAAGATGTTATAGAAAAAAAAGTAGGAACTATCTTAGTTGGTAGGCCCCACTGTCAAATATGTGACGAAATTTTTGCTACAATAATATTATGGATTTTTTGGCAATTATTTTTTTCTTCTTTGTTATTTGCAAAAATAAAATAAAACCGGCAAAAATAAAAACGCGGCGGATCTTGTCACCATTATTTTCGTTCCCATTGGTTAATGTCAAGTGCGAACGGCACGCGCTATTCGCCGGCCCCGCCTTATTTCTTTCTTGTCGCAAATTGTCTTACATCCGCATCCGCATGAACATCCGCATCGATTATTGCGGATGCGGATGCAGATGTTCAAATACATGCGGAAGCTCCGCATTTGCGGATGCGGATGCGAATATTCGCAACATCCCTGATTTGTACATCTTGGACTACAGAATATTTGTTTGATCTTTTTGGAAACATTTTGTATCAATCCAAGATATATTTACCTACTTCGAAAATGTTAAAAACCGGACTCAAATACCAAGCGATTGTCAATCCCATACATTACGATAAACAACAAAACATCACTCAGGACATGTGACGTCACAAATGCAATAACCAACGATATGGCGTTCAAACAGCGGGCGAAAAATCGTGATTTTATTTATTAAAATAATAAATAAAAAATATTTATTTTTGAGTTTTAATCAAAATATAACCGATATATAACCTTTTTTCTACCTAATTAATGCATTTCACAAAATATTCCTCTCGAGTGCAAGTTCCCTATTATTAAAGATTTGCCTAAATTGGAATTAAGAAGAGTTTTGCTGGATGCATACAACCTGAGAAAAATATGCCTGTCCGAATACGATGTGCCTAATATTTTAGATAGGATTAATTTTAGAATGCCTACTTTAACAAGATCTTGTTTTCCGTTCTACATTAAAAAAACAAAAACTATTGCAGGCTCGAGAAACCTTGTTTATAGAATGTGCGATACTTACAATAAGAACTTTTCACAGTGCGATATGGTTGGTATATCGAACCATGGATTTAAGCGACTTATCGGTCGTCACGTTTTTGGTCCTGGGTCTGCCTCGGAAGTGAGCTGAATACCCCCCCCCCCTTTCCCAATCCCCTTTTTAAAGTGCAAATTACGTCAGGTTTGTAAGAAAAGAGAGTTGAGAGTAGAATAAGATGAAAAAAATAAAATATATGTTTGATAAAATTTGAAATGTTTGGGATAGTATTTATTTTTAGTTTGTTTTTTAAATTTTTGATTTTTCTTATTTTTAGAGTTTTTTTTTTGTATTGTTATTGCATACATTTGGGAAGTGTGAATGTGTTTGTGCAAATGATATATTATGTGTGCGAAATTGGGTGAGTGGGTGTATTGTGAATGAATGTATTGTGTGTAAGATTTTCTTTAAGTATTTTGTGTGTTATTGCTGAAGAGTGCACTGTTTTGATGTAAGACTATTGGAATGTTTTTGCACTTACATGTTTATATTTATATATGTCTTTCATCTGTTGTGTACCATACAAATGAATAAATAAATAAATCAGTAATTCGGATACTTACCCAGTACATTCTAGAAAAAGGTACTTTTTTTAACTTTTATTAATAAAAAATATGTTTACAAAGTTTATATTATTTTGCCTAATCCCTTATGGGGATTTTGGGCTGTGATCTTAACTATCTTACATTACAATAATAAAATTAAACGATCAAAAAATAAATATTGTACATAATTATGTTATACCTATAATAAATTCTGTCCGTCCCGCAAAGTCCAGAACAACCCGTGCCCAGCCCTTAGATCAACCATCGAGGATTTTTGTGTAATATGTATCCTTTAACCTTCTTTTTTAACTCGTCGATGGATTCGCATTGCTTTAAACAGGCAGGCATGGGGTTCCAAACCTTGGGCAGCAACACATCGTCGGTCCTACGTCCATAGTCATTGTAAAATTTGTTAATGCTCAACAGTTTGTTAGCCACTGATCTAGTATGTCTACCATGTGCTATTAAAAGTCCGTCTTTAGGTCTTACTGCAAGAAAATATTCTTTAAGAAAACCGAGGAGTTTTGAAATATTTCAAATTCCTATACCATTTTGAAATTTTGGCGACGGGGGGTAGAAATTTTAATGTTTGAGAAATATTGTAGAAATTAAAGCAAGTCAATATTCGCTATTCGCATTCGCATTCGCGAATGTCGGCAACAAATATTCGCATTCGCATTCGCGAATATCCAAACTCAGACATTCGTTACATCACTAATATGTACGTGTCGTGTTAGTACCCATAATACAAGATTCATATCTTAGTTTGGGGTGGATTGAATTGTCTTTAACTCTATACTCATACATACATGTGATGTTATTTTATAAATTCTATAATTTATCAATGACCCATCATTGAACTCTTTCTACGAATTATGGTTAGCGTGCATGTTTCCATACCTACTTGAAATTATTTGCGTATTTTCCCAACATAAAATAATCAGGTTGACTGCAAGATGTTATTACACAATAATACGCAATAAACATATCAGTCCACAAAATGTAGATAGATTCTCACAAATAACAAATTTTCAATAACCTTCACGTCTGTAGGTATTACTTAACTTTAAGTAGGATAGTACCTATCTACCTACTGAGATTATTAATTTATTGTCATCGTAGGCAGGTACCTACGTGTTGATAGCGAATAATCATAAATCTGGGTTTTTGTTATAGACCCAAATGTATATACAGTACCTTTCACAGTAAGATAAACGCTTATGTCGTGAAAGGAGAATTTGGCCGGCTCCTGGGATCGAACCGCGCACCGCTTGTGCACTAGGCCAAGACTCTACCACCAGGTTATCGATGAACTCTTATTAATTATTATTTATATTACTGATTAAGTAGGTTCCTAAATCACTCGCAAACGAGCGGATGGTCTTGAGAAGAATAGATAAAGTAGGTACCTACTGGATGTTTAATTAAAACTACCTACCTATCAGCGGTGAGACTAGACTTTCTAATTTTTTATTTATTTTATTTTATTTATTATTCCAAATAAAATACAAAATAAACATAAAAAACAATATTATGGAATATATTGCTCCACTAGATTAAAATCTGTTCTGGGGCATATAAGGCATACAATTTTGCGATTGATACCCAGAAACGAAGTATATTTTTAATTCAATTTTTTATTATTATACCTGCATATTGAGTTTTATTCAAAATAACTTATTTTAATATTTTCATCAATTTATGTGCCAGCAGCTACAAACTGTATTTTACTATAATTTGTCTGTCAAATTGTTATTTTTATTTTTTTAACATGTAAAAGGCTCTGACGCATAAAACTGAATAAATATAATTTTCATGTTGTACTTTAGACTTTAGAAGTAGTAAGTTAGTATACTTTCCATTTTTCCTAAGGCTTCATTCAGCTCCATCTGTATAGAAAGTTGGATATTGCCCTGTTTCATTTTCTTTTACATTCGATATGACTTATTTAACCGATTAACCACATATTTTATGCATCAAGATTCGATGCAATATGTAACTACGTCTTTTATTAGATATTATTGTTATTGTTTCGTAATATGAAAAGCTACGTCGTAATAAAAATTGCCATTTACGTATTACATGGTTTTCATTTAAGAACACAAATATTCCATAAGATGTAACAAGGGAGAAAAAATAATATAAAAATAGTTTTAAGGGTCATCAGAATTTGCTAAAGATTGATTTGGAGTTTGTTACAGGTACGTTTGGCGGTAAATTCAAATCTATTTTAATTTACTTGGAGGTTAAATTTCTCTATTTCTCGCCACACATCCTGAATGATATTTGTTTGCTGGTTCACAGAGTTATACACACTTATACCGTAATGATATACTGTAGTAAATTTCTCTATCTCTCGCCACACATCCTGAATGATATTTGTTTGCTGGTTCACAGAGTTATACACACTTATACCGTAATGATATACTGTAGTAAATTACTCTATCTCTCGCCACACATCCTGAATGATATTTGTTTGCTGGTTCACAGAGTTATACACACTTATACCGTAATGATATACTGTAGTAAATTTCTCTATCTCTCGCCACACATCCTGAATGATATTTGTTTGCTGGTTCACAGAGTTATACACACTTATACCGTAATGATATAGTAGTAAATTTCTCTATCTCTCGCCACACATCCTGAATGATATTTGTTTGCTGGTTCACAGAGTTATACACACTTATACCGTAATGATATACTGTAGTAAATTTCTCTATCTCTCGCCACACATCCTGAATGATATTTGTTTGCTGGTTCACAGAGTTATACACACTTATACCGTACCTAATGATATAGTAGTAAATTACTTTATGCTTTTAATCGAAATGAAGTTATCAACATATTATGCATTTGGCGTTAAGTTTGGACCAATTTTAAATTACAGATTTAATATTTGGGGCAAGCAGTGGGCTTTTGCATGTATGGCAAGGACACCACTGCTACCTATCTACTTTAACCTACCTAAATACAATATAAATAAATATAATATGTACAGCTTTCTGTAGAATATAAAGGAGGTAGGTACAGTATAATTTAGATACGCATTGCATTGACTGTATTTAAATTACCCAGATGGTTATAACAGTATTATGGATTTTATGTCAACTCAAAAAACATAACTGTTTTTCAGTCGTTTCATTTCATGGCGAATCACTCGAATACCTATTAGGTACCAATTAAGGTAAGGATTAGGTACCTAACAATTTTTTATTGATCCGTTTTTTCTTTTCTTATTTATGTGTAGGTATTTGAGGCGTCAAACTTCAAGGTTTTACATAAGATTATAAAAATTTTAGTACATTTGCCCACGTAGGTACTTGCCTATTTTTTAAAATTAAATTTGGGTATTCGGGATGATAAACATCAACTTTTTTATTGGGAGGAGGTTTTAAATACTTTTTCCATGTAGGTATACCTACCATTTTTTACTGGGAAGAGGTTTTTAGAACTTTTCCCACGTAGGTACCTACAATCTTTTGTTTTGCTTAAATTTGGGCATGGGTGGGGGATCTAAGTTCAAGAACTTTCATTGAGAAGAGGTTTTAAGCATTTTCCATGTAAGTATCTACCTTTTTTTAATTAAATATGGGCATGTGAGGTGGCAAACTTCAAGATTTTTCATTGACATGAGGTTTTTATTACTTTTATCTACGTAAACGATTACTCTATATTTTCAATAACTCATGTATTTGCACGGTAATCTGTTTATTTAAACCCGAGCGTTGCCGGGTTACGAAATCTAGTAAATAATAAATAAATAAATCTTAATTGGCCAACACACAAAACATAAAACAACAAAGTAAAAAATAAAGAAAAAGCCAAAAGGCGGGCTTAGTATTGCTCAAGCAATCTTCTCCAGTCAACCTTTATGCGCGAATATGAAAATTAAAATATACTTCCCACTGATATTTGAATTTTCGTTTAAGGCGTCAATTACAAGATGGCTAGGTATATTTGATATTCTATAATTTGCAATAAATTCTCCATTACTCATACAAAACGCATTTTGCGAATATCTTGATATTCTGCTCAAGTTAATTCGTTGTCCAATATCGGCTTGATGCCATTGATCTAACATGTTAACATGTTAAATCAATGCTTGATGGGCGTTTTCCAAATTATTAAAAAATAATGCCAAACGAGCCATTTTTTACAGAAATTTAATAAAATTACTTCTTCTCGATTTCAAAAAAGTTACTTTCTCGCAATCGTGTATGTAATGACAGTTAGACGATTTCAATACAATCCGACGAAACTACGACAAGTACCAATTTTCAAATTTTACACGATTTTCACATGTTCTTCAAATCAACACTCGATTTCAATGCAATTTGGCGCTAGCGTTGAATTTCAAGAGTACTATTTTGAAATTTTACGATTTTGGGATTGGGATCGAGTGTCCAGAGTAACCCTGCTGGTGTTTGAAAGAGAGAGTGAAAGAACGAGTGTGAAATAAAGGTTGACGATGAATGTTTAGAGCAAGTGAATGAGTATGTGTATTTGGGAAGTCTGTTTGCGAGGGATGGAAGATACGATAAGGACATAGAAAGAAGAAAAGTTCCCGGTGCTAGAGTGAACGTTGCACTTAGTCCCATTGTTATCAATGTGTCGAACATGGCTAAAATGCTGGTGCACAATACCATTCTGGTACCGACACTTATGTATGCAAGTGAAACTTGTACGTGGTTGAAGAAGGACGAGAGTGGAATAAATGCCGCGGTCACTGAGCAGAATGGTTGGTAAAACGTTACGGGACTGAGTGAAGAATGAGGATATCAAGAGAATGGGCGGATGCGAGAAGAGTGTTGTGGATATAGAATGCGTGTAAATAAGTTACATTGCGCATGTACCTACCTACTTATAGGTAGGTACATAGATAGGTATACTTTAGGCATAAATAATTATTATAATTGGTTAGTTTGGGCGTATGATTCACTTCTGACTAGTTTTCTTCATTAAAATAACAATTATTTATCGATATTATTACAATTAATGTAGAATAAGCTGAAAATGTTTCACAACCAAACGTTATTTTATGATCAAATATTTTCCACGCGTGTATTTTCCAAATACCTAGGTCTAATTCATCATCGTACTTATCAACAAATTGAGATGGTTTGGTCATGTGGAGCGAATGGATGACGTAAGATTGATAAAGAGGGTGTATTTATCTGAAAGAGGGGGCGTGAGAAAGTGCGGACGTCCAAGAACTACATGGCTTGACCATGTGGATCAAATTCTCAAGGACGGTCGCCTGTTAAGTAAGAGGAATCGGCGCGCATGTATGAGAAACTGGATGAATGTAGAGGAAGCGAAAGAAGTATATAAGGATAGATCAACATAGCGTTCCGTTCTCTCTGCCTACCCCACCTGGGACACGACGTGAGGGTATAGTATAATATAGTACCTATATCAACATTGTATCGTTTTTATGGTTTTAATACCTATTTAGAAGAATAATACTCAACAAATGCACTCTATCTATAAACAGAAGAGTATAGATAATTGAATTGTGATCTGCAAAAACCACACATGTGGCATGTTTTTCATTTTCCATTTTATTGCAAAAGATGTTCTTAGTGTGCGGTATCTATGTTATTCTGTAAAAGCCATACATCTACCATAGTTCACGTTCAGAAAATCATGTATTTATTGATAATGTATAATTATTATAGTAATGTAACGAATGTGTGATTTTGGATATTCGCGAATGCGAATGTGAATATTTGTTGCCGACATTCGCGAATGTGAATAGCGAATACTGACTTGCTTAGATTTCTACAATATTGCTCAATCATTAAAATTTCTACCCCCCCCCCCCCCCCCCGTCGCCGAATTTTGAAAATGGTATAGGAATTTAAAATATTTCAAAACTCCTCGGTTTTATTAAAGAATATTTTCGTGCAATACCTTTTTCTACAATGTACCGGGTGAGTATCCGGTACTTTTACCAAATATCCGATATTTTATTACCGAAATAATATTCGCAAAACATTCGCATATTTTTTTGCGAATACTTTGAAATATGCGAATTCGCATTCGTATTCATACGAATATTCGTTACATCACTATAATGTAAGGAAGTATGGTAGATTTTTGTACTTTTTACGTTTTGGCCGCTCCCAAATAGATGTTTGCAGTAGGTAAATGTGAAGAATTTGGCTGCAAAATTAAATCACCTGGATTGAATGGTTACCATTTGCATTCCTTTATTTTCAATAATAAACTTGTTACTCCAAAATGTTGATGGATTTTTCTTTGAAGTAAGGGATAGTCAGCAAAAACTACACATGTGTAATTAAATATAGTATAAAAATAAAAAACACGGTTGCAACCAAGGCCATTGAGGATTTTAAAATATGTACAACAAAACCTGTAGCGATTTGCTTTAAGTTAAAAAATAGAAAGGTTTTTTTTTATTTCTGGAGAACATTGATTTTGTAACATGTGTGGTTTTCGCAGATCGCGATTCAATTAAAGGCAGTACCATTTGTTTTTCGCATTCAAAATTAACCATTTAAGTTTTTATAATTGTTTTATTTTTCAGTAATTAGTAATTCATCCATTTTGACAATGAAACATTAATGGATATTCAAAATTACCTGTGGAAACCTTATGGTCCCGAAAGCGTCAAAAGCTGGATGTGTTTTTGTTAAAATTTAATTTTGCTTAATAGCACCTTTATTTTTTAATGTATTGTAATTTAAGTTCACCTTACTTGGTAGGTATGTGTTTATTATGTCCTTAAAGTGAATAGTGTTTCATTTAGTGTGTGTACCCGTTTATTGTAATTTGTGAACTATACTTATCGCATAGTGAAGATTGTGAAGGTGAGTGCATACGTGAGTGGTGGTATATTTAACTAAATATTATTAACTCATTCGTAATATAAACGTCGTCCACACTTTCTAAATAAATATTATGCGTGGAATTTTCACTTTTCCTTCGTCTATCTATCTATACCATCACGGCATATCTCACAAAAGGGGTAGCTAGTACCTAGTGTAGGTAATTATTATTATTTGGATGATTTGTAAAGCGCCGTTTTGTGAAAAAAAATCCACCTCAAGGGCGCTCTTTGCTAACTAAGGTTGTGCTTGGATTATTCCGTGAGATTTCTTGAATTGCATGTAAGTATTACCTACATACATACGTATTATTCTAGTTACACTCTTTGCGTTATTAATATTTTAGGCATTCAGTAAGGATGTGGAAATCTCATCATAAGCTTATTTGTGATGTCTTACGAGTAGGTACCTGTCTCTTACGGAACACAAAATAAAAAATATAGAGTTGGAGAATCATTAATTCATTCATACCATCATGGTGTAGCCAGTAAACTAACTGTATGTAAACAACCCTTTTCTACTATTTTTATATGTAAGTCGTCCACTCCGTGTTTTTCTCATTATTTTTCTTTTCTTCCCGCAACTTCCCACTTCCCACAATTTTTCCTCATTATTTAAATTTTACCACGCTCACAAAAAAAAAAACATTGCTATACCTACATACAAAAGGGGTGAAAATACCATTACATAATATAAAGTACCTACCTACATAATATCTTCTTATTTATAAATACAGGTGGGTATTTGAATGAATATTGAACTATAATTATAATGTTTAGCGTACCTTTGTACATATGTATGTGCCATGGAAAATAATATTTAAAATGTAGATAATATTATTTATGTACGCGTAGAGTTATTTTACTGATATTAAAATAAATAAACACGTATGCTGTTTAATAGATATCTTATTGAATATACCTACTGATAAATATATTATCAAAATATAATTGTTAAATAACAATATTATTCAGTTAATATTTTATTTTGTCATTTGCGCTATAGTAGGTACCTAATGTAGAATGTAGATTTGTTACCAGAACCAGAAATATATAAATATACCTTATACGCACATTAAATATCTTAAAAGAATTATGATTAGGTATTACTTTTTATTTTTATAAGGTGCGAATATCCGTTTTCTTATACAGTGGTGCCCGATTGAACTCACACTTGTTGTAGAGTTTTATAAAAATATTACTTACATATTTTCCAAATCGGACTTGTTGAAATATGTAAGGAGAAATTTTTTGAATAGCAAATTCTCACAATACACCAAATATTATTTTAGTCCATAAAACGGCTTTATGATAAACTAATGGAAAATTATGAAAAGTCACATATTGAAAAAATAATATACTACCTACATAATAATACATATGATAATAAATGAATTGGAATTAATGTTGTCAATCCACTTACCAATTAATTTCACTGGAGGTTATCGAGGAACATAAAAATACAGATAATATTGTAATGAAATGAAATAATATTATTCCACGCACTCAATTCTGTTATCAAAAACTTGACAAAATTTGTTGAAAGCCGTAGTTAGTACGACTGAGTGAAAACCTTCCTATTAGACACGTCTCAACAGTTGGCTGTTCTGCCGAAGATTAAGTAAACAATGTCGATAACGTTTTGAATTTGATGTTTTGTTTTTCAATATAATAATTATTATTTATGTATACCTATGCATATACATACAGATCGTAGCTATAGGTACCTACCCAACATAATATTTATTTTATTCTTTTTGCACATCATCAGTTACGTAACAAAATCAACAAGTCAAACAAAATACCTATATGCAGTGGCGGGATTATCAACATATTAATTTGTGATTTATTCCATATCACCTACCTACCTATATCCGTATCTGTAGAATGCCACCACCAAATAAATATTGTGTAATACGGGAAATCCCTCACACCACACGGTATGCTTTGACCCTAATGATAGTTAACCAATATTAAGACTTAATGAATAGGTATTTTCTTAGTTTTTATATTATCTACCAAGAGCTATTCATTGTGGACTAATTTATTCAAGACAAGGATAATAATCTACATAACATATACCTATACTTACTATTTACAGCTAGTCAGTGGCGTAGCTAGGGTCATCTGCGCCCGGGGACATGCCACAAAGTCGGCGCCCCTTCTCGGAGCCGTCAAGAAAATTTTGAAATTTTACGATTTATATGGTTCATTTTCGAAGCATCAAACTGGTTTTTTAATGAAATAAAATACAGACTAAAAGTGATGTGAGTAAAGAAAATTCTCAAAATTTTCCGAGAATTTCTCCTTTGATAGAAGAGAAATTTCTCTGCATAATTTTCACAAAATATTATAACCTTTCGCCCAATACTGGAAAACCTGATCGGTCTAAAACTTCATCGGGCTGATTTAGGCCCAAATCAGAGGTTTTTAATACTTTTTCCATGAAGGTACCTACCATTTTTTTAAATGGGCATGTGTGGTGTCAAACTTCAAGCTTTTTCATTGGAAAGAGGTTTTTATTATTTAATTAATTATTTACGTAAATGTTTACTGTATTTTTTCAATAACTCATGTATTTGTCGGTTATCTGTTTATTTCAACCCGAGCGATGCCGGATTACAAAAACTAGTAACTAATAAGTGAACAATGAACTCTACTTAAAATTGAAAATCATCAATTTTCCTATGTTATATTTGTTCCTTTTAAAAACTAGTCTTTTAACTATATTCTTTACCATACCCTTATTGTAAAAATGAACAATAAAAAATATTTTGCCTCAAAATACACCATAATTCTCCAAAATTCTCCACTTCGATAAATTTCTCGAAAAATAATTTATAGAGTATTCCACAACACTACAGACTAATAATTTTCTATAGGATTGTAAACAATTAAGCCAGATAAATGTTAAACTTTTCATATTGAAGGTAAAAGATAAAATTTTAGAATGTCAGGATATAGCTTCACATTATCAAATAAATAATTTTAATAATAATGAAAAATACAAATGCTTCCGCAGTTCAAAAATCTATATCACACTGAAAACAATAATTAATTAACAAATGATTTTAAAGATAGATAAAATAAAATATTTAGGTAAAAGCGATCTATCAGCCAAAAATATAGAAAAAGCAATAAACGCGTAGGCTATTCCGTTATCGACATACTCATTTGGCATTATAAAATGGTCAAAAACCGATTTAAATAAATTTGAAAGATTAATAAGAACAAAATTAACAAAAAAAAGATATCACCATCTAAATTCCGCAGAAAAAAGGTTGACTCTGCCTAGAAGTATAGGAGGAAAAGGAATTGTTAACATTTCCTCTTTACATAATGATCAAATTGAATCTCTTAAAACATTTTTCAAAAATAAACAAAATAATTTTACATTACATAAAATTATAATACAGGCCGACAAAAATCATACATCATTAAATTTATATGTCGAAAAAGTACATAGGTATGCGAGCGAATAAACTATAAAAATATTTTGTTAGAATCTTAAAATAGGAAAGAACTTTATGCTAGACACCTCAATGATCTCAACCAATTTCATGTTTTTTTTTTAATTAAAACAATAAACGGCAAAAACCTTTTGCATGATAGATTTCAAATCAATACAACATACACATAACTAATTTCAATAATAATTACAACAATCGACATAAAAATAAAAAAAATAAAGATTCATAACAAACAAGTGACAAATATCCGTCAAACAGATGGTTTACCTTTGGGGAAGTGTGTGGGAAAACCGAGGGTTTTATACTGGTTGTTCAAGAACAAGTAATAAATACAAAAAAATTACCGAAAATACATTATAAAAAATCAAAATACAACTAACAATTCATGTAGAAAATGTCTGGCCAAATCGGAAACGATACAACATATAGTTTCGGGTTGTTCTGCTCTCGCTCAAACTGAATATACTAATAGACTAATCTAATCGTATAAATAAATTAATCAAGTCGAAAAATAATACATCAAAATTAAGCAATTAAACATAATTTAATAAACTCGCGAAATATAATACCATACTATAAATACAACCCAGAACCGGTTTTAGAAAATCAAAATTATAGGATCTATTATGATAAAACAAAAATAAAAGATAGACAAATACATCATAATAGACCCGATTTAGAACTACATGATAAACAAATTAAAATTACGTATCTAATAGACATCGCTGTACCAAATAAGCATAATATTCAAACAACTGTCGCAGAAAAAATACAAAACTAGCAGGAGAAATAAAAAAAATGCCATTCTATGTATGTAGGTCCGTTAACATAATATGTACCATTAGTTTTGTCAGCTACAGGGGTAGCTCCGAAATCTTTGATAAATAATTTGCAAAAATTAGATTCACCGGTAAATTGATATAATAAAATTCATAAATCTATTAAAATAAATACTTGTAATATTGTAAGAAAATTTTTGAACACAGATATTTCAGGCACAATGCTGGTATTTTGAGCCCATGTTTTGAGCCTAATCCTTTGATATCCTGTATATCTGGAAATCTGGATAGGTGAATTTTTTCCGGCATTAGACTGTTAAGTTTTTGTATAATCATGACTGATCATATGGAGACTTGTCTGGTTGTATAATGCTGAGGAGTGTGGATGGCAATTCTGCCGCTGCGTATAGTTAAAATTTTATAAAAAATTAAAATATACTTATAAAACATGACTGGTTAAATGAAATGTTAAAAATGTTGAGTAAAAACTTTTTCAGAAATGTATGCGAAAGTTGTTAAAAAAAATTATCAATTTTTACATGATAATCTAAAAACAGCGATGATGTGATGAGTAATGAAAAAAATCTCAAAGTTGTTTTTTCTTGCAAGTAAAATAAAATATAATTCTTACCGAAAAATTTGCTAGATTTCAAATATTATTTAAATCAACAACTTACTTGCTACATTTCTATCTAATGATAAATTTATCTCTTTTCAACTAATGTGAAGTATTATATTATTTTCTTTGCATACATACAAACATACATACATACCATCACGCCGCTTCCCTCGCGGGGTAGGCAGAAAGGATCGAGCGCCACTTCCTTCTATCCTTGCATACATCTTTCGCTTCCGTCACTGTCATACAATTCCTCATGCATGCTCTCCTGTTCAATGTGCTCAACACGTGACCGTCCTGTAGGATTTGATTTAAATGATCTTGCCATTTAATCCTCGAACGTCCGCGTCTCCGAGCACCATTCCTCTCAGCCAAATATTATATATTCTTTGCACTCAAGGAAAATCCTATATACGACTCGAAATTATCCAACCTATATAATTTGATAAAACCAGATGCCACTTTCAGTTATGAAGAATAATATTTGAACCCAAACTGATCTTTGTTAAAAAAAAACGCCATCAGCAATCCTGTATTGTTGATGTGTCATTTGAGTAGTGTAATATCAAAGGCGGACATCTGTCGTTTTTGATATTCTGAGTAAAATGCATTTTTTTGTTGTGCAGAGACTTTTTGTTCAATAAGCGTGTTTTTATTTGCCTAACATAGTTTGAATACTCACAAATAGGGCTGTGGACTCACCTACTTCAAAATAGTGTAGATCACGAGCAAAAATAAGCTTTAAAAAACAGATGTCCGTGTTTTGAAGCAAAACTTCACAAATGTCCACATTTGACACAAACACTATGGCAGGTGTCCGCTTTTGATGGAAAGACCGCCAGTATTGACCAGGGGCGGCCCCAAACAAAAAAAGGAAATGAATAAAAGTGCGAAACAGTTTAGCTGTTTATATTTTAATGGCGAAACAGAACAATAAAAAAGGAGAAACAAAAGTTTAATCAAATTACAAATTCTTGCATTTTTACTAGTAATAGGTATTTGGTATACTTTGGATAAAAAATATATTTTCTAGGTACCTACATGAATATATAATTAAAAATAATTAGGTACTTAGTGGCCCTGCTAACTATTATACAGTCCGATTTTATACAGGTATCAAAACGTCTTCCTCATTTAACTCCTCCTGCATTTCAAAACATTCACATACTTCCTCAAGAGATTCCACATTGCTAGATGTTTTGTCTAATAAGTTCGCATACCACTGTAGTGCCGGGATAGTTCTCCAATCTTTTCCAAAATGTTTTTCCACCAAATTTCCAACATCTTTGAGTTTTTCGGCCTGAACTGGTACGCCAATTGGTATATTTGGAGGATTTATTTCTATGGCTGTGAATGCCCCTTTCAAAATTAGTCGTTCCTTTGCTGTATCTGTATTATACGCTAATTCTCCTCTAATGACTATTTTGCCATGTTTTGTTTTTCTTAAGACTACTCGTTTACATTGAGAAATCTTAAAATGTAATTGACTAGCTGTTTTTACAAATTGTTTGGCTTGAGCCTTCCAGTCCAGCGGTTTCCAATCTCGATCGATCAGCTTAACTTGTCCATATCTCTCAAATATTTTATGATATTCCTCTTTATTAATTATGCTCTGCTTTTTCTTGATGTCTCTTTCGATCAAACCAAATACTCTATCTGATGGAAGGAAAGAGTGACCAGTAACTGGAAAGATCAGTGACAATGTCATAATGTCTCGTGGTGCGCAAGTGGCCAGCCATTTCAAGCACATAGTTAACATATTAACATTTTTGTTTTGTCCAGCGCAACCATCAGCCACTAAACGCACAGAGTTACAGCCAGAAAGATCAATACTATTCAATTCATTAAACACAATTGAAGCTACTTCATTCGATGATTTTTTTGCTTCATCTTCTGTCCATGAATAAATGGACACATTATCCGGTTTCAACGAGTCTGTAGAAACCCCTTTTACAACTGATAAGTTGTAACAGTGTAACTGCCTCGAATAATATGCAATTTGATCACTCACCTTTGGAAGATTTAAGTTTTTCTGGCAGTCAAATGACATAACTGCACACCCTGAAGGCTTTTCCCGTAAATGATTGAAAAATGCCTGTGCCTGTTTTTTATGAAACAACAGCTTCAATTTTAATTCGTCTTTTTCATCGTCGTTCTTTGCTATCGAAATTCTGCTTCCCATCTCGATACACGTGCTACACTCATCGACCGTGGGAGCAGAGAAACTGATGTTGAATTTCCTGCAGAATACTTTTCTAAAAAAACTTTCAGTTACCTTTTCTTCATCCTGTTTATCGTTGTTATACATTTTCCATAATTTACGTATGCTTAATTCAGACGGCAGATAAACTCTGGAACTCCTTTCTCTTGAATAATGCGACTCACATGCTTTCAAACTGCATATAAAACTTTCGACATTATTTCTTTTGGTGCCAAACATTTTTATTTTGTGGTCACCGCCTCTAGTCTCTACAGGAACTTGGCACGCGCTTTTCTTAAATTTTTTGAATACTCCTATAATTCTGTGCTTAGTGATGGGAGCCAAAGCATTTAAAAAAGTACTTCTACAAACTTTGAGATGAATTGCAGCACTGTTTAAAATAGTGTACTGGAATGTTGTGGATTTTTCCTTTACCGCATTTTTCTTTTTTCTTTTTGGATTGGGAGGTTCCGCACGGCAGAACTTAAGGATGAATGCATCTTGTTTGCTCTTTTCGGGAATAGCGTAGAAGGCTGCATGGAATTTATCAATGTCATCCATTGTTAATAAGGCACATTGAAAGCCTACTCTGTGCCCACATATCGGATACTTGGGAAGACCTTTTGCAGAATACCTGAAAAAAAAAACATTTGTAACAGTTGTTTTCATTTTCTGGCCACAGCGTAAGGCAAGCAAAATAATAAAAATAAAATTTTCGTAATATGAAAATTATTAGGCATGTGACTCATTGGCCCTACAAGATGGAGCCGCCTCTGGACGTGTTGTAAGTACTACCACACAAAATCGCATACTAAAGTTTGAATGAACATTACACTAATAAATCCCCAAATGCACTGCTTTAAAATAATATTAAATGCTTTGTTATGTAGTTATATTACATTTAAGGCATAAAAATCTTAACCATAAGCATAATTCTTTGTATAACAAGCAAAAAAGTGAATATTCATATTCTTACCGTTCCTTTTTGGCAATATTCCTTTTCCACTTCTCAGGCTGAGATTTTCTCTTCCTGGCACTTTCTGGATTCACCGGTGTGATGTTTTGCTCCATATTTTACACTTACAATAGCAGAACAGCAATAGTTTTAATCAAATTATTTAATAATTTCAAGACAAATGCGCGTTCGTTGTGAATCCTCCGACAATTTTGACAATATGCGGCCATGACAGATCTCTGTGGTCACGTGATTCAAATGCACCGCTGTCATTGGTCCGCGTCATCATTATTACAGTTGTCCGCATTTTGATGTAAGACTAATGGGTAGGTGTCCGGAATTGAAACAAACATCAAATTTTAGTTCTAAATTACACCAACTTCTGGCCGTTTTTTACACAAACAAATTCGACCATTGAAAAGAACAGACAAAATCCTATAAGAATCCATTCCTAACTCATTTTCTATGACGCTGACAGATGTCCGCCTTTGATCTTACACTACTCATTTGGTTTATGAGTAGAATAGCGCCCCTTAGTGCTCAATGGGGGCGCTAAAATCGTGTTTGCCAACTGGTTTGTAATGAAGATATTTGTGGAGCTCCAAAATTCAATCTTGCAAACGAATTTGGAATACATTTGTTGACATCAAAATGAAATTAAAAAAGTAGTTTTATTACTCATTTTGGCGCCCCCTAAAGCGGCGCCCGGGGACATATGTCCCCCCCTGCCCCCCCCTAGCTACGCCACTGCAGCTAGTGTTGTGGAATTCTCAAGAAATAATTTCTCGAAGTAGAGAATTTTCCGAGAATTTTTTTATTTTTTTATTTAACAGTATAATAATAATAAATCAGTACTTAATTCAATCAATCAATAACAATGTACAAATGTTGAGGCAATTTATCACCAATATTGCTACAATTACATACTTAATTATGGTATATTTTGAGGCAAATATATTTTTTATTGATCATTTTTACAATGTTCAAAAAAAATGTAATCATTAATAGTCTTATTAATAAAAATCCGCCAAACCATGGTTAAACCACTGATTTCGTGATCCGCCTATAAGCGTTTGAACCACCGATCAAATTTTCTTTATTAATAAAAATATTTAATCCGTACCATAGACATCTGTACTTTATATAAAGGATTTCATATGGCAACTCGAAAATTCGCTCTATTATGTTGGTTGCCATGTTACACGACGCTGGTAAGCAGACAAATTCAAAACAAACAAGCGGCTGTCAAAATTATCTTACAGTGGAACCTCTCATAACGAGTTTAATTCGTTAAATAATATCAATATCAATACAAATTTTGGAAGAATGTGTGATCACATGCGAAACCATGGCGCTAGCGGCGCTAACACAGACTGATGTACTCGGGCGGAAGTCCCGGTTCACAAGGTCACAAGTGAATGTCATGAAGAAGGGACTTACCTACCCTTTATGTAGCTCGTTATGGGAGCAACTTTTTCACTTTTTTTTTTGCTCGTTATGCGAATTACTCGTAATGAGAGGTACTCGTTATGAGAGGTTCCACTGTATTGGTTTTTTCATCTGACATTTTGTACCCAAACACACTGAAATATAAAATATGATGAGGAAGGTTTGTATAATTGAAAAGCAAATGTAATAATGGAATGACATTTTATTAATTTATCAAATAAATCATAATCTGACACACAATCAGTGATATATAACATAACACTGCGCACAATATGTATTACTAACCATCAGTAAAATCTTATTTTCTGCTTTCCCTTTTACATTCAAATGATGTACAGGAATAATTTTCAATTCAGAATCAATCAATATAACTTTCATACAACATGGAAAAAATTATCTCTGTCACGAAACAATTAAATGCGTCTGTCAAAAAACAAATTACGAAACTGGTGTTCTGTCACACGAAAAAAGTGTCTATTATCACAAGAAAAACAACTGATTGAATTAAATTCACATTCGGATACTACTTAAGCGTATTTTTAACCCAAACCAACTCCGATAAATTGTAAAATAACTGCAAAACGTACATGTAAACCCGCATAGCAAACATCTGACGTAAAATCCAACATGGCGGGCAGATGACGCCGATTTGAACCACCTTACTTAAATCACCTACTTAAACCACCTCGAGAGGCGGATCAACCACTTTTACACTAGGTTCAAGCTGATCAACGTTTATCAATACGTTTTTTGTCTGATCGGTGGTTCATCTCCTTCTAGAAATTTAATCTACGTTTATTAATAAGACTGTAAATGTGTATTTTTTAAAGTGATCGTACCTTTGTATACTTGTATTGTAAGTATACAGGGGTTTTACATGTAAAAGGCTTTGGCCGTGAATATTATGTAAATAGATAAAATAAATATCAAAAAATGGTCATGTGTAAAAAGAATATACTTAGAAAATCAGGTTGGCTGCGAAGTGTTCTGGGAGAAGGGTCATAATACCACTAAGAAAAGTTATGGAGAGAAATTTCTCTTCCATCAGAGGAGAATTGTTGTTTGGACTTTCAACAAGATGATTGGCCTGTCTTGTTACATTTTTTACATACTTGGCACCACAAAACTTGCACTTGTATTGTTGTGGCTTACTTCCTGCCGTTTCTTCGACAAAATATCTAAATATAAATTCCTTCTTGCCCATCTTGCACTATTCTAGTCACTGCCTGTGAAGAACTGCCAAGTGCCACGTAGTGATGTCAACACCGGATATTTTTTCATATATTTTGTAAGGGAATCCCGCCGCGTTACCGCCAAATCAATAAATAATAGGGGAATCCCCATGGAAAAAATCATAGAGAAATTTCTCTTCCATCAGAGGAGAAATTCTCTGAGAAATTTCTCGTTCTCGAGAATTTTCTCCGGAGAATTTTCTCTACTCACATCACTATTTACAGCATACCATGCATAGGATTCGTTGAGTTACTCATATCAAAAGATGAATCCAACTATGCCAGTTGGGTAGTCATAGGTAAAATGAGACACATTTTCAAAAATCGAAATCGCTTTCATTATTTAATCGAAAAGTGGATAATGCTAATGCAAAATACAGATAATATAGTGTTGTTTTATCCATAGAACCCAAAGAACTATGGATAAAGCAACACTAGGATTGGGTACCAGGTACCACCCTGATAGAGAATATAAAACTATGTAATGTGAATGTCTGTCTATATATCTGACATCACTTATCGATGGATGATAATATTATATATCACTTAAATAAAAAGAAAATCTCAGCTGAGAACATATGAGAAGAAAATCTATGAAGAGACAACGGACAGCCTTCTTACTTGATATGTTGATTTCAACTAAATCTAGAATACTTTCTATAGGTTATGTAATTCTACTACGTGTGCACCGACACAATTAATAACTTTCTATAGATGGTGTATGGTGATGACTTCTGTCATGAATAATTTTCATGTAATTAGGGAGATATTACTTACTCTATGTCCACAATCGATGTGGCGTGACGAAATGAATATAATACACAACACAAAAACCCGACGAAAGACATCGTATAACAGATCCGACACAAAGACTCCCAGGATTTAATCTACCACGGAAGCAATGGCCGAGAAATTATCAGAATCCTAACTGGCCATGGCAGATGCGGACATCTTCCCCACTTATGGGGCAAGAGAGACCACCCACTATGCACATGTGGCCATATTGAAAAGATAAACCATATTGTGGAGGATTGTCCCCTAATTTCATTTGCCGGGGTTATAGATAGGGTTGCCACCTTTTTTTTTTTTGAAAATAAAGTACATTGGTCATTAAAGGTAAGAAAAAAAAAGTACGTAGTATCAAAATAAAGTACAATTTATTTTTCTTTATTATTATGTTTAAAAACAAATTTTTTAATTGCATTTTGCAGTTTGTATCAAATTAGTATATCTACTAAACAATTGCACAGCATCTTTACAGTCTATAATATATTATTTAAATTTAAGTAAATAGTAATTAATTTTTTTGAACATTTTTTCGGTGTAACACATTCACTATCTATTTGATCTGTTTCACTACCAAAATTATTACGTTTTCTATAAAACTTAAAATCGTATTCTTAAAGAGGCCCTTTAGCTAAAACTGTGAAATATAAAATTTTCAACAACTTTCAAAACTTGTTGACGCTGCAAACATTTTGATGTGATAAAATATGAAAACAAATATGTATCAATCCAAACAAAAACAACCAAAAAATGGAAAAATAGTTGCTCGATGTCTTAGATTTTTTTTATACTTTGCCTGTTAATTGCCTGATATGTTGAGACTTTTAAACAAGTATTATTATTTTTTACTCTCGAAATATTTTTTTTGGCGGCTATTTTTATAACGTGCCGTGGGTGATTTTTAATGAAAATAGATCTTTAGAAAAATTATTGTATATTTTTTATTTATTAACATATAGAGATAATTTAAAAATGTATATTTTAAGTACAAAATTTTCTAGTTTTAAAAATATTTTTAATCATCGGTATCTATCGAAAAAATTACTAAATTTTGCTTGAAATTTACAATTCTAAAATTGAAAAATTCTCATTTTCGCATCATTATTTCAGAATGAAAACAACAAATATCATCATTTATAAATATTTTTTATTTACAGAGATATTTTATGTCACTATCCTCAGAAGCAATGCAGATGAATTTAAGATAGTCCTTCTTTTTCCATAACTAGTCGAACTTTGCTCCTATGTGAAAAAATGCAAATTTTGAAACAAAATATCTGAAAAGGGACTGAATGTTTTCTTTTGAAAATTTTATAAAACATTAACCGTATTCTTATTGATAAGTGGCAGGAATTATATGAGTGATATCGTAGCGGTTTTTGGGATATAGAGTTTTTCCCGCGGGCTGTTTTAGTAAAAATAAATCTATACAAAATCTTTAATATTTTTTTTGTTTGTAACCGTAGCGAAATAATTTAATCAACATTAGATTGAGTAATAAATAGACTATATTTTGGTATATATTGATATTCTATTATATATTTTATAAATACCAAAAATTTATCTCAAGGTCATTATATGTTTTATCAAAAAAGGTGATTTTTACATGAAATTTTTAAATATAAAAAAGTAATTAATCACAATTGATTTTTTTTCTCTGAATAATTTATTATAGTTAATAAGCCACAAAAATTATTTTCATGTAGTCCAAGTGGTTTTTAAAATAATATGATGTTTTGAAATTTCGAATCGAAAAAGGGGAAACGTGAGCCGTACTGGGCTTGTATTTTGTATGGAGTATTTTGTATTGAACATGGTCTGGTTGTTTTGTTCAGGAATTAGCCATATGTATTATCAACATTAGTTTTTACTTTACAAAAAAAAATATGATTATAGCTTCATAGTATTCGTTTATAAAAAAGCACATTTCTAAAAATCGAAATCGGGGGTGTGTTTGGCAGATAATGCACGAGAATCCTACTATTTTTCATATACATTTTTTTAATATACCTAACTGAAAGTAAGATAGTTATTAAAAATATTAGTGTAATATTTTTTATGTTTTTTTTCATGAATATTGACCAATTCAAAAAATATATTTCTTGATAAAATTTCTCATATTTTGAAACCAAAAATCACAATTTTTGAGTTTTCCCACCAAATTTGTATAAAATTGATTATTCCAAAGTTTTTGCTAGAGAGCGCTCGTAATGCACTCAAACTGCTTTGCACAAAACAAACAAGAAATTGTGACAATGGCACTGACATTGTTGACATTTGAGGTTATGTTACGTTCAGAAATTGATTAAAACAAGTGTTTTAAGTGATGTGGCGCTGGCGAGTGACGACACCGATTCAGCACCAATTGATAAATTTCGTTTCGAAGAAATACTTAGGTACGACTAAACTTTTCAAAATCCCAAAGAAATCAAATCATTGCGAAATAAAATTTTTTCGTGTACTTTATTTTTCTCATAAAGTATAAAGTACGATTACCTGAAATAACGTACAATACTTTATTATAAAGTACGGGTGGCAACCCTAGTTATAGAGGAGATGCATCGGGTGTCGTCACGGGCAATTGTTTATATTATTAATGGTTATCATTTAAACGATCGGCATAATATTGAAGTTTTGTTCAGCAGAAAAATGTATTCTGTCGACAAATATATCATTTTGATATGCTACTTATGCACAGCGAGAAAATTATATTTGTATTGCAAATACTGTAATATGATATTGTAAAACTCTAAATTTAATCGACCAGTAAAATTATTATTTGACCAGCATAATGATTATTTGTGCAGCAAAATAAATAAATGAGCAGCAAACTTTGAGCTAATTTTAATTAAACTTGTGAAAGCTAAATTTTTAATCTTGTTCAAATAATAAATCTTTGTATGTAGCATCTTTTTATGTGATTTTATATGTAGCATCTAGCAACGATTTTAGAGTTTTTCGACATTTCAGTTAGATATTTCGTTAATATAGCAAAGCGGAAACTGGCATTATTTTCGTAGTCATCATTAATTTGGTAAGAAATCACAAAAACTTCATGTGGATCCGAAGGTAAATCGGTGTGTGAAAAATATTGTTTATCTAATATTTTCTGCCGGTCAAATAATAATTCTGCTGCTCAAATAATAATTCTGCTGCTCAAATAACAATTCTGCTGGTCAATTAATTATTTTGTTGTGCGATTATTTATTAAGCTGTTAAATATTGTTAATTTGCTGATATAACCAAGTTTGTTTGTAAAACAAATGTTGCGATTATTTTTTATTTATTGCCGATGAAAACATTGTTTGCTGCGCAAATGACTTAAATGCTGATTTTTTCTTGCCGAACGAATGGATTAATAGCCGATCAAATAATTAGTTCCCATTATTAATCACTTAGACGCAGAGCTATAGCCCTTAGATAACTTTATGCACAGGGGTCGCTTGCATACGATGATGATGTAATCGATACAAGGTGTTTTCGTTTGTCTGATGTTCAGTATGTGCACTCGAATGTATATTCGAGATCGAATAATATTGCAACATAAAAAGGTCGAAATGTATTCGATAAAAGCCCTTAAGTGCATGGTGTAGCCATGATAATAATATGGCCATCATAGACTTACGGCAACATGCCATTTGTCCCTTTTATAACGAAGACCTTGTCAGAAAAACAACAAATGTCACATACAGAAGAATGATGGATTAGTTAGTCCCAACCTGTGCGTAATGGCATTGAATATTTTCAAAATACGCGACCAGGAAACTAGTGGGCGAAAATTTGAAAAGATTTATAGTTAGGTATATTCTCAGCACAGAACATCCAATGCAGAGCCATTGACACAAAAGACAAAATTTATAACAAATTTAATTTTTCAAAAGAAGTATGAAAAGGTTTGCTCATCATAACAAATTGTATAAGTTATTGTATTTACTTTAAATTTATTTTCTCTATAAATAAAATGCTTATATGGCCATTCAAAATCTTAAATAGTATTTTTATTAGAGATGCAACGAATAGTATATTTGCCGAATACCGAATATTATGCAAGATCCTTTGCCGAACAACCGAATATTCGGCAAAACAATGGCGAGAGCGTGCGGTACTTCTGACCGCGCATCTTTGCATAGGTACATCATAGACATATGTACTAGACTTGCAGCGCGGTGCATTTTTTCAAAATTTTTATGTTTCAACATTAATAATAACAATAATAGTATTATGTTGTTTCACTCCATATCAAATTAAATTAATTAGATATTTGAGGATTAATTATTATACATCTGCAACTGACAATGAAATAGCAACAATCTACAAGCTAGTAACAGATTAGTAACAAAACTATCCCATATTGGAATAAAAAAATAAAGCACTCACATTAATGCAAAGCTACCTTGACAACAGAAAACAACACACAAAAATAAATAATGTAATTAGCGACTCAAATACCACTGAATTTGGTATACCGCAGGGAACTGTTCTTGGACCTGCTCTATTCATTGTATATTTAAACGAAATCTTCACCCTGCCAGTAAAAAGTACTATAATATCATATGCAGATGATACAGTCCTGTTCACGAAAGGAAGAACATGGGACGAAGTTAATGACCGAGCTAACCACGACATTAATAAACTCAAAAAGTGGTTTGATCATAATCTTCTGTCACTAAATGCAGACAAAACAGCATGCATCGCATTTACAATAAATCAGGCAATCACTCCAGGGGACATCAGCATGATCATACATTCGGATCCATGTGGAATTGACAATTGCAACGACAGTTGTAATAAAGTTAAACTTGTTAAATCAATTAAGTATCTAGGGATCACTATAGATCAAAATGTTAAATGGAAGGAACATATTGCATTAACAACTAAAAGATTGAGAAAATTGATTTATGTCTTCTTGGATTTAAGAAACTTTCTGAATCTTGCGCAATTAAAAACAGTCTATTATGCGCTATTTCAATCAATCATTCAGTATGGTATACTAGGATGGGGAGGTGCTTACCCAACAAATCTTTATCCTCTTGAAGTAACACAGAGATTTATTCTCAAAATATTTATGAAGAAGCCTAGAGATTATTCAACGAGTAGACTCTTCTCGGAAATAAAAGTGCTGACACTAAAACAAATCTTTAGAAAATACGCGTTGCTAAAAGTGGTGAAAGAACGAGAGTCGCAGACTACCTCCAGTACTGAAACCTCCAGGATTCTAAGGGCGATCAACTGTATACCAATTCCACTGTGCAACAAAGATATAGCCCAAAGACATTACACATACCTGGGTGTGAAATACTTCAATGATCTGCCCAGTGAAATGCGCGCTATCAAAGACTGCGAGAAACTCAGGAAAGAGGTGGTGAAGCGCATCCTGTCACCGATGATGAGGTCCGAGTGAATGAGTTGGTATGTCAGTGTTCAATGCATGTGTGTGCTTGTGCGCGCGTTATGCGCGTGTTGTAAGTGTATGTGTGTGTGTGTTTGTAAGGGTGCGTGAGTGTGTGTGTGTGAGAGAGAGACAGTGAATAAATGTATGTTTATATCTTCATCATGTTAACCCTCCTTTACACGAGACTTGTCTCTATAAGGAGGATGTTTAGATTTAAGTTTTATCAAATAGTCTATGTATTGTAATGTCTGTATAATTATTGTTAAATAAAATAAATAAAAAAAAAATAAATATTAATTCCTTCCAGTTTTACAATCAAACTATTCGGCAGAATACCGAATAATAGACTAGATATTCGGTATTCAGCCGAATAGTAAAGAAGTTGTGCGAATAGGCAGAATACCCAATAGTTGCCGAATATTCGTTGAATCTCTAATTTTTATATTATATGTATTTTATATATAAGGTTGATTCTATGAAACTTTCAAAGATAAATGACAACATAATCGAAAATATAAAATTTTATATATTTATAAAAGGGAGCAAAAACTTTAAAACAAACACAAAATGATTTTTTTAATTTAATTGTACAACACAGAATGTAAAGAGCCTAACATATCCTTGGTCAATAATATTATTCAATGGTATTGTCAAGATCAACGGCCAACTTAACATAGTCACTTTCTACACAAACTAGGATACTTGCATTTTGACTAAGATTTCCAAATAAATTAGGCTCTAACACATGTAATGTGGTATCTAAAAAAGAATCAGACCCCAGGGTTGAGTAGAATTCCCATTTCTCCAGGAGTTGTATTTGATACCAGCATAGCACTGCATTGATTTGACCATCTTTAATTATTTCAGCATCAACAATAGTGTGACTACATTGCTCCATACATTGTTCAAAAATAACAACATCTCGAGACATTGCAGTGTAAGAGAATGATGATATATCTGATATGTAATTCTGCCCAACCTGGAATATATTCATCCATTCACCCACTTTATAATTACATACATTGATATTATTCACACGGTTTATTCTTTCAACTTCATCAGAATAAATAAGTCGTCCCATCATTCGTATCTTATAAGGGATTATGACTGCATTGCCTCCTCCACAATATTTTAAATCTTTACTATGTTTTATTTCCTTCGAATTCAGTTCTCCGTAAAAATCCTTTATAAAATTACTCACAATTAAATTGTAATTAGGAGTATTTTTTAAATCCATGAGATCATATTTTTCTAGGAAATGTATCCTTTTAGGATCTATGCTATTTGATATTGCAACATTTATTATAAGTTTTTGAATACTAGTGTTTGCTACACATGTAAGTGATTGTATACCTCGACCCAAAAGTAAAAATCCAAAAACAGGGAAAGGAGAGCAATCTAGAATATGCATATCTTTCAATGCTACAATTTGTGACAAATGTACACATATAGCACTAGCTGCCATGCTACATGCATGCAGGTATTTGAAATCATTTAATAATCTAATCACTTGTAATGGGACTGGATACTTGTTGTTCTCTTCACATTCTACAATAGGACAAAGTTTCAATTTACCCCCCTTACAACTCAATGAAAGCTTAATGAGAGAACTTTCTTCATATGTAACTGGTTTATCAATATATATTACAGTTTGTTCCCAAGCTTTCGCCCTGTCCTCTGCACAGGGATTAGTAGTTATTTTAATATTATCACATAAATTCAAATCAAACCATACCCCAAAAGCATTTATTTCGGCTGAGGTTTTCATTGTCAACTCAATGTCTATATTTTTATCTCCATTGTTAAGCTGCTGCATAAAATCCAAATCCAAAAAATTGATATTGAGGAAGTTATTAATATCTGTTAGATATTTTACATCTAGAATTCCATTCAAATCTTCCGTATCATATGATTCATCCATATCACTGTAAATGATGAAATCTTTAAGACACATACCTTCTCTGGAATTGTGATTTAGAACAAAACGTTTTCCAGACAAAATGCTACTATGTATTCCACAAATATACAGAGATCCTGACTTGGGTATGACAATATCCGATTCTGTGTTTTCCATTAAATGTTCTCTTGCATGAATCATAGTTTGCAATATACCTTCTCCAAAGAACCCTCCATCAAAAATTTCTGTAATAATAACGGAAACTCTTCCCGATATATCATCAGCATGTAAACTAGTAGAAACGGTATTTTTAAGAATAACATTATCAAGGTTATTATCACTAAACACAGCTGTAGCTACATTGTACAGAGTTTCATTAGACTCTACAGCAACTAATCTTTTAGGTTTCTTTTCTGCAGCATACAGACTCAAAAGTCCACTCCCGCATCCAATGTCAAGTACACTACTGAATTCATTGACACAATACAATATGGCACGTCTATAAGCATTATTTCTAATGGAATCATTCAACATACGGTAGTGCCACCTCTCAATAAGAATGTTCTTAATTGCATCTAATTCCTTACTCCAAATAGGCTCCTCAGGTTTCAGCCTTACAGCAGAACTCAAGAAAGAGAAAGCTCTGTAGGAATATCCAAGACTTTGAAGATGCTTAGAAAAATAGTATTTCAGTTCTGGACTTTCTGGATACAATTCCAAAGCTTGTTCAAAATAATTGAAGAAATCGTTTACCCTCCTTGCGGAAAGGAGTTCTTCTGAGAGTTTGTGTGTCAATGACACAAATACTGATGACATTTCTTCTTTCCATTCAGGATGCAGGTTAAGTGCTACTAAAAAATGGACGAAAGATCTACTTTGGTTGATGTCCAAATAACACATGGCTTTTGCCAAGGAATTATGCGCTACGTAATCCATATTATCTCCTATGTGTTTAGCAAACTGGACACTAACACGTCATACTTAATTAAATTCTCACATTTTAACCATCAAAAATATGAAAACCATTACTCCGATCACTTTGCATACAAACCAAATCATTTCTTGCCTGAATTACGGATAAAATTTTATATAAACCCTGGTGGCTATTGTTACTATTATTCAATCCTGTATTTAGGAAAAATACAATATTGCAAGCGAATTATCGAAAAAAAATATTATAACCAAAACAAACAATATTTCTTACAGAAAGTGACATTAAATTAAGAAAGAGGCAGAGTATAATATAATAATATTATTAAAAGCCCGGTTTACACTATCTACGTATACTTCGACTCTGTACTCGTACGAGCGAGTAGATCGTTTGGATGTCGGTTTACACTATAAACCATCTACAGACTGCAAGTTTAATCACCATCCAAGACATTTACAGAAAATCAACATATAGCGATAATATCATACACGCCACCTCTCAACATCATTTCTCACATAAAATGTCTGTATTCCACTCTCTCATTCATAGGCTAACAAAAATTCTATTATCAAAAGAAAACTTTACTAAAGAACTTGATTTAATAAAAACCTTAGCTTCAAATAATGGACCACTTGCAGATTTTTTTTATTATATAAAATTGTATGAAAGAAACACAACCACAATTTATTTTAATTTTTATTGTACTATTTTCTTAGATATTAGCTTTTAAAAATAGGGAACTTGCACATATTTTTTTTATTCTTCAAAATCATAAATAAAGTAATCAGTAACACATATCGGTAATTTTTTTTTCGATACGTTGCTTAGTTTCTGTTTTATAGCATTTTGAAATTTCGATTTTTGAACTTCCGCGAAAACGCCACATCCGAACGCGCCATTTTGATGACGTCATATGTCCCTTCGATCTCTCTGTCTACAGATGCTTAGTACATTTCGTAGTATATATCTATTGGTTTGACGAGGTTATTTACTATTGTGGTTTGGGTTTGAACGCTTTTTTTGCCAAAAACTTCAATATGATTAAATTTTTACGTATAAACATACATCAGTTCCTATTTTTTTATTTAGTTATAATGACGAAAAACGATTTTCTCAAGGGGCGATTGAATATTTATCATGCATAATTTAGCCCGCCAGTAGGCGCTATAACTTTGTCTTATAATGTTATTACTAATTTGTAAAGTGCAATACAACATTGTGTAATAATTACATAATATTCAATGGCAATTATTATCAATTTTCCATCATTTTTAGGTTCGATTAGTGATTACAGGTTCTAAATACGCCATTACTTTTCTGTACTGGGTGCATGGTCGGAGTGAACGAACATCCTGCTAAAAAAATCTGTCCAATGTTATTGGAAAAAATCAAAGTTGGTTGAAATTAGCACAGAAGTTAAATTTTATAACTTGTGCTGAATTGAGTCATCGATCATCTACAAATAATATATCCACAGCGAGTGAGTTTCTGCCAGCCAGTGTGTCAAAACCAAAAGATTTTTATTGTAAATCATATCGTATTTTAAGGATATAATAACAAATGTCGACACTACAAGCATCCACTACTTGATAGATATGTTCATTTATAACAATATTGATACTGTGAATGATTTTGTTTGTTTTGTCATTGGGCGATAGATATGGAAAGCTGCAAAGAAGTCGCTGAACTTACAGTACAGTAAGAGGCTTACAATATCGGCATGCGTAGAAATAATTTATTCGGTGTCGTATAAGTTAGGTATATTTGTACATCTTGGACTACACAATATTTGTATGATCTTTTTGGAAACTTTTTGTAATATTTACCTCCTTCCAAAATGTTAAAAACCGGACTCAAATACCAAGCGATTGTTAATCCCATACATTACGATAAACAACAAAACATCACTCAGGACATGTGACGTCACAAATGCAATAACCATCGACAAGGCGTTCAAACAGCGGGCGAAAAATCGTGATTTTATTTATTAAAATAATAAATGAAAAATATTTATTTTTGAGTTTTAATCAAAATATAATCGATATATAACCTTTTTTCTACCTAATTAATGCATTTCACAAAATATTCCTCTCGAGTGCAAGTTCCCTATTGAATTTTCTCGGAGTGATCAAAAACAATATGCCGGGACCCTCTACAGACGGACGCCCGAAGCTTTTTCGTTGAAGGGTGACGCATTAATCGTTTTGTTTATTCATGATTTGTTCATTGTCTTGTACATTTCGAGAGATAACACAAATTTATAAATCTGATAGAAAAGTTAAGAAGTATGATCGATAAAAAATTAACGAAATACTGCATCATAAGGCTTTTAAATTTAGAGGAAAGAAAAATAAAATATATCTGAAGGGAACACAGGATAGTAAATTATAAACTTAATATTACTGCTATCTGGTGACTGCTATACCCCTACAGCATGTCGAACAAGTAATAGGCATGCAGATTGTCCTCTTCGTGCCAATAAAAAATAAGACATTCAGGATTCTTTCTTTTTTACGTGGAGCACTTGGCAATAAAGTGGTCTCCAACTCTTCCGTAAGTTTTCAGGTGTTCGAAAAAATAAAGACATGAAATTTTAATTCCAAGTATATTAATTTTTTGTTGGCACAGAAAGGATGGCTTGCATGTTTATTACATGCGGCTGGTATACTAGCTACCCACTTGTGGGATATACTGTGATGGTGTAGAATAGTACATTCAGAATAGGTGCAAATTGTAGTATATTATTATGTGAAGTTTTGAGACCATTTGCCTATTCCATGACACTCGATAACTTATGGAAAATAATGGGAGACCAAATATTTATTTCTGTTTATTATTTGCTTATTTATTATTTACTGTACATTGATTACAAGCAACTTCGTATTTTATTTTTCCTTCTTTATAAATTTGCGTTATCTCTCGAAATGTACCTATTAGACAATGAACAAAATCATGAATAAACAGAACGAATAATGCGCCACCGTTGTAAACGAAAAAGCTTCGGGCGTCCGTCTGTAGAGGGTCCCGGCGTCGAAATTTTTAAAATTGCTGTGAACACTAGGCTATCCGACGTCACGGAGTCCGGTGAATCATACTAACTTTCGCACTTTAGTGACAACATGGAGATCCAAAAGATTATACTTTTAGCTGCAGTACTGGCCATACTGTTGTTGATATGTTGGTCTTTCAAGGTCTTCGCGTCATTAAAGTGGGATCAGCTTAATTACATGTCACCTGGCGGAATTCCGGGTGGCGTCTCTTTGACGCCATGAGACGCTAACGCGGAGTTCCGGGTACATAATTTTTATATAAAAATGTAACATATTTTTAATAATTTGTCAGTCAGTGATGTACTCATCTCGTGACTTCGTCACTGGCGGGGGGTACTGTGCCAACCCCATGTGACAAGCCACGTCACCGAACATGTAGGTACACTTAATGTACCTACCAACCATGTACTTACCAATCTTACCATAGCTTCCATCGTGGTAGACTACGTCATGTGAATTCATTACCTCTCTCGCTTCGGTCGCAACTGTACATACCACTCCGTAGCTGTCTCCGCACATTTATATACCTATACATTTCTCAATCGTTGTATCATTCATGTAATTCTAATTAAATTCTCAATAAACATTTTATCTCACCAAATTAACTGTGTACTATCATACGATCACTTCTGATCTCATCCTATAGTATATTCCTATTTTATTGTTGCGTTAATTATTTTAAATTCCCAGAATTAAATTATTAAATATGTTCATGTGTATTTGTGTGTCTGTATGTATTTATGTATGTATATTGTGTTATTATTTATTTATTTATTTATTTTATTCTTCACTGTACATTGTTTACAATAATACAAATTTACATAGAAAATATCATTTATACAATTCAATGTACAGAGGGCGAGTTTATCGCTAAAATGCGATGTCTTCCAACTAACCCGGTTATTAAAATCAAAAAACGAAACAGACATAAATGTACATATCTACAGTAATATTATAAATATATAAAAAAAACAAATACATAACATAAAGCAAACAAATGAAAAAGGCACATGCAGGCAACAATGCATTCATGGACATATAATAATAAGAAAAAGTATAACATACATATATTGCAGCGTGCACATGCATAGGGGAAAGGGTTTTAGGAGTCAGATGCTAAATTCAGTGAAAGGAAGTGATTTTTGACAGCTTGTCTGAAAGAAGGAAAAGTTATCATCCTGATTTTCGAAGGAAGATTGTTCCAACAGCGAGCACCATGAACAAGAAATGAGTTGGACAGAAAGTTCGTACTGTGTGCAGGTACTGCTAGAAGACGCTCTCTGTTGGATCGCAAAGGTAAACCATGACTCGCCAGATACTCGAATTTTTCTTTAAGATAATATGGGGAGGACGCTAGAAATAATGTTTTAAAAACTAGACACAAAATGTGAAGATCACGTCTTTGACGTATGGTGGTCCACTTCAGCTGATTTCTGTAAGAGGTTATGTGATTTTTTTTTTGAGGTTAAAAATATATCGGATGCCTGCATTTTGTAGTCTCTCAACTTTAGTTAAAAGATTCTCATTTAGATCAATAAAAGCAATGTCTGCATAGTCAAGGATCGGTATTAACTATTAATAAGGATTGAACGAGTAGGATTTTGGTCTTAATTGGCAAGAATCTTTGGAGTCTTTTGAGATTATGCAACGAATAAAAGATTTTTTTGCGAATGGAATTTATATGTTGTTGCCAAGAGAGTCTCTGATCTATAATCAGACCAAGATTCCTAACCGTTTTTGAATATGGAACTGTATATTGATTCATTTGGATGGGTGGCAGCTTCAAATTGTTGAGTTTACCAATTAAATGGTGGCTAACTATAAACATTGACTGTGATTTGGATGGGTTAAGAATAAGTCCATTGCTGGAAGCCCAATCGGCTATTTGTTTTAGGCAATGTGATTTGCAGTCAATTGCAGTTGCAAGGTCAACTAACTTAAAGTGAGTATAAACCTGCAAATCATCAGCGTATAGAGATGATATTGGCAGGATATATGTCACGCAATTGGATTAATAAAAATTGAGAACAAAAGGGGAGAGAGGATTCCGCCTTGCGGTACCCCTGTCCTTAATTCCACCCACTGAGAACGAACACCACTCTGCAGTCGGACGCATTGAGCACGACCTCTGAGGTAAGACTCCATGCAGAACAAGAGGGAGATATATTGAGTTGATTGAGTGTAGCCAGAAGTAGATCAAAATCTACAGAGTTGAATGCACTACTAAAATCCAATAACGTCAAATGTGTCAGCAACCCTCTGTCCATAGCAATTCTAACGTCATCTGTGATCTTTACCAGCGCAGTCACTGTGCTGTGCCCTTCGCGGAATCCTGATTGCAAATTATTATGATATCCGTTTTCTGTGAGATACTGATTGAAGTGTGAATAAGCGAGTCTTTCTATTACCTTAGAAAAAACTGGAAGTATGGAAATAGGGCGAAAGTCCTGGGGACCCGTGATATTACTTTTTTTTGGGAGTGGAATGATAAAAGCTCTCTTCCATTCTCCTGTAAATGAGCCACTTTCGAATGAGCAATTAATGATGTGAGTGAGATAAGGAAGAATGATATGTAGAAAGTGTGACACAAATGTTATATTTATATCATCACTTCCCGAAGCTTTGGATTTGATAGAGGTAATGCAGCGCTTAACCTCTAACTCTGATACGTCAGGGAAATCAAAACTAGGTCCAGATATACGTGAGTGAGTGCTTAATTCTCGTAAGGTGGTTAACTTGGTAGCATCATCTAAAATTGTAGGAGGTGAAGCAAAATGAGCATTGAGTATGTTCGGATCTAAAGTAGGGTCACCACACGTCATCCCATGTTTGGAGAGCACCAGCGAGTCAAGTCGTTTCCATGCCTGTGTTTGGGAGCAATTTTTGAATAAGTCCTGAGTATAGGATATTTTAGCGTTTCGGCATTTCTTGGCACACAACTTACGAAGACTTATGAAATTTACCCAATTTACTGCAGTTGGAGATTGTTTGTGTTTGATACGCGCCCTATCTCTTTGCCTCATCAACTTACGGATGTCATCGGTCATCCATTGGTTGTTTGGATTCTTTATTTTAACTTGTCTCAGCGGAGCATGTCTCTCAAGAAGATGACATATATTACCATTGAGAATCTCCACCTTTTCATCAATGGACTCAGCAAGCACAATGCCATCCCAGTCAAGAGACTCAGCATCAGAGACAAGAGCAGCAGTATCAATATGACGAAGGTTACGAACTATAGATATTTTAGGTTTTGGCTTCGGTACTCTGAGAGAATAAAGAAGAAGAGTAGGTCATGATGCGAGAAACCAGAAGCAGACAATTGGCCATGTGACCTCACCATGCTCGTTTGAGAAACTATAATATTGTCAATGAGAGATTGTGAGTTTTGAAGAACGTGAGTAGGATGAAGAGGAAGAATGTTACAGTAGTCCATACGATTTCAGATTTGGATTATCCATTCTGATTTATTTTTCAGACCAAGTCAGGAATTCTCTTACCTGCTTGATGATACTCAATCCATTTATGACAATTTTCGGCTTATCTCTTCTAACAACGGTGCATTTTGTCATGACTTAATTACTTTTTTTTTCTATTTTGACAGTTCTTCCTAAGGCTCATCCTGCAAGCAATGATATATCGAATCATGTAAACCCTTTCTCCATTTATGTAACATCATATTATATACAGGACTGCTCCAGACTCTTCCTTATCGTCTTCAGATGGTTTTTAATGTTGCCTCCGGATCATTTACAGAGAGAATCAGAGCTGCCACATAACTTCACTACTTAAGAAGTCTACACTAACTGTGAGTCTAGGGTTGCCACCCGTACTTTATAATAAAGTATTGTACGTTATTTCAGGTAATCGTACTTTATACTTTATGAGAAAAATAAAGTACGCGAAAATACTTTATTTCGCATGATTTGATTTCTTTGGGATTTTGAAAAGTTTAGTCGTAAGTATTTCTTCGTTAAACGAAATTTATCAATTGGTGCTGAATCGGTGTCGTCACTCGCCAGCGCCACATCACTTAAAGCACTTGTTTTAATCAATTTCTGAACGCAACCTAACCTCAAATGTCAACAATGTCAGTGGCATTGTCACACTCACAATTTCTTGTTTGTTTTGAATGTTTTGTGCAAAGCGGTTTGAGTGCATCACGAGCGCTCTCTAGCAAAAACGTTGTAATAATCAATTTTATACAAATTTGGTGGAAAAACTCGCAAAACTTGTGATTTTTGGTTTCAAAATATGAGAAATTTTATCAAGAAAAATATTTTTTGAATTGGTCAATATCCATGAAAAAAAACAGTTTATTACATACACTAATATTTTTAATAACTTACTTACTTTTAGTTATATTAAAAAAAATGTATCTGAAAAATAGTAGGATTCTCGTGCATTGTCTGCCAAACACACCCCCGATTTCGATTTTTAGAAATATGCTTTTTTATAAAAGAATAATATGAAGCTATAATATTTTTTTTTTGTTAAGTAAAAAACTAATGTTGATATTACATATTTGTTTTCATATTTTATCACATCAAAATGTTTGCAGTGTCAACAAGTTTTGAAAGTTTTTCTGCCAAACTTGTTGAAAATTAAAAGGGCCTCTTTAAGAATACGATTTTAAGTTTTATAGAAAACGTAATTTCGATAGTGAAGCAGATCAAATAGATAGTGAATGTGTTACACCGAAAAAATGTTTAAAAAATTTAATTACGTATTTACTTAAATTTAAATATAAACTGTAAAGATGCTGTGCAATTGTTTAGTATAGATACTCATTTGAAACAAACTGCAAAAAGCAAAAAAAAAGTGTTTTTAAACATAATAAAGAAAAATAAATTGTACTTTATTTTGATACTACGTTCTTTTTTTTTCTTACCTATAATGACCAATGTACTTTATTTTCAATAAAAAAAGGTGGGAACCCTATGTGAGTCCTAGAGATAGTGGTGCTTAAACTGTGTCTCACTGTCCACAAGGCAGCACACCACCCACTGAGCTGTTCCGCTGACGAAAATGTGTGGCGAAGGCTGTGATCAGCTTCTTAAACTCGTTGAACTCAAAAGGGCAAATACCTCTAAATTTGCAGAAAGAAGAAACAGAGTCGCAGCGTCATCTGCCTGGAATAGATTGCCTTCAGACAAAATTGAAAATGCTACCATTCAGGAGAAATCACAACGCCCTTGAAATGGCCATGAAACATTAAACGGCGTCATGTATAATTTGTTCAATCATCATTATTATGTGTGTATATCTCAAACATGGAGTACTCTAATGGAAACGTTGTATTTGTAATTCAACAAATTGGCAAAAAAAGCTTGCGTACGCGCATATCAATTAATGGCAGAATTTTGTTTCAAACAATAAAAAGGTATTTTGTAAAAGTATTTTGTGTAAAATACAAAATACTCAAAAAAAGTATTTCAAATAAAATACAAAATACTTTTTACAAAAAGGTATTTGAAATACAAAATACAAATACGTATTTTGTATATGTATTTTAAATACTTTTATTTCAAATACGTCACATCTCTGCTTGTCACTGCTGTATTTATAAATTTTATGTAAAATGTATTTTATCATGTAATAGGCTTATGCCGTGAATTTAAGTAAATAAAAATAAATAAACAAGTTCAAGGCCTTGAATGAAATCTGCTCTCCATTTATTGAAAAAAAAAAGTTTTATTGAAGTGATGTTAGGTAGACTCTATGAATTTACTGAGGTGATGTATGTGAGACACTATGAAAATATTACTGACGTTAGGTCTAGTAGACCCAAAATTTATTCCTGACCTTAGGTCTGAGAGACACCCATTAGCTATAAATCCAATATGCACTCACGACAGCCACCGTCACTCTACTGATGATTAAAGGAACATAAATTAGGAAGCTACTGAGCGAAACGGAAAGATAGGACTCAAAATGGCAACGTTGTTACATAAAAAAGATTTTGCGGTTTCTGACAGACCTCACGTCAGTTGCAGAGGGTTAAGCCTGACTTTTTGGGTTGTATGGAAGACATACTATTGGGGTGATACTTAATTATGAGTAAAAAAGAGATCATTACCATCCTAATGTTACGAAGTGAAACAACATATTACTATTAATTTTAGAACATAGTGTCTGAAAATATTTGTTCTGCATTATCAGTCTTTTAGGTTGATGAATAATCGTACCTTGATATTCATAAGGACCCACTATAATAATTAATATAGACTCGCTGTCTATATGCCTTTTACTTTAATAAAGGTGCTGTACCACAAAATAAAACAATTTGTCTTTCCACTAACTATAATAAAGTATAAATAATACAGTATAATGATTGATGTTGATTCATCTAAGGATCAGGATATAGTCAATAAAAAGGAATTACAAAATATTATCAAGAAATATATTTATATAACATAAAAATAATTATATCTTAATAAACATATTTAGTCATTGATATTTTAACATCTAGATAGAATTAAATAAAAAAATCAATATTTATCATCACCTATAAGGCGTGCAGCCAGTATCACTTGCAGGACAGAGAAGAGAGTATTAGGTGTTAGGCGCTTGTTATTGAAGAGTTTTTCGTGACGATGTATATATGTTTCTTTACAGATGTACTATATGGGTCAGGCCGTGAATTTTGCCACAAAGTGACATAAAGTGTTACATAGAATATATGTAACGATAACATAAATGTTACACAAAAAAGTTACATAAAATTGTAAAGCTAAGTTCTCATAAGTTAAATTTACATGGAGAAAAATAGAACAATGCGTGATTAAAATTGGTAATGCATGTTTACTATTTTTTATGTTATTATTGTTAGTTACGGATACATAGTAAGCTACAGCTACTATGTAAATATTGTAATATTTAGTCTGATCACGGATAGAGAGATTACTAGGTTCTTACATTTTTTAATTTTTTTTTTATTCAATTTTGACATTTATTTTCGATATGTCGAACGCCTTGATCCATCTTCTTTTAGATAATGGGCCTGGTAATTTTTTTTCGAAATTGCGATCATATTATACTATTGAAGAATCGTCAGTATAACGCCAAGAAAATTTTCCTTTGCCTTTATTGCGTAAAAAATTACCTTGTAACTAATATTCTAATTGATTTCTGTAACCTGCCCAATATAATGCATAGCTCTCTTTTCCGATTTAAATTTTACGACTACGTAGCTATTTTCTACAACTTCTTGTTGTCCCGTCATATCTGTATTCGCATAGCTAAGTGTTTGATGTAAACTGAAATTTACTGATGATTTTATGTACCGTTACATAAATTTTTGTGTAACGTGTTAGATAAGCGTTACATAGCCGTTACATAAACTCACTATTTTGGTCTTAAATCAATGAAAACACATGTATTTCTAGCTAAAATCACCATCACATGATTACTTTAATCTTTAACTATAGTTTGCAATATAATTTTGATAATAATGTGTCTTATTTACGATGGTATCTTCAAATGGTACGATGGTTCATTCATTCATTCGTTCATTGATGTGTTTTATTTTATTAATTTTATTATAATATGATTGATCATTATGTTTAGCTTTTCTCTTATCTTGTCTTATCCTATCTTATTATTATATTTCTTTGTTTTTGTTGTTGGTTTATTGTGTGTTTGTCTTAGTTGCTTTGAATTTTTTAAACTGTGGTAGTATAGGGGGACTCTTGTGGTTTATATTTCATTTAATTTTAATTGTTGTAATACTTGTTGTGTTGACTGTTTGTTCCCTTCGAGAAAATAAATAAATAAATAAAAAAAATCTCCGTAACGATGCCCGACCGCACCGACAAACAATTAGATTACTCTAACAGAATAGCAGCTGATGCATGGACCACTTCATGACAGTTTTCTTTGGTGCTATCACTAGATAAAAATTATTCTACCACGTGATTTTATGCAAATAAAAGTTCTCAAATTCCGTTACATAAAAAAAAGTTACAATAAATCAAAAACCCGGTGCATCAACAAAAAACTTTAATTATATAATGAAATAAGCAATTATATATAAATATAATAATATATAAAAAATAAGCCAATTTAATGATGGTTTTGGAAAAGTTATTATTATAACTGTAGGCATAAAAAAAACTTCAAAATATTGAGTAAATCTGTCTTACGTAGTAGAGGAGACACGCGATTTTTTGGGGAAAAATGTGTTTTTTTGGTACAAATCATTATTTTTCCACTTTAATATTAATAAAATTGATGCGAAATTTACTGTGTAGTTTTTTTATACAATATATGTTTCAATATTCAATAATTAGAATATCTCTATATACCATAAGAAATAAAATATCTCAAGGAGACACGAGATATGAAAAAAAAGTGGCGAAATCTACGGCCTGACCCATATGTTAAAAGCATTGATTCAAAGTCCAAGGCGTAATTAATTCTCACAATGAACATTGGTGTTGCACTGTAATGCATCCACAGTTGTATCAAACAGGGCTAAGTCATCTGCATATTCAAGATAGTGCAACACTCCCACAGACACTTCATTCTCCTCTCGCTGAGGCAGAAGTACACCGCCAGGGCCAACAATAGACTTTCTGAGGAGGTAGTCCATGACAATGGTAAAAATAAATGGTACCACTACACATCCCACAGGTACATGTACTAATTGATTAATTAATATCATCTATTTATGAAGGATTAACTATGTAACAATTTAGAGACATTTTGAATGTTATTAGAAGAGTATTTTCTACAATGCACTTTTGTTACTTGATTGCATACAGAATAATTAATATTTTTATGTTTTAATAAATAAAATATAAAAATATATTATTGAGCACTGTTTAATCTCCACTATGTTAGGTTGAATACCGAACGTTTTCGCCTATACTTGTAGGCATCTTCAGGGAAACTGATATCTAAAAATTGTGAGTGTTGTTGTTTATGTGGTGAGAAGGGTGCAGGTAGTGGAAGGGGTAGTGGGAGGGGTTATGGTAGGTATGGAGGCGGGATGGTGGGACGGCGGACTCCCTAAACAATAACACTCACAATTTTTAGATTTCAGTTTCCCTGAAGATGCCTACAAGTATAGGCGAAAACGTTCGGTATTCAACCTAACATAGTGGAGATTAAACAGTGCTCAATAATATATTTTTATATTTTATTTATTAAAATTAAAAATGGATTTCCACAGCGTAAACACAAAAACTCTTGAATTATTAATATTTTTATGGCTTACTATTTATAGTAATTGTGCTGAGATAGCTAATCATATTATTGAATCAGAGCACAATTTTATAAAACCAAATAGTTTTTTCAAACATATAAATGAAAATAATTATTTTTAATTATCAGTTTTGGAAACATTAGAGATTAATAAAGCTTTAAAGTCAAAAACAAACCTTATTAACAAGATAATTTATTAATCATTATCAATCACACCCTTTTATAGTGTTTGCAATACCTAATCTTAAATCCACCTATTATTTTTGTCGACATTTTAACACAATAGTAGTCATTATTATTTCGCTTGTCAATGGCAACAGTTTGCTGAAATTGATCGCGATCTGCATGAAATCAAGTAACGGGAGTGCATTGTAGAATACTCTTTAAAATAAAATCAAAATAGATAATTAATGTTGGATTGATGGATTAGAGTAATGCAGTGGTGGCAGTGGACCAACAGGTAACGTAAGCAGGTTTTGTTGAGGGGTGTCATTAGCATACTCTAGGTTAGTGGTATCAATATGTTGAACGTTCTCACTGACTTTGCTATCCACTTTGTATTCAGGATGTAATTTTCGATGCCTCTTCAAGCCCTTGGCATAAGCAAATTTCATCCAACAAATTTGGCATTGATGTGCTTTGAAGCCTGTATGTGTTACTTTATGAGAAATAAGAGTACCGAGATGTTTAAATGAATTGTCACATAAGTTGCATCTGTATGGCCTATCTGGTTGATGAACACGAGAGTGTATCTTCAGGACTCGGGAAGATTTGAAAGCCTTTCCACATGTGTTACAAAGGTGATTTCTTGCATCAGTATGCACTATACGGTGATCATTGAGGGTGCTACGGTCCGCAAAACAGGCTGAACACACCTGGCATGTGTAAGGACGTTGTCCTGTATGACTTCTGATGTGTTTCTTTAGGTTCACGGAACTGGCAAACACTTTTCCGCATGTATTGCATACACAACCTTCAATTTGCTTTTTTTGCTTGCCATGTGAAAGTATATGATCTTTTAACTTATCTATGTGTAAGAAATTCTTATTACATACAGAGCAAGAGTGTGATGGCTCTACAACATGGACTTTTGCATGCTTCTTCAGTTGACTGGATGTTTGAAAGCACTTCCCACACACTTTACAGCTAGGCTCCTCCTTATCGAGCATGTGGATTTTCCTACGCTTGTGTTTCTCTAAGGCTTTGAGAGTGTGAAAGGCTCTATTACATTTGTCACATGAATATTTTTTAGAGACAATGTTATTAGTATTGACAATTGCATTAGATGAAAATGATTTTTTATCATAGACTTGTGTAGACTCTATACATATATCTTTACTATTCTTCTGGTGGATAACCAAGCTACTCAGAAGTCTGAATAATTTGCCACATGAACATTTGTATATTTTTTCTCCCTCATGTATTCTGTTGTGTGTGGTGAGTTCTCGTGTACTAGGAAATGAAATGTTACAAACATTACAAAAGGTGGGTCTACCCTGGGCGTGAATCTTCTTATGATACTTGAGAGTGGATGAGAAGGGGAACTTCCTGTGGCATATATCACATGAGTATGGAGTTTCACCCGTATGAAGCCTAAGGTGCATCTTGAGGCCAGAACTATCCTTGTAGGATTTCTTACACACTTGGCATAAGTACTGCTTTTCATCAACATGGAACTCTTTTTTGTGTTCCTTTAGGTCATGCAACGATATAAACTTTGTATTGCAAGGAACACACTCATACTTAAGAGTGGAGTGGGCCTTCATGTGATATTCATATCCAGAGGAGTGTAGGGTTCTCTCACACAAATTACACTTTATAGGCACATCGCCTTCTCTTGCTTTTAAATGCTTTTCTAGTTTCTCCTTCGTTAAGAATGTCTTTTCACACACATGACAACCATTCACATTTATTAATTTTAATTTTGTATTAATTTTAACATTTTCAATTACAATATGATTTTGACTGTGTTTGTTCAAAGCTTTCTTTGTAGTGAACTTTTTACCACAATCGTTACAAACTTCGCAACTTTTCCCATAATGAGATTTTAGGTGCCTCAGATAACCTGCAGGACCATGCAACATTTTGCTACACAAATTACATTCCACTGGAGCTTCATTAGACGTTCTCTCGATATGTTTATTTAATAACTCGCGTGTTTTAAATGATTTCAAACATATTTGACATGTGTCTGTTACATTTTTTACAAGTTCATCGTTTTCCACAGAGGGCAGAATACTTAATGGACTTTCAATGTTATCACAGAGTTTGGTCCCATTAGATATATTAGTAACTTGATAGTCCAGTGACTTTTTAATGCAGTAGGGGTAGTGACTATCAAGATGTGATTGTTGAACAAATCTTAGGTTGCAATTAATGCAGATGTACAGGTGCACGAGAACTGAAAAAGAAAATGTTTTTTTGATAAATTCAATATTTATCTTATCCATTAAGTACCATCCCATTGGTCAATAGTCTTTACAAAATGAAAATAAAGTTGGACATCACCTCCTTAGTCTATATAATTAAATTTTAAAAATAATTTATTTGTTAGTGATCCCTTAAAAAATCGGGTAGGTATTATTCTCAAAATTAACATAAAAATGGCAAATGTTTGCTTTAAAATTCTCATCAGTCTTAAAAATCCCCATCTATTTAATGCCACAGGAAATCGCAGCTACAGTGCACCAATGCAACAAACATAAATTCACAAGCACACTGCTCCGTCCCACCCCGCAATTACAAATCTAGAACATTGTCTAGCCCAGTGGTTCTTAACCTGGGTTCGATCGAACCCCAGGGGTTCGGTGATTCAGTCTTGGGGGTTCGGTGAAAATCATTTTAAAGGAAAGATGGTTTTGCGAGTTGGAAAAAGAAAAAAATACTCCGATAATTCCTTCAAACCACCATCACAAGATTGATGTTTTGATCTTTGTTTTTTATTTTTTCATTTTGTACACCTATATATAAATATATACTTACCATGTTTTGAATTTGTAAATATGTAATTTTATTTTTCAAGTTAGGAGGGATTCGGTGAATGCATATGTAACTGGTGGGGTTCGGTACCCCCAAAAAGGTTAAGAACCACTGGTCTCCCCTATGATTCTACTACTATGCCAGTGAGGCAGGTAAGTTAAGAAGGTTCTTACCATCAGAGGTATTTACATTGTTGAGAGATTCTATTTTAAGATTATTAGACATATCCAAAATTATTGGAGCCTGGTCCTCACTGCTAGGAAGCTCTTCATTTCCTTGAACTTGATATAGTATTTGCGGGTTAGTTATTAGGCTCACGGGTTCGTTATTATCATAAGCATCGTATCCGCTACAATTTAAATAGCATTGCTCTTTAGGCAAACCCATTTCATGATGGAAATCCATTACATACGTAAGGGAAATTATGAAATGAAAATTGACATTACTCAAATCTACTTAATCGTAACTTATTGTAGAATGAATTAAAAACAATATTCCGTTTAAAACGAACGACTTGACACCTGACACTAAAATAAAATATTATTATCTATGCATACTAGTCATGTGTAAAGGGTCGTTCACATTTGTTCACATTCAGTGATCACTCCGGATGATCCTCCAAGATGAATAGGTGTGAACGTGCGTTTCATCATTGATGATCACTAGCGATGACGGAGGAAAGAGATTACCACTCGTCATAATTTTGATGAAAGGTCGTTTCACTGAAACGACCATAAACAAGTTTTATCTTATTATTTGTTTTATTCTCTATGAATTTGTATTGAATGTCAGAATCATGTACAAAATTATTATGCAGTCGAGAGCTATATTAGTTTATTTTTCATTTTTGAATTTGTTTAATTATTTTTATACGAAAATACGTCAAACTACATACAACATGAGTGAGAGTGTTGACATGGCAGTGAAAGCATAGGATGAACAAATGTGAACAGGCGTGTTCACTTTCGATGAACAGGTTTGACCCTGACACTCTGGATGATCATCCAAAGTGAAGCAATGTGAATGCTACTTAACTCAGATCCGACCCGAGTCAAATGTTCGGGTCTTTCCGAATTGACCCGTGGGTCTACTGATCTCTTACGGGTCAACGGGTCTATATATAATGAGTCCTAATGATCCGTTTGAACGGAGATCCGTTGGATCTGTGAGGACCCGATGACCCGAAGACGATGACATGTAGGATCCGTTTAAGTGGATGACACGTAAGTTCTGTACGTTTTGTTCACAAATTGAATAGAATGACCGTTTGTACATAAGAGGCGTTCACATTTGTTCACTTTCAGTGATCACTCCGGATGATCCTCCAAGATGAACAGGTGTGAACAGGCGTTTCATCGCTAGTGATCACTAGCGATGACGGAGGAAAGAGACCACTCGTCATAATTTTGATGAAAGGTCCTTTCACTAGAGTTGGTCGTTATAACGAGGAACGCGTGATATATTAAATTATTTTTACGGAGCTTGGTAGCAGAATATCGATATATCACATCACACTATTATCGAGTGATTTCTGACGACGACCCGCTACTTCGTTCCGAACGACGTGAATTATCATGTGGTGTTCTCACTTTGGCGAATATCGCCAGGCACCAAAATATCGCCAGCCATTTGAACCGTGTGAACAAAATGACAGCTAGTCTGAAACGATAAAAACCAGTAGAAACGATATCGTCTCGAGTTGACCACCTTCCAACATTTTCGGCCGATTGAACGATTCGCGCATGCGCTGTGTGACGATCAATGGGCGTACGGCGAATTTTGTTTTTTCGCCTGGCGTTATATTTTGAAATTCGCCTGGCGATATTCGCCAAATGTGAACACCCCATGACAGATATAAAATTTTCTATGGAAAATCATTTAGGTATTAATAATACTGTTACTTATCACACCGCCATACATTTTACTATGGACGATCATTTAGGTATTCCCGATGACGTTACAAATCACGCGGCGATACATTTTAGTATGGAAAATAATATTTAGGTATTATTTGAAAAGGAACGCGTTCTTTTTTTCGTCTCAAAACAGTACTACTACGGACATCTGTTGATTGACACAAAAGTAGAATGAGTTCGAGATACGGGTATTCTTCATTCATTTTATCGATGCACTCGACAATAACATTAGGAATGCGTGATGTTCACGTGATCAGATGGGCCGCTCGCAGAATAGATACTGGATAGAAATTGCCCAGTGTGAATAATAAAAATATTGTAAATATGTAATATTAAAATAAACATTCTGTTTTAAGATTATCTTTATTGTAGTGCTCTCAATAATGTCGAGATAACTTGACGAAAAATTTCAGATTTTTTATATGTGAAAATTTAACTGTGTTTTTTTTCAATATAGGTAATTTATTATAATGTATTTTCAGTGTCAATACACAACCCTTTGGATTATACAAAATTATTGAATTATAAAAAGATTTACTACAAACTGAAACATGAGGGACCGAAATTTAATGATTATACATAGGTACCTATAAAAAAATCTTATTTACTAAATGATTTGATTATTTAATTTTAAATTTTTTGAGGCTTATTTTTGGGCAGACTCAGGTAACTGATTGGACTCTTAAATAAGTGTTATTTAAGTAATACATGGAACAAAATTTTAGAAAGATAATAAAATAATTGATTAAAACATTTTACATGTCAACGTGACATAATATATATATACTTATAGCAAAACAAAAAACATTATTAATACGATAACATAGAATAATTAATTAAACACCTTAACAAAGTGTCAACACAAAAATAATTATAGCAAAACGTACAAACATTATAAATGTGAAAACATAGAATAATTAATAGAACTAAAGTAAAAATAAATTTTATAGACTAAATCGGCCCAGTTTTCATATAACATATATTTACTTTCATATAACATATATTTACTTTGAGTGTGTGTATCTTAATTTATAAAAGAAATTTGAGGAAATACTGTAGGTATGTCGGAATTTAGCACAAAAAGATTTATAAAAAAATTTCAACTAAATTAAAAAAAAAGAAACAATTAATCAGAGAGATGAGGAATCGGAAGTGTTTCCAACATTTATCACGAATTGGTCGAAAGCATCATCCATCATTCCATCTGACATCCAAATTATTTTTTCTACTTTAATCACGTGTTTTAAAAAATTGCTCCAATTTTCCACTTGTCACATTGCGAATCGCATTCTCGAATAAAATTTTAACCTCAAGAAGTTTTATTCTTCGCCGAAACCTCATCTTTGATTTGCACCCAAATTACCTCTGTGGGGTTACACGGCTAGTGTCTAATATTCACTGTCAAATGATAAAAGACGTATCTATTCGAAAAGAAGTACAAAAAAATATCTCTAATGTACAATATAAATTGAGGTGATTTTTCCGTGTCGCCGCTATTTCATATAATGTATTTCGTTTAAGCAATGTATTTGAATCTGTTGGTAAATATTTTTTTAACGAAAAGTAGAAATGGTAATTTCAATATATATGGAAAGATAATTTACACAATTGCAATGAAAATACCTTTTATAAGGTTTCAAAAGCAAACTTTTAATTATAGCCGCGTGATCGTTAGTGACTTTATAAAAAGGGTACAGTCATTTAAAAACTATTTAAAAAATACGCACTAGAAGAAACAGCCTTTTATTAAAATTTGCCTGGATGTACTAAACGTTCTCAGAATTGTTCACGTGGACAATTGCAGCGTCTCGGTGAATACATTATAGATAATTATTCATAACCCTTTTATCACCTGAGTGGTCAAAGGACTATCTCCACATGATTTTACATGTTTATTTTTCATAAAATTAAATTAAAAACTTTTAATCTAATTAATATAGTAAAAAATCTTTTACTATATTAATTTTATGATTGATGTTATGTAAAAGAGATTATTTTAATCTTTTAATTATAACTATTTATATTATTATTAGAAAAGTTGTCAGACAAAAAATAAGACAGTCAGGATGGGGGACAAACCTCATCGCTGAGTTTAAGACCTAAAATGACTTTATTTTTTCGAACTTTCCTTTTTTATTTGCGCGTTTAATCTTGCGTATCTTATTATTGTTCGTCACCAGATAAAAAATATTTTTGAACATAACCAGGTAATTTTTTTTTATGGGGGGGGGTGATAACGGTAGCTTTTCTAATAACAGAATATAAATAAATAACAGTCGCTTACGTTCCATTATTTTCAAAGAGCCGTTATTCCCAACTCTACCTTTCACTGAAACGACCATAAACAAGTTTTATCTTATTATTTGTTTAATTCTCTATGAATTTGTATTGTATGTCAGAATCATGTAAAAAATTATTTTGCAGTCGAGAGCTATATTAATTTATTTTAAGTGTTATTTTTCATTTTTGAATTTCATTCATTATTTTTATACGAAAATACGTCAAACTACATACAACATGAGTGAGAATGTTGACATGGCAGTGAAAGCATAGGATGAACAAATGTGAACAGACGTGTTCACTTTCGATGAACAGGTTTGACCCTGACACTCTGGATGATCATCCAAAGTGAAGCAATGTGAATGCTACTTTACCCATACACACAAATCCGTATTCTAATAATATACCTATTGTTTTATTGCTGGAAAGTATCGCAAAGTTTTGCTAGTCTCTAAAAATGTTTTTCACAAAATAATACTAGGTACAATACACAAACACAAAATATTTCTTAAAAATATATCATGGCGTAACATTTTATGAAATCAATACTTTTTCATATAAAATTTACCTTTGATCGATAGCTTATCACTATTTATTCCAACTAAACCTTTACACAGTGCACAATAAAAAGTACTTTCCTATTTGAAATTAATTGGTACCTAGTATGTTGTTTTTTTTTCTTTTATTTATAATATTGTTTTTCTTTGTTTATGCATTATTTCTCTTGACTGTTTTTTATTTGTATTATTTGTAAAGGCTGATACAGCTGTTTGTTGTGTAAATAAATAAATATTTTATGGTCAATAAATGTTATTATTATTATTCTTATAATTATTGAGTACTCCGTCCAGATATTAAGTGTAAAAATCTCTGTACTGTATGAAAGACACATAGACTTTAATTCTATATACCTAGACAGAGTACCTCGGTAACTTTTCATATCGGTGAAGTGAGGCAAACAAAGATTGTCTCTTTCGCACAGTTGGTTGGCAAGAACTATGGTAATAATGTGGTGTTCTCACTTTGGCGAATATCGCCAGGGCACCTAAATACCGCCAGCCATTTGAACCGTGTGAACAAAATGACAGCTAGTCTGAAACGATAAAAACCAGTAGAAACGATATCGTCTCGAGTTGACCACCTTCCAACTTTTTCTCTGGTTGAACGATTTGCGCATGCGTAGATGTGCGTGGCGTCCGTGAAAACTTTCTAACCTATAAATTTTATAATGTTTCCCGCTTCGTGACAGCTATTATCTTTGTTGTTGGTTTGCGGCGTTTGTTACCTTAATTAAAAGGCACCTTTAACCTCTAGTATAACATTTTCGACTAAAAATAAACACTTCGCGATCTCCATCTCGACGTCCGCCATTTTGAAAACAATGTCAAAATCAAAGTGCATCTGACAGATCGTTTCTATATCGGTGGACTGTGTGAACATGTGTGACGATCAATGGGCGTACGGCGAATTTTGTTTTTTCGCCTGGCGTTAGATTTTGAAATTCGCCTGGCGATATTCGCCAAATGTGAACACCCCATAACGTTGCGATTTGTTTAGGAAGTGTGGAGTATGCTGTGAATTTTTTGCATTTATTTAACTAAAATAGACGCAACAGTTGAAAAAATTAATATGAAGCGATTAAAAAAGCAACTGAAATGTTTAGTAATATAAAAAATGCCAACATAGTTTTTATTTTTGTTTATTTTTCCTATGTTTAAGAGGTGATTCTTACATGGTTGATATGTTTGGTTCATGTACTCAAACTACCAAAATAAACCCCCAGATTAGAATGTTATTTTACTTCATTTAATAACACAATAATACGTCTTTACAGGGCAATTTTTTTTTTTTTTTTTTTACATTGAATAATAAATATATACATCTTATGATAATGAGTCACGCCAAATCTAAAAGATTTGTCGGCGTGTTCTCTTATAACATACTTTATACATATATTGACCTAATACGACATTAACCTAAATACAAAAATAATTATTAGTTATATATAAATCCACACTTTATTAACCATTCCTTGACTAATCTTTTTGCAATATTTTTACTCTTGCATTTCTTAATAGATACCGGCATCATATTAAGTATTTTTGGCACGTTATATTCAAATGTTCTTTTTCCGTATTTATTATTGAATTTAGGGACTACATATCCTTCATTAAATTTAAATCTTGTGTGATGCATATGTCAATAAGAGCTGTAGCTTCTATTTGAGCCAATATCTCAAATAAATGTACATATTAACTTTTATGTCACATAGAGGATGATCTCTGAATTCATTACACAGTAGATCCACTGGCTATCTTTTTCAAAGGAGATAAATAGATGGAAATATATACAGAGAATAAATTCTCGATCTTTATCACAGGTGGACTTGTTTAATTGGTTCCACTTGTTTGAATAACAACATTTTTAGTCATTCAACGGAGATGAAATTTGGATGCAACCCTGGCTCCTGGGTCACCTCTTGCTTTCAAAAATATAGAAAACAATATTAAAGATGTTTGTGGAGTAAATGTGGTTTGTGAAATAATAAAAGAAAGAAATAATTGTAATAAATAAACTTTATTGAAATTATTTTAAATGTACAAATACCTAGTACAAACCAAACTAAATGATTTTTTTTTTATTTATTCATTCATTCGGATTACAAAACATTTGAAAATACATGTGAAAAGAAATAATATACAAAATCACAAAACAAAAACAATTTTACCAGACACTTTGCAATCATTGTGTGTATCGAACGTCGCTCCCCCACAGCGTGCGCGTACCTAGCGTCGACTAGGTTGTGTTAGTCATGGGTAACAGATCACTTTGAGGCGACCCGACCCGTTCGGGTCCACTGATAGCATTGAGCCGAACATATGATTCGGGTCACGGGTCTTTCCGGTTACAACCCAGATCTTTGTCTTTAGCTCAGACCCGTTTCCGCTGTAGGTACATACACGGGTCACGGGTCTTTCCGGTTGCAGCATATACCTGTGTCTACGGGTCGGAGCTATTTCCGGTGTTGATAGCTTATTGTCTATGATCCACTATGTCTTTCATACGGTATGGAGATTTTTACACTTAATATCTGAACGGAGTCCTCAATAATTATAAGAATAATAATAATGACATTTATTGGCCATAAAATATTTATTTATTTACATAACAAACAGCTGTATCAGCCTTTACAAATAATACAAATTAAAAAAAACAGTCAAGAGAAATAATGCATAAACAAAGAAAAACAATATACATAAAGGAAAAAAAACAACATACTACCAATTAATTTCAAATAGGAAAATACTTTTTATTGTGAACTGTGCAAAGGTTTAGTTGAAATAAATAGTGGATAAGCTATTGATTAAAGGGAAACATTTTATATGAAAAAGTATTGGTTTCATAAAATGTTTCGCCATGATAGTTTTTTGTGAAATATTTTGTGTTTGTGTATTGTAGTATTATTTTGTGAAAAATGTTTTTAGAGACTTGCAAAACTTTGCGATACTTTCCAGCAATAAAACACAATATATTATTAGAATACGGATTTGTATGTATGGGAAGCGGCGTGATAGTATGTATGTATGTATAGGTAAGTACAAACGGTCATTCTATTCAATTTGTGAACAAAACATACAGAACTTACGTGTCATCCGCTTAAACGGATCCTACATGTCATCGTCTCAAACAGATCTTTCGGGACATCGGGTCCTCACAGATCCAACGGGTCTCCGCTCAAACAGATCATTAGGACCCGGTGACCCGTAAGATCCGTAGGTGATCTGTAGACCCGCGGGTCAATTTGGAAGGACCCGAACATTTGACTCGGGTCGGATCTGTGTTACACATGACTAGGTTGTGTACATCTGTTACACGATACACTGAGTGTCGTGCGCCGGTGAGTCGCAAAATTGGGAAAAAGTGAGAAAAATCAAATATTGTAATCATAACATCGTGTGTGACATCATTCGATAGCCCAGTAAATTTCATACATATGTAGAGTTGAATCATTGCAATGCGGGCACCGTTTTAATGTGTTTTTCCTGATTTTGCGAGTCTACGCGCGTATGTAAGACACTCTCTTACATGCGCGGCCGGTTGTGTTGAAGCATCACACCGCCTCACGCAGCGAGTGACTGCGTGGAGAGGCGAGTTGTATTTCATATGATGAAAAAATTGATAATATTAAGGTTGTAATATTAGTTTGAATATATCAAGTTTTGGATATAAGTTTATTAGAATGTGTAAATATGTCAATATGAACAAGTGTACGAGTCAGAAGTACAGAAGTTTGTCATTGTTGTAATGTGTAATATGCGTTCGTTACGTGATATGTGAACATGTTTGAATGAGAACGTGTATGTTTGTAATCAAGTATGTTGTAGAACGAATAAGTGAGATTCGTGTCGCATCATATTCATGTGTTACCATTGTATATGAGCTAGACTTTAGGAATATGTGTGAAGTTCCAATAATGCAAATGTTTATAAGATGAAGTATGCAGAGTTTGTGTGAGCCAGAGATATATGTATATTGTGAAATACCTATAAGGCTGAAGCACTTAGAATGTTTACGATCTTACTAGTTGCATATAAAAGTTGGCTGAAATACTTTAGGTAAATAGTAAGCCTCATAAGTATGATGAGGTGATTGTGTTGTTGTATCTAAGAACTAGTTTAAGTTATTGAAATGATATTATGTAGAATTGTCTGTCGCATAGTAACAGCATTAATATTTATATGTCAAGCTAGGATATATGATAAGTGTATTAATGTTTTGCATATCAAGTTAGGATATGAATTATTGTGTATGACGAATAGTTGACATTCGTATTATCCTCATAAGTTGATGAGACATGTGTTTCAACGTGTGCGTTTATAGAAAAACGACACATCCAGCGTTCGCGGCCGCAGAGTGAGCTCTCCGGCACGCAAGCGACCGTTAAATACGGCCGAATTCCACTACCAGCGCGATGGTTATCGGAAGATACCTCGAGCTGGGAGTGTGATACAGATTTGGAATTATGATCACCAAGTAGAGGGTGAAATCCCACATTGAGGGGAAATAGTTTTGTGTTCCGCTGGCAAGTGTTAGAGCCAGCAGATAGGAACGAATGCATTGTAACACAACGTAGAACCATATAATAAGTCATGTATAATGTCCTTTTGTTAGCTAGGTAACATATAACATGTAAACTTAGGTATAAAGTTGTTGTTAATGTATATTTTAACTGTTTTATTTGTATTTGGTAAATGTATGTACCATGTTATGTTTGTTATTTGGAATAAATAAAGATTGTGATGAACCTAACGACTGTATCCCATGCGTGGGTACGTACGCTATACCGGACGTCTTGGGTTCCCACCGAGTATGTGGTGGGACGCCGCAAGCGGGTATATATACGGGTGCAGTCGCTATGGCAATTCACTTGCTAATCGTCGTTACCACCTGAGAGACTTGTTTTATTTACGCTACTCGGCCCCTACCTCTGCTTCTACAAGGACTTCGACTGGATAGATTGCTGGCTGCCTACGACCATTGGACTGACCTGGACTCGCTTTGGCCTTCACGGAGCAACATCTTCCTTGTACCGACGAAGCTTCCGACGTAGACTGTACTGTAGTGGCTGCACGCCTCAACGCTTCTCCCGACGCACCGCCGCCGTACGCCCATTTGAACGTTCTAGATGTGGTGCAGGTGCACCATTGGTTTATTGCCCGTGGTGTGTGCGCTTGCGAACGTTTCATTGGGGTGTGCCTAGGTGTCAAAGGTGAAGCCGCGAGTAACGTGTATCTCTCGGTTGGTTTGCTAGGCGGTCTCCGACGTACATGGCGGGTGTTTGCCGAGTGCTTCACCTATAGACGCGATCGGATACCTACCTTGCTGGTGCGTACCTACTGCTACCGCCCCGCATACTCGTCGCCCCAAGACGAAGAACCAGCAACCCCCACTCACCCCGACTCCAGCCCATCACGGAGATTACAGTCTTTGTGCGCGCCTTCCCGGAGTCGAAGCTGTGCCGTACATTGTGAGTGTTCGACCTAAAATGAGGTTTTGATTGAAGCGGATTGGAGTGATGCAGAGAACATGAACAAATTAAACTCTAAATATATAATATTTATCCAAATTGTAATAGTGATGTATAAAAAAAAAAAAAATCTTATCTGAAATCCAGAACTTCAAAATACACGTGCACGCCAATGTATGGTTGACCATAGAAAAACCAAATGTCAGAAATACTTCATAAAAAGTAGGAAACACCACACGCTTTTGCCAACCGTTCTGTCAAAAATTCATAGATTTTTTGCCTCACTTTTGTAAATGAGTCAGGGTTCTTTATGGAATTCTGTGATCAACACCGGAAACAGCTCCGACCCGTAGACACAGGTATATGCCGCAACCGGAAAGACTCGTGAGCCGTGTATGTACCTACAGCGGAAACGGGTCTGAGCTAAAGACATAGATCTGGGTTGTAACCGGAAAGACCCGTGACCCGAATCATATGTTCGGCTCACTGCTATCAGTGGACCCGAACGGGTCGAGTCACCTCAAAGTGATCTGTTACCCATGACAAAATTGCATACCATAGATCTACTGTATGCACCCAGCATATATAATTGCACCAAACTTTTGCTTCTAACCAGCGTTGCCAGACCCGGACGTACGGTAATTACCATATTTATACGGTAATTTCATTCCCCGTACGGTAATAATTTAAATAAATTACCGTACGACAAACAAGTATAAGGTATTGACATAAAATATCATCGGTACAAATATCCGTTACATTGTAAAAAAGGTACTGTGTGAGAAAATATTCATTAAGAAAACCCAGGAGTTCTTGAAATATTCCAAATTCTTATACCATTTCGAAAATTTGGCGACGGGGGGGGGGGGGGTAGATATACCCGTTACATTTTGAAAAGGTACGTATGATTTTCCGATGTGTACGGTATTTTTTTGGCAAAATGGAGGTAATTTTGGCATGGCCACACTAAAGATAATGGCCTCCGTGCTGAAGCTACTTCCGGTTGCAAAAGATCGCAAGTAGTGCGATGAAGTTTTGGCGTTTGACGGTTACTGTTGATTATGGTGCTAGAGTTTCAATTAGTTTATCTACTATATTTTTAATTTATTCTTAACAAATCTACCTTATTTCGTTCGTACCAGGTTATTAAGTGATCGTATTTGTCTGATGAACGTTAAAATTTGTTTTATATGTAAAACCAAGTGTTTTTAACACGAAAAAGTGTTTGACGCTTCTCCGTATGAAATAATGGCGTGATTGTGTGCTACATTTCATAGGTTGCGCGCATCAAAATGTGATTTATGTACCTAATTAATGGAAAAGCAAAGTGTAAAATTGATTATTATGCTGATTCTGTGATTTAAAAAATGCCTGAAAGTGGTATTCGCAAGTTTACAGAGAGCTATCTCAATCTTCCAGAATCTCACTACTTAAACCTTTTGAAATGTTTTTCGAAAGTGACGGTTGATTATATAAATGTATTATTGTGAAAATATTTAGTAATCTTGAATTTTCATAATTCATTGTGTACTTTTATTTTGAATTATAGCATGTTAATGACTCAAGACTCGGTTATTAACATAACATGACATAACCTATATAAACAGTCTGATGATGGGTTAGCCAAACCAAATTTTTCAAGGTTCAAGAACATAAGGCACTTTGTTTTGAAAACATTTAAGAATATCATTCATATGACGTGAAAGAAGTTTCTGATAACAAACTCCCTTGATGCATATGATCTGAACATCTACCATACCCTGTTCGTGAAGACCATTGTTCGCATGGAATGTTGAATCCCGGCATTCATTCACAGAGGTGACCGAATTATCATCACATCTGTCGCAGTTCATTAGGATATCTAGTCCTCTTTCATATTGGGATAATGCTACCTCACTCTACAAAATATATAAAACTAAATGCAAACGCTCTATCAGGATTTCCTGGACAACCTGGCCCAAAATGGTGATAATGACTTCAATAACAAAACAAAATGACCAAACATCAACATGTTTATTCCTATGTAGGTACTTCCAGTCCTAAATAAGAGCGTAATGCTCTCTGTTTTGAAACAAATTATGGATGTAGAATTTTATATATTGTAATAACATTTTACATCTTCAATTCAACAATAAGGTTTGCCACCCAGTCTGAATGTCTTATTGTTGGCAGGGAGAGGACAATTTGTGTGTTTATTACATGCAGCTGGTCTGCTGACTACCCCACTTGTGGGATATGCCGTGATGGTATATATAGTAGTAGTATAATAACTTCGCACTTACATAACATTTTTTCTTTTTCAGGCAAGGCACCAAACACCGAATGCAATTATGGAGTTACATAACATTTAGATGAGTTGAGAAATATAATGTTGTTTGGAGAAAAATAGTACTTATCCAAAACTAAAGCCTAGGCAAAATTAAGTACTAGGTTTATGATAACTTGGAATGTTTTCGTTGATTGTATTTGAATAGTATACTTTTACCAAAAGTTGAAATTTTATCAGTCTTTGAATAGCTCACCGAAATTAATATATTGTATATATATTTTTCATTTAAAATTATACTATTGTTTTGGACTATATATTTCATAGTAATGTATATTGTTCTATATTGTATCGTAGAAATAATTAAAAATAATTTTACAATAATTATTCTTCATGTTGTATGTAATGTAGGTATGTTTTCATATTTGATTTGTTGACTAATAAGTACTGTATGTTGTAGTTTATTGATATGTTAATTTACACATGTTATGATTTTTTCAAATCAGACCTAGCTATGTTAATGTTCTATTTTCAATAAACATATTAACCATCACATGACTTCTCTTTTTTATTGAACCCAACATTTACAAAAATCACATTGTAAGGAATAAAAATCAAATATAACTATTTTGAATACTGATACATCATTAATACCTATTTCAATAGTTCATTTTAGAATTATGGAAAAACTATTGAATGCTGGATGTCGCAAGTTCAAAACTTACCTCGATTATTTCTATTTTAAATCATATTTTTGGTTATGAAAAGAGCCAAGGTATTTTTTTTACTACCCAATAAGAACTTTAAAATACAAGGCAATTTTTTGCAAAGAAGTAGTTCTCTATTCAGGTTTTTCTCGCTATAAATTGGTTGGTATGATTCATTATATAATATATTAATAATATGTTGACATGCTGCTCAATCATATTTTAAAATAATATACTCTACTAATGAAGTATTCTTCATTCATTTTATCGATGCACTCGACAATAACATTAGGATTGCGTGATGTTCACGTGATCAGATGGGCCGCTCGCAGAATAGATACTGGATAGAAATTGCCCAGTGTGAGTAGTAAAAATATTGTAAATATTATGTAATATTAAAATAAACATACTGTTTTAAGGTTATCTTTATTGTAGTGCTCTCAATAATGTCGAGATAACTTGACGAAAAATTTCAGATTTTTTATATGTGAAAATTTAACTGTGTTTTTTTTCAATATAGGTAATTTATTATAATGTATTTTCAGTGTCAATACACAACCCTTTGGATTATACAAAATTATTGAATTATAAAAAGATATACTACAAACTGAAACATGAGGGACCGTTTATCGAAATGTTATGATTATACATAGGTACCTATATAAAAAAATCTTATTTACTAAATGATTTGATTATTTAATTTTAAATTTTTTGAGGCTTATTTTTGGGCAGACTCAGGTTACTGATTGGACTCTTAAATAAGTGTTATTTAAGAAATACATGGAACAAAATTTTAGAAAGATAATAAAATAATTGATTAAACATTTTACATGTCAACGTTACATAATATATGAAACGTCGGGCAGAAGCCAACGGTCTTTCTCAAGACCAACTACAAAAGCCTTTCTCAAGGCTACTGTACGTAGAGTACCCAAAAGCGATAATTCTATATGAAAAAATAACTTCGCATATATATATATATATATATATATGCGAAGTTATTTTTTTTCGTATAAACTGGAATTTTTCACCTACGAAAGTGTTAATATGATGTATTATATATGATAGGTATGAATTTAACCGCAATATATGCATCACTTGCAGGGTAGAGAAGAGAGTATTAGGTGTTCCGATGCTTACGAATCGGCTTTGGCTGGCTTAAGCGCTTTATACCATGGCAACGTTCACCAATTCCACCTATATCTCTTATGCTTCTCTCATATCAATCTTTTTCAGAGCGGGTGACTGCACTCATCGCTGAAAAGCGACTTCGTCCAGCCAACCGCACCTACTGGGATTCGAACCCACCACCTCCGTGTTACGAGTCAAATACTCTAACCATTAGGTCACGGAGGTATGTGGGTAGCCGGAGAGTATTGTTATTATAATTGCAGCTTATAAAATGTCAACACAAAAATAATTATAGCAAAACGAACAAACATTATAAATGTGATAACATAGAATAATTAATAGAACTAAAGTAAAAATAACAAATTTTATAGACTAAATCGGCCCAGTTTTCATATAACATATAATTACTTTCATATAACATATATTTACTTTGAGTGTGTGTATCTTAATTTATAAAAGAAATTTGAGGAAATACTGTAGGTATGTCGGAATTTAGCACATAAAGATTAAAAAAAAATTCAACTAAATTAAAAAAAAGAAACAATTAATCAGAGATGAGGAATCGGACGTGTTTCCAACATTTGTCACGAATTGGTCGAAAGCATCATCCATAGGGGATTCGATCCCGACCCTTTTTTCTGATCCCGGGATTTCGGGATTATCTATAGTTGATCCCGGGATCCCGGGACTAGTCCCGGGATTGTATTGGTAATGTAAAGTGGTAACAAAAAGTCAGTAGGCCATGTCAAAATCACTTTTTTTTTTACATACCTGGCAATGAATTTAAGTTTTGAATCTGTAAAAAGTCGGTTAAACAAAATTATGTTTATGATTTATAAAAGTAACAATTTAACTTTTTTATATTTTTAAATAGAATTCTTGTATTTGTATTTATTTCATAGTTTTAACCAGAGATGTGACGTATTTGAAATTAAAGTACTTAAAACACAAGTACAAAATACGTATTTTCATTTTGTATTTCAAATACGTTTTCGTAAAAAATATTTTGTATTTTTATTTGAAATACTTTTTATGAGTATTTTGTATTTTACACAAAATACCTTTTTATTTGTTTGAAACAAAATTCTGCCATTAATTGATATGCGCGTATGCAAGCTTTTTTGTCAATTTGTTGAATTACGAATACAACGTTTCCATTAGAGTACTCCATATTTGAGATATACACACATAATAATGATGATTGAACTAATTATACATGACGCCGTTGAATGATCCATGACCATTCCAAGGGCGCTGTGATTTCTTCTGAACTGCAGCGTTTTCAACTTTGTCTGCAGGCAATCTGTTCCAGTCAATTGACGATGAGACTCTGGTTCTCCTCTCTGTAAATTTAGAGGTATTTGCAATATTGAACTCTACGAGTTTGTTCACGGCGTAAGAAGCTGAGCACAGTCTTCGACTCAAATTTTTGTCAGCGGAATAGGTCAGTGGGTGGTGTGCTATCTTGTGGACAGTGAGACACAGTTTAAACTCCACTCTCTCTGAGACTCTCAGCAAGCGTAGACTTCTTAGTAGTGAAGTGATGTGGCAGCTCTGATTCTCTCTGTAAATGATTCGGAGGCAACATTAAAAACCATCTGAAAACGATCAAGAAAGGTCTGGAGCAGTCCTGTATATAATATGATGTTACAGTAGTCCGTACGATTTCACATTCGGAGTATCCATCCTGATTTATTCTGCAGCCCAAGTTCAGGAATTCTCTAACCTGCTTGATACTCACTCAATTTATGACCATTTTCGAAGTCGCCTCATCTCTTCGAATGACCTTACATTTTGTATTGTCTTTATTTATTTTTTATGTTGTATTTTGATAGTTCTTCCTAAGACTTTATTCAACTCATCTTCATTATCTGCAAGCAATGCTATATCGAATCATGTCAACCCTTTCTCCATTTATCTATACTCTTGTCCAGTTATTCATTTCTTCTATCTATTCATCAATGGCTCGCTGTATATAATAGTTAAAGAGTGCTGGAAATATTGAATACCCCTGTCTTACACCTTGTTCGACTATTTGTAAAAGGTATTTTAAATAAGTATTTTAAAATACGTATTTTGTACTTAAATACCATTTTGAAAAAGTATTTTGTATTTGAAATACAAAAATTCAAAAGTATTTGTATTTAAATACTTTTTTGAAAGTATTTTGCACATCTCTGGTTTTAACCCAGAACAGTTTTAGCTTAGTGGGGCAATATATTCTATAATGTTGTTATTTATGTTAGTTTGTATGTACTATTTTGGAATATTTAAAAAAAAAATCAACTTAGACTTATTTAGCATAACCCATAACAAAAAAATACACACTACAGGGATCAATGTTTATACTCGTATTTTTAAATCAAATTGACCAGAAACTTTATGAATTATTTATTCGAATTAGGTCGATGAGTGATTTTTTGATGTTATTTTTTAAAATATCAAATCACTCAAGCATTGTTAAAAGACTATTCCAACGCGATTTGCAGCTAAACAATAAATTAAGCTCTCTTCCATGTTCCTTTTCAATATAGTTTTGAAGCATAGTATCATTCTTCAAAGATGGTCTTTTAAAAATAAGAACCACTACGAACCTTCTTTACGACTTCATTAATATTCCGGTCATTGGTCAAACTCACCATTACCGATTTAAATGACTAATCCTGAGTCCAGTTCTTCATTATCACCATCCAAATCACCAATAAAAGGCGATAGCCGTTTATGTATTAAATAAATAAATAAATAAAATATCATCACTGATAGGTTCATTTGCAGGTATTTTTCTATACAATAAATCACAAACGGCTAAGTGAATACCGTGTGCAAAACAAACTATGTACTTTGCATTAACAAGTTTTCCAACTGTAATTTGGACCATCAGTAGGTATCTAACTATTGCCACAATATCGTATCTAGTGAGGTATCGAACTGAGAATAGCGCTCTTTTAAGATACTAACACAAGCTTCGGTTTTCAGTGATTCATTGATGTGCTTGAGTACCAAATATTTGACTTATTGTATAATTGTATTAATCCCGAAAATCCCGGGATTTCTTAAATTTAATCCCGAAAATTTCGGGACTAAAATACGACCGGGATCCCCTAATCATCCATCATTCCATCTGACATCCAAATTATTTTTTCTACTTTAATCACGTGTTTTAAACAATTGCTCCAATTTTCCACTTGTCACATCGCGAATCGCATTCTCGAATAAAATTTTAACCTCAAGAAGTTTTATTCTTCGCCGAAACCTCATCTTTGATTTGCACCCAAATTACCTCTGTGGGGTTACACGGCTAGTGTCTAATATTCACTGTCAAATAATAAAAGACATATCTATTCGAAAAGAAGTACAAAAAAATATCTCTAATGTACAATATAAATTGAGGTGATTTTTACGTGTCGCCGCTATTTCATAATATAATGTATTTCGTTTAAGCAATGTATTTGAATCTGTTGGTAAATCTTTTTTTAACGAAAAGTAGAAATGGTAATTTCAATATATATGGAAAGATAATTTACACAATTGCAATGAAAATACCTTTTATAAGGTTTCAAAAGCAAACTTTTAATTATAGCCGCGTGATCGTTAGTGACTTTATAAAAAGGGTACAGTCATTTAAAAGCTATTTAAAAAATACGCACTAGAAGAAACAGCCTTTTATTAAAATTTGCCTGGATGTACTAAACGTTCTCAGAATTGTTCACGTGGACAATTGCAGCGTCTCCGTGAATACATTATAGGTAATTTAAAAATTACGGTACTAGATGACAGATTTGAACTACAAAATGCCACTTCCGGTTTGAGTACATTAATACACCGCACTACTCTCGTAAGAAGGTATTTCTGTACGCAGGCCATATATCTAGTGTGGCCATGTAATTTTGGCTACACAATCTGGCAACCCTGCTTCTAACTTACTTTTAAACTTCAGTAGGCGAGTAGGTTTTAGTATAATAATGTTATTATACTCTATGCGGGTAGGCCTAAACGTAATAAGTCAGCAGGACTAGGGTAGCGTAGTATTCTAGTATTCACAGCATTTTGAAAATTTTCGACGCCAGGGGATAGCCTAGTATTCACAGCATCTGTTTAAATCTGTTTATTTTTTCATAATTGTAATATTTATCCGTGAAGTCCCCGGTAAAGAATAGGTCTCCCACTATTTTCCATAAATTATCGAGTGTCATGGAAAAAGCAGATGTTCGCAAAACTTCACATATATACAACAAATTACATCTACAATTCGGCGATGAGGCATGCCACCTATTCTGAATGTATTATACCACACCATCACAGTATATCCCACAAGTGGAATAGCTAGTATACCAGCCGCATGTAATAACCATGCAAGCCGTCCTTCCTGTGCCAACAAAAATTAAAGCACTCAGAATTTAATTAATTTAAAGTGTCTTTTTTTTCGAACACCTGAAAACTTACGGAAAAAAGTTGGAGACCACTTCTTTGCCAAGTGCTCTACGGAAAAACGAAAAAATCCTGAAAGTCTTATTCTTTATTGGCACGAAGAGGACAATCTGGATGCTTATTATTTATCCGCTGGCTACCCTACTTGTTCGACTTGCCGTTGCGATATAGCAGATACTAGTTATATTAAGTTTATTTTCCTGTGTTCCACTCAGTCGTATTTTATATTTCCTTCCTCTAAATTTAGAAGCTCTATGATGCATTATTTCATTAATTTCTTATCGATCATACACTTCTTAACCTTTTAATCAGATTTATAAATTTGCGTTCTCTCAAAATGTACAAGGCAATGAACAAATCATGAATAAACAAAATGAATAATGCGCCACCGTTACAAACGAAAAAGCTTCGAGCGTCCGTCTGTACGCACGAAGGGACTATGGTCATAAACACCGCACTACCGCTACCGCGCGGTCGGTAAGCGCGTATTTTTGGCCAATAGTCACTTCGCGCGTCGCATGATTAAGATTTAGATCGTGTTTAGATTTTGTCAAGAGTAACCCTACTAAATTGTATCACTAGTCTAAGGATAATACAATAATTTAGATTAAGAGCCTGTCCGCACTGCGATTTTTCATCGCGCGAATTTTTTTCCGCAATTCTGTAACATATTGAATCTTATGGGAGTGTCCGCACTTGCGATTAGAAAATCGCGCGGAAAAAAAATCTGTGATTTGATGCAAATTTGGTGCGAATAATTTCCGCGCGAATATTTTGCATAGTATGCAGTAGGTATGGCTATGTCCGCACTGCGAATAAAAATCGCAAATTTTGCTCAGTCGTGCGCCGGCACTCACGATGAGATGTCTTGTGCTTCGTCTCCCGGTCGGGCCATAGAAAATGAGGACGACATTGAAATTGAAAAATTAATGACAATAAACACATGATACCTCCCGTGTGGGATAAGTTTGATCAAAATACTTCACTTATTTTAGAGGCATTAACTATGTAGCTCTTTTTTTCGCATCGGAGCACTGTGGAAGGCGGACGTGTCGACGATACAACATTCAGATAAAATTTTGATTTGTTATAATATAACATAATTACTTTGAAACTAACATAAGTTTAACATATTTTTTTCTTCTTTTCTTTTCTTCTTAGTACTAACTATACTAACAGTACGAGTTCCGTACTTAATTATTATTAAAAAAATTATTTTGTTTATTTTTTCATTTATATCGTGAAATATAATTGTTTGTTTACCAACGGAGAGCGGCGAGCGCCTGCGTGTAGTTCGGCCTATTTAGAGGTCATTGAACCGCGGTGCGGTCAAACCGATCAAATAAATTTTGTACGATATACGTAATTTTTATATTTTTTGTTATTTTTGCATATTGATTGCAAATTCTGTTTGATTTTTCTCTGGATTTTTTCTTTTCTTATATTATCGTTTTATACACTGAATTAAAATAAACTATTAAGGATAAATGAAACAGAGCCCCCGGACACCGGGGGTGTTAACCGAAAACGCGGAAGATTTGAATCGATCGATGCCTGTAATCTCGCTGAAGATTCCAAAAATAAGCCATTATCTTTAGATGATATCTCCCTGCATTCTGCGACCAACAAAGCCGATTCAAAATCTTCCAATTTGTATTCTCTTACGTCTCAGTCTCCATACCTAGTAGTAGTAGAGAATGAGATGGGCGGCAAACCTATTCATCCCATGTATATCGGGGAAATATGCGCGAAGGGAAATATAACCGGCATTGTTCCCGGAGGCGTGCGTTCAGATAGTAGAACGAAAATCGTCATTACCTTCAACTCCCCACAAAATGCAAATAACTTTCTATCGAATAAGATCATCACTGAAAATCACTTAAAAGCATTATTCCAAACTATAAGCTATACAAACTAGGTATCGTCCGCGGTGTCCGTCTTGAACTTACAGATGAGGATATTTTGCAAAACATCGTTGTACCTTCTCCTTTTGGCAAAGTTGTCAAACTGCGTAGGCTCAACCGAAAAGGCACTGCCTCTGACTCGTCAGAATGGAAACCTTCCACAACGATCTTATTAACGTTTGAGGGTCAATCTTTGCCTGAGCGCGTCTTTTTGTTTTACAATTCTTTGAGAGTTGAACAGTACATATACCCAAGCTACATGTGCCACAATTGCCTGAGGTATGGACATACTAAGGCTAGATGTACATCGACCGCCAGATGTGCAAGGTGTGGTAATACTCATTTAGAAACAGATTGTCCTTTAAAAGAATCTACACCAAACTGCGTTAACTGCAAAGGTTCTCATGTAGCCACCAGCAATTCGTGTCCGGAATTTCTCTGACAAAAAGAAATAAAGAAGACCATGGCTGATGAAAATGTCTCCTTCTCTTACGCAGCTAAAATAATCCCAAAACGCAGTAATTTGTATGGCAATTTTACAAGAAATTCAACAAAAGTAGCTTCAGCTGACACTAAAACTACAACTACCCCTCGGCCTTCTGCGTTTAAGCAAAACTTAGACAAAAAGATGATCGATGGCCTTCTATCTTATACAAACGGACAACCATCGAATCCCCAAAAAGGTTGTGCTTTGAATGCAAGCTCATCTTCAATCTCATCTTCAACCCTTTCTACCCTTTCTTCTACCAAAAATACTCCAACAAGTACTGAACCCCATACTCTTATAAATTTGCTCGTCCAGATATTAACAATGCTGATATCCAACTCTGAGAATACACTGAATACAGAAATTTTTCCTTCCTTAACGAATTTATTCAATTTAATTTCAAACAATAACGGCAATGAGTAATCAGACACCAGTTAACCTTCTGCAATGGAATGCTCGTAGCGCAGTCTCTAATAAACATGAAATAATCACATTATTAAACCAAAATTCCATAGACTTAGCTGCAATAAGTGAGACTTGGTTACAACCACATTATACCTTTAAAGTCCCAGGATATAGCTGTATAAGGGCAGATCGTTCCGTGGGTCGCGGTGGTGGTGCTGCTGTGATCATCAACAGCTCAATTCCCTTTTCTATTATATCACTTCCTCTCAATCCTTTTCTGGAAATAGTAGCAGTCAAAATTAACGACATTGGCTTCGTATCTGTATATATTCCCCCAAATTCTGGCTTCGACATCTCCTATTTCGATTCTATCATTCCTCTCCTCCCATCTAGCTTCCTGATTCTAGGAGATCTCAATGCCCACTCCTCATCTTGGGGATGCTCAATAACAGACAGATCTGGGAATTGTGTCCTCTCCTTTTTGGATAAACACAATTTGTGCATCATAAACGATGGTTCGCCTACTAGAATAACCTCTCCATCCCAAAACCTCAGTGCTATTGATTTGAGTATATGCACAAGTGATTTATTCCCCTCTGTCGACTGGCGTATTTCGGAAGACGCTTGTTCAAGCGATCACTATCCAATATTTATGAATCTACTCACAAAACCAATAAGGAACATCCCAATCACAAGAATTCTTTATAACACCCGTAAGGCTAACTGGGATGTTTACCAGAAAAAGCTGGATTTATGTTCATCAACTCTTGAATCTCGTTTATCTCAATCGAATTGTATAGATACTAAGTACAAATATATAACAGACGAAATATATAAAGCGGCTGACAGTAGTATGCCTCTTAAAACTAACCACAAGCGAGCAAAAAATGCTCCCTGGTGGGATGATGAGTGTTCTAATCTGATAAACGAGAGAAGACAAGCTATGCATCAATTACGAAAAAAAATTAGCATGCACACCTTCCTCCAAGCTAAAGCCATACAAGCCAAAGTTAAAAAAGTATTAAGACAGAAGAAGCGCAAAGGATGGCAGACCTTTTGTTCCAATTTATCTCCCCATACACCTTCAACAATCGTATGGCAGATGATCAGGAGATTCAAAGGATCTCTAATTCCTCCTAAAGTATGCGGATCTAGATCAGCATGGCTTCCAAACTTTGTTGATAAATTGGCCCCTTCTCACGTCCCCGTCAAAGACCCACCTATTGTGTCAATACCAAATAATAACACCGATAATTTAACTTCTCCATTCTCACTCAACGAGCTTCAAACTTGCCTTCACTTGTTAAAACCTAATAGTTCTCCTGGTACTGATAAAATACCTTACACATTTTTCCAAAAATTCCCAAAGCATTTTCTTGATATCTTTCTTGGCTTTCTAAACGAAATATTTTGTTTAGGAACAATTCCAACACCGTGGAAGCAGCAATTGATATTACCAATATTAAAACAAGGTAAAGATCCCAATTCGGGCTCTTCTTACCGACCAATAGCTATGTCCTCCTGTGCACTAAAACTCTTTGAACATTTGATTAAAAATAGGTTGGTTTGGTATATAGAGCATAATTGCTTGCTCTCTGTAAGTCAATTTGGTTTCAGAAGATCACTTTCATGTGCAGATAATCTTAGTATACTCATCACAGACATACATATTGCCTTTACTAATAAAGAACACGTAGCAGCCGTTTTCTTGGACATAAATTCAGCTTTTATTTGACAACGTATGTATTTCCACACTTTACCAAAAACTCATAAATATTAATCTTCCTCTCCCATTTTGCAATATAATATACAACATGTTCTCTGACAGAGAAATAGTCATCGATGACGGTCTTGGGGGCACTCGTAGAAAAGTATGGAAGGGTCTCCCGCAAGGTTCCGTTTTAAGCCCAGTGCTTTTTAATATTTATTGCTCTGACTTGGATCAAGTCCTTCCTAGTGGCGTTAAAATAATTCAATACGCAGACGATCTGGCCCTCTATGCAGCAAACTAAAATATCGATAGTGCAGTTGCTCTAATACAAACAGCTTTGGAGAACATTAACAATTGGATGAATAAAAACTCTTTCTGTATTTCTGCTTCCAAATCCAAATCTATTCTATTTTCAAGAAAACACAACATTCCCTCCGTTTCCCTTGATGTGGATGGAACACCAATCCCCCAAGTGAATGAACTCAAATTTTTGGGTCTACATATGGAACGAAAACTATGTTGGAGATCCCAAATTAACCATGTTGCAGAAAAATGCGAGAACTCTATAAATTTACTGAGGGCGATCACTGGTGTATATTGGGGTAGTCATCCCACCTCTATGAAGAATATTTACAATGCACTTGTTCGTTGTCACTTGGATTACGCGAGCTTCCTCTTTTGCCCACTTCCGAAATATTTGGAAACGAAGTTGGAGAGAATTCAATCCAAATCCCTCAGACTAATAGTCGGAGCCATGCAGTCTACTCCTATTAACTCGCTTCAAGTAGAGTGCGTGGATATGCCACTTCCACTCAGAAGACAATACTTATCAGACACTTTTATTCTAAAAAGACTTAAATACTCCAATCATCCTCTTCTGAAAAGCCTTCATATTCTGAAAACTCTCTACGAAACAAACAGATACTGGTCCAATAAGCCTGCTCCTCACCTGTGCAATAGTATAAATAAATATAATGTTTCATTCAACATAAAACAGTTTCCGTTCCCTTCACCTTTTTACGATTCCGCATTTGAACTTCTACAATTTATGCCTAATGTGATTGATGACATAGGATTGAACAAATATACTAAATTATCTAAAGAATGCATAAATCGAAATTTTCTTTCCATAGTGGCCGACAAGTGGCCTAATCACTTAACGATATTTACAGATGGTTCAAAGCTTTCTGCAAGTGAATGCACTGGAGCTGCAGCCCTCATACCTTCTCTAAATATTTCCTCTCAATTGAAATTGACATCTAAATCAGTTTTCACGGCGGAATGCGCTGCAATAATTGAAGCCTTGTGTCTATCAAATACGCATAATATCATGAAATGCGTCATTTTTACTGACTCTCTGTCTCTTGTTCAAACTCTTATGTCCCCTTCTTCGACTCTCAGTGATAATCCGAATATTATGCGCATTAGAAACCTTATGTACTATCGATCCTTATCCAATCAAGATACCATTATCGCATGGATTCCGGCACATTGTGGTATCCGCCACAACGAATCTGTCGATGAATTGGCTAAAACTGCTTGCACCCTTGGAACAACGATGGAAGATTTCATCCTTCCAGACGATGACATAAAGCGAACCGTAGAAGCTGATGCTCGTAAAAAGTGGAGTGAATTGTGGATGGACGTATCACCCATAAAAGGAAAAAGATATAGGTCGATCCAGAGCCCGTAGACAATTTGTACTTAGCGATCGTCTACTGGCGAACTTTTCGACAATCTACCTACACGTACCGTATAATTATGCGTTATTGTTGCAGTTATTGACGAAAATTCGTTTGTAGGCGATCGCCAAGTACAAATTGTCTACGGGCTCAGGTCCAAATCGCAAGAAAACCTTGGTTCCACAAATCGAAATTCAACAGATCTGAAATTACTGCCATATGTCGAATGCGATTTGGACACTGTAGACTGGACGCTCATCTTTTTAAAATCCAACTTGTTGAAAGTCCATACTGCGAGTGCGGCCTGGACGAGGAGACGCTTGACCATGTTTTCCTGGGGTGCCCTATCAGGGATGCGTATGATATTTTCGTTGATGCTCTTCAGAACGATTGCCAATTTCCTTTGAATATTGAATCATTGCTGAGTATGACATCCGAATCAATCCATTTGTCCCTTCTCAAATCAATGAAAGCCAATTTTATTATTCTGTGATGACTATCTTCTTGACTATTTAACTATACTTATTGGAGACTGATTTTGGCACAAATCATCCTCGTAGGATGCTATGCCATAAATGATGGAAAAAAAACTATGTAGCAATTTCTAGACATTTTAAAAAAATATATTTTAACCTGAATTTCCATGCTTATTTGTTACATGAAATTCATGTAAAAAATAAACAGAAATTCAAGTTATTTTTTTTTAATGACAAAAATACTTCAATAGAACATTGAATTGAACATCGGTGAGATTGTGGGACGAAATATGTGAAGATTTATATTGGGAACAAATTCTTTATTAATTTTTAATTTATTTTTTTAATAATAAATATATTTATTTCCAAAGTACACTATATAATTATTTTCAATAAACGATAAAAACAATCATAATAATATTCTACCTCCCTAGTAGAGATAGGTATCTCGTGTATAGGGAGGGAGTATAGACCATTTAAAATACACTAATTAATTACTGTATACTTATTTAATTCATTGTTAATTTTTCTTGGTCTGTGTGTAGGTTTAGGGTAGATGTTTATTTATATTTTTTCATTTTGTCATGAAATTGACCCTTTCGATGAATGATAATATTCTGCAAAATACTGTCATCTTTTGATACGTCTGTTATGCCGCCGCCGAAGTATCAATTGAAATTTTCCTGGTGTCCATAATTATGTTATACTTCAGTCTTTCTATCCATGCACTCGACAATAACATTAGAAATGCGTGATGTTCACGTGATCAGATGGGCCGCTCGCAGAATAGATACTGGATAGAAATTGCCCAGTGTGCATAATAAAAATATTGTAATTTTGTAATATTAAAATAAACATACTGTTTTAAGATTATCTTTATTGTAGTGCTCTCAATAATGTCGAGATAACTTGACGAAAAATTTCAGATTTTTTATATGTGAAAATTTAACTGTGTTTTTTTTCAATATAGGTAATTTATTATAATGTATTTTCAGTGTCAATACACAACCCTTTGGATTATACAAAATTATTGAATTATAAAAAGATTTACTACAAACTGAAACATGAGGGACCGAAATTTAATGATTATACATAGGTACCTATAAAAAAATCTTATTTACTAAATGATTTGATTATTTAATTTTAAATTTTTTGAGGCTTATTTTTGGGCAGACTCAGGTAACTGATTGGACTCTTAAATAAGTGTTATTTAAGTAATACATGGAACAAAATTTTAGAAAGATAATAAAATAATTGATTAAAACATTTTACATGTCAACGTGACATAATATATATATACTTATAGCAAAACAAAAAACATTATTAATACGATAACATAGAATAATTAATTAAACACCTTAACAAAGTGTCAACACAAAAATAATTATAGCAAAACGTACAAACATTATAAATGTGAAAACATAGGATAATTAATAGAACTAAAGTAAAAATAAATTTTATAGACTAAATCGGCCCAGTTTTCATATAACATATAATTACTTTCATATAACATATATTTACTTTGAGTGTGTGTATCTTAATTTATAAAAGAAATTTGAGGAAATACTGTAGGTATGTCGGAATTTAGCACATAAAGATTAAAAAAAAATTCAACTAAATTAAAAAAAAGAAACAATTAATCAGAGAGATGAGGAATCGGACGTGTTTCCAACATTTATCACGAATTGGTCGAAAGCATCATCCATCATTCCATCTGACATCCAAAAAAAATTTTTTCTACTTTAATCACGTGTTTTAAACAATTGCTCCAATTTTCCACTTGTCACATTGCGAATCGCATTCTCGAAAAAAAATTTAACCTCAAGAAGTTTTATTCTTCGCCGCAACCTCATTTTTGATTTGCGCCCAAATTACCTCTATGGGGTTACACGGCTAGTGTCTAATATTCACTGTCAAATAATAAAAACATATCTATTCGAAAAGAAGTACAAAAAAATATCTCTAATGTACAATATAAATTGAGGTGATTTTTCCGTGTAGCCGCTATTTCATATAATGTATTTCGTTTAAGCAATGTATTTGAATCTGTTGGTAAATATTTTTTTAACGAAAAGTAGAATGGGTAATTTCAATATATATGGAAAGATAATTTACACAATTGCAATGAAAATACCTTTTATAAGGTTTCAAAAGCAAACTTTTAATTATAGCCGCGTGATCGTTAGTGACTTTATAAAAAGGGTACAGTCATTTAAAAACTATTTAAAAAATACGCACTAGAAGAAACAGCCTTTTATTAAAATTTGCCTGGATGTACTAAACGTTCTCAGAATTGTTCACGTGGACAATTGCATCTTCTCGGTGGATTGACTTTAGACGTTCATCTCAGCCGGGAACTGCATACAAATGACAAAAATCGCGCGGATTTTTATTCGCAGTGTGAACAGGGTGAAATTTTGATCAAGGAATTTAATTCGCGCGAATTTTACTCGCGCGGAGAAAAATCGCAGTGCGGACAAGGCTTTATAAGTAATTTTATTTGAATAAACGTTAATAAAAAAAATCATTGAGTATTCTTTCGGCATGGAACGCATTAAGTATCGTATTTTACATTGATTTCTATAGATTATTGGTATGTATATTTCTTTAAAAGAATAAAGCGTACCACGTTTGAGAAAAAGTTTAAGGAAAAGCATAGGATTAACAAGTGTGAACAGACGTGTTCACTTTCGATGGACAGCTTGACCCTAACATTCTGGATGATCATCCAAAGTGAAGCAATGTGAATGCTACTTAAAACACTACGGATTAACATCCAGACCTCCGTAAAAACCAACCGATAACAGCGTTCAGGAGCAAGTTGAAGACATCGCTCTTCCAACATAGTTTCCCGCGCCCTTGAGATGGATGCTCCATTAAACGGTGCCGAATAAATCATCCAACACACAAACATACATACGCAAAGTGTTTGGGTCTTGCCAATATAAAAATGTCTGAAAAATAATTATTTTTAGTGTGGCCATACAAGTCTTTGAAAATTACATGGCAGCATTGACATAACGCTATTTTTCTCAAATTTAATTGTATCAAATCATATTGGAAGCAGCCATTTTCAGTTTTTGACAAGTGTTTGTAATTTGCGGATTATCTCAAGTGAATTAAAATATTATATTAGAAATGGCAGATAAAAAAGGTATTGTAATTATCTACTTATTGCTTCTAAAACCCGTATACATGAATATTAACTTATTGTTATAATGCATTCATGCTGATAGAAAATAGTGTGATAACGCCCTAACAATTTGATATGATAATATTTTTGTGATTTGATACTATTGTAGCCTTAAAAACCATTGTGTGACTTTCTGGAGTCGCTGTTATCTTAAAATTTATCTTCCAATTTCTTTTGGAGAATGACAGTATCGTTTCTGTTTTAATATACTTGTACAATTAAAATCAATACTCGTCTCTTCACACAGAGTTCAAAATGGATGCCGTTTTTTGCAGAGGTAAAAATACTACGCAATTAAGTAGTTATTTTCTATTTTTTTCTTTCGTTTGAAACAAACTACGCATAAGCAAGTTCATTGAAAATTTTTGTTTCATAAATTTGTTGTTAATCGCACGTCCAGTTTTATTGATTATGGAATTGTTTATATTCCTGTATCAATCAGACTGGTCAATTTGCAGCATTTTTCTCATGATAGTACAAAACAGTTGACAGTTGGTTATTTTGAGGGATATTATTTAAGTATTATTTTGGGGGTACCTGCAGCACCCCCCTAGGTACACAATATAGTTTATATACATATATCTTGCATATCCTGGAGAATATTAACAATCAATTGTACAATATTGTCTCACTGAAATGATAATACAAGTCTCGTTATTGGAAAGGAGTAGATCATATTATTGTTAATGTGTAGTACCCATGCAGCGTTTGATGGTGATGCGACCTGTACTTGGAGAGAGCCAGTAAAATATAATGTGAGTGAGGAAGGTACTACAAGCTACAGGTACATGTATTGCATAGCTGTAATACAGTAGATACATATTAATAATATTGATGTTTGTTTGATTACCCATGGTGCGTGTTATGGCACCTTGTCTGGAGAATATGTCTAAATGATTTAACCATTTGTATGGTGTGTGTTATATTCCTTACAGCAGATGGGAGTGATTACCTGCAGCTGCCTTCACATCGGATGGATTTCAACACAACGTAATTTGTCTCAATTAAAAGATGAAAGTGTGAGATTATATATATATATCATACCATACGATACATATTACTTATTATAATATTAATACATATATTATCTAAATTTTATATAAATAAATAAATATATATATACATACATTATTTATGTGATACTTAAGTGTATTTACATACTGAATGTATTCCCAAATGAAATGTATGTCACCTGACATTATTCGTTGATGATATATTTTGTTAAATGATTGATTGGTTCTTTTTAGAGATTTATTAGTTGTATTATTTGTTTTTTTTTTGTATGTTATGGGGCCCTAACACAGCCATAAGGTTAGTGTGGCTAATCTGTTAATAATGCTGATATTTATTACTAGCGGTCCGCACCAGCTTCGCACGGGCAAATAGGTATTTAAAAAAAATATTTAGTTTTATTAGGGATCCCTAATTTTTTTTGAAAATATAATATAGCCTATGTCACCCGGGGATGGTGTAGCTTCCCAACAGTGAAAGAATTTTTCAAATGGTTTCAGTAGTTTCGGAGCCTATTCAATACAAACTATCAAATCTTTCCTCTTTATAATATTAATATAGATATATACTTGTTATAATTTAAAATGTAGTCAGTTTGTGAAATGTTTAAATAAATCAATAAATAAAAATATTATATCAATGTTTTGGTGATATATTTTTATTGTCTTTATAGATGTTAGGTAAAAGATACTGACATCGCTGACATGTAGTAAGATAGCTTAATGTGTATTTATTTCGCTATGGAATTCTACTACCTAAACACCAACACAGTGAATAGTGTATTTTTATATAAAAGATACTGACATCGCTGACATGTAGTAAGATAGCTTAATGTGTATTTATTTCGCTATGGAATTCTATTACCTAAACACCCAACACAGTGAATAGTGTATTTTTATATAAAAGATACTGACATCGCTGACATGTAGTAAGATAGCTTAATGTGTATTTATTTCGCTATGGAATTCTACTACCTAAACACCAACACAGTGAATAGTGTATTTTTATAACCAATCAAGGATAAAATTTTCATGATACAAGTATTGCATATTAGTATCTAAGAAATATTCCATTGCCTTGGAAGGAATATGGTCAGGTGACATTATTTTCTCATTGATAACATGTTTTGATATAAAACTGTTACATGTCTTGGTGTGTTATTTGGTTATATTTTTATATTATTTTGGTGGTATGGCAATTGCTTGATATATTTCTTTATTTACATAGTTCAATGATACATGTCCATTCTAGACTGTTATAAATATAAAACATGAAAAGTAATACGTTCCAAAAGTTTGTCAGTAACTAGGAGGTAGAGTCTTGACCTCACGCACAAGAGCTGCGGGATTCGAACCCAGGTGCTGGCAAACTCCCCTTTCTTACTGTGAAAGGTGCATAAAGTTGTATTTGGGTTTATTACAAAATTGAGATTCATATTTTTTTATTGTATATAGCTTATTCGTACCTAAAGGTAAGTGTGAACATTGTGTCTTTGAATTGTGTATCTTGTGGCTTCTATCTGTGGTTATGTGATGTATTAATATATAAGTGTCATTTGAATCCATCATACAACCTTTAAGGGTAAACAAATATATTTTATTAGGTAATAATTATTTGACCGTTAACATTCTCTTTTACAAATGATTGTTACAAGTGGTTTTATATTTTGGTTGACTGCGGCAGTGCAGTTCTTGTTGTGGTATTTCATCACCACTCATCCCTTGACACTTATCACTCGCAAGTAGGAGCCACATTCAGCCCACATACACTCTTAATTAAACATTGACAATTTATTTTTACAAATTAGTAGCAACTTTTCTTCTACTCAATTGTCATTGCTTAGTCAAAGCTAGGTGGGTATTTATTTATTGTTTTGTTTTTTTTTTATTAATTTATATTTTAAATATTATATTATTTTACACAAGCTTTACTTGAATAAAATATTCCAAACATAACTAATTGATGCATACATCCAAATATACTAATATTATATAAAGTTGGACCATCATTTGTAGTAGAAGAGAGTACTTTGCATCACTCACAGGAAGGAGATATTATCAGTTATATTTATTTAGTTTTGTATATGTATATGCGTGTATGTATGCACCTGCTATGTGTGGTGTATGATGTGAATACAATCTGTGTGTGGGAGATGTTTTAATAGATATTCGTGATTCAAGGTTTACTACAACCTGTCAGCTGTGCAATATTTGTCATTGTAGTGGGTGTGGTACATCAGTTGTACAGCTATCAACATTTAGCTGCCTACCTTCCCATTTTGTGCACACTTTGATTCGCATTGACTAGCGCATGTTGGAGAATTTTATTCAATTATTATTTATTGATCACAATACATTAGCAATTAATATATAATTCTTACAATCAATATAATATTTTAGAAAAGTATAAATGTTTGACATCGACAACTAGATATGACGTGACAGTGGTCCATGTGTAATAAACACTCGCTTAATGGTATCAATATGTACCGATACAATAATATGACTGACTACATCTTCATATCTGCTTGTCCTTTTTCAATACATACATACACATACCATAGAGTGCTTTGGAGTTTGATGAAAATCCCAACGCCTCGTGTGGATAAAGGAGTCACAATACCTTCCTATATACTTATATATTTGTTTGTATTGTTCTGTTGTGCTCAGTTATTCCACTTAATCTCACATTCTTACATCAATATTTAAATAATTGTATTTTAAAGAATCCTTGCAAAATTTGCTAATATGTAATCTTACATAACCATACTTTTACGTGTGTCATTGTGTTTGTGTTACATTGTTTGTTTTACTTTAGCAGATCTTTAATCGACTATACATACATTTACCTTATATGTGGAGTCAGGCATGAATTGAGAATTAGATTGCATCTATTTATTGTATTGAATATCTGACCTGACATGCTGCTTACTTGTTTTATCTACAAAAAATAAAATATTGACTAGCTACCCTACAGTAAAGTGGCTGTACTCACTGTCACATACATTATTTGGGATATTCACATACATTAATTATTACAGTAATAGCAAAAGGTATGCAATAAATACTTGATACTGTATAACTTGACACACACAAAAGTTTGCATGCCAAATAATGTGTATATATACATACATATATATATATAGGAACATATAACATGTACAATGAATAAATAAAATTAAAACAAATATTTACTACATTGGGTACCATTAAATCATTTACTCATATTGTCTGATTGTAAACGTAACACTGGCATAAAATTATAGTTGTGGTTAATAAGTTTGTTTTCCTTATTTAATGGAAATGCATAAAATTATTCAAAAAGTTTATTGATTGCTCAATGTGGATTTTTCGTGCAACTCTTTGATAATTATACATTTCTGTGATGGGTACCCAATGTATGAATTATATGATAGGTGTTACTCGTCAAACTGATGTGTGCCGGAATGCATTCATATTGATTTCCTATCAGAGGCGGCCGGCAGTGTGTATTTGCGCAGGTTTAATGGATTGATAATACTTATCTTATTCCTTATAAAGGATTTGAAACTCTGCAGGTCTGTACATTAACACAACTGACCTTTGAACTCGTCATGATGTATAGGCATGTATTTCAGCTAAGTAGGTACTCGATCATCCTTAGCACATAAGTATAATTAATAACCATTAATGAATGGTAAAATGGAACCAAGTAGTCCTCTCTAATCCTTATTTAAATAATAATAATGTTGTGCTTCTCATTAGTGGTCCTACATATTTATGTTTTGATACAAATTTAGAACAACAAAAATTATATTGAGAAGTTTGGACTTTTATAAAATTTGGAGTGATTAACAAACTAAATTGACTAAGGAACAATGGTGCTGCATGTTGTAAAGCCATAGTTTTGATGGTAATTAGAATATACAGTTGTGTGCATGGGACAATTGTTGGGTTTCCCTCTTAAATAGAGGAACTTGTGCTCTGCCGCACAATATAAAGGAGCTGCCTCTGGTTACCATATCAGTTTGGCTTGTATGTTAAATAAGATCTTGAAATAATTTTCCACAGTAACATTCTGTAGAGTGATCTTGTTGAGATGTAATAATAAAGTGAAACAGAATATCATGTATATAATATATCATGGCTCTTATGTCTAATAGACACAGAAGATAATTTAGATAATTGTTTCAAGATTGACACCCCCTCACCTTACCTTACACATATATATATATATATATATATGAGTAATATGTATGTATGTATTATTAATGTTGACTTTACATTATTATTATTATCATCACCAACATGTGAAATTACATAGGACTCCTCCCCATTGCCAGTGATTGTAACTGTCTTCTAACTGTGACATATATATTCTGGTTGTGTGGAAGACTCTTCTGTAATCTGTACATGCAAATAGAAATATATATTTATCAACAGATTTATTTTAACAGTGTGTTTAATCTATAGCTGAATTGATTGTTATTTTTTACATGTATTACATTTTTGATAAATTGTTTACAGTACAGTATACAGTGAGATGGTTGCTGGGAATTTGCTGTTTTTTATAAAACTACTTTCTAAGAATTTGATGGAGTGGAGGTACAACGTAATGTTTAGAACATTCATGTTGTATTAGCTGGCATTATTGTTGTATATGGTATATATACATATATATATATATATATATATATATATATATATATATATATATATATAATCTCCGTCGGTCCCTCAATCCTGAGGATCGTGACCATCATGCTTCGTTCTGTAGACCATCTGTCTCCATGTTGAGCCATCCTCCGCCATGTGCAAGGCTCCGTGTAGTGAGCTCTGTGTGACCTCCTTAATGTGGTCGCTCCATCTTATTGGAGATAATTTAGATATATTCTGTTCTACAACATTGCGTAAGGGTATCTCCACTCTCTCTGATCCGACATGTTTATGTAGGCGATTTGAGTTGGTGTATTGGCGGAACACTATACCCCCTGATGTTACTCCTTCCCTATATAAACATGTTTTTGTGTAATAATTTGAACGCTATATACTATATGCAAATATACACAATTGTTTTGAATGAGATACTATCCATATGTTGTGGACTTGTATGTAGGTATTTCCATGTAAAGAATTGTGTATGTCCGCATATATTTGTGTGTATGTTTATCCTGTTTACAAGTCACATTTATATACTGCCATTTCTTAGGGTGAATATTATCATGGGAATGAACAAGAGATTCAGATAGCGTACAAATCATGTACAGTTTGTGTAAATTTTCTATTCAGTGGTTGCAGAAGTATAGTCCTGAATCTTCAGTTCATTTCTTGGTATCATAACCTAGCCATGGAACCTAACTTAGTTTTAAAAGGAGCTGAGTTATTTATATTTATTATAAAAGTAAGAGTAATCTAGGATTAGTAGGCCATGTGCGCTGTGATAGGAAATGGAACGTATACCTGTGGCTACTCATTTTGGTTAATGACATTGTTTGAGACATAATGTTTTTTTTATTGTTATTTTGATAAGCATTGTATTAATGTTGGCTTACTGACATGTTTCACTATCAACTGCGGCATTCTCTGATACAGTAATCAGTAATAGTAATAGGCCCAGCGCCTCCCCTGTGAGCATGCTTCTTGAATGCACACACCATCACAATAAAGTGCCCGTACCCCAAAGAAAAAATCACATTGTTTAATTGATCAATGCTCCTATTTCTCTTATTTCTTTCCCCCCCATCTCTATGTCTCTAGTATCAATGAATTCAAAATGGCACCGCATTGACCTTATCTGAATGCAATCACATTTATAAGTATTTTCCATTAGACTTTAGGTAGGTTGGTGTTTTGTTTGTTTATTTTGGCATGTGTACCACTACCTATATATGAAATAATATAATGTATAACACAAGGTGACAACTATTGCAATGTGATATTTTGATGTTACGTATTTTATACACTTTGGTTATGGACAGCAAATCGTAAAAGTTTTCACATTCATCAAAATATCACGATGCAATCTTTTTCACCTTTCTCTTGCATGAAATCCAGAAGATTTTTGCTACTTCTTTTCACTTTAGTTTTAGTATTTAATCCAATATGGATATTTGACATATTTGATTGATTATATTACATACGTTTGTGTTTTATCATAGTAGAGTGAGGTGACAAATTTGCATTTCTGAAATTGTATCAATATCCGCTGACTAATTAGTAGAGGCAGCTATCTATTGGTACATATATAACATACTCGTACATGCATGGCAGTTGGAACTCAAGTGTTCTAGCCGTGTAAAGTATGTGAATGTTAAACATGACGCACATAATTTTTTATGTAGGTGCCTACCATTTGTGTGGTCTTGTAGAAATCCAACACTGCGACCTTAAGAAACAGAGGACTAGGGAAGTTTGAAAATAAAACTTTCAAATTATCAATATATTCTAACAATTTCCATTGGTATATATAAATGTATATGTGTGTTTAATGTCTGCGGACTTATCTACAACATATATATTCAAATAAATGAGATGGTCCTGATGACACCTTCCAATGTCGAAACATAACATTTTTTCGACAAATCCAAACTGAATATTCTGGCAATGGGCCAAGTCTCGTGCCATATGCAAAGGCATGAGCCAAGTCTCTGCCTGACTGTATATGATGAAACTGAGTAAAACTTTCACCTCATGTCTTTAATCACTGTAGTCAATTTGGAGATCAATTAATTCACATTTAATTAAGGGAGAGTCTCTGCACGACTGCTTGTGGTATTTCTTTATATTTTCAGTATGCATAATCATTTTTTGCTTAAATATTTTTGGGAAAATCAGGAAATCACATAAATTTACTTTTCAACCTACAATTCATAAATATTTATAAATATTTGTTTCAAGTATGTTCCATTAAATTTTTAGAAGTAAAGAAAAATAAACACATTTTACTGCCAAATAGTCCTATACATATATTTATGTTGCATTTAGTCAAATGTCTATTAAATATTTCTCCCTGTGTGTACCATATATAATATCTGGTCGCAACTCGCAAATGTTGGTTTTCTACACATCATTGGTTTCCATTTTTCACTCACACAATAATTAAAATTATCTATCGGCATGATCCTGCAAATTTGCATTTTCATATTTTTATTTGCTTTTTAAAAATATATTCACGTATATAAATATATATATATATATATATAAATAACCTCAAAATTTGTATGCAGTGCTCCATTAAGCAATAATAACTCAGTGCCCCATGTGACAGAAACTTACATCCACTTACAAATAATGTTGGAGTATCCAAAATCTATTAAGCATCAAATTTAATAGATTAAACGACACATGTGTGGTGCATAACCTCACTCACATAAGTGATTGTCTGGCACAAAATACAGACAATAGTGTGTGTGTGTGTATATGTGACTCCAGCAAGATATAAGGAAGTGGCTGGAGGCAGATACCCGGGGCTGTAGTGCATGGTGTTGGTGTGACAGTGCTTCACTTGACTTGACATCTTTTCTCTTGATTGTCACTCTAATAGTCTGCCGTCACGTAGTCAGTTTTTGAGATATTAGATAGCTTCATTTAGATTAGGCACTTTCACTGACTGATAAGTACAAGTTTGATTGAAGATTTGGCCATCTGATGAATACGATGCCATTTTGTAATTCATTTTCTCACTTAGTTTGAATAAAAGTATAAATAAAATACTATGTTATGGTATTCCTTGTAACTAATTTATTTTTGTAAACCAATATTTTTTTTCTTAGTTTGGTGCATATTAATATTCTAGATAATTTTAATGGAATAGTTCATGATTGCAACAGCAACAATGTGTTAATATATATATATTTCAAGCTCTTTATTTTATATGGTCTTTTAATGTGTTGTTATATTTGAATCAATTTTATGTCATTTATTCCAAAAATCATTGTTTATTTAAAAATTCTGAGGGTATGTGATGTATACCTTAAATAGTTGATAAATTAATAAAAAAAAATCAAACTCAATGTGTCAATTTGTGTTACGGAATATATAAATAGATGAGCACACATCACAACTCTGTGAAATGACTGCATTTGTAATATGACACAAACAGTAAACTCTTGTTACATTAGTAAAGTACAGTATAGTATAGTACATTATATAATACATGTGATGCTTCTGTTTGACGCAGTTATGTGCATATTTTGGTTTGTGTGTAATGTATATCATACCTACAACACCATAAAATTCGTTTTTCTGTTATAATTGTAACATGTAAATACTTGAAACTGTGGGGCTATGTACATTATCTTCTGCCTTCTTTCTGCTCCACAGTTTAGTGCACTCAAACAGAAGCCTGATATGTCCACATCAATAACTATTAACTCTCAAATCAATCAAAATTAACTGGAATTCATTTCAAATTTACTTTTAAAAATACATTAAATACAAAAACTGGGAATCAAAACAGTAAAGTAATGTAATGAAAATGATAAATTGTTTTACAATATACCCATACACATTTTTATAAAGTAAAACAGCACTATTATAATTACATTCTCTTAAAAACAAAACATGTACTTTACTGTTGATCAATTTATTTGTTGTTAATCAATGTTTGCAAACTATAAATTGTAATAATGTCTGCAAATGATGATTAGAAACAAATTGAGATTCCCTTAATGTTTACATTGTATATTTGTTAGAGTTGTAAGTTAATCATTTTTTTGGTGTTGTCTGCAGTTACACCCCCTCTTGGTGCCTTCCCAGGAGCACCCCCCCAGCCACAAGGGCCCTTTTTGCCAGCCCCACCACACCAGGCTGCTCCACAATATGGAGGTTATTACCCATCCTATTTATTTCACAGAGAGTTGACAAAACACTCATAAAAGAAGAAAAAACACATTGATCCCTACATATATATATATATATATATGAATGACTGTGTGATCAAATTTTCATCGGAAATGCATGTGCAACATGCATTCCATTAATGAAAGATCACTTGATTTTACGCAGGAGATAGTATGAGGTGAAGGTTTTACTCCATTTCACTGCGTACAGTCGGGCAGAGACTTGGCTCTTGCCTTTGCATATGGGACGAGACACGGCCCGTCACCGGAATATGCAGATTGGAATATATATATATATATATCCATCCTAATCAATATTATTCTATACATTGTGTTATACATTAAAGGAGGGATTCCCATCACTTACCCTGGATGTTTCAAGAACATCAGTTCTCATGTCATCTAATCAGTCTAGAGCAGAGGTTCTCAAACTTTTTTCTCTCATAGACTACATGCCATGGTTTTCGGTGTTGGTTACACCCTCCACTACTCCCTTTGAAAGATTTAAATTAAATTAAAAAAAACAGTGAAGTATGTGTAGTGACACAGACCCCTTACAGGTCGTCGTCGTCCCCAGGGGTTGATATAGACCACTTTGGAAATCACTGGTCCAGAGCAAATGTTTTTTATTATTTTTTATTTTATGGGCTTTTCTCTGCTAAACACAAATTAATTATACCCTTGGTGGAAAATTTGCACTGTAAACATAATTTTATGATCTTATACATATAATATACATATCTTTTCTTAAGTCTATCTTAGAGTTACATACAAATACTATCAAGGGTTTAAATTTATTACAAAATTTATGTGTAACTTCATATGGCTACAAAATATATTTTGAACTTAACAAGAAAGTGCATTTGTTACATACTCACGATGGACAGCAAGGAATTGAACTCATCTCTTGTGGGGAGAATATTGTGATACAGTTACTTATAAAAGAATGACACGGTGTATATGTTGTGTGTTTTGTAGTTCCTGGAGGGACTCCATATGGAGTGTTCCCTGCTTCAGCGGGTCAACTGTATGCCCCCCCACCATCATACGACCAGGCTCTTGCTCATCACCCACCCCTAAACATAGGACAGCAGGTACAACTAATTTATTTACATGTTGCTTATCTCTGTTGTGTCATGATGTTGAGACAGTCGATAGTCCTTTTTTTGTATCATTGTGACTTAACTAAACAAATTTTACTGGTCAAATATATATATATAATGTGTTATTTTGTAAAATGTGCTACATTACTGTGTTTGTTTGGTTTATAAATGAATCAAAAAATTGGGTAATGCAAGTCATGGAGGTCAAAAATAATTTTTCAAATACTAAAAGTGAGGCATGTATTTCATAAATTATGTTAGAGCCTAGCTAGCAGACATTTCAATCAATATTTCGTAATTGCTATGAAATATGAATACAAGAAGATGAAATATGAATACTTAGGATCAGAGTGATATATCATACTAACTGATATTCCATCTCTCCATTGATTTCCACACTATAACAAGAGGAATTAAGAACATTGCCACAATACAAATCAAATAAATATATTTTTTTATTTATATTTGACAAGATAAGTTGATTGTTATCCTGCCACAATACAAGCTGGCGGCTAGTGTGGTAGGCAGATACGTGTGCGTATTTTAATGTAATATGTTTTAATAAAGAAAGATTATTGTTTGGAAAGTGACTGATGGGATATTAATATAGAGTGGTATATGTGTATATAACTTAAGTAATATGATGTCTGCATGTCAGATGTACAGTCCAGCTGCGGCTATGTATGCAGCGGCAGGGTATCCCGGATACATTGGTTACCCTGTGCAGTACTACCCATACTACCCAGCCTCTGCAGCAGCTGCCATGCAGCCCACTATACAGCCACTCAGGCCTACCATCATGATTCCAGTAAGTCAACTCACTTATACTCTAAAATAATTTTCTTCTTCGTCAAATGCTGTAGTTATGATGGTAACGTCGTGTATTCCTTTGTTTTAGAATGGGTTTGAGGCTGGAGCTAGATTTGACGGAGTGGCCCAACCACTCTTACCTCCAGCTCCACCTGGTGTGCCCCCCACTCCTGCACAGTTAGCTGCTATGGCAGGACATCAGGTAATATATATGTATAAATGGATATACCTATTTAGTTTTTAGTTAGTTTTTTAAAAAGATGTGTCTGGGTTTACGTTATAAACCCAAATACAACCTTATACACCTTTCACAGTAAGCTACTAAAAGCTTGTGTCGTGAATGGGGAGTTTGCCGGCACCTGGTATCGAACCACGGACCCCTTGTTCACGAGGCCGAGACTCTACGACGAACTCAAATTTAATGTACATAGACACATTACTTAATTATTATTATAGACGGTAATACGATTCTTGATGGATTATTAGAGCTGAAGGCCAATGCAGTCTCAGAAGAATAGTAATAGATTCTATTTTACCAAGAATAGTGAATATGTTTTCTTGTATCTTTATTAAATATAAGCATATTTTGTTTTTAGGTTGCATTATCTCAGAAGAAAGGGACATTCTTAACTGGCAGCGCAGATGGTGGTTACACTTTTTGGTAGTAAATTGGATCTCATCTCTAAAGTCTAAATGTGTTATGTGCGGTGTCTTCTCTACTCTTGTGTATTGTATACCTATCTAAATAATATTGCCTCTTCTTTCCCATACAATCCACATAAGTGACAATATTCTGTGGATGATGTGCGCTGCGCATTACACCATTGATATTTCTACAGATACACTAGCCATCAAAGTGATATGCTAGATATGTATTACTCCATACTTCACACACTTTGCTCTGCTCTCAGTATATAGACATTTCAACTATATGATTATGTTATGTAATAATCTAAGGTCACAATTAAATCAAAAGTAATATAATTTAAGTAGGTATGTGTGTGTGTGTGTGTGTGTGTGTACGTATATATGCCTACAGTACAGTAGAGTTTATTAAGACAGTGTAATTAGGACTGTTGTCACTTACATTATGGTTCTATTCATTTGTTATGTTTGTTCATTTGTATTTTCATGCAGCTAAAGAGCTCTCTATACATAACATAGTTTTACTAGTGTAACTAAAAAAGCAATCTTTGTTGGTGTTACCTAGTCAATTTATTTTGATGTAATGTTTATTAGTTACAGGATAATAAACTTGGCAATTTAATCAGTATTTAAGAATGTGACACAGAATCTTCTTTGATAGGATATAAATTATTTTAAAATGTTAATTGTTTAATGCAATGCAGACTTATTTGTAAGATTAATGTATGATAGATATAAATTAAGCAATATTCTTTCTTAAAGACATGAATTCTGTATCACTTTGTGGTTTCCAAAAGAATGGTGAGGTAGGGGTAGGGGTAGGAGCAGGGGAACTCTATAATATGTGAGAGTGTGCTGGGCACATGCCATTGTCTGGTTAGTTAGGTAGGTGCGCCATTGCTGTAATCTGACATTGAAGATCTGCATCCATTATATTTATATATTCTTTTTTGTTAAGCATTCCAATGCAATAACTGTTTTATTAAGATCAATATTTTTGTTAGTATTTGTTATTTTTAATATATTTTGTATAGTGTGAATGCAAATAAAATGACAATGCGTAGTTGTAGCTGGACAGTTGAGTATAATTTTTATTATGGGTATAATGGACTGAATAAGGATACACAAGAATATCTAGTGGTATTATAGGATTGTGTAAGATACTATGTTATGTCGTGCATGACTGGGTATGTCTAACCTCAAATGTACCAGTACCACCACACTCACTCAAATCTCATTCAACATAACAAACAACATTTGATATTTGAATGACTTATGTTATCTCTATACCTGTTTAATATATATAAAAAAAAAAAATATATAGTCTTATTCAATATTATATTTCCTATTATTATTATCATTAAATGTACCTTTGTAATCTCATTGACATTATATTTATATAATATTGTCATATTTGTTTCATTTGTGCTAAAACCAGGGAGAGTTTTTAACATACCTCGCACACTACAAAATATTTTATACATTCTGTAATGAATATGTACTTTATAATCCTTGCAAGGAACTCTCTTACAATATTGCCATTAGCTGTGTCCATACTTAACCAAGGAAATGTGCAATCAAATTTTAAGATTTTTTTCTTCACATAGTATGTAGTAATGAAGAAAGAAATTTTGAACAAATTGTTTTATTTCTCTTCTATATTGATTGACAAAGAGAAGAGGGACAGAAAATTTGTTTGCACTGTTCGTTTTTTAGTGTGATGCACCTTTTGCCATACAAATATGGGAACATTTAAATAAATTATTTTTTTTATTTATTTTTTTTAATCGCCTTTAATCAAGTTTTTTTAAATGAATGAATCAACATGCAAGATACTTACCAAGACTAAATTTGAATCTATATCTAGGCAGATATGTAGTTACAAGGCTAAGGTAAGTCTAGTGTAAATAATGGTATTTTTGTCAGTTATTTACAACTCATCCAATACATTCACAACTGATGTCAAATTTAATAATAAATTAATTAGTAAGATAAATATAAAGGTTTTTAATGTGCGTATATAAACATTAAACATTAAAAAAAGTTTATTGTACTGAACGTAGGAGGAAGAGTCCATCATCAGGAATATTTCGGACACATTGCGAGAAGGGAGTGTGAGAACCTGGGTAGAGCAATAATAAATAGCTGGGACTGTGGAAGGGCGAGTACCATCAAGATGGAGTGTGACCAAATTAAGGACGCCATACAGAGCTCACTGCATGGGGCCTGGCACATGGTGCAGAGTCGCTCGAGGTAATGATGGATGGTCTATAAAATGAGACACGATGGTCATGATCCTCAGAATTGGGGGACAGACAGAGATGATGATATGAATCGCCCAGTTCCGTAAGCCAATAAATTGAAATATAAATATGAGATACAGGTGTAAAAACTATGAGATTTTAGCTGTAGACCAAAATCAAAAAACAAATATGTATTGTCCCTGCGTGCACGAATTTCGCTATGTGCAAATTTGTCAAAATAGTGTTGATTGCGGTTTAATATTTGGAATTTTGTGCTCTATTGTAATTAATTTAAAGTTTATTTTTATGTGAAAATTTTAATGTTTGTCTAAATACGCTTTGTGATTATAGAAAAAAAATGTATTTACTAATAAATTCTATGTAACAAGCAATGCACGTAGTGGATTTTACTGCTAAAATTTGTAATCATCGTTGTCGGTTCATATTCACACGGCGGGCATTATTTATTCTTTGTTTTTGATCTTTTTCTACAATCACAGTTTCGATAGCAATGTTAGATGAGGCGGTCGTGTCTATCCTGGACAAGACAACAGTAGAATTAGTCCCGGATGACAAAATTGAATGTGATGTTCCGAAAGATGACAGAATGTCGGGAATACGAACTCGATGATGTAACTGGTTTATTGAGGCCTGTTTTGCAGAATATTTAAAGTAATACAGGCAATTAAGATTTCTGGTGAACGTACCATGGGTTAAGTGCACTTAAACCAGCCTAAGCCGATTCGTAAGCATCGGGACACTTTTCCTGTTTCATACAAAAGGGAGTTTGCACAGTCTGTTGGTTGTGCGGATGAGGTGTCTGTTGAGTAATATTGTTAATATCTTCACTCTCGCAGGTGTGAAAATCCAGCTAAATGCGAAAACTTTGTTTAATATTTATATATTATTATATATGTTATTTTTAACATATATTATATTTGTTGTATATTATTATATTTTTTTATTCGTATAAACTGGAATTTTTCATCTATGAAAGTGTTAATATGGTGTTCTCACTTTGGCGAATATCGCCAGGGCACCAAAATATCGCCAGCCATTTGAACCGTGTGAACAAAATGACAGCTAGTCTGAAACGATAAAAACCAGTAGAAACGATATCATCTCGAGTTGACCACCTTCCAACTTTTTCGGCCAATTGAACGATTTGCGCATGCGCAGATGTGCGTGGCGTTCGTATCTATGGTAAAAAAATTATAACCTATAAATTTTATAATGTTTACCGCTTCGTGACAGCTGTTATCTTTGTTGTTGGTTTGTGGCGAGAAGAGACTATTAGGTGTCCCGACGCTTACTGCATCGTGCATACACAACATCTTTTCTGCAAATTCAAACTGCATATTCCAGTGACGGGCCGAGTCTCGTTCCACATGCAAAGGCTCCTGCGTAAAATTATATGATCTTTCATTCATGTTGCACATGCATTTTGGATGAAAATTAGATCATACAGTCTTTCATATATATGTATATTTCATATCATTCATGGAATGCATGTGCCACATGCATTCCATGAATGAAAGATCATATGATTTTACGCAGGAGATAATATGAGGTGAAGGTTTTACTCTGTTTCACTGTGTACAGTCGGGCAGAGACTTGGCTCATGCATTTGCATTCGGAGTGGACATGCATTTCGGATGAAAATTAGATCATACTATCTATATTTATTATATGATAAGAAAATACACAAGTCACAATTTTCTTTCTCAATTACACAGTTGGAGCAAGACAGAAACAAAAATTGGCGAAGAATAAAATACACATAGAAATCAAAACAAAATTAATTGAATCAAATAATTCCATTATTGGAGATAAACAAAAATATTGGAGTGTTGGTTATAGAACATCAGTAAAAAGTTTAGTAATAGGTATGTGAAGAATATAAAATTGTAATATTTTATAGTAGGAGATGTCAAGTGGATGGGACAGAAAAATATTTAAATTTATAAGAAATGTATAAGAATATAATATCTATTGAGTGAATTCTTAATCATGTCTAAAAAATTAATTTTTAATCTATTAGTATTACAATAAAAAAACTAGAAAAATTAAAAGTTATATTATAAAATGTCAATGATTATAAACATATATCAATAGGTATTAGTGATGTAACGAATGTCTGATTTTGGATATTCGCGAATGCGAATGCGAATGCGAATATTTCATGCCGACATTCGCGAATGCGAATGCGAATATTGACTTGAAAATGGTATAGGAATTTGAAATATTCCAAAACTCCTCGGATTTCTTAAAGAATATTTTCTTGCAGTACCTTTTTCCACAATGTACCGGGTAAGTATCCGGCACTTTCACCGAATTACTGATTTGTTTCTTCATTTACATGGTACACAACAGATGAAAGACATATAAATATAAACATGTAAGCGACAAAAACATTCCAATAGTCTTACATCGAAACAGTGCATACTTCAGCAATAACACACAAAACAATATTATAGAAAATCTTACACATAATATAGGTATTAATTCACAATACATCCAATCACCCATTCCTATTACAAATCGCTGCCCACCCAATTTCGCACACATACCTAATACATTCATTCGCACAAACACATTCACACTTCACTAATGTATGCAATAACAATACAAAAAAACTCTTAAAAAAGAAAAATCAAAAATTTAAAAAACAGTCTAAAAATTAATACTATCCCAAACACTTCACATTTTATCAAACATATAAATTTTTTTTTATATTTATTTCATCTTATTCTACCCTCAACTCTCCTTTCTCAAAAACCTGACGTAATTGGCACTTTAAAATTCTATAAACAGGGTTTCTTGAGTCTGCAATCGTTTTTGTTTTTTTTTAATGTAGAACGGAAAACAAGATCTTGTTAAAGGAAGCATTCTAAAGTTAATCCTATCTAAAATATTAGGCACATCGTATTCGGACAAGCATATTTTTCTCAGGTTGCATGCATCCAGCAAAACTCTTCACAATTCCAATTTAGGCAAATCGCAAAAGGCAAATAAATACAGGATAATGCAATCTCTTCCTAACCAAACGAATGAATTTAGACTGAGTTCTCTCAACTTGATCGACATATTTTTTAAAATGTGGATTCCATACAGAGGAACAGTCCTCCAGCTTGGAGCGAAACAACGATAAGTACAAGTACAAATACGATTCATATAACCTAAATGACTTTGTAGATCTCAGAATAAATCCCAGTATTTTATTGCTCTCTTCGATAATTTTGTTCACGTGATCATCAAAGTGAAGCTCAGAGTCAAACACCACACCTAAATCTCTAATCTTATTTACTTCTTTTAAATCATGATTATGGATATTGTAAATTTATCGAATTTTGTTTCTATTTTTGGTAGAAGAGATCAGATTACACTTCTCCAGATTCAAGTGCAAGTTATTTCTTTTACAGTACTCGTGTAGTCTTTCCAAGTCCTCGTTAAGCATTTCATAGTCAAACAATAATTGAATTTGACAGTATATTTTTAAATCGTCCGCAAATAATAGAAGCTCTGAGTGGTCAAAGCACTTTTTTATGTTGTTTATGAATATCGTGAAAAGTAAAGGACCCAAAGAAGACCCCTGAGGGACACCAGATGTAACACTGACACTGCCAGATGAGTAACCGTTAAGTTTAACTGTCATCAATCTATCAGAAATATATGAGTCAATCCACCTTAGTTGAAAAAAGTCGATGTTCTACTTTATCAAATGCCTTTTGAAAGCCGATATAAATGGCATCCAACTGTATACGATTGTCCATAGCTGAGAAAAAAAATCAGATTTGTTACTGTCGATCTTCCACTCATGAATCCATGCTGCTCTACAAGAAGATACGGCTTCAGGAAAAAAGTAATTTGTTCACGAACCATACCCTCAAATATTTTTGAAATAGGTGATAGAATTAAAATTGGTCTGTAGTTACGAACGTCCGATTTGCTGCCAGATTTATGCAAAGGAATAATACTAGCCATCTTCCATTTGCATGGAAAGCATCCTTCTTGTAAACTCCTAATTTATTTATCGTGTCGAAACCCAGAGAAAAAACCCATCAAACTGATTTCCATTACTGCGCAAAACGCGCAGCAGGTGGAGATGCGTCAAAAATATCCTCCATAGTGCAAGTGACAGGGCACAATGGACACTCCAACAAGTGTGGCATAATCTGTGCTGCACCACAGTCACACGCTCCGGATTCGTCCTGTAGGAAGCCCAATCGTTCTCTATTGTCGCGGCAGTTTCCTACACCAGATCTCAGTCGATTTAGGGTTTTCCATGTCCCATAGTCTAGATTGCCTCCTGCAGCAAGGTGTTCTAATAAATGTCAGATACAATGGTTTGGTTAAATGACTTACACATCTCTTTAATATATTGGTGCTAGACCATCAGGGCCAACTCCTTTTGTCTCATCTATACCTAATAAACGTTTATGAATATCAGATTTCAAGATATTAACCATGGATAAACATGAGTTAGTTAAAATATTTTCCAATTCTTTAGTATTAGAATCATGCAAATTATTCAGTGCAAATACAGAACCAAAAAACGTCGAAAACAAGTTTGCAATCCCCTCTGGATCGCTCGAAGTCTGGTCACCGTCACCCATTACCCTTGGATAGCCTCTAGATTCTTTAAGAGAATTCACGAATGAAAAGAAAGACTTGACATTGCCCTTAAGTGACTTCTCAGTGTTATTAATAAAAGACCTATAATCGTGATTCTGCGACAACTTCAACTGAGCTCTTAGTTGAAAAAATAAATTGTAGTCAGAATCATTACGGTTCATCTTCAACTTACGCCAAGCCTTAGACTTCTCTTAAACAATAACAGAATTCTATTAGAGAACCATTTGGGAAAATTATTAGGTGCCACCCTCTTCATAGGTGTATGCTTCTCAATTATTGGCAAAACATAACCATAAAAAGATTCAATCATCTTATTCACCGGTCCGTTTCCCAAAACACTGATCCAATCAACACTTTGTAGTTCAAAATTTATTTCCGAAATTTTGACTTAAAGTATATTAATTTCTGGATCATATTTTGAGACAAATCCTCAGCAATTTCAAACTCATAATCTATCAACAGTGAAGGATAGTGTGAATCCTTACCAACCAGTGGAGAGTCACATCTGGTAACAGAACACGGAATAGTTGAAAGAACTAAATCCAAGATAACTTGATTGCTGTTATAAACTCCGTTAGACTGAAACATATTGAGAAAAGATATAGATTCTATCAAATACTGCGCAACAGGACACGAATAAGAATACGGAACAAAGATTGAATCAACATCGGGGTCTTTTTTCCATTGGATTGTTGGGATATTGGAATCTCCAATAAGACAAATATCCGTTTTGCCGTAATAGCTGATTAAACGTTCAGATATACTTTAAAAAAAAGATGTTTTAAGTATCTAAGGATGTGGAAGGCGGTATATACATATACTACACCCAGTAGCGGTGAGCATTTTTTCATGCGTTACCGATGAAAAACGAATACTGGTAAAAAAACTTTCACCAGTATCATCCCAAACAAGAGTGGATGAATATCCTAGTGTCCGATCCACAGCAATTAAGACCCCACCTCCATCCCTTTTACCACTCAACATGAAATCCCTATCCTTGCGGTAAACTGTATATTCGTTTTGAAAAAGTTCGCTGTCAAATATGCCACAATTTAGCCAAGCTTCCGTCAGAACAATTATATCATAACTATTTGCAAATAAGTTTGCTTTAAAACCTCGATCTTAGTCTTCAAGCCCCGAAAATTCTGAGAGAATACTTTAGTGTGGTTCACCTTGTAGTATGATATAAATATTCCTTAAATAGAATATAAAATTATTGTAGGGCCCTATACTCATAGCAGTTGTAATACTTAAAACAAACATATAAATTAAATCTCCACAAATGCATATTTCTCCTAATAATAATAACATCATCAAGCAAACGAACACAGGAAACAATACAACAAATGTGGCCAACACGGAACAGACCAGATACTTTATTACTAAAATAATATTCGCAAAACATTCGCATATTTTTTTGCGAATGCGAATGCGAATGCGAATACTTTGAAATATGCGAATATTCGCGAATGCGAATGCGAATGCGAATATTCGTTACATCACTAATAGGTATACATTTAATAGATCATTGATTCCCAAAATGGGAGGACCTGCAAGTGGTCCAAGTCACTACATGTGCATCACTTCTGTTAGAAATTTAAATCTTTCAAAGTATGTAGCAGGGGGTCTATTCAAAACCGAAAAACATTTCGAGTGGTCTATGAGAGAAAAAAAGTTTGGGAACTTCCGCATTAGATGAATAATAATAACCGAAGAATAATACACGAATTATAATTTAAAACAGAAAAAGTAAAAAATACAATCAAACCACAAAGTAAATTATAATTTTACTTAGTTGCTCTTTGAAAAAAAACTTGAAATGCCCATTATAATATTTTTTGACATTATTTAGGTAAACTATCGGCAAAAATGTCTGTCGGTCCCTGCCACATTATCTCGGGCCAGTCTGTGGATTGTGACGTAATTATTCCGTGTGTTGGGTTCTCGAGACAAGTTTGTCTGGTATGTACTCCTGGTAGGAATGTTGAATTGAATCAATTCAGGAGAATCGACTTCTCCATTGAGAAGCTAATGATGGAAACTAAGATCAAACACTTCAGGAGGTAATTTTCAATTGATAAAAGACAAGGATGGGCAAGGTGATAGGCATGACTGAGATTACGAATGCGATAAAGAAAGCGAAGTGCGGTAAAGCTGTAGGGCATGATTGTGTTGCCGTTGGGCTCATCAAGTCAGGTAGACCGAAGGCTCTCGCGTGCGGTGTCTGGAGAGAAGGAGTTACCCCAGAGGTCATCATCTGCCCTCTGTACAAGAGGAAAGGCTCTAGAATTGAGTGCTCTAACGAAGGAATAAAATATTTTAAGGTATCTTTAAATTACCAGTTAAAGTAATTTCATTTCATTTTCATTTTTTTTTTTCATTTTCACATTATTTAGAATCAAACAGTCGTTACACAATATGTTGACAATTAATACATTTAACATGTAGACCAGCGAAGATTCCACTCTTACCAGAAATGTCTCAGAGTCTTGAGGAAAAAAAAGGAAAAATTAAAATTCTCTAAAAAGTCAAGTTAATTTAAAAACAACGATAATACAATACTTAAAACAATACAAAAACATAAATATAAAAGCAAAAAATCCTAAAATACCAGAAATCAGTCCTTCAGTCACATTAGTCTTGAGATAGAAGGTAAAGTTAAAATTTTCTGAAAAAAGTCAAAGTAAATCTAAAAATATAAAATCCCAAAATACCAGAAATCAAAACAAAACAAATAAACAAAATCACCCATCCAGTATGAGTCACAAAGCCCAATCAAATACACAGCCAATATCCAATGTCCCAAGGATGCTATGATCGAGAGAGCCATGCATGCAAGCAAGCACACCCATCCACCCCCCGCCCAAATGTAAGTGATCCCATGCTGCCAGACAGTGAGAGACCGAGATCAATCCACGGGGACCGCTGATGACAACAAGGCCCCAGACACTCCCGCTCTAAAGTCTTGCTTATTCATGACGAGTATGTCAAGGCTTTGAAAGAATGAATCATAAACAGAACAAGAGCGTCTCAAAAAAGAATTCTGCACATAGTTGGTACTAGACCAATCGAATCGACCTCGTTATTCAGCAACTTATACAGATACATCATATCACTTACAGTTCTACGATTTTCAAGGGTCGAAATATGATAAAAACGTGTAGCAGTTTTATAATCATCGAAGTGATTCTGAGTCAGAAAACCTAGATGCTTTATGAATTTTCCCTGCAATTTCTCAATACGTTCAATGTGTGTAACATACTGGGGGCTCCAGACGACTGAACAAAACTCCAACTGGCTTCTCACAAACGCATAATACAGTATCCTAAAAGTAAATGGAGATTTAAATGGTTTACTCACCCTGATCACGAAACCAAGCATTCTATAGGCCTTTTCGAGCACAGCATCGACATGGTCTTTAAAGAGTAACTTCCTGTCCATAATCACTCCCAAGTCCCTAACCGCAGTTTCCCTTCGAAGTAACTGACCCTCAATCCGATAGTCGTAAATAATGGGCCGAGCACTCCTAGTAAACGATATTGAGCAACACTTTGAAACATTTAAGTATAGTTGGTTACTCCTGCAGTATTCTGAGAGTCTGACCAAGTCAAGCTGAAGCAATTCACAGTCATACGGACCAGTTATACTTCTAAATATCTTGGTATCATCGGCAAAAAGGAGAAACTTAGAGTTCTGGAAACAGAAACCAATATCATTGATGTACAATAAAAATAAAAGCGGACCAAGATGGGAGCCCTGAGGCACACCAGATTGGCAAAATCTGAAACTGGAGACCACTCCACTAATCGCAACAGCCTGTGAACGTCTTTCTAATTAAGATGAGAGCCATCTCAGAAGGTCACCGTGCACACCATAAGCTTCCAGCTTGTGCAAGAGAATCTTATGATTAATCTTGTCAAACGCCTTTGAGTAATCCGTATATACGGCATCCACCTGTACTCTTCGGCCCATCGAAGTAAGTGTATAGTCAGAAAACTCCAATAGGTTGGATTCGACAGACCTACCAGTCATAAAGCCATGCTGACAGGGAGAAATAAAAGAATGCACTACAGGCGCCAGTTGGCTGACAACAATCTTCTCCATCAGCTTGCCCAGAACTGAAAGCTTTGAAATCGGTCTATAGTTGGAAGCATCATTTTTGGGGCCAGACTTATGTATAGGCGTTACAAAGGATCTTTTCCAGATATCCGGAAAAACTCCCTCAGCAAACGATTTTGTGTAAAGTATTGAAAGTGGCTCCGCCAACTCATTGCCACAGTGGACAACAAATCCCGATGGGAGTCCGTCAGGTCCAGCACCACCGTTAGGGTCGAGGCCTCGAATGCAATCCAATACCAAGAGAGGAGAAAAGTCAACATCAGCAATATCCAATCCAGCCTCACAGTGAACCTGGGGCAAATCAATATCGGCGTCAACAAACACCGAGTGAAAATAGTCGCCGAAAAGATCCGCCATTGACTTCACATCTGTGCAGGTAACTCCATTCCAGTGCAAGGAATTCGGCATTGATGGCTGTAGTTTTTTAGATTTAACGAACGACCAAAATCTTCTGGGATCTTTCCTGATCAAATCCTCAGATTTGGAAATGAAACTATTATAACATTCCCTCGTCATCCGCTTCTGCCGGGCCCTAAGTAGAGAAAATGATGAACGATCAGAGGGATCACCAGTCACCTTCCAGCGCCTATGGAATTTCAATTTTTCCTTAATTACCTTTATAAGCGCTTTACTATACCAGACAGGATATCTGGTTGAACCCAAACGCTTTTTTGGAACATGGGCCTCAATTACGGCATTCAATCTTGAATAAAATATTTCGATGGCATCACCCAAACACTTCCCCCCCAATTCAGCAGTCCAGCTCCGGGCTCCCAAATCCCGCCTAATATCAGAGTAATTGGCTTTTTCAAATGCATACACAGGTCCAGCGAGGCGTCCGACCGATTGATAGCCACCAAAACCAATAGAAATTACCAATGATCTATGATGGGCATCCTCAGGCGTCAATGGATCAGAACATGATTCAACCTTGCAGAAATCAACATTCGATATTACCAGATCAAGTATCCTATCGTTAACATTTGTGTGCCAGTTATACTGCTTCAAATCACAAAAAGACATAAAATCGACCATAGCACAGGCACCAGCGTCAACATATTCAGAGGGAAAACAATGAGTCTCACACTGATCCATCTTCCATGATATTCCCGGTATGTTGAAGTCACCCACCAACAAAAAAACATCATCAGTGTTAGCATTACGAACTACAGAATAAGACTCGAGAGCCGATGACAGCCTCGATATAAAATTTGAGCCTTGAGGGATATAAGAGCAACAAATATTCAACCGAGCGCCCGACTTAAGCCCACTTATTGAGACCCAAATATCCTCAGCACAAGAACTCCAAGCCACCCGGCAATCAGCAGAAAGATCACTGCGAACAGCGACCAAAACTCCTCCACCCATGAGCTGACCCGTTTCAGAATAATTCCTATCCCGTCTAAAAACATTGTACCTAGAATCAAAAAGCTCAGCCTCCCCTATGGATTCATGAAGCCAGGTCTCCACAAGAGTAACCACATCATAGTCATTGAGCAACAAATTATACAAAAAATTGTTTGTCTTAGTTCTGAGACCCCTGACGTTCTGATAGTAAATTGAGAGATCAAACATCCAAGCAAAACAACAAACAAATCGTACAGTCAAAATCCATTACACCAGATAGACACGAAACAATGAACCAATACAGGCGAGGACATCTCAGACATTGGACCCAGTAAAAACATTCTAGCAGACGAATTGGGGTGAAGCAAAAAAAGTATTTTGGAAAGGGATAACAACCTAAAGCTAAACAAATCATCGTGCAAAGAAAAAGAAAAATCGTAGAACAGCTCAACAGCCCCAGTCGGGACAGTCAGATAATAACTACATGATTAGTTGATTGCTAATTGCTCTATATTTTTTTTACATTATGATTTTATCTTAGTTTCTGAGCTTGTATACTTTACAAACTCTGTACTTGTATACTTTACAAAATTTGTTAAACAAAACCGTAGAGAAATAGCCGACCTTAGTTTCCTTTATAAATTAATAAATGGCATAGTTGACTCCCCAGAGCTGCTCGGACTTATTCAGTTTCATGTCCCGACCCGTCTAGACAGACATCTCTGTTCCATGAGTATAATGCAAAAACAATTATATGTTTCATTCTCCTATAGTTCGGATCCATCGTCTGGGTAATCTGGTGGAGGGATATGCAGACATCATTGCCGATGGTTTCCTCAAATAAAAATCTGACGTAATCAAACAATATAACCAAATGTTAAAATGACATTGGGCAACTCGTTGATCATCTCTACCCATTTATGTTCAATATTTTATCGAGTGTTGTAAATTTTGAGTCAATCATTTAATCATACTTTCTATATCACTTTGACCTAAATTAATCTGACTTAAAATCTTATTAAACAATGTTCCAATTATAATTTCTCTAATTAAAATGACTTATTTGAATATTTTGGATTGACATATATAATAATTATCTCACTTACACTTATACCTGTTTGACATTAAATATTTATCCTCTTTTGACATTGAATTTTTAAGTATTATTGATTGACAAAAATAATAATTATCTCATTACCTACTATTTTTTTTTACTTGTATGACTTTATATTTATGAATCCTCTGCTTAAAATGACTTGTTTGAATATTTTATTTTGACATATCGTCGATCTAACTTGTAAACCACGTAAATCCCGATTTGGCCAAAAGTGACTTTTTGATACCAATCAAATGTACAGTTTATTCCTCACCACTGTGTGAAACTTTTATTTTCAAATTATTGAAATTGTTTCAAAAAATGGTCATCAAAAAAACACGCAAATCCAGTCCATAGTTCCATAGAACAATATAATTCGCAAACCTCCCAAATCCCAATTTACGCGCCTTTTGTACGACAGATATTGGTTGAGTGTTGCCGCCTGGTATAAATTTCTTTGCATTGTGATTCGACCATATTTAGAAGTTTCGGTGTTGTTTTTTTTAGAGAGAGTTGAATGAGAATAATCAGTATTTTGAAAAAAAAAAATACCAGGAAATAAGAGATTAATTAAAAATAGATGCAAATATCAATTAACAAAGAAAGAAACTTTGAAATTTGCAACGTTAGATGACGATGAGCGGAGAAGTTTGCTGATTTTTGGTCAACTAACTGGGGCCAAAAGAAGACTTTTATAAACATGATGGTTAAGTCAGTAAAATCGGGTTAGTTGGAAGACATCGCATTTTAGTGATAAACTCGACCTCTGTATATTGAATTGTATAAATGATATTTTCTATGTTAATTTGTATTATTGTAAACAATGTATAGTGAAGAATAAAATAAATAAATAAATAAAACAGATAATATTCGCAAGAGAATTCATATAGATATAATATTATGTGCATTTTTTAATTATCTTCCTAAAATCGAAGACAACATTATACTCGTATTATGTAGTGTACAAAATAATGTATTGAACACACTCGGAATAGGGGAATGATCGGTCAAAAATCGGAAAGATAATTTTAGGAATTTTGAAGTTTCCAAAATTTCTTAACATTAATTTGTGGAGAAGAATTATTAACTTATGAATGTTATTAATCAATTGTTTTCACTGTAATTCCATTATGTAGAGCTACTTTATCAGAACCTTATCTCTTTCCTGAATGGCGTTCTAAGTCACATTAAGGTATTATTTTTTAATAAAAAAAATGGTTCAGCTATTTCAATTTAAGTTTTACAAAGTCTTGAGAAAAGGAAAACATATCTTTTTTCAAACTAAAAAAGGACAAATGTTAGACATGTGTCCATATTTGCGAGCAGTGTTATTATTTCGAGATTCAGCTCAAAATTAAATTTCTCAAACCTATACCTACTACAAAGGCAATTATTTTTGTTTTGACGATTTGACCATTTCACAAAATATGGTTTTCCAGGGACATAAATGTGCCAGCAGAATTTATAAATATGTGCAAGTTTGAATGTAAAAATTTGAGACGTCCAGTGTAGAATTTTTGAGTTTTGACAAATTTTAAATAATCGACAGTGCTCATTTCTCGAAAACTTTATACCTGGCCCCCTAGTCAAAACACATTTTAGCGTTATGAAGTCGTTCGACTACAAACGAAATTACGACAATCTACCTACATGTACCATATAATTATGCGTTATTGTTGCAATTATAGTCGTAATTTCGTTTGTAGTCGAACGACAAGTGACGCTAAAATGTGTTTTGACTAGGGCTGCTGGGGAGAAAAGTTGAGGTTTATGAGGATTCAGTAATTTGAATGGTATAATAAAATACAAATTATGATTCCAGATACCTGAGCAATTCTACCACAAATGTTGTATCATAGCCTCATTAATGTCGGAGAAAGTATGACGAGTTGAAAAGGATATTACCGAAGGATTTTTGAACTTACTATAACAATTTATCACATTTAAATAGATTATAGGCTGGTAGGACGTTCATGTGTTGAGCACATTGAACAGGAGAGCATGCATGAGGAATTGTATGACAGTGACGGAAGCGAAAGATGTAGGCAAGGATAGAAGGAAGTGGCGTTCGATCCTTTCTGCCTACCCCGCGAGGGAAGCGGCGTGATGGTATGCATGTATGTATATATATAAAAAAATAATATTTGTCATCTTAAAATTATAAATTAAGTTCTTGTTTCACTTTGATGTTCTTGTTTTCCCATACTAATACTCTTTGTATTTGTGGTTTGCGCGCCGTTTGGCTGCCGCCACGCAAATCAAACCGCTCCGTTAAATAATTTGATTTTACGAAAGATATCGGTCCCATAGTGCTGAACTTTCTTGTGCACGCTAACATTTCAAATTCGCGTAGTTTTTGCATTTCATCATCTCTTAAACTTCATCAAAACTCGAAATAAATTAATATTCATTACTGTTGATTGTCTCTTCAAAACTTTAACAAGTCATCATTTTGTGTTACACTCCCGCTTCTATTGCCAAAACACGTGTTAAAAAAAAATCATCCCCTTCCGGGAATCACTCTATACAAGTGCCAGCGTGTAGTGATCAGAGTATGTCCAGTAGTGTAACAGAGAAGGATAACAACACCGACTACTCGCAACAACACAGCGGGTGAAAGAGACAAAAATACTGTTTTGTCTACCACGATGCCTATCTCAGATCTCCGTAAGAAGAAGCTTCTCTATGTGTCCAACGTTTTCTTTGATGTCAACCAAAGTGGAACGCTCGAAAAGAAATACTTCGAGTCGGCTATCGAGAAAATCTGCACTCTTCGAGGATGGCGCCAGAGTCATCCCAAGAACGTAGAGACGAACGACACCGTGACCAAGATATGGGATGGCCTGAGCCAGAGAATTTTTAAATTATATTTTATAGAACTGATACCAATAAAGATGGAGAGTCCTCTGCAGTGGCAGCAGCGCTACATGAACTTCATGTTTGACCTAGAAGATGCTTCCAACTTAACTAAAAAGCCACGGCGCTCTTGAGATGGTCACGGACCATGAAACAGCGCCAAATACAAATCATCTTTTTATTATTATTATTATTATTATTTGTAAAACTAATAAATCCCGTTCCAGTACTAGAGAGTTAAGAGTGAAAAACTCTTAAATCCAAATTATTGAAAAAAAGTATGGACGCATTTATATTTTTGATTATTTTTAATACAAATCATACGCAATGGAAAATAATTATTAAATGTAATTGTTAAAATTTTAAAATTCCTCCCCATTTTAATAATAAATAGTTTTAACCTTCTCCTGTAAAAAATGTAAATTTGAATATATGAGGTTTACAAGTTAGACCGACGATATTTATAAGAATTGTATTATATACATTTATTTTACCAGTATTACTATTTTTGATTCGACACATTAATTGTAATTTTTTTGTCATGTTGTTGTTCTCTATTCTGATTTGATTGTAAACATTTTAAAGGCTAACGCCGTGAATATATGTAAATAAATAAATAAATAAATAAAATACTTGTTACAAGTTTACATCCTAAAATACAATATCAAAACAATATGTTAAACATATATTTGATATTAACAAAACACTGTGAACACACAAATTCTAGATCATTCAAAACATGTTGTTTCTGTTTCTAACCTTGTACCTATGGTTTCTTTACGAATTCACTGAATCAGCGTCAGAAAGTATAAACGATAATTACGCAGAAATCGTGTATATTTTCTCAGACTATATTTTGTTACACATTTTGAAAACATACAGTGCAAGAACACTATGAATGCGTACTGGCATTGTATACTTTCAAAATACGCGTCTGAGTATGGGGTGAGCAGACGGTTGATCCGCGCAATCTCTTCACTTTACGTGGGGAGCTCCGCTTGCGTGAGGGTAAACAACACTCTCTCGGAGTGGTTTGTCCTCACCAAGGGAATGAAGCAAGGTTGTGTCATGTCTCCGTGGCTATTCAACCTATTCTTTGACTACTGTATGCCACCTGTGAAAGAGATGGATGTTGGTGTCGAGTTGAATGGGTTTCGGTAGATTGCATTGATGTACGCAGATGATTCGGTGTTAATGGCTGAGAGTGAAAAGGATTTACAAGAGATTGTTACGTGTGTGTATGATAGCTGCAATTTGAATGGTTTGAAAATGAATTTTATGAAGACGAAAGTTCTAGCGTTTGAAAGAGAGAATGAAAAAACAATTTGCGAGATAACAGTTGGCGACGAATTTTTGGAGCGAGTAAGCGAGTATGTATATTTGGGAAGTATGTTTGCAACGAATGGAAGATGCGATAGGGACATTGAAAGAAGGAAAGTGGCCGGTGCTTGAGTGCACTACGATCCATTGTCAGCAATGGCAATGTGTCGAACATGGCTAAAATGCTGGTGCACAATGCCATTCTGGTACCGTCACTTACGTATGCAAGCGAGACATGGACGTGGCTGAAGAAGGACGAAAGTGGAATAAATGCAGTGGAGATGCGATCGTTGAGAAGAATGGGTGATAAAACGCTGCGTGATAGAGTGAAGAATGAGGATATTAGAAGAATGAACGGATGCAAGAAGAATGTTGTGGACAGAATGCGCGTGAATAATCTACAGTGGTTTGGACATGTTGAACGAATGAGGTAAAAATGACAAAGAGGTTAAACTTGTCTGAAAGAAAGGGTGTGAGGAAGCGCGGGCGTCCAAAAACCACGTGGTTTCACCACTTAGCTAAAATGACAAGTCCAATATTCCCTGCAATAGCTCCATTTGTCAACTTACAAAAACACTTCGTCATCTGTTGACTCTACAAAAATTATCACTTATTTGATCATATTTTTGTTTTGCTATAATAATATTGGGCAGCTATGTACCTAGGTATTTGATTACTTTTTGTAATAACTCCATTTGTCAAGACAAAATAATAAATATCGATTAAATCCCATTCTCAATTACATGTTTCTTTAAAACATTGTTTCATAACACGATTAACAATAATTATGGTATTGTTTGTATTGTAATGATTGATGGAATTTGCACGCTAAATTATAATAATAAATATAACATTAGGTATCTACCTGTGTAATGTATGTGGAATTTAATAATTTTAATATACCTCGGTAATGATTAGATGACGTAAACTACTATTAATATATCATTTGCAATGACGAACTGAATAAAATAATGTTATATACAAAAAATTAACACTTTATGACTTACAGGCGGTGATTCTTTCATCATGTATTTTTTTATGGGATTTATTTTAACTGAAGTTATCTACTACTACTATTATCCCATCACGGCATATCTTACAAGTGGGGTAGCCGTCAGACCAGCCGCATATAATGGACATGCACGCTGTCCTCTCCTTGTCAACAAAATTAAAGAGATTAAGGATGGGTGGTAAACCTCATCGCTGAATATAAGAACTAAAATGCATGAACGTCTCGGCCTCGTAAACAATGGGTTTGCGGTTCGATCCGTGGTGCCGGCAAACTCCCCTTACACGACACAAGCTTTTAGCTTACTGTGAAAGGTGTATAAGGTTGTATTTGGGCTTATAACAAAACCTAGATATATCTTTTACCATTATTTATTTATTTAAAATGTGTTTATTTTTTCAAACACCTGCTTTTCATAGGACTCAATAAAATTTTAAGAAATATTCAAGACCAATTCTTTGCTGGGTGCGCCATGGAAATGAAGTTATTGTAAACAAATATGAAGTAGGAGAACCGAAAATAATTCACCTGGTCGTTTTTTTAAAAATATATTGCTGCTTTTTAATCAATGATTTCTGCATATCTGCTTGGAAGTATTTTTTTCTATAGGTAGATACCTAAAAGCATATGAAATAATGGAAAAAAATATTATTACATAAGAGATAGAAGAATCACACATAATTTTAAAAATATCGTGAATTAAGTACCTAATGGAAACTGCGGCCGAAAAACTAATTCAAAAATTTAAAATAAATAAGATCACTCCTTTAAGCAATTCAAGTAGAAGTAGAAGTAGGTATAAACTATAATTATTATTGTTATCTAGTTATAATTATTATTAAAATTCTTTATATGCTTGTACAAGTACCTACGCTGATAGCTAGAGGATTAAAAGTTAAAAGGAAGCTAGCGCGATGAGCTAGCAAAACTAACATTTATTTAGAGTTTGATTAGCGAAGAGGATTGTATACTTATAGTAATTGTGGCATCGCATCTACAGATAAATATTTTGATATTCATACCAACCCAAAGTAAGTAATCTTAGTACAGTATTATAAACCTACTGCTATTAGTTATTTGAGTTAAAAGTAAAAAGATTAAAAGTGATACCTACTTAGTCAACACATGTGACTAATAACATTGAATTGTTTTATTTGAAGAGGATTGTTATTAATTACTACTAATTATCCAACCAATGTATGAAGTCAAATGTAAAAGTGAATCAATTAGGTATTTATAATTTGGTGTACCTACATGTTTTTACAAATGGATGCTTGGAAATAAAAGGAGACCAAGTACAAATTTTCCTAAATGTAGTTTATACCTCCATACTATTCTATAGAAAAAATGCTATCCTATACAAATCGACCCCGATTCTAGTTCACATTTAGTGTGCACTAACTAATTTTAGTTAACCTACATTGGTATTATATAAACTCTATTGTTCCTAATTAGAATTATATACTACTAATATCATATAGAATACGATCATGTTATAGTTCCGTTAGTTCAAGTGAACTAAATTATAAAATTTTGTAACATTCTAATTTTATTTTGAAAATTTAGGGTATTCTTTATTGATTCAAACAAAAATAAGAACGTTCCTAAATTTAATAATTAAGGTCACTTGAACTAAAAATTCGTATTCTGTACGATATTTTAAAGTTTATAGAATACCAATGTGCACTTACTAAAATTGGAACATTCCTATTTTAGTTAGTGTACACTAATAATGAAATAGAGTAGATATAGAATTTATTAGTGGGTTGCGCGCTGTTTAGCTGCCACCACGCAAATCAAACCGCTCATTTTAATATTTTGATATTACGAAAGATATCGGTCCCATAGTTCTGAACTTTCTTGTGCACGCTAACATTACAAAACCGCGTAGTTTTTGCATTTCATCATATCTTAAACTTCATCAAAACTCGAAATAAATTAATATTATATCTCTGAATATTCATTATTGTTGATTGTCTCTTCAAAACTTTAACAAGTCATCATTTTGTGTTACATTCCCGCTTCTATTGCCAAAACACGTGTTAAAAAAATCGACTCCTTCCAGGGGCCCTATTCTCCAATCTCGATTGATGGATGTCGTAATCGAGATTTTATTACTTTCGATCGATTCCTTCAAAACCCTATTCTTGGAAGTCGTATACGACAAATGTCACACGAAATCATGCGAGAATTTGTCGAGTGGTGTTTTACCACTCGAGATGAATGTCACACCAATCGACATGTCAAAAATTTATAAAAATGACCGCCGTGAGTCACTCAATGGTTGTTTACATTTTGCATACGGTATAAAAATAAAATAAAGTGATGCCGGATTCATAAAGTTTTTTTAGTTTAAATAAAAATATAACGAAAAGTTTGATATTGATTGTGATTCCTCATATAAAAGCGTCTTGTACGTCACGTGCCTCCCCACATTAAAGCGCCATCTCTTGAAAAATTGTATAAATAAATGTCATTTTTCGCTGACCACATACAAAAACATACAAAAAGTGCGACGTTGCCGGTAGCTTCTCGAATGTCGACCGTTTAAATCTCGAGTGGCGTCAAGAATAGGGTCTTAGACTGCCATTCGACTTTTCGTGCGAGATAATTAATCGACATATCTCATAGGTGACATTTATCAATCGAGATTGGAGAATAGGGCCCCAGGAATCACTCTGTTGTCTCACAAGTGCCAGCGTGTAGTGATCAGTGTATGTCCAGTAGTGTAACAGAGAAGGATAACAACACCGACTACTCGCAACAACACAGCGGGTGAAAGAGACAAAAATACTGTTTTGTCTACCACGATGCCTACCTCAGACCTCCGTAAGAAGAAGCTTCTCTATGTGTCCAACGTTTTCTTTGATGTCAACCAAAGTGGCACGCTCGAAAAGAAGGACTTCGAGTTGGCTATTGAGAAAATCTGCACTCTTCGTGGGTGACCCCAGAGTCATCCCAAGAACGTAGAGACGTACGACACCATGACCAAGATATGGGATGGTCTGAGGCAGAGAACTGATGCCAATAAAGATGGAGAGTGCTCTGCAGTGACAGCAGCGTTACATGAACTTCATTTTTGACCCAGAAGATGCTTCCAACTTAAATAAAAAGCCACGGCGCTCTTGAGATGGTCACGGGCCATTAAACAGCGCCAAATACAAATCATCTTTTTATTATTATTATTATTAATTTCAAAGTAATGATAAAAATACAATGAGACCATATACAAATCTAAAAATAACTTGTCGTACATAATATAAACCAAAAGCCATATTTGCGCCAAAATGCTTTAATTTGGCTCTTGGTCTACTTGTATGTCAAACAATAATAGAATTATTCCAAGTTTCAGCGTGACCAGATTTGGTAGTTTCCTACTTTTTTGGTAGTTTTCGAGGCTATAAATATGTGCAAGAATAAAATAAATAAAAATTCAAGCAAAAATAGTACATGGTATTTTTGTATTCTCATGATTTTGTATTACGTAAAAGAACAAGTAACAATATCTCATAAAATATTAGACATATTGCAAAATAAAGTACCCTCTATTGAAAACGTGTTCTTTTTTTATTCGCAAATATTTTTATTTAATAATTTTCATTTATTTAATTAATTATGTAATAAAAACTTTGAACCCTTTTTCTCCAAACTACGAAAATATTACTTGGTTTCCTTGTATTTCTAAGCGCTCAAATAGGAAAATGATTAAATTCATAATTAGACATTTATTTTGATAATCAGTCAATAAGACCTCTCGATTGGCTAGGTCCAGACAGTAGGAATCGAACGTCAATCACCAATTAAGTTCAATACTTTTTTTGCTGCTAGTTCGACCAGTCAGCAATAATATTGAGAATATCTACCTACTAATTTATTAAATATATAGATCTCCAATTAAGATGACTTATTTTCACTTAAGCCTAAATCCGGTTAGACAATAAAAAAATAGTAAATATTCCAAACATTATGATATTTATTTTGCAAATTTCTGTATGTGTTTGTGCATAGTTCAGTATACATACCTATATACTAATTAGGGTTGGGTGGGTTGGAAAGGACCATTTTTCACTATTAGTCAAATAACATAAAAATTCAACCAGTAAAATTAATACAACATTCCTCTATGCTTTTCATTAAAAAAAGATTTTTTTCAACTCCAAGCACAAAAGAGATATTATGCATTTTATTGACCCATGTCGACTGGAACTTTTTACCCCATCAGCAGAGTAAGAGCAGAATCATCATCATCGCCCTCAACGCTCCTCTCGGGAGCACAGGGCAGAAACCAGCCTCCTCCATTCAGAGCGTCTCTGTGCCAATTGCGTCACCTCTTCCCACGACATTCCTTGCGCTCTGATATCGTTGTCATAGGATCGGTGTATTGTGAAAGAGGGACGCCCGGGCCTACGGAACCCCTGCGGACGGAAGAACAGTGCTCTTTTTGGCCAACTATCATTGGGCATTCTCAAAACATGTCCCAGCCAGGACCATCGTCTCTCTTGTATTACGGAGATTACAGGTCTCTGCTGGGTGCGCCGGCGCACAGCATCATTTGTAACATGCTCATACCATCTGACATCCAAAATCCTTCTAAGACACTTGTTTTCAAAGCTTAGTATCTTCCGCTCTTGAGCCTTGGTTAAGTGCCAAGACTCGCAGCCATATAGAAGGATTGGGATGATGCACGCATTGAACAAGCGACATTTTGTCCTGACGCTGAGTCCAGACGCCTTCCAAACTTTGTTCATGTTGTTGAAAGCCCCGCTAGCTGCTCCTATGCGGATTGGTAATTCCGACCGGAGATCACCCTCTGACGTTATGGTTGCTCCCAGGTACCTGAATTTACTAACCTGAGATATTTGGGAATTGCCAACCATTAGTGGGGTGTGAATACTCGTGCATGTACTATTACATATGTACTCCGTTTTACCAGCGTTGATACGAAGGCCAAGGCGCAAAGAATTTTCATAAAGAGCATTAGCGTTGCACTGTAATCCGTCCACAGATGTATCAAAAAGGGCTAGATCATCCGCATATTCAAGATCGTGCAGCACTCCCACAGACGTCTCACTGTTTTCACGCTGTGATAAAGGCACACCGCCAGGGCCCAGAATAGATTTTCTGAGCAGGTAGTCCATAATTATGGCAAAGATAAAAGGTGCGCAATACACAGCCCTGCCGGACTCCAGTGGTGATCCTGAAGGTGTCAGTTGGACCACTTGATGTTCTGACAGAACATTCAGAGTCCATATGCAGGGCTTTGATCATGGTTACCACCTTGGCCGGGATGCCATACGCGGCCAGTATATTCCATATGGTTGGTCTGTGGGGGCTGTCAAAAGCTTTTTCGTAGTCAATGAAGCAACATGCAAGCGGTGAGTTGAACTCTTGCGACTGTTGGAGTACACATCTGGCACAGAAAATTTCGTCCGAACAGGACTTGCCAGGCACAAACCCGCATTGTTGCTTTCTCAGAGATGCCAATACTGGTTTTTGAATGCGACTCGATATGATTTGTGAGAGAACTTTACCGGGCACACTAAGTAGTGTGATGCCACGGTAATTTCCGCATTCCAGTGGGTTTCCCTTCTTGAAAAGTGTCACGATGGATCCATTTCTCCAATCTTTCGGGCAGAGCTCCTCATTCCACACCTTGTTAAAAAGATGGTACAGTGGGTGGATAAGCGCATTCATGCTATACATAAGGAGCTCTGCGTGGATTCCATCCTCAGCTGGGGCCTTGTTGTTTTTTAGCCTTTTTACAGCTGCCTCAATCTCCTCATGTGTTGGGGGGGGTTTCGGCTATCCCAGATACCTGTGGGATATCTAGGTCGCAATCCTCATTGCCAACATCAAAAGGTGAGGAGGGGTCCGGTCGGTTTAGAATGAACTCAAAGTGTTCTCTCCATCTTCCTCTTACTAAGTCAGGGGCAGAGATCAGGTTTCTACTGCTATCATTAATTGAGTCAGCAGTCTTATTCTGACCTCTTCCTCCCAACATGCGGGTAATTTCAAAGAGAGTCTTCGAGTCATTCCTGGCCGCGGCAGTTTGTGCAAGCTGTATTTTGGCTTCGACATCACGTCGTCTGTCTTTGCGCACAGAGTGCTTTACCAGGCGGTCTAGCTCTCTGTACGAATTTCTTAGGGCCTCCAGTTTCGTAGGGGACTTTTCAGCATCTCTGAGTATCTTGACTTTTTGGCGATCTTGAATATATCCCCAGGACTCCATAGTCATCCATGGTGGTTTGTTCCTCTCTTTGAACCCAATGGACGCAACCGCTGCAGCCTTCACTACTCTCTGGAACTCCTCCCAGGCCGACTCTACTGAGTCAGTATCGGAAAGATACCGAGAGAGTTCAAATCCTTGGTGCAGCTCAGCCTCATACTTCATGCGAGACCGAATATTCCCCAACCCACAGACGTCAAACACTCGCGGTGCAGCTGGTCTTGCAAATTAATTGAACCTTAGCTTCATGGCTCCGACAAGGAGCTCATGATCCGTTTTCAGGTCCGCTCCACGAAATGTCCTGACATCCTGTAGATCAGAGCGGTCTCGGGCCTTAACCAAAAGATGGTCAATTTGGTTTCTGGTACGTCCATCAGGTGAGGTCCACGTGTATTTGTGGATATCCTTGTGAGGAAACAGTGTTCCTCCAAGGAGTCCTTGGAGTGTTGCGTATTCTATAAGACGGGAGCCGTTGTCATTTAGCACCCCCATGCCATGCCCCCCCATTACGCCAGGACCGTTTAGTGGGTCGTTGCCTACTTTGGCATTGAAATCGCCCATCACAACTATATTATGCCTTTTAGGAATTTTGGATGTGACGGCTGCCAGACAGTCATAAAAACTGTCCTTGACCGTCCCCTCCGCATCCTCTGTGGGGGCATAACACAAAAATACCGTCAACGGGTCACCCGTTGCCCTAAACGAGGCGCGTAGTAGCCTGTCGGAGATGGGTTCCCAATCAAGAAGCGAGCCGGCGGCCCGTTTGCTCATTAGCAAGGCGACACCATGCTTGTGTTTTGTCTTGTGGCCAGAGTGAATCATGGAATAGTTCCCCGCCTCGCTCCTACCACAATCCAAAAGACGTGCCTCAGACACACCTAGCAGGTCTAACCCATAGTCACTCGCTATCTTGACGGCAACCAACTCCTTGTCATGCCTCAGCGTCCTCGCATTGTATGTTCCAATTTTCAATTTCCTTATTCGGTCCAAGTTCTTATGGTCAGGGGGGCTACATGTAAATGGACCCCTCCCCTGTAGAGGTCCAAGTGTCCGAGGCTTTATCCTGTTTCTGTTTGCAGTCGTTCACTTTAAGTATGTTGGGAGACAAGCCCAACGATACCGAGGCCTGGGGAAAGGACGGCTCTATCCTACCTGATTGTTGTAATTCTCAGTGGAGGCTCAAGACTGAACTGCCTTGAAACCATAACGTAAAAATTGAGAGATTACTTTTAATCTAGGCCAATGTTTGAATGTGCAATGTCATTGAAATAACATGAACATTTGAACAACAAAGGCCAAGAGCAGAATACGGGGTAGAAAGTTCCAATCAAGGTTATTATATTATATATATATAGACCAGGGGCATGAGCCAGGTCTCTGCCCGACTGTACGCGGTGGAGTGGAGTAAAACCTTCACCTTCATACTGTCTCCTGCGTAAAATCAAATGATCTTTCATTCATGAGGTGCATGTTGTACATGCATTTCGGATGAAAATTGGATCATACAGTCTTCATAATATGCGATGCTCCTCGCATACTGGATTTGATGTTGTGTCGGCCATTATGTAAGATGGTCCTGATGAGACACATGCGCCAATGTCGAAACATAACATCCCTTCGACAAATCCAAGCTGCATGTTCCGGTGACGGGCCAGGCCTCGTTCCGTATGCAGGGGCATGAGCCAGGTCTCTGCCCGACTGTACGCGGTGGAGTGGAGTAAAACCTTCACCTTCATACTATCTCCTGCGTAAAATCAAATGATCTTTCATTCATGAGGTGCATGTTGTACATGCATTTCGGATGAAAATTAGATCATACAGTCTTCATAATATGCGATGCTCCTCGCATACTGGATTTGATGTTGTGTCGGCCATTATGTAAGATGGTCCTGATGAGACACATGCGCCAATGTCGAAACATAACATCTCTTCGACAAATCCAAACTGCATATTCCGGTGACGGGCCGAGCCTCGTTCCGTATGCAAAGGCATGAGCCAAGTCTCTGCCCGACTGTACGCAGTGAAATGGAGTAAAACCTTCACCTTCATACTATCTCCTGCGTAAAATCAAATGATCTTTCATTCATGAGGTGCATGTTGTACATGCATTTCGGATGAAAATTAGATCATACAGTCTTCATAATATGCGATGCTCCTCGCATACTGGATTTGATGTTGTGTCGGCCATTATGTAAGATGGTCCTGATGAGACACATGCGCCAATGTCGAAACATAACATCTCTTCGACAAATCCAAACTGCATATTCCGGTGACGGGCCGAGCCTCGTTCCGTATGCAAAGGCATGAGCCAAGTCTCTGCCCGACTGTACGCAGTGAAATGGAGTAAAACCTTCACCTTCATACTATCTCCTGCGTAAAATCAAATGATCTTTCATTCATGAGGTGCATGTTGTACATGCATTTCGGATGAAAATTAGATCATACAGTCTTCATAATATGCGATGCTCCTCGCATACTGGATTTGATGTTGTGTCGGCCATTATGTAAGATGGTCCTGATGAGACACATGCGCCAATGTCGAAACATAACATCTCTTCGACAAATCCAAACTGCATATTCCGGTGACGGGCCGAGCCTCGTTCCGTATGCAAAGGCATGAGCCAAGTCTCTGCCCGACTGTACGCAGTGAAATGGAGTAAAACCTTCACCTTCATACTATCTCCTGCGTAAAATCAAATGATCTTTCATTCATGAGGTGCATGTTGTACATGCATTTCGGATGAAAATTAGATCATACAGTCTTCATATATATATATATGAAGACATAGGCAAGAGCTAAGTCTCTGCCCGACTGTACGCAGTGAAATGGAGTAAAACCTTCACCTCATATATATTTATATGTATACATATATTCGTATGGCGTGTCTGGCGCTCGATGAGCCTTGTGAAACACATTTCTCATAAGCCCAGTTTCTACATGATATTTTTACTTCTGGTACACTTTCTGCATGAGATTCTCATTACATAGTAGCAGTACCTCGCCCAGTGTTTCTTTGGTAGGTTTCTGGCATCCTATTTTTTTATAGAAAATTGTTGAACTGAACTGGGATAAATATTTCCATCTCTCCATCTGTCACTTTTCACCCCACCATTGCCTAATAATAAAAACATGTCACGTTTGTTACTAAACAGTTAATAACAAATATAACTAGTAAAAATAACTAACTTTAATAATCAATCTCAATATTCAGCATCCAAAAAAGAAGTGAAACGAAAAAATACTTTTGAGGCGAAAAAAAAAACTCATCCATACAACCGCTACAGGCGTCATGCACAAACTAAGCTTGTACTTGCATGTCCCAGGGCATTTCTCTACCGGTAGAGATGACTCAAGCGATTTTAAAATTGTGCTCTATAGGAAATTCGGCAAATAGCATTTTTTACCCACGCCATTTTCCACCTCCACCCAACCCTACTAGGTATCGAGTGCTTTTAAATGTATTGAAGTTTTTTTTTTATTAGGTATAAAAGATATATCAGGGTTTTGTTAGAAACCCAAATACAACCTTATACGCCTTTCACAGTAAGCAAAAAGCTTGTGTCGTGAAAGGGGAGTTTGCCGGCACCTGGCATCGAACCACGGACCCCTTGTTCACGAGGCCGAGACTCTACCTCCAGGCTACCGACGAACTCGAACTCGGAAGTTTAGGTAGTATTTTTAAATCGAGCATTATTTATGATGAAATTGCTTCTTTTTGTACCTAATGTAAATTCGGGATGATTTTTTAAAAATATTTTTCAATATTAATCTTGTTTCAGATCATGGGGTTCAGTTTTCCTTTTCTATGGTTCGAACTATTACTCGTTACATTATCATTTTTTGTTATATTTTTATGTAAAAAAAGTAATTATTGGAAGAAAAGAAATGTCCCATATATATCACTGTTTTCGTGGTATGGAAATATCTTACCAATCGTTACATTGAGGAAATCTATAAACCAGTATTTGGATATACTACACAAGAAAAGTATAAGATTGAATTCGAAGTATCTTGGTTTCTGGATTGCTGAAAAGCCAAGCCTCTACCTTAGTGATCCGGAAATAATCAAGAAAATATTGGTTCGAGATTTTTCATACTTCAATGATAGACTCGTAGGACACAAAGCCAATGCAGACAGTTTGGGTAAATCATCATTGTTCCTCCTGAAGCAGAATCACTGGAAGAATATGCGAACAAGATTAAATGGATTGTTTTCTTCGGGTAAAATAAAGAAAAGTGAAAATACAGTTTGTAGAAACTCAAAAGCAATGCTAGAATTTATAGAAATGCATAATAAATACACTGGTGAGTAATTTTGTTTGAAATAAGATACTTACTGCATTATTATTTTATAATAGATAGATATAGGTAGGTAGGTAGGTACTTCACATATCTTTCATAATAATATCGATGGCTTAGAGCAGTGTTCCGCAAACTTTTTGTGTTCAAGGTACACCTATCAAATCAAAATTTTTTAGAGGTACACCAAAGATAAAAAAGGCTGTCCTGCCCCTCGCCCAACAAAGCGCCTGCTCTTATAGCTCTCAGCTATTTTTAGGTGTATTATCTTAACAAAACCTTGATTTTTTTCCACGGCACACCAACTGATGACCACGGTACACCAGTGTGCCGCGGCACACGCTTTGCGGAACACTGGCTTAGAGCACAGATGTTGTAAGTGCAGTTTTCATAGTTTTGAGATAATCAAAGTTGAAAGTTTGAGCTGCCATACCATATAGTACTTACCACACATAATTTTTGTTAAATATCTCTCCAATGACACAGAGTTTCGCAATAATATTCCTAATGAACATACTTCAGATTATGTAGATTTGCATACGTGTAATAACTCATTTTCGGTAAAAACTGCTCTTACAACATCTGTGCTCCAAGCCATCGATATGTCGTTAGGAGTTATGATTATTGTATGTAACACAGTCTGTTGTGTTGAAAACTGGATTTTCACTTACTCAGAAGTGTGGATGTCAATCAAATTAAGTTTTGAACTACTATAGATGACTCGCACACATTGAATTGCTCAGAAAAATGGACATTAATATTTTTTGCTAGTTAACTATAACTAGTATGTAACCTAATTCATTAGGTTGGACTAGTGGTTAACACACTCGCCTTGCAAGCGAGGGGTCGTGGGTTCGATCCTCAGTCTGGGCAAAAAATATTAATGTCCATTTTTCTGAGCAATTCAATGTGTGCGAGTCATCTATAGTAGTTCAAAACTTAATTTGGTCGTTAGGAGTGTTCGGAGAGTAGCGGAGTAGTAAGGTAGGCGGCGCGGAGGGGCGCTGTTTCGTAAAACTACTGTCTAGTTATTTATTTTCTAAAGACACAGGACTTCCTTGTTTCGACTCTACCTACTATTTCATATTTCATCATCATCTCGCCCTTCAACGCTTCCTTGGAGCACATCAGGGCTGACACCAACCTCCTCCATTCAAAACATAATATTCTGTTTCACAACACAGTTGTAACAAAAAGGGAACAACAATTGGCGAAGAACAAAATATAATTGGGAATCAGACTATAACAATTAGAAAATTAGTCATGAAAAATCAAAACATTGTAGTGAGAGTGTAAATGTCAACAAAGGGTTGGTAAATGTCAAGAACAATGATTGTAATATAGTGAGGAGGTGTCAAGTAGATAGAAGAAAATTGTAATATATATGAATAGTAATAGATAATATTGAAAAGTCAATAGAATTAATAAATAATACATTAAGATGTCAGAAATTAAATAGGTATATGTCAATTATATTATAAATTGCCACTAAATATTAGATGAACAGATGAAGGAATAATAATACAAAAATTCAAATTTAATAAACAAAAATAAAGAAAAAATACAAACATACTTCGAAATGTCGATTGTTAATTTATACATTAAAACAATTTATAATGTCATGTTTATATTTAGGTTACTATTTATAGTCCAGTATTACTATTGGATACTATTCACTATCATGGAAAATATTATATTTTTATTTTCTTCTTGCAGCTAAGCAGCCACTAAATTGCAGAGATCTGTCATCTCGTTATTCCGCTGACAATATTGTGGAATTGTATCTCGGATTGGACGCCCAATCTCTGAAAGATACGCCTGGCAAGTCAACTAGTCAAAACGACAAATCTATACCAAGATTTAATGACATTGGGAATTCCTTAACAAGTATTTCAATTCACAGAGCAATAGAATTTGCTAGTTTTTTCCTTATCCCAGAAATTACATCATTTTTCAGGTGCAATATTCTGACACGTTTGAGATTTTTTACTTTTAATTCATTCGTTAAGTTCAGGAGTTTTGCACTTTATGCATTTTCACACCTACAAGTCATAAATTGGAAAACTGCAGCGGCAGACAGGAGGAGTTGGAGGCTGATGGAGGCCAAAGCTCGATATGAGCTGTAGGGCCATCGAAGAAGAAGAAGCATTTTCACACCTTTGAGTTTATTTACTTTTATTTTATTCCTTTAGTACAGGATTGATACCTATGCAGTTTATAAATTTACCTTTTTTCATATTGGTTATTCTCCAAAAAAAAAATTGATGCATAACTATGGAAAAAATATATTTTTTTATAAAATTCTTCACCTGTCTATAGAGATTTCATAACGAGTCTAGTATTTCATTCAAACTCTCGTTATACCCACATATATTTTTTTATAAGGCATGATAAAACAAACATATTATTGACGTCCTATTTTAGGTTTCAATTCTTTTCATCTGAAGTAAGTAAGTTTTTCCGTCAGTTGTATAAAGCTGCAATAAATCTGAGAAGGATTGAATATGCGAAAAATCTGGACAAACCTAAAGATGGTCAGAAGATACATAAAGACCTTATAGATTTGCTTATTCATTTCGAGGACGACAAAGTCGAAGTAGACGGAATGAGTAAGTATCAGAATAATTAATTTTGATTTATTGAATAATTTACAACTCCTATCACAATTGATCGTATTTATAATGTATTGATTTTATATTGTTTTTTTTTTTTTTACTTTTTGTTTGTTATTATTTCAATAGTTATTATAATATTATCTGGTTACTGTTTGATCTTCGACACCATAAATTATTTTACACATCATGTTATGTCTATGTATGTATTTTATATTTTGTCAACATGTAAAAGGTTTATTGCCATGTATATTTGAATAAATAAATAAACAATAGTTACATTATCAACTAACGTACATACATACCTCAACGCTATTTTTCTTTTTAACTATTATCTATTATTATCTGCAAATATAGTTCACATTTTTTTTCTGGTGAAAGCACCATCTGACAACCTAATCTGGTTTTCTGGTGGTGCTCTCCTTTTGCAAATATTCTGGATAATCTAAATATTAAATTAGTAATTGAAAAATAGTCAATGAAATGGGTAATTATAATCAGGTATAGGTATCACTTACAAGTTAAATTATTTTAGAATACGAGGGTGATGTGTTGCCTGCACAGTTTGCCATTTTGTTTATTGCTGGTTTTGAGACGACTAGTTCATCAATATCCTTCTTCCTCGCTACAATGACACAATATCCTGAGATTCAAGTATAAACCTACATAAATTATTTGGCAAAAGTATTATTTAATACATAAATAATTTACAAATACTATCCAAACTATCGATTACAGGATCAAATAAGACAGGAAATAAAGAATGTTATTGCCAAACATGGGAATTTAAATTATGAATCATTGTCGGAATTGACGTACTTGGACATGGCTTATAGAGGTAAGATTAGGTATCCACCATTCTATTTTATATATATATATATATATGAAGGTGAAGGTTTTACTCCATTTCACTGCGTACAGTCGGGCAGAGACGTATGCAAAGGCATGAGCCAAGTCTCTGCCCGACTGTACGCAGTGAAATGGAGTAAAACCTTCACCTCATACTATCTCCTGCGTAAAATCAAGTGATCTTTCATTAATGGAATGCATGTTGCATATGCATTTCCGATGAAAATTTGATCACACAGTCATTCATAATATGCGATACTCCCCGCATACTGGATTGAATGTTGTGTCGGCCATTCTGCGAGATGGTCCTGAAGAAGCACATGTATACACAATGCAGAAACACAACACCTATTCTGCAAATCCAATCTGCATGTTCCGGTGACGGGCCGTGTCTCGTCCCACATGCAAAGGCAAGAGCCAAGTCTCTGCCCGACTGTACGCAGTGAAATGGAGTAAAACCTTCACCTGGTTAGGCCATTCTGCGAGATGGTCCTGAAGAAGCACATGTATACACAATGCAGAAACACAACACCTATTCTGCAAATCCAATCTGCATATTCCGGTGACGGGCCATGTCTCGTCCCACATGCAAAGGCAAGAGCCAAGTCTCTGCCCGACTGTACGCAGTGAAATGGAGTAAAACCTTCACCTCATACTATCTCCTGCGTAAAATCAAGTGATCTTTCATCAATGGAATGCATGTTGCACATGCATTTCCGATGAAAATTTGATCACACAGTCATTCATAATATGCGATACTCCCCGCATACTGGATTTAATGTTGTGTCGGCCATTCTGCGAGATGGTCCGGAAGAAGCACATGTATACACAATGCAGAAACACAACACCTATTCTGCAAATCCAATCTGCATATTCCGGTGACGGGCCATGTCTCGTCCCACATGCAAAGGCAAGAGCCAAGTCTCTGCCCGACTGTACGCAGTGAAATGGAGTAAAACCTTCACCTCATACTATCTCCTGCGTAAAATCAAGTGATCTTTCATCAATGGAATGCATGTTGCACATGCATTTCCGATGAAAATTTGATCACACAGTCATTCATAATATGCGATACTCCCCGCATACTGGATTTAATGTTGTGTCGGCCATTCTGCGAGATGGTCCTGAAGAAGCACATGTATACACAATGCAGAAACACAACACCTATTCTGCAAATCCAATCTGCATATTCCGGTGACGGGCCATGTCTCGTCCCACATGCAAAGGCAAGAGCCAAGTCTCTGCCCGACTGTACGCAGTGAAATGGAGTAAAACCTTCACCTCATACTATCTCCTGCGTAAAATCAAGTGATCTTTCATCAATGGAATGCATGTTGCACATGCATTTCCGATGAAAATTTGATCACACAGTCATTCATAATATGCGATACTCCCCGCATACTGGATTTAATGTTGTGTCGGCCATTCTGCGAGATGGTCCTGAAGAAGCACATGTATACACAATGCAGAAACACAACACCTATTCTGCAAATCCAATCTGCATATTCCGGTGACGGGCCATGTCTCGTCCCTCATGCAAAGGCAAGAGCCAAGTCTCTGCCCGACTGTACGCAGTGAAATGGAGTAAAACCTTCACCTCATACTATCTCCTGCGTAAAATCAAGTGATCTTTCATTAATGGAATGCATGTTGCACATGCATTTCCGATGAAAATTTGATCACACAGTCATTCATAATATGCGATACTCCCGCATACTGGATTTAATGTTGTGTCGGCCATTCTGCGAGATGGTCCTGAAGAAGCACATGTATACACAATGCAGAAACACAACACCTATTCTGCAAATCCAATCTGCATGTTCCGGTGACGGGCCGTGTCTCGTCCCTCATGCAAAGGCAAAAGCCAAGTCTCTGCCCGACTGTACGCAGTGAAATGGAGTAAAACCTTCACCTCATACTATCTCCTGCGTAAAATCAAGTGATCTTTCATTAATGGAATGCATGTTGCACATGCATTTCCGATGAAAATTTGATCACACAGTCATTCATAATATGCGATACTCCCCGCATACTGGATTTAATGTTGTGTCGGCCATTCTGCGAGATGGTCCTGAAGAAGCACATGTATACACAATGCAGAAACACAACACCTATTCTGCAAATCCAATCTGCATGTTCCGGTGACGGGCCGTGTCTCGTCCCTCATGCAAAGGCAAGAGCCAAGTCTCTGCCCGACTGTACGCAGTGAAATGGAGTAAAACCTTCACCTCATACTATCTCCTGCGTAAAATCAAGTGATCTTTCATTAATG
>OX388307.1:16628803-17185138 GCA_947579605.1 Athripsodes cinereus | reverse complement strand
AAACTGATCCCACCATCTAAAAAGTCATACAGCGAAGTAACATCCGGTATGATCAACTCTCAAAAACAATCTTCATCACCTAAAGCTAAAATCAATATTCCACGTCCTCGAACACCTACTGTTCCCCTAATAGACAAGAAAAAGTTGAAAGATCTTCTGGCTTACACAAATGGCCAACCATCTAACCCTCAGAATGGATGCGCCCTTACCCAACAAAAATCTACCGTCACCTCTATTTCTGCCTCTGGTGAAACCTCACAAGCGGTCGCGGAACATGTGTCCTCTACATTGGAGCAATTTATTTCTCATATTCTGTGTTTTGTAAATAATTCAAAAAATGATCAATTGAACGCCCTAATTCTTTCGAGCCTTTCACCAATTATTAATTGTTTAACTGATTCCCATCAAGATGGAGAGTCTAACTGAAGTTTCTTCGACGTGTACAATATTACAGTGGAACTGCAGAAGTGCAGTCTCCAACAAAATTGATATCGAACAACTGATAAAAAATTATGAGCCAAAAATTATTGCCTTGTCTGAAACTTGGTTAAACCCAAGTATTTCGTATACTTTTCCTCATTACTCATGTATTCGCAGCGATCGTGCCGATGGAAGAGGAGGGTCGGCTCTATTAATACACTCATCCATCCAATTTACAACCATTAACATCCCAACAACCTCTAACACTACACAAATTGTTGCTGTGAACATAAACAATATTGGATATGCATCTATTTACATAGCTCCAAGCAATCCCTTCGATATGCATTTCTGGAATTCCGTTATTTCCCAACTGCCATCTTCCTGTATCCTAATGGGAGACTTCAATGCTCATTCTCCTTCTTGGGGAAGCTCATTCTATGACTCAACCGGGAGGAACTTACTGGATTTCTTGGATGAAAATAATCTGATAGTTTTAAACGATGGTTCACCCACCCGCCTAAATCATCTCTCAGACAGACCTAGCGCTGTTGATCTTACTATCTGTTCACCCTCCTACGCTTCAAACTCGACTTGGTCGATTATTCCAGACGCTTACTCGAGTGATCATTTCCCGATAATAATAAATATCCCAGCACATATTTTATCCTTAAGTACCAAAGCAAATACTGGCGTTTACACCACAAAAAAAATAGATTGGGAAAATGTTAGCAAAGATTTGTCGAGGATTTCTTCCAATTTGGCATCACCCTCAAATTACTTAGACATAAATTCTACGTACACATCGATCCATATGGCCTTATCGGAGATAATTAATAATAATACAATAAAATCTGTAAAAAGTAAACAACCCAAGCAGAACCCTCCTTGGTGGGATGATGAGTGTGCAACTCAAGTGCGAAAAAGAAGGGAAGCGATGAGAAGATATCGAGGTGATATGAGCAATGCCAATTTTCTCAATGCAAAGGCTGTTCAGGCGGAAACAAAAAAGAAATTAAAACAGAAAAAAAGAGAAGGATGGAAAAAGTTTTGCCTGTCCCTCTCACCATATTCTTCGTTAAGTTATGTTTGGAACACTATAAATGGATTCAGAAATCGGGATAACGTGAGAATAAGACAGCCAGAAATAAGCTGCTTAGAGGAATTTGCGAATAAGTTGGCAATTGCCACTGCCCCAAATTGTAATGAACTACCAACAAATGAAATATTTGACAAATCATATTGTTGGCTAGATGCCCCCTTCCAAATAGAAGAGATAAAAGTTTTTCTCACAAATCTTCAAAATTCATCTCCAGGTCCCGATGGTATCTCATATAGGCTATTCAAGCAGTTTCCAGACTCGCTGTTACATATCTTACTCAACATATTTAATAAATGCTTCGAGTCAGGGACTCTACCAGAACAGTGGAAGCTGCAAAAAGTAGTTCCTATTTTAAAAAAATTTAAAGATCCCGCTTTAGCAGCATCATATCGACCAATAGCGCTATCGTCGTGCTATTTGAAGATACTAGAGAGGCTCATAAAAAACCGTCTGGAATGGTACGTGGAACAAAATGATCTAATTCCCGCTTATCAGTTTGGATTTCGTAAATCTCGATCGTGCCTGGATAATCTATCCATTCTTACTACTGACATAAGAGAAGCCTTCTGTAACAAGGAAATGACATTAGCAGCGTTCATAGACCTACGCTCCGCTTACGATAACGTACACTTACCGATCCTAAAAGAAGTATTGTCTGATTTGGGTACGCCACCTAAGTTAGTACAATTAATTCATAACATAATGTGTGATCGAACCATCATGATACAAGATAAAGGCAGAACCATCCAAAGAAAAATATGGAGAGGTCTACCTCAAGGTTCGGTACTCTCTCCCATTCTCTTTAACTTATATTGTCGAAAATTGGGCTCGTCACTTCACAAAGACTGTCAAATCCTTCAATATGCTGATGACATAGTACTTTATCTTTCAAGAAAAAATATTGATGATCTTACTGGGATAATGAATAGCTCTCTTACAAGCTTAAACCAGTGGCTCACAGGAGCTGGTTTGGAAATGTCTCCCGAAAAAAGTAAGCTTGTCTTGTTCTCTACAAAACATAATCCACCAGAATTCATAATAAATGTTGAGGGTAAAGATATTCCAGTATGCGACGAGGTGAAGTTTTTAGGTATCACCCTGAATCGAAAACTTTCATGGAACACACATATCTGCAATATTGTTGCTAACTGTGAAACTCATATAAATCCACTGAGAGCGGTATCACGAGTCTGGTGGGGAACCCATCCACTAACTATGAAAATGTTTTACAATGCATTAGTGAGAAGCCGAATAGATTTCGGAAGTTTTCTATGGGACCCACTACCTAAATATCTAGAGGATAAACTTAATAAAATTCAAGCTAAATGCATGAGACTCATAATCGGAGCTATGAGATCGACACCGATAAATTCATTGCAGATTGAAGTAGCTGAGATGCCACTAAGAATCCGAAGACAACTTTTGGCGGACAATTACTATTCTAAGAGATTCATTTTAAACAATCATCCATTGACAGACAAACTAAGTTCCCTTTCTAACTCCCTACCATTGAACCTGAGAAGAGAAACACATAAGCCAAATCTTTGTCAAAGCCATGATTTCATGTCATCTTTAGATAACCAGTGCCGTAAGTACGACATTCCCCCAATATTCACATTACCTCTGAAAACCATCATCACTAACCCTCAAATTGTGAGTCTTGGCATTAACAAGGGCACGAAGCTCACACCAAAAATGACGGACCAAGTTTTTAACAACACCATCAACACCAATTTTCCTAAACATATCCAAATCTTTACGGATGGCTCTAAAAACCCAACAACTCAGTCGTGTGGGGCAGCAGTGTTCATTCCCTCTATAAATTTGGAGGGAATGTTCAAGCTGTCCTCGCAATCATCGATCTTTACAGCCGAGTGCGTGGCAATTGAGGAGGCACTAAAGATCTGTCTTATGTATCAAGGTTGGAACAAGAAATTCATAATTTTATCAGACTCTCTAAGTGCCATTCAGTCCCTCAGAGTAGGATCTCTGAGGGCATCTATAAACGAATTGATTTTGGACATCAAAAGACTTCTTTCGCTACTTGATTCTTCTGGCGTGGAGGTGATCTTTGCGTGGATACCTTCGCATGCGGGAATAGCTGGCAACGAGTTGGTTGACGCCTTGGCAACTAGAGCTGCTGACTCTGATTCACCCATTTTGGAATTTGCTCAACCGTTATCAGATATTTTGCTGGATTTCAAATCGAAAGCTTTTGAAAAATGGAACAATCAATGGAGTAAGCCCAATGTTTTGGTTGGGGGAAGACTTAGGGCGATACAGCCAGAGGTTGTGCGTAAACCGTGGTTCAGTAAAATAAAAATGAATAAATTTGAGATTGCATCTATCTGCCGTCTGAGGCTGGGCCATTGTTTGGTCGCACAACATCTACACAGATTGGGAATTTTGACAGAACCATACTGCGAGTGTGGAGAAATCCAGACCATCGATCATCTCTTGCTTGAATGCTCACTGCACAGGCAGTATCCTTTAACTGTTCCGGCCGAAGGGCCTTTACCTGGTAACTCCTTGAATCTCCTCTCGTCGACTCGACACTTTCGACAAATCTCTAAGTATCTTAAGTACAATGACATTAATATCTGATTTATTGGACTAACCTATTCTTATCACTTCTGTAGATAGGTTTAATTTCAACGAAACAGGATGGCACAAATCACTCCAAGGGGTGGATTGCCTAATTATATTAAAAAAAAAAGTAATTTTGTTTGTAATTTTGTGTTAGTTTTGAAAGACCTGAAGTAAAGACTTTAAATGTTGTTTTTTTGATATTATTTCAGGTAATTGTTTTATTATTGTTTATTTTATTTTTAGTAATATTTAGTTTCTTTAGTTTAAATAATGTTTTTAATAAACTTTTGATATTATTTCAGAAAAAACACTGATTGCTTTATTTCAAGTATAAACATCCATTATAAAACAACATTTATTGATAATATTTAACACCATGGATAAACTAAATGAAACGTTGGAAAAACTGTTAACAAAATTAGTTGAAGATAAGCAAACAAAATATGAAAATCCAAATTTGGGAAAAATTGCAGAGAAATTCATGATTGAAAAATTTACAGGCAGAAATACAAATGCATGCCAGTGGATGAAAGATTTTAATTTAGAATGTAAACGATTTCAAATCGAGGATGATATAAAAAAAATTGAAATATTAAAAGCCTTTTTGGAATACTCCAGTCAAGATTGGTACAGCTGTATGTTGATTAAACATACAGTGGAATCGAGATGGGAAGACTGGGAAAAAAGTTTTTGCGTGACTTTTGAAAACAAAGGATGGTCACCTATTAGATACGCTCTCGCTTTTAATTATCAAACAGGCCCGTTAATTGAGTATGCTTTAAAAAAAGAAAAACTATTGTTGAGAGTGAGAAAATCAATTGATACTGGAACACTTGTAGACCTCATAGCATTTGGACTACCAAATTATGTTGCTGATAAAATTGATAGAGAAGCTTTACAAGGAACGGAAGATCTATACAATGCATTAGGAAAATTAGAATATCTTGTTGGGAAGAATAAATATGTTAAAAAAAGGGTTTCATATCCTGACACTCAATTAAATAAAAATGAATACAAAAAAACATGCCAAATCTGTGCTAATGAGAAAAAAGGAAAACGTTACCATTCTGAAGAAAATTGCTGGTTTAAAAGTCAAAATTCTATTGTAACTGTAAATAACTCAGAATTGGAAATAGAATTGAATGAAAAGAATCCAAAAAACTAGATATGCCACCATTAATAAAAGTAAAGTTAATAATAAATGATGCTTTAAATGTTTCTGGAATTTATGATTCGGGTTCAAATGTATCATTAATTAATGCTAAATTATTAAAAATACAACAAAAACCAGATACAAGAGATATACAAATGGTTAACTTGAAAACTATTAATGGTGAGAAGAAAACTAAAGGTATGGTAACACTTAAAATAAAGATTTTCAATATTGAAAAGATTATGGATATTTTCATAATAGATAATGAAAATTTTAATTATGATTTTCTAATTGGATTGGATTGCATCAAAAACTTCAGATTAATACAAAATGAAGAATTAAAGATAATGCAATGTAATGATAAAAAAGAAAATCACATATTAAGTTTAAATGAAAGAGAAACTTCAAATATTCAAAATGTCGATATTCCTGATGTACTAGGTGACAAGAATAAAGAAGATGTTTTTCTACCCACTGAGGTATTACAACGAGAAAACAAACAATCAAACCAATGTAAAATAAATTTCAATGAACATATTAACTCAGATGGTTTTGAAATGTTTGTAAACCATCTAGATTTATATGAAAAATCACAAATCGATAAGTTGATAGAAAAATACAAATCAGTCTTTGCAAAAGATAAATATGACATAGGTACTGTGCGAGATTATGAGGCTCATATTGATTTAATGGTGGATAAATACTGTTACAAACGTCCATATAGATGCACAGCTGAAGATAGAAAAGAAATAGAAGATCAAATATCACAACTATTAAAGAAGAATCTGATTGAGGAATCTTATAGCCCATTTGCTGCTCCAGTAACTCTGGCTTATAAAAAAGAAGATAACAAGAAAACAAGATTATGTATAGATTTCAGAGAATTGAATAAAATTGTCGTACCTCAATCACAACCATTTCCATTAATTGAGGATTTGATGGTGAAAACTGTAAACTGCAAATATTTTTCTACTTTTGATGTAAATTCAGCATTTTGGTCGATACCTTTGAAGATTGAAGATAGACACAAAACTGCATTTGTTACACAAGAAGGCCATTACCAATGGACGTGTCTTCCGTTTGGATTAAAGACTGCTCCAGCTATCTTCCAAAGAATATTGAGTAACATCATAAGGAAATACAAACTCTCTGATTTTGCAGTAAATTTTATAGACGATATTTTAATTTTTTCGAAAACTTTTCAAGAACATATACTACATCTAACAAGACTACTGGAGGCAATAATAACAGAAGGTTTTAGACTAAAATTTTCCAAATGTACTTTTGCAAATAATTATGCCAAATATTTAGGTCACATAATACAAAATAATTCAGTAAGACCTCTGAAAGATTATTTAACCGCTGTGAAAAATTTTCCAATACCAGAAACAAGAAAAAATATACGTCAATTCTTAGGAAAAATAAATTTTCATCATAAATTTTTACCAAACAGCGCAATTATTCTGGACCCGTTACACAATTTATTACGAAAAGATGTGAAATTCATATGGTCCGACAAATGCCAGAAATCATTTGAAAAAATTAAAGAACTGCTGTGTTCAGAGCCAATCCTGAATATTTTTGACCCTGAATTACCAATATACATTTACACGGATGCTAGTATCAAAGGAGTGGGAGCAGTGTTGAAACAAGAAGATAAAAACGAAAACAGTAAGCCGGTTGCTTATTTTTCAAAAAAATTAACTGAAGCACAAAAAAAGAAGAAGGCAATTTATCTAGAATGTCTGGCAATAAAAGAAGCTGTGAAATATTGGCAACACTGGCTAATGGGAAAAGAATTTATAGTGTACTCAGATCATAAACCATTAGAAAATATGAACATCAAGGCCAGAACTGATGAGGAATTAGGGGATTTGATGTATTATTTATCTCAATATAATTTTAAGATAAAATATAACCCAGGAAGATTAAATCAAGAAGCAGACTGTTTAAGCAGAAATCCAGTTCTAGAACCAAATGAAAATAATGACGATTTTATAAAAGTAGTAAATTTAGTAAACCTGCAAGATATAAAAAATGACCAACACATGAATATGGAACTACAAAATAGCAAATTTATATTGGAGAATGATATTTACTACAAAATGTATAAAAAAAGGAAAAAAATCATACTATCAGAAGAATATAGTAAAACAATAATAAAAGATGTCCATGATACCTACTGCCACATTGGAAGAACACAAATGATAAATAAAATAACACCATGCTATACTGCAAAGAATATCATCACAAACATTAAACAAATTTGCGATGAGTGTGAAATTTGTATAAAAAACAAATCAAGGAGGAAATCAAAATATGGTTTAATGTCACATTTAGGACCAGCTACACGCCCATTTGAAATTATATCTATTGATACCATAGGAGGGTTTGGAGGATCACGATCAACAAAAAAATATTTACATCTGCTGGTAGATCATTTCACGAGATATGCTTACATTCTCACATCGAAAAACCAAACCGCAAATGATTTTATTAAACTGATAAAAAATGTGACACAAAACTACAATATTGATATGGTACTAACAGACCAATATCCTGGCATAAATTCAAAAGAATTTAAAGAATTTCTAAAAATGGAAAACATAAGAATAGTTTTCACTGCTGTGGATTCACCTTTTTCGAATGGGATCAATGAAAGGTTAAATCAAACCTTAGTAAATAAAATAAGATGTAAAATAAATGAAAGTGATAGGAAAACAGCATGGACTACTGTTGCACAGAAATGTGTAGAAAAATATAATGAAACAGAACACACAGTCACTAAGTTTGCTCCAAAATACCTTTTGGAAGGCGAAAATGTTAATATTTTACCACTAGAATTAAAATCAAAATTTACAAAAGAAGATTTGAATAGAGACAGAAAACTAGCCCTTGAAAATACAATAAAATCTCACAATTATAATAAGAATATATTCGACTTGCATAGGGAAGAATATAAATTGGAAGTGGGAGACAGAGTTTACGTAGAAAATGGAAATCGACTAAATAGGAAGAAAATGGATGAATTAAAGATTGGACCATACAAAATTTTAAAGAAAATTTCAAACTCAATCTATGAAGTTGATACCGGACACAAGAAAACAGAGTCAAATTTCTACCACATTACGAAACTTTTTCCAGTATTTGTTATTAAGTGAACAATTACGTACGTTTTCACTTGTAATTGTTTTTTTTCTTGGAGGGGAGGTGTAAAGAAAACCACCTACCTACTCATAGGAGTGATTTCCTTTAGTTTATTTATTTGAATTTAGAATTTTTGTTTTGACAGTTGGTAAAGTAATTTTGTTTGTAATTTTGTGTTAGTTTTGAAAGACCTGAAGTAAAGACTTTAAATGTTGTTTTTTTGATATTATTTCAGGTAATTGTTTTATTATTGTTTATTTTATTTTTAGTAATATTTAGTTTCTTTAGTTTAAATAATGTTTTTAATAAACTTTTGATATTATTTCAGAAAAACACTGATTGCTTTATTTCAAGTATAAACATCCATTATATATATACACAAAAACATTCTATTATTTCAACCCACGTATAACCTATTCATTTGAGCCTAATCATAATCAACCTATATTCTGACCTCACTACAAAATATTTCACTTTTAATTTACGCCAAAAAGAATAATAACACCAGTGACTCTAAATGTGGATACTTTTTGACAGAATGTGTTTTCTGTGTGAAGAAATGTGAAATGTGAAAAAATAATGGTTTCCGAGTCATGGTTTACCTTTGCGATCCAACAGAGAGTTTTTTTTTATTTTGAAACATGAAAACACTTTTCTAAACATGAAAAATGTGTAATATATAATTAATATATTTTTCCGTGTAATATATTGATATATTACACAGTGTCCATTCATTACTCAACATAAGCTATTTCATCTGCATGTTACTGTTCTTGTCACTCGTCAACACTCTTCACATAAAACTTGCTATTCTTCTGATTCTATCTTATAAGTCTTATATAACATATGTAGGTACATTCACTTAATTTTTACTTTTTGTACCATTAAATATAGTCTATAGGGTAGAAATAATAATTTGATTCGATTAATCTTTTAGTGTGTGCAACCAAAACTTTTGCACATGCAATGTTCAGCAATGAAATCAATGAAGCACGAAATAATCCAATCATAAATAATGATGAGTAGATATAAAATAACATTTTAAATTTAAAAGTACAATCATTCAACCAAGCATTGAGTGAACAATTCACATGAAGTATAGGTATTTGTTCTGTTTTTACCACTTTTCCACGCCAATGTATTTAGGTGGAGGTCCCGCTCTTCATATCTCCCCTGTCTCCTAATGGATTGCAATAAAGACTGAAATGGTCCAAATTAGTCCCAGATTAAAACTCTGTCCACGAATGAACGACATACCTAATCAAATAAAGCTACATGCCTAGCTACGTTCTATACCCACGTACATATATCGACATAATTGAAAATTGTGTGTGCTACAGTAGACAAATAGAGTTGTCAGTACATATCCATGTCTGAGTCTTATTGTAACATTTCTCTATCATAAATTAATATAGTAACGAGTCATGCCTACTATGAAGCAAATATTATTACATTTCTCTTTGGTGAACTTTTAGGTGAAGAAGTTAGTAGGTATGTTGTTGTGTAATTTTTTCTAAAAACAAGAAATAACTTATATTTCTGGAGTCTACGAACAATATATATAATATTTTTATATAATACAAAATATATTACCTGCCTTCTGATTTTGTCATAAAATAGTATCATTATGCTCTTTACAAAATAAAGAATAAATATATACCAACCTACAATTTCACATCATATCATTAAAAACTAAGCAGAGATCTCAAGAATAATTTTTATTCAATGTAATACGAGTATTGTGCAAAATTTGATCGATAGTAATGAGAAAGGCGTCCCCACGCTTACGAATTGGTTTGCAAAGCCTCTCTCTCAGTTCTTCCGATTAGATTTTGCACAATATATTGCATTGTGTACACATGGTTCTCCAAATTGAAATATCTGATTAATTTTGTCATTTGCGTGTTATGCTCAAATCCGGTTAATCAATAAAAATATTAAATATTCTAAACAAATCATTAAAGTATATATAGTAATGAATGATACATTTATGATAATTTGACTGCTACTTGCTATCGTGATAACAATTGATTGTTTAACTCAGATTAAAAATATTTTTTTAAAAAAAGTACAAAATTTGCATTTAAAATATGTACAGCTATAATACTATTAATAGATTTGTTAATATCCCTAGATAATGTGGGGTAATTAAGTAGGTACCTACTTAATGAAATATGGCCAAGTGGTGATGAGTAGTGAGCGGGCGTTGTGTAGCAATAGTTAGTAGGTATATTTATTATATCATTACATTACATAAAACATACAACACATCCTATGTGAATTAAGTGATGCTGAAACCTTACCATGATGTGATGTGGAGCAGTTTATACTATACGAGTACAAGATATGCAGAAAAGGAAATAATATAGCCGGTGGATATGAACAAGTATCCGTAGGTTTACATGATACATAATAATATATTTTATATAGAAACAATGATAAAATTATGTTGGATAGAGCCATAGAGGCGAGGCGAGGCAAGGTGGAAGGGAGAGTGGAAATAGAATAGATAATAACAGTAGAATATGATACTTATGCAAGTAATATAATATTTATATATCGTAATATAAATGTTGCGAGACATAATTTATGAGAGTAGAATATGTACATTGAGCACACTTAGTGCTACAATTTGGGGGTTTCATGGCACTAATTAAAACAATCCCACTTCATCCCTCCATTCCTCACTTACATCAAACTCAGTACTTCTGCCCTCAAACGAACATCAGCGGATCCACATCATTTCGTAACGGCAAAGTAGTTATTTTATTAATGTTTTTGCATCTTCTATAATATTAAAAACAGAAAATAAATGTTGCCAGCTAAATAGTATCTATGATTTCCGTAAAATTTCCATTTGGATTTAAAATGTACCTGATGCGGATAACATTATTAGCTTTGTAAACATGTTTGTCTAATGTAATTATGTATTTACGTAATACTTGAGGGTGTATTTGGACTGGTTTCAAATTCAGATTAATCTTTTTTAGTAAAAATCCTACGTCATACCTATTGTGTAATGTTGTGTCACATTCTTTAGTATGCCATGTCACATTATGTAATATGTTATAATATGTCACGTTGTGTAATGTAATCAAGTCATATTATGAAATTAGGTATCTCACATATACGCATAAGAGAGGTATGTATAATAAATTCAAATATTGTATTCTATCGGTATTTATAAAAATCCATATTTATAACAAGATTTTTTAGGACAGGACACTGGACAGCAAACTCTTTAAATAGTTTCACAGTTGAATAATCTATGAATTTCTTAAGGATTATCTTCATTATACTTCGTTGATTTACTTCCTATGACAACGACATCAGAGCGCAGGGAATGTCGTGGAAAGAGGAAGGAAGAAGACGCGATTGGCACAGAGACGCTCTGAATGAAGGAGGCTGGTTTCTGCCCTGTGTTCCCGAGAGGAATGTTGAGAGCGATGATGATGATGATGATGGGTATGATTAACTTCCAATGAATAAATAGTATTCTTATATTCAACTCACCATGTCAAAATACTAATTATTAACTTGCATAATATCTCGCAATCTATAGGCTGAAGGAGTTTTAGACAGATGTTTTAATATTTTGAATCAACAGATTGGCGCTGATTATAATATGACGATATTATTTGATAAAAAGTCCGTTAAAATTATCGTGTCAGGTTCCCTTAGAAGTAGAATGGGAAGCATTTAAGATCATAATAGCTCCCGGGGTACAAGTTTAATCTGGGCACTAATTGGCTGCCGCTCCGCACCCCTGCCGCGCCCCATATCCCGATAAAATCCACTTCATCTCCCTCCCAATACCGGCTGGAGGAAGGAGTTTACACACACTCACACAAAACACATACACACCCCCGTATAGGTACAATAGGATACACTTAAGAGGAAAGTATTTAGAATCACACTACTGACAAACAGTAGCGAATTGAGAATAGTAAAATTAGAATTTTATGGTAGGTATTAGTTATAATTTTAAATTACCTACGTGATGGCAAAAAGTTTGCCAGTCAATATGACAACATTGTACAGGGAATTGTGATAATCAAATATATCAAATATTTTCTTTCACGACACAAGCTTTTAGTAGCTTACTGTGAAAGGTGTATGAGGTTGTATTTGGGTTTATAACAAAACCCAGATATATCTTTATTAAAAAAGGAAAAAAAATACATCTCAATAAAACCATGAGCACTGTTTAATTTACATACTTTTTTCATTTTAAAATTTTATAGCAAAACACTTGTGTTTTACTATAAAATACGCCACAGTAGGTATACTCTACATAAGAATAGGTAATTACAATTTTTAAATTCTTGAAAACACAATTTAAATTTACACTAGGAATGTAGCGATAAAATAAATGTTGATTACTTGTACACCACGGTTAAGTATATAAGTACAATATCGATTTCAAAAATATTTTTTAATTTTATAATGGATAATTTATTCACACTAGGTACAATATTTAGGTCATTAGCAAAAAAACATATTCTTAGGCTCTCGTCCTATTCCGAAATAAATTATATATTCCATTCAATGTTGTAAGATTTTTGTATATACATACATCTTCTTCCCCTTGCCCTAGTTGGGTCGGGAGCCCATTGCACCTAGGTACCTCCTCCAGAGATTTCTGTCCACCGCTGCTTCCAGGACCTCTGGCCACTCCAACCCAAGCCTTTCAACACACAAATTCGACACCTGCCCTTGCCAGCTTCTTCTAGGGCGGCCCACCGGTCTTCTGCCCTCTCCCACAGCCTCCAAAGATCTAAGTGGTAGTCTGTCTTCTGGCATTGCGGAGAACGTGACCCAGCCTTTGTAACTGCGACCTCTCTATATGCAGGAGTATTGGTTCCACCTAGAGAGCCTCACGAACATACGTATTCCTTATACGGTCTCTCAATGACACTCCAGCCACTTCTCTGAGAAACCGCATTTCCGCTGCCTGTAACATTGATCTCACGCTCTCCGTGAGCATCCAAATCTGGTATCCATATGTGAGGATAGGACGATATATTGTCTTAAATATACCCATTTTCGTCCGTTGGGTCAGCTCGGATTAACGTATTATTGGGTTTCTAAGCGCTTTCAGAACATTTCCTGCCGAAGCAATCCTCTTGTCTATGCGTGCTGTTTGTCGACCATCTGCTGAGAACTCTACCCCCAGATATTTGAATGTCGAGATCTGTTGGAGTCGGGCCCCGTTCACGTGTAGCGCACACTTCACTTCTTCTCGGCTTATGACCGTGACTTCCGATTTAGTCGTGCTTATTTATACTCATGCCAGCTCTATTTGCCACTGCACCGACTCGAAACTACCCAAGATTTTTCTAATTAAAAAAAAATATTCATATTTACTGACATACTTGATCTGTTTCTGCTTTCTAAGGTACATTTTACTTTTGTGCATGAGAAATTGAATCTGAATTCTATCGATCTCTTTTTGAAAACATCTATCAGAACTCAACATTATTATGACTTTCACCACGTACCAAAACCAAGACTTTTATGAATATCCACATAAATATATTCATTATTATTTGAATCATGAAAACGGCGTAATATAAATTGTCCAATAATAATATATGAATAGATTAATTTAATAGATTGGTGCATGGTGCAGGATGCAGGGTGCGGGGATAGTAGCACATACGGTAGTTAATGTGGTTGATAAGCTATGGTACCTTGGTAAGTTGATTGTAAACAGATTTTTATTGGTAAGTAATGAATTGATGGCATTATCAATGATTTACAAACAATATGGTATATTATGAGCTTACCATAAATTACCTACTTGATAATAAAGGTAGATAAAATCACCATAATAATAATATTGAGAGCTACCTGGAAGTGAGTTATCACCTTTATCATTCAGTCATAATGGCTCCCATTTGTCACATCAATGAACCGTGTTAACTCAAATATACTTCTCTAAATAGGCATTCCTAATGTCAATTAATATCACACTTACTGGGGAACAATACACTCACACGTATCAATTAGATTTAAGTAGGTACCTATAAATAAGCCTGCGTCAGAAAATGTTGAACTAAATAGCAAACTTAAAAAGCTCTACTATAACGTTAATGACAGATAATAATATTAATGATATGTATGTACCTACGTCTACTAGGCGTTCCCCTTGATAATTTGTGCGTTTAAAATATTTATTTTATATATACAAGACAACAATTCAATTATAAAACATTAAAATGACATTTGAAATTCTACAAAAAACAAAATTTCGCCCCAGACAGCATTATAGAGCTGATATTAGGGGTTAGAAGATCTTCAAATAGATTTGTCTTCTAAAAAGCATCCAATTTACTTCTTGTTAAAATTCTGAGACAAAAAAATAAACAAAAATCCGGCAATCAAAAACTAATCGTTCAATATCTCTTCTTTCTAATTTTCATTTCTTCAACTGGCTCTTGAAGGTATAATAACTATTTTCATTTTTTAGCTTTTCCGGTAGATCATTGAAAACCCTTACAGCTTCATAATAAAATCCTTTTCTTTCTTTGTGAGTCCTTGGGTACACGTTTCTTAAATTGTTTCTGGTTCTGGTATATCTGTTTCTTAGTATTAGCATATTCGTTTTAATTAGACCATTTTTTGTTTTATATAATATAGCCTTCACCCTTTCCATGCATACCAGCTCGTCGAGGTTCAGCATTAGTGTAATCTTGTAGATCTCTTTAGTCCTAGTATATCTGTCGAGGTCAAACACTACTTCTAGCGCCTTGTTCATCATTCTATGAACGACACCACGCAGTTGGATGCTGAATTGGGACCAAATTATGATTCCATAGGTAGGTACATTATGTGTGGCAATATAAATGAATAGTAGATAATTTAGTTAATTTCATGTTTCTACCTGATTTTATGCAAACTAATAATTGCTTATTGTGAGATGTCCGAATAATTTATTGCTTTCTAAAAATATCTTCAAATTGTTATAATGTCACATAAAAACCTTATTACTTCCATGAAAGTTTTGACACATTGTGTTGCAATTTTTGAATGTTGAATTGAACATTATTACTACTACTACTACCTACTACTATACCATCACCATATTATATTATTTAATTAATCATTCCATGAGAGTGTGGAGTTGTTCACGCCAAGGTTAAAGGCCCTATTGTTCAGGAGATGTTATGATTCTTGAATGATCCCTTGTGATGGTTTTTCCACAAAACTGCGCATCTTAAAAAAAATGTCTAGTTATTATTATTATTCACCCAATTATAATAAATCAAGTAACAGAACAATTTATCTCCTACAGTAGACTTACCCAGCTTGGTAGAGGGACGTGTGATAACAGATCTCGAAAATAGTAGGAAATAAATAAACAACAGTAGTAGTAAAGTAATATTAAAATTGGTATCAAAGTAGAAAACTTCAGCTCTCCCCGTAGAAGTCAGATTCCACACATGTAATATTGAAAAAATTGCTTATCTGTACCACGCCTACCACCACCACAACACCCAATACCACCGCGCAGAATATAAAACTTTATGGAGAGAACATTCTGAGAAGAGTCCTAAATAGCTGGAATGGCGGACATTCTCACAATAGGAGGACAAAAAATATGCAATCTCAGATTTGCTGAGTGCAGGAGTTAGCAGTGCTGTTCCGAATGTTGAAATGAAAAGATAGGACTAAAGATTAACTGCATTAAAACAAAGTCAATGATTGTTGATTGAATCGGCAGGTTCGAAGACATGGAGCATCATCTCCTGGGAATCGACTTTGCATATCTGGGTTCTCATATAAATGATTAGAAGCACAAGCAACCAAGGAGTGAACCACCGCACACAGATAACAAAGAGTGCAATGGGTGGTTTTGATAAAATATGGCAAAACTGTGAATTCATGAAAAATTCAAAGACTGATTAGAATCTTGGTGTTTAGCATATTCATGTATAGGGCTGAAATGTGGATGTTGTGAGCTAGTGAGATCGATGCATTTGAGATGTGGTGCTGAAGGAGATTGCTCCCAGTGTATAAGACTCTACATTGGACCAATGGGCCATCCTCAGGGAGCTAAATATTTCCACACAACTCTCAACTATATGCAGACAGAGCGGCTCGTGATATTTTGTACACATCGCGAGAAGGAAGCCTGAGAACCTAGAAACAGCAATAATAACTGGGGCTGTGAACGGGTCCCAGAGTACCAGCAAAATGGAGCGACGAAATCAAGAAAGACACACAGACCTCACTGTATGGTGGTGTATCACCTGAGGTGGAGATTAATGGTTTATAGAAAGAGCCATGATGGTTACGATCCTCAAAATTGAGGGACCGATGTTTACATTGATTAAGATCAAATTTACACAAAAATAAATTAATACAATCAATATACAGAGACCGAGTTTATCGCAGAGGCGCGATTTCTTCCAACTAACCCGACATTACTGAAATCTGCCAAATATTTTCCAGTAACTTAATATTCAAATTGATAATATTAAAAGCCTTTTGCATAGATAGCCATAGCTAATATTTTCTGAATAGTCAGGATAAAAGCGATAAATAAAACAAAATGTATGCAAAAATGAATGGCACATTTATTGTATAATTTCTGCATAAACATTGTGTATAATTTTATCATTATCACTATATCTGTAATCATAAACATAATACATAATTTATTTCATAAACCTATCAATCAATAGGTAAACCTTAAAAAATAATATGCATGTCTACTTACATATACATATACACATGTATGCGTGTGTGCTTATGTACACACTCACACAAGATTCTCTTGATAAACTCAATGTCACGATTGCCAGTCACACAATAAAAATAATTTACGATTTCAAATTTTATAATTTTAGATATTCAGAGTAAAAAATACTAATATAAAAACACCCTAAATAATTAAGACAAATAATATAATTATTATTGGAATATTATGAAACATCAGTTGATGTGTGCGGGAGTCTGGTGTTGTGTGTTGTTGTGTGGGAGTATCTCAATAATTATAAGTAGTGAGAGCCAACCTCTGACAATATTCAACAAATATTAAGCAATGTAAAAATATAATCAACTAAATTAAATCACATGTTAACCTCACACACACACACACACACCTGCCTCATCCCAATCATCTCTGATTTATCAACAACACTTCAGAAGATGCATCAGTGTAGGGATAAACAACCAAACAACATTATTTACTATCTACATTCAACTCTATTCTTCAATCCTATCTCAGATACAGAAAAAGTTATTAAACTTTAGTAGTATCAATATTACAATATATTATGGAGACTAAGTTCATATGTACAATATTAGATAACGATGCACTCTAATCAGAGTTATAAATTTATCTCCAAATGTTTATGAATTTAAATTAAGTTAACTTCCAATTGTAAGTAACAATGTTTGATAAATATCCCGTATTTACTATTGATTAATCAAACTAACATAACATTGTGTACATCTAATTTAAGTACATCTTATTGTTTTTAAAACAAGCAGCCTTGATTACTAATGAAACACAGATGCAATCCAACAAGTGGCCATGCAACAGTTTGCATCTGCACCCGAACACATTATAATATAACAAGCCTATGTACTGTTTGATCAAATTCAAGTACTCAAATACTCTCCACCGTTGCAATAAGATCGCTATTCCTATCAAAATGACAACAGATATAGCGACCCGGGGAACTTTGTCTCTTTTTAATAATGACTGTCAGAATTTAAGCAACATAACACTATATGGCTAAAAATATTTGACGACTTAATGTAATAAATAAATGATGATATGTTATGTCATATATCTTTATATTACACCTCAATTTTACAATCTAGTATTTATTTTAATATTTATGGGAATCATATATATACTGGGATAACGGTAATTTTTGATAAACATTGAATTAAATCAGCAAGATCATTTATATTTTTAGATTGTTGTTATAACTAACACAGTTTGTTGTAATAATTTATTGAATAATGGTTAATATTATTTATTACATATAAGTGTATGTTACAACACTTGTGATGTGACATTTTCCATGGAAGGGGTAGCCAATGGAACAACTGCAAATAATAAATAAATAAGCTGATTTCTCCAAGTTTAGGATAGCTCATAACTAAGGATGTTCTACAGACACCTATTTTTTACAGGATACTCAAAACTTATAGAAAATAGGAGAACTATTTTTTGTCAGGCGTACCACGGGTGAGTGATTTATTATGTACAAAAAATATAACTAGATTGTTATTTTGTTGCCAAACCTATGGATACCCATTATAATAAAAGGACATAATTCCCCTCGTACGTTTTTTCTTACAGTGCACTATCTTGTTATATTATAATGTCTTTGCTGCATACAACACACCACTATCATCACGTTCCAACACAAAGCAGCAAGGAAATCCATCAATACTAATTACCTATTTTATACCAAACAATACAATGTGCAATGACATTATACATGTTAAAAAAGATTTTGACATTGAGAAAACAATAAAGTTGTCATGTAGACCTATATGGGTATAGAGAGCATTAATAGAAAATAGTTGGGCAAATGTACATAAATATATAATAATAATAATAAGAACACTTTATTGATCAGAAAAAAAAAATCATGAGCAATTGGCGAGCTTATTGCCTAGAGGCAATATCTTCCAGCTAACCAAAGTTAATATATATGAGATACATTATTATTAAAATGATGGATTTCCCAATTGCTCATATTTCATATCACTCATTGCACTAAATTTTTAATGTAATATCCAATTTTACTCAATTACTTACCTCTTAAGAGATATTGTGATTAAACAAAATATAGTGCAAGGAGTAATCAGAGAATATATTGGAACATATTCAAAAAATACATACAGTATAAAATATCTATTGCTTTACCTCCAACATGAGAATCTAATCTGGATACAAATTAAAACCAAATGCAAAATTATTTTATGATTTATAATATATATAATGTATAAAATTTTAATACAAAAAAAATTAATATCCGATTAAACAATGTAGATGACACAGATGCCTAGCAAAATTATAGACAAATAACACAAATCAATAGAAAATTATGAAAAACTTAACAAAACTACACTAATCCCTATGAAATTATAGAGAAAATAATAAAACACACTATTGCTTACAATATTTCATTGACTCTCTGTAAAGTAAAGAACAAATCATACGCTACAATCAAAGCAACCATTGTGCATCTGAGATACTGCTATCTATACAAGTCCTTTGTACCGTAACTTTTACACATGTAAGTATAATTACAATCACATACGAATTGGCAGTAATCTTCTAAATGCTTTCATTTCACGGGATTAAGTCTAATATTATTATGCAAACACTTGTAGAGAACCAGTTTTAAATAAAAGTAAATCTGATTATTAATTACAATACATAGCATACATCATAATACATACTCTATTACATAAGCAGTCCTTTCATTTGAGTAGGTCCGTAATACAAACAATATTAATTAACTACTGGTTGCCTCACCATATAAACTTAACATTAGATGCCATTGCGTACTAGCTACACAGTCACTATAAACTGCCTTCAAATCTCTCTTGTAATACATCTAAGTATTCATCATATTCTGATGTGTGTCAAACTTTCAGGGTGGGAATATGAAAACTTTCTTCTAATCCACAAATAACAATACATACATACAGATTGCACCACTGCTTAGCTCCTTTAACACTTCCAACATATATATGTATATATAAGAGGGAGAACAATTTGCAATATCTTGTGGGTACTCATTTTCTCGCCTAGTCCCAAAAAATTACCTGTTTACTATTATATTTTTTTTTATTTATCAATGTATTAGAATTCACTTTTTAACAATTGATTCTATCTTGAGTTGAGAACAAAAATGAGACGTTTCAAATTATTTTTTCAGTAAATAATGAATTCACAAAGAAAAAAGCTAAATGATAGCGGGTAACGTCTCACAAAAACTATTGTAGGAAAATCATTTTACGCAAAACTTTCAATACCAGTAATCCTGGAACTACTTGGCAGATTTCCAAAATATTTTGCATTTTTTTTCTTAAAATCTGAGACGGTGAAATCTAAATTACAAATTTTAAGTTTTCATTTAAAATTACTCCTTATTAATAATACGGACAACACGTATTTGGCGCTGTTTAATGATCTGTGACCATCTCAAGGGCTTATTAGTGACTAGTGCAGGTTTTTTCTGTAGATATGCTATACACACATGCTGTATACCATTACTAAAAGACTACAGTTAGAGAAATTTCAAGGAGATGTGAAGAATTTCGTTTCTTTTCTGAATATTTTGAAATACAACCTAAACATGATCTTAATTTTCTTTCTACCCAGTCTTGGGACTTTGCAAGTCCATTTTTTTTTAACATCACATTCTGGGATATATTTATTTTTTAGAATAGGTGTACATTGTTGTTTAATGCTAAAATTTTAATGAATCTCAGATGTTAAAAAGGTAAACAGGTAAACAAAAAAATCACAAAGGTTAAACTCTTTTGATTTTGAAATTTGAAAAAAATTCTTAAGAAAATATATCTTCCTGTATACACAATGAGTATCCATAAGATGTAACAAATGGTCCCCTCTACATACCTATCAGTTTTTCTAACTTTCTGCCTAACACTATATTCTTATCTCTGCAGCGCACAAAATATTATACCTATTCATTCACACTGATGAAATAAATTAATTTACATTCACTTCCTTGCTTGCTGCTTCCTTCCTTCACACACCTTTTGAACATTACAACATCTTTTTTGAAATCATCTCTGTTTGATTGTACTCACTTACTGTCTGTTTTAAATATTCACAAAATCCCACCACTGAATAAATGTGTTTATAAATGTTATTAACGATTAAACACACAATCATAACACTTGACATTTCATAGAAACCATTAGAGAATATTTAATGGTCCAACCTAAATGATTACTTAATACAATTTTGGCACAAGAGTGATATTATAGAATACACATTTATTTTGTAAAAACTTACAGTGTATAACTTGTATTGAGTGTGGTCCCAACTTTAAGGTATTGTCACAAATAGTGTTAATAGCCTAAAGGTTGGGCCACAAGAGTCCATAACTAAAATTCGGCCAGTTAAGATCCTGCCAAGCCTGGAGGCAGAGTAAAACACACTTATGCAACATAGCTAGGGTCGAAGGAAAAGGCTTTTATACAACAATCTGACAGTTATAAAATTTATTTTAGAGAAGTCAATTTTACTAAAATTTTGAATTGACTAATAAAAATTGTCAATGAGATAAACGGGACCTCTATCATCACTTTATGTATGTATTGTACACTGATATGCCAATAAAGTTTTATTTATTTTAAATAATCTCAAATAATTTATATTTAACTTGAAGTTGACCTCTTTTTAGATGATAATTTTATTATTTATTAACTCTATGGTCTTGTCTTGTCGAACTGTAGGAATATTATCATAGAGGTTTAATCACAAATGTTGAATTTATTTATTTAACAAATATTGACAACCATCCACTTCAGATTCAATAAAAATATTATATAAAATACATGTATCAAGAAGACATGTAAAGCTTTCAAAATAAAATAGTGAGCATCTAATTATCTGTATGATAACTTAAAGAAAGTTTACAACAACAAAAAGTGAGTATATAAACACGTATAATAACACTGGCACTAACCTTTAATGCTAGACTCATTTTATTATTATTATGCCATAATTCAAAACATAAAAACATACATAATAGTGTATTAATAAAATAAAATTAAATATTTAAGCTTTGTGTGTACTTGTAGAACAGTATAAGTAGTATGTATATAAATATGGCAATTGATTTTGTATCACATATAGATGGCAAATTAATTAAAGCTTGTCAAATGTTCCAATTCGCTAGGTTTAAAATTGTTCTCACTGGGAACCCCACAACAAAGTATAAGGGACTCTTATTGTAATAACATTATATCAACTATATTCAGACCATGCCTAAATGATGCCAATACATTTTCAACCTCTTCTTTCCTTCTGTTGTAAATATAGACAAAAGAAAGAAATTGAACAAATCGTTTTCTATTTCTTTCTCTTTTCTTTTTTGTAAAAAGAAGAAAAGGGAAGCAAAACATTTTGCTCAGTTAGTGTGAGGTCATCTATTGTCAAATGATACATGTATTTTAATTCTACTCATTGGTACATTTTATTTATTAGACTGCAATTAATATTATCTAAAGCTGTAATTCCACACACTCTCAGAGGTTTGATCCAACATTTGACAAACTTGCACGCTCCCACTAGACAAATATTAAAATCAAATTCATAATAATGGATTTTGATAATCAAACAAATACTCAATATAATAAACAAAAGATTAATATAATGTATAAAAGTAGTTTCTTGCATTAATATATAACCAGTTGAATAGTTGTTAACAATTCAGATTGATATTGACCTGATAAGTCCAAAGACATCTCTCTCACAATTTATAATCTATAGTAGAAAGAAACACTTGTTCAATTTATCTAATTACAAAAGTAGCAATAATTTAACAATCATCTTCAAAATAAAATAAATTGAAATGTATGCTTTGTATTTTTGATAGTCTTGTAATAAAATTAAAAATAATAAGCTTTTGTAATGATAAAATGCTCAACCAATTATGCTGGCCACATTGAATAGAATTGTATTTAAAAAAATTACATTTCATTTTGATATGAGAATACCAGATTAGTCAATTCGTTTTCATTTTCACAAATGCGGCAATTACTACAAATCAATTTGTCTTAATGTATTAAACTTAGTATTGTACATTGTTCTGAATGTATTATAGATTATACAACTGGACAGGCAATATCCAGACCAGAAATTTCAATATAATTTCATAATAGATATGTAATAAAAAAAAATATATATATAAGTAATATATTGTGTTCCATAATAGTAGTAAATATTATATCAATTAATTGAATATATTTATTTATTGATTTTATTTGAACAATATTTATAATATTTCATAGTAATTCTATTTGATGATAAAAAATAGCAGTTCACGTAACCTAATCATATAAATTTATTTTATTTAATACTAAGTATCTCTAATATTTTACAAGTTTATAAAGTAGATAGACGTAAAGTAGGTATATTTTATCAATAAAATTATACATATAAAAAAATAACTATCTCAAGAACCGGTATATACGATTATAAAAGGAAACATAAATATGACAAAACAAATGCATTTACACAGTGCAACAACACTGATATATGTAAATAGTATAGTATAGTATGTGCACACATTATGAGTTACATACAAACTATATCAATATCATTATGTACTCTTAACTCAATTCTATACAGAGCCAAGAGAAATGTTGTCAACATGGTAGAACCCTCTCAGGATTAAAATATAATTAATTCATTCAACACAGTTTGATGTACCGAATTTACACTAAATATTTTTATTATGCAACAAAATAAAATGGTCCAGCACTGGGAAACCTTCCCGTGGCTAAATACTCCAAGATAATATAATAAAATATAATCATTTAACACTATTCCTGCTACACAAAGGTACACACCAACCACTTCCACACATACAAGTTGAGTCGTTGTGAGTGTCTACTATGTCTATATATACAGCACGAATACATAACACTACACGGAACACACACACACACATACTGCGTATATGTGAGCAGAGCTCGCGTCTCGCAGTGTTCACAAATTAGGGCACAATATCACAGTTCCACATTACATGCGTCCATTGTGTATGTTGCCATTAGCAGAGTAGATACATATCAGGTCTATGTGGTGCAGAGCTGCTAAACAAGGGGTGGGGGTTGGGATGATGATGCTCCTCTGTATGGGCCTGGGGTGCTTGCGTGTGAGCCTGCCCCCTCAGGGGGGGTGTTCGTTATTGCGATGGAGGGGGTGGCGGGCCAGGGGGCACATGGGGCATGTTTGATGGTAGAGAACCCTAAAAACATTACAATATTCAGATAAGTAAATATGCTAATCAACAAGAACACTTTGTAGATTCATATGTGTGTACTGTGTATCCAGCAGAGATGTGACGTATTTCAAATAAAAGTATTTAAAATACAAATACAAAATACAAAATACGTATTTGTATTTTGTATTTCAAATACCTTTTTGTAAAAAGTATTTTGTATTTTATTTGAAATACTTTTTTTGAGTATTTTGTATTTTACACAAAATACTTTTACAAAATACCTTTTTATTGTTTGAAACAAAATTCTGCCATTAATTGATATGCGCGTACGCAAGCTTTTTTTGCCAATTTGTTGAATTACAAATACAACGTTTCCATTAGAGTACTCCATGTTTGAGATATACACACATAATAATGATGATTGAACAAATTATACATGACGCCGTTTAATGTTTCATGGCCATTTCAAGGGCGCTGTGATTTCTCCTGAATAGTAGCATTTTCAATTTTGTCTGGAGGCAATCTATTCCAGGCAGATGACGCTGCGACTCTGTTTCTTCTTTCTGCAAATTTAGAGGTATTTGCCCTTTTGAGTTCAACGAATTTAAGAAGCTGATCACAGCCTTCGCCACACATTTTCGTCAGCGGAACAGCTCAGTGGGTGGTGTGCTGCCTTGTGGACAGTGAGACACAGTTTAAACACCACTATCTCTAGGACTCACAGTTAGTGTAGACTTCTTAGTAGTGAAGTTATGTGGCAGCTCTTATTCTCTCTGTAAATGATCCGGAGGCAACATTAAAAACCATCTGAAGACGATAAGGAAGAGTCTGGAGCAGTCCTGTATATAATATGATGTAACAGTAGTCCATACGATTTCAGATTTGGATTATCCATTCTGATTTATTTTGCAGCCCAAGTCAGGAATTCTCTTACCTGCTTGATGATACTCAATCCATTTATGACAATTTTCGGCTTATCTCTTCTAACAACGGTACATTTTGTCATGACTTAATTTTTTTTATTTTGACAGTTCTTCCTAAGACTCATCCTCATTGTCTGCAGGCAATGATATATCGAATCCATAGACTTTAATACTATATACCTAGACAGAGTACCTCGGTAACTTTTCATAGCGGTGAAGTGAGGCAAACAAAGATTGTCTCTTTCGCACAGTTGGTTGGCAAGAACTATGGCAATTTGTATGGGAAATGTGGAGTATGCTGTGAAATTTTCGAATTTATTTAACTAAAATAGGCGTAACAGTTGAAAAATTAAAATGAATCGATTAAGAAAGCAATTGAGATGTCTAGTAATATAAAAAATACCAACATGGTTTTTGTTTTTGTTTATTTATCCAATGTTTATGAGGTGATTCTTACATTGTTGATATGATTGGCTCATGTACTCAAACTACCAAAATAAAACCCCCAGAGTAGAATGTTATTTTACTTTATTTAATAACACAATAATACGTCTTTACAGGACAATAAGAGTTTGGAGCTTCTATTTTCGAGTGTCCTGTAAAAGGCAGGTGTTCGAAAAAATTAAGACATTGTACATCTTAAATTCAGCGATGAGGTTTGCCACCCAACCTGAATGTCTTGATTTTATATTGGCATGAAGAGGGCAGCTTGCATGTTTCTTACATGCAGCTGGTCCGCTGGTTACTCCACTTGTGGGATATGCCGTGATGGTATAGTAAAAGCAGTAGCTTCTATTTGAGCCAATATCTCAAATAAATGTACATATTAACTTTTATGTCACATAGAGGATGATCTCTGAATTCATTACACAGTAGAATTTACAAATCATTAGACTTTACAAATCATCGAAATAATAATAATAAATAATAATAATAATAGATCCACTGGCTATCTTTTTCATAGGAGATAAATAGATGAAAATATATACAGAGAATAAATTCTCCATCTTTACCACAGGTGAACTAGAATTGGTTTGATTAACATTTTGTCATTCAACGTAGATGAAATTTAGATCCAACCCTGGCTCCTGGGTCACCTCTTGCTTTCAAAAATTTAGAAAACAATATCAAAAATGTTTGTGGAGTAAATGTGGTTTGTGAAATAATTGTAATAAATAAACTTTATTGAAATTATTTCAAATGTACAAATAGTTTTCATATACCCAGTAGGTACATACCAAATTAAAGATTTTTTTATTTATTCATTCATTCGGATAACAAAACATTTGAAAATACATGCGAACAGAAATAATATACAAAATCACAAAACGAAAACAATTTTATCAGCACTTTGCAATCATTGTTAGTGTTCGACCAAAAATGGGGTTTTGATTGAAGCCGATTGTTCAATTAATCTAAATCTACCTTCGGCCAGATGTATAAAGTGAATCCTTATATTATAACTGTTAAAATATACTAAAATAAATTTAGAGTCCGATAAAGATTTCATTGATTAGCAAAAAAAAGTATATCAATAATAATATTTCATAAAATGCAAAGTCATAATAAAGATTTTTCAATGTTTGTTTCAAAAAAAAAAAACAATTATTACTTACTTAATATTAAAACTATGAACTACTGTATACAGTCAATACAATTTTAAATCCACACCAAACTTAAAATAAAAAGAAAAACCGGATTATAATTAATACCAAACACTAAACAACTCCTTAGTATTATAAAAACATTCATTCAAAAGTATAAAATATGGTATAAACGAGGGTTTTATAACGAAACACGAGGAACCGTCAAGCAAACGTACCGCAGAAACCAATGTTTTGCCAACCAGCTAACGAAAAGTGCCGTGCAATTCGACACACTTTTGAGGGTTAGTACGCCGTCTAGGTATATAGTATAAAAGTCTATGATCGAATCATATAAACCCTTTCTCCATTTATGTATACTCTTGTCCAGTTTTTCATTCATCAATGGTATTCATCAATTGTCTGCAAGCAATGCTATATCTAATCATGTCAACCCTTTCTCCATTTATGTATACTTTTGTCCAGTTTTTAATTTCTTTTTCATTCATCAATGGTTTAAATATTAAATACTTTTGTCTTACACCTTGTTCGACTATTTGTAAAAAGTATTTTAAAAAGGTATTTTAAAAAAGTATTTTGAAAATACGTATTTTGTATTTTGTATTTAAATACCATTTTGAAAAAGTATTTAGTATTTTGTATTTGAAATACAAAAATTCAAAAGTATTTGTATTTTGTATTTAAATACTTTTTTGGAAGTATTTTGCACATCTCTGGTATCCAGTACAACTTACAGGAATGGTGGTGTATGTCATGGGATGCTGTAGCTGCTGCATAGGTGTTCCTCCCCCTCCTAGTTTGTTGGGGCCATCTTCTGCTTTTTCCTCTTCGCGTCTTTTTAAGCATGCTGCTTTAGGATTTAAATTTCGTTCTAAAACAAAGATGAACGATTTTATAAAATTACAAAACAAATTTCCATATGCAATAGTAAATGGAAAAAATATTATTACTATTGTAGCGTGTACATATATATATAGTTGTATTTACCTCTAACTTGCTGCTCCAGTGTCATGATAACTTCCACTGCCATGTTTAATATTCCCAATTTGGTCTGTGGCTTGTCACTTTTTAAGTGTGTCATACACATTCTACCCAATTCTTTCAATGCTTCATTTATATCACGAATTCGTATCCTGTATAACACAAAAATTTATTAGAATAACTATTTCCACTATATAAATTCAAACAAAAATTCTGGTAGAAAACAATATAGTTTCAAATATCTTTTAATAACAGATAAAGGCATACAACTTGCCTAAAGATCGTTTACAAAGTCTCCTTAAAAACTATGAGTGAATAAAGCAAAATTGATCTGATAAAGGTTTATCTAAGAATACACTTATTTATATTTCTTTATTTTATTTTCAATTCTAGTATTCAGAAAATGTATTGTGTTTGCACTGTATCTAATAAGCAATAAAGGGTTTACTAAAATAGATAATAGGGGGTGTAAGAAAACACAGGCATCTAAGAATTATTAGGCTTCATCACATGGACTAAATTCTCAAATACGGACAAGTGTTGGGTAAAAGAAATTGACATTTGAGTATGAGAAACTGTATGATTTTAGGAACGAAAAAAGTATGTAAGAATAGATCTATATGATGTTGTTTCCTCTCTGCCTACACCCACTTGGGATACGACGTGAGGGTATAACAATGTATATATCTGAGTAGACAAAGATACTACAGAGATAAATCATAAAGGATAATTATTTTTTACTTACAATGGGAATAAAAAAATTACAATGTAGGTAATGATAACACCATACACAACTTCTTTAAAGAGATCCCATACCAAGGTGCATTATAAATAATCAATACAAGATGTTTTTTTATTATCTTGTTAACAATATTACAATTAAGAGTAGATGTACAAGAGTAGTAAAGCATAATATAGTTTGGGGAAAGAGGATAGGTACACGACACAGTCAAGATAAAATATTTTTACCTTTCTCTAGCGTTATTGGCTTGCCGCCTCTCTTTTTCTCTAGCAGCCTTGGCCTGAGGATCCATATCACAATCATCTCCCTCGTCCGCACTCGAACAACTGTTATGCATACATATATTCATATTGGCTAAGTTTGTGTTAAACTTTAATAATTAATGTCAATTGTAGTGTAGCATTTATCAAAAGGTAGTTCAAAATCAATAACTATTTTATAGATATCGCATCAATAAAGCATAAAATATACAAAACCCCATTGTTAATGCTAAAATTAAGTTACCAAGACAAACCTTAAAGTCAATATAGTTCACTGAAAAATATTCTAATAGTTCCTAAATATTTGTCTTACTCTATATATTCAATTAAATGAACAATAAGCAGTAATAAAGAGACAAAAATATGCACATTATCATCCTCCAGACAAAAATGCACTCGCACATACAACACAAACCTGCCAACAATGAATAACAAACCCACAGCTGCCGGACACTTACCAAACAATAAGGAGACGTAGATGGAGACAAAGAGAGGCGACAGGCCGTCACACAGTCAAAGGATATAATATGTGTATGTGCAAGCAAGGCTTACTGTAACTACACACACCGTCAGTAGTCAAATGATGAGTATATTTGCAAATCATAATGATAGTGATAATCATTGATGGAATAAAAAGAGATTTACAATGTATACAGGCCAATATTGATATGTAATGTTTTCACTCCTATAGTTCACTAACAACAATAGATAATATACACATTCCCATAATGTGATAACATCATGCCTTTTATGTGACAAGCAAATATTTGACAATTATTTCAAATATCCAGACCTATAGGTGAAAAAAGCATAATATATACAACATACAGTGCACATGCGGAAATATCAATAATACCAATAACCAACTACTAAATCATTATTTTATTTTAATAGAAAAAAATGTAAATATCTACACAACTAACTACATACATGTAATAAAATACCTATTCCATTACATGTGTAATACATCATCTCACAGTGGATTACCTATATAATATGATGCAAATAATGTCATAACTTAAGATGGTCGTGATACAAATAAACTTGGGTAAAAATAAAGTTCATGCTACTTTTTGCCATCCCAGAAGAAACAGACAAAAACAATTTTTTTTTTGTGTTACAGATAGACCAATAAAGGATGACTATACAGACAATTATTTGGAGGACGTTGACCACCAATATAACCGAACAAAAATAAAAACTCTACCAAATTGACAGGACCAACATCAAGCAAAAAAAATACTCTCTATGTAAAAAAAAACACTAGTACGCAATGTGGGAAAGTAAAAGCATCAATACACTTATAGTTTTTTCAAAGTATATAACCTTGTTATTGAAGAGCCATGTAATATCCATACATTTTGATCCATTATTTTATTAAAATACTACTACTACTACTACTATACCATCACGGCACATCCCACAAGTGGGGTAGCCAGCAGACCAGCTGCATATAAAACATGCAAGCTGTCCTCTCCGTGCCAACATAAAATCAAGACATTCAGGATGGGTGGCAAACCTCATCGCCGAATTTAAGATGTAAAATGTCTTTTTCGAACACCTGCCTTTTACAGGACTCGAAAACTTATGGAGAAGAGTGGGAGACCAATTCTTTACCGGGTGCTCCACGGGATTTATTAAAATATATGTGTAAGAATCCCAAATTATAATCTATTGCTCAAGGAAGCACTAACCGCTTCTACACTAAAAGCTTTCATAGCATAGGAACACATTTTAAGTAATTTCCCCCCCCCCCCCCCAATTATTTGACACCTATATAGACAAGGCCACGTGGTTCTAAATGTTCTATAGCTATGCACCGTCCTAAATATTTTACAAACACTAGTAGGTAGGTATATATTATTAATTCAAAATGTTCTTACTTAAATAAATGCACAGGCTTTTTTCTGCAACACTACATTCAGTGTATACATTTATACGAGACTGCATTCATATGTTTGTTACATTATACCGTTTGCTATCTTACTATGTATTATCTATATTACTATTCTCATGCAGCACTGTAACATTCCACATGTCTACAGTAAATAAATGCACAGGCTTTTTTCTGCAACACTACATTCAGTGTATACATTTATACGAGACTGCATTCATATGTTTGTTACATTATACCGTTTGCTATCTTACTATGTATTATCTATATTACTGTTCTCATGCAGCACTGTAACATTCCACATGTCTACAGTAAATAAATGCACAGGCTTTTTTCTGCAACACTACATTCAGTGTATACATATACGAGACTGCATTCATATGTTTGTTACATTATACCGTTTGCTATCTTACTATGTATTATCTATATTACTGTTCTCATGTAGCACTGTAACATTCCACATGTCTACAGTAAATAAATGCACAGGCTTTTTTCTGCAACACTACATTCAGTGTATACATATACGAGACTGCATTCATATGTTTGTTACATTATACCGTTTGCTATCTTACTATGTATTATCTATATTACTGTTCTCATGCAGCACTGTAACATTCCACATGTCTACAGTAAATAAATGCACAGGCTTTTTTCTGCAACACTACATTCAGTGTATACATATACGAGACTGCATTCATATGTTTGTTACATTATACCGTTTGCTATCTTACTATGTATTATGGTCCCCAGGGGGCTCACTGTTCCAGTGAGTTACGGGTATGGCGCACCCGGGATACCTGAGCTGAGCGCTGATCTGTCCACAGATCCCTCCGGTCAGCGCCCTCCCAATCCTATACCCGCTTTCCTGTCAAAACTCCTTGTTCGTACCACATTTTAATCCATCACATATGTTCCATCATACCAATCCCAACCCAAGCCAAGGTGTAGAGCGACCCGTGCTGATGGCTGAATGGCACCAGGGTATGGTGTCTCAAACGGGGCCTTCAGGATACCTGGCGACCTCCTGGAGTAAGTAGCCTTACTGCATCATGCGGGGCTCTGATGCAGTGGACTTTTAGTTCCCTAGCTGCTCGTGGGACTCAAATGGAAAGAGAACTCAAAAAGAAAAACAAAAACAAGAAACCTAAGCAGGCTTGCCCTGCAAATACCAAGTCCGACGCGGGGGGTCGAGCGTCGTCGTCTGCTCCTGTGGATAGGGCGGCGGCGTCTCGGCCTTCAGGTCGGACAACAAAAGAACTGAGTAGTGCCTTTATTGGCAGCACCGGAAAGGCCGGGATTAGTGGTGGCAGAACCTCCAGCGGTGACAAACCCGGATGCTCCGGGACTGCTGGGGGCGATGTCTCCGCTAACAATACCGGAAAATCCGGGACAGAAGGTGCCGAAGCTTCCGCTAATAACATCACCGGACAAGTCGGGGCTGGTGTTGGCGAAACCTCCAGTGGCAATAAACCCGGGTTCTCCGGGGCCGCTGGGGGTGATACCTCCACTGGCAATACCGATAAACCCGGGACTAGCGGCAGCAATGCACCAAAGAGAAGCAAAAGGCCAGGGTGGAGGATGATGCCACTGCCAGCTCCAGGTGAACCTGGAGGTCGGGACGACCCGTTGACAAGAGGTCTCAGCGGGGCCCGAAAAAAGTGGTATCTCCGATACCTAACCATTGGGCTTGAACCAGAGGAGGCCAGAAAGAGGGCGATTGCGGGGAAGGTAACACCCGAACCACAAAACGCCGAAGGATCGTCTGAAGGGCATGCACCTGAAGAGATTAAAAAGAAGGCAATTGCAGAGGGGCCTGCACCCAAAGAGCAAAATGCCAAGAAGAGGCTGATGACTCCTCCAGAGAACCCAGCCTCAAAAAAGAAAAGAGCAGCTACACAGACCCAGGCTAGTACTAGGTCAACTGGGCAAGTCACCAGTTATGCAACTGCTCTTAAAGCAACAAGATTGGTAATCCTGCCAAATGAGTACCCAAAGGTCACCATAGACAATGAGGGTCTCACTAGGCTGGAAGACCTAATCTTGAAGGAGATGATGTCGGACACGACACCATCTCAAAGTAAAGTACAGTTCCGAAGCATACGCTTCAAACCAAGCATGCTCTTGGTGGACTGTGCTACCACATCAACATCTGAGTGGTTGAAGTCCGTGGTCGGGTCTCTGGGGGGATGGGAGGGGGCGGGGCTTAGGGCATGCTCAGAAGAGGATGTCCCGAAGGCATACACCGTCACCATCTTTTTCCCCAGAAGCCAAGACATGACCACAGAGGAAGTACTTAAGATGCTGGATAGGCAAAATGAGGGGCTCAACATCACCCTCTGGAGAATCCTTGCCAGCAAGAAGGATGGAACTGGCTGGCTCTTAAGTTTAGAGGTAGACCAGGCTTCCCATAGAAACATGTCGGAGAAGAGGGGAACACTCTTCTACCGATATGGAGAGATCCAAGTCCAAGGACTATGGAGGAAGAGAAAGGAAGAAGGCGGAACCACCATAACGCCTACCCCCCTGCCTGATCCTTCCGGGGGGGGCATCGCATTGGAGGGGACTTCCTCTGAGGGGATGCCTCACTCGGGGGAAAACAACATCGTAAGGATAGAGGACAACGCGAGCCTGCTCGCTAGTCCGAGTCCAATGGCGAGCTCGGGTGGGGAGGAGGAGGAGAATGATGTCGACAGGATGGAGGACGATGCGAGCTTGCTCGCGAGTCCCAATCCATTGTCGAATACAGATGAGGAGGAAGAACTCCTCTCAGCAGAAGAAGGGGAAAATGATACCCAAGATGTGGAAATGGCTCAAAAGTAAGAGGCGTGTACTCTAAATAGTAGATTATATATTAATATATATATATATATATATATATACAAGTAAATAAATAAAAATTAACACAAAATTAACAAATAATATCACCAGGATTGCTCAGGTAAACTTGCATCATGCTAGGGGAGCCTCTGCTGCCATTGCGAACATGTTTGCCAAAACTAACCTGGGAATTGTGTTAATACAGGAACCTTGGATTTACAAGGGACAGATCAGAGGTCTGTCTAGCTTGGGTGCTAAAGTAATCTGGGATATGAAGACTGACAAACCAAGAGCTTGCATCTTGATAAGGGACAATATTAAATATATGTCTCTGTCAGAATTCATGTCCCGCGATCTAGTACCCATCCGAGCAAGTATCGATATGGGTGATACATGTCGAGATATAGTAATTGCAACGGCATACTTTGACTATCATGGGCCAGCGCCACCATTAGAAGTTCAAAGTTTAGTAAATTATTGTAGTAATAACAACCTCCCTCTCATACTGGGGTGTGATGCAAATGCTCATAACACTGTGTGGGGGAGTAGTGATATAAACAGAAGAGGCGAAGAACTCCTAGAATTCATCCTGACTGAAAACCTAGATATACTAAATGTGGGAAGTGATCCCACATTTATCACTAGAATAAGACAGGAAGTATTAGATATTACACTTTCAAGTGGAAATATCAACGAAATGGTCAAGAGATGGAGGGTTTCGCAAGAGCCTTCTCTTTCAGATCATAAAATCATAAGATTTGATTTAGAAGGTCTATCTATTAAGACAGATCTCATCAGGAATCCCAGGAAAACAGACTGGGATGGATACATGACCAGTCTTAAGCATAACTTAGAACTGGTCAATTCAAAAGTAAAAAATCACTATGAACTAGAACAGGCAGTACAGGATCTAAATGCGGCAATTTTGGACGCATACGAATCAAACTGTCCTGTTCGAGAGAAAAGAAGCTGTAGGGAAGTGCCTTGGTGGAACAACAAACTGTCAAATCTGAGAGCCTCAGTGCGACGATTATACAATCGTGCTAAGGGGAGTGGAGACTGGCAGGAGTACACCGAAGCACTCACTAACTACAACAAAGAAATAAGAAAAGCAAAGCGGAAAAGCTTTAGAGATTTCTGTGAAAAAATCACGGAAACTCCAATAGCAGCCAGACTACATAAAGCACTGGCCAAAGGAGGTTTACAGGGACCATCGTCTCTCAAAAAACCAGATGGAAGCTACACTGAGAGTGAGGAGCAAAGAGCACTTTTGCTACTAGAAACTCACTTCCCAGGCAGTCAAACCGTCGAAGCAGACTTGGAGCACACAATGTGTTACAAATCTAAGAAAGAAGATTGGGAAATGACAAAAGCAGTCTGCACCCCGGGGCGGCTGAAGTGGGCCATAAACTCATTCCAGCCATATAAATCACCGGGAGTAGATGGCATTCTCCCAGTTCTACTTCAGAAGGGACAGGAAGAAATCTTTCCACATCTCCTAAGAATCATAAGAAGCAGCCTAGCTCTGGGGTACATACCCAGATCATGGCGTAGAGCACGTGTGACTTTCATTCCAAAAAATGGAAAGAAGGACTCGACCCTTCCAAAGTCATACAGACCCATCAGTCTCACATCATTCCTATTAAAGACGATGGAGAAAGTAGTAGACAACTACATAAGAAGCGAGCTACTGGATAAAACACCACTACATCCAAATCAGCATGCATACAGGGTAGGAAGATCCACGGACTCCGCCCTGTATGAGCTGACTGAGTTAATCCAGAAAAGCATCGACAATAAAGAAATAGCTCTGTGTGCATTCTTGGACATAGAAGGAGCTTTTGACAACACCTCCCACGAGGCAGTCGAAGAAGCGCTAAAGAAAAGAGGAGTAGGCAGCACAATATCCAGATGGGTAAAACATATGCTGGCCACAAGAACTGCGGAATCCAAAGTAGGAGATAGCAACATTCAAGTTACAACTACAAGAGGATGTCCGCAAGGAGGAGTCTTATCACCCCTCATTTGGAGTCTAGTTGTAGACGAAATACTCGGGAAACTCACCGAGCACAGATACCATGTAAATGGATATGCAGATGACATAGTCATCACAATCAGAGGCAAGTTTGAAGATGTACTTTGTGATTTAATGCAGGGTGCACTAGAACTTACAAGAAGATGGTGCATATCTGTGGGGCTGAAATTGAACTCAGGAAAAACCACAATAGTACCATTCACAAACAAAAAGAAACTCCAAAACACCAAGGAAATCTTTCTAGATGGAACTGTTGTAGAATGGAGTGATACAGCAAAATATCTAGGTGTAACACTAGACAAGAAGCTGCTGTGGAATAGACACGTCGACAAAATAGTCGAAAAAGCAACCTCTGCACTTATGATTTGCAGAAGGATAGCAGGTAAAAATTGGGGCTGCAACCCAAACATCCTGCTGTGGATGTATACAGTGATGATAAAACCAATCATCACATATGGAGCCATTGTATGGTCAAGTAGAACCAAACTTGTTACCACGAGGAAATTACTCGATAAGGTACAAAGGTTAGCATGCTTATGCATAACAGGAGCAATGAGAACATGTCCAACGGCAGCCATGGAGGTGATCCTTGATCTCTCACCGCTCCACATGGTAGTGGAGGAAGCTGCAAAGAAGACGTATCTCAGACTTAAGAAGACAGAATCAACGAGGGTAAATCGCATCAAAGGAGAAGAAATTCTAAATGACTGCGCATACCTCATTGATCTGCCAGCCGATCTAATGATCAAGAAGTTCAGTTTCGAGAAGAATTTTGCCATCAAACTGAGCACAAAGAAAGAATGGGACGAGGATATTATACACTCTCTCAAGAATGGAACCATCGTATGGTATACGGATGGATCCAAAACAGAAGAGGGAACTGGAGCAGGAGTCTACGGGCCGCGCACCGAATACTCTGAAGCAATGGGAAAATTCCCAAGTGTCTTCCAAGCACAAATATATGCTCTGGAAAGATGTATCCAGTTCAATCTCGACAGAGGATACAGTAAGCAACATATAGCTATACTATCTGACAGTCAAGCAGCTATTAAAGCATTGGGTTCAAACATCATCAACTCCAAGATGGTTTGGACATGCCTCCTCAAACTTAACGAGTTAGGCAAGAAGAATAAAGTCACCCTCCTCTGGGTACCCGGACACATCGGGGTTGAGGGAAATGAACGAGCTGATAAGCTGGCAAGAAAGGGTGCGGCAACGCAACTCTATGGACCAGAACCATTCTGTGGTTTGGGACATACGTTTTTCCAAGAGGAAATTAAAAAGAAAGGGAGACAAGAAAGAAACGAACTATGGAAGAATCTCCCTAGGCTTAGGCAAGCCAAGGAACTGCTCGGAGGATATAACTCCAAAAGGGCCAAGACTTGCACTAACCTAAGTAAAACAAGTCTCAAGACAATAACAGGCTTCCTAACGGGTCACTGCAGACTCAGGGAACACCTACGCAAACTGGGACTTGAAGAAGATGGCACCTGTAGATTTTGCGAAGAAGAGGCCGAGACTCCTCGACATCTCTTGGCGGACTGCAATGCTGTGGGATTCGCAAGAATCAAAACCCTAGGCAGGCACTGGGTAGAAGTGGAGTCTCTCCACACCTTGGACCCCCTCAAGATCCTGGACTTCATAAGATGTCTAGGACTTGAGGGTTCGCTTTGACTGGTAACACCGGGAAAGCTAAGTAGGGGGAGTACAATAGATCTTATAGGTCGCGGTGCATACCATACCCCATAATATAAAATAAAAATAAAAATAATACTATGTATTATCTATATTACTGTTCTCATGCAGCACTGTAACATTCCACATGTCTACAGTAAATAAATGGAAACATGACAGGCATCTAGTTAGTAGGAAAGGGAAGTGACGTATAATGTGATATGTTTTTGAATATGGGTGTGGGTGTGACAAGTTGGTTTGTTTGTTTTTTTTATGATTAGGGTAAGGTTTGTTTGTTATATTCACCTCTCCCTGACGTTGTTGGCCTGACGCCTCTCCTTTTCTCTGGCTGCTTTAGTGTCCGGGTCTCCACCATCGTCCCCTTCATCAGCACTCGAACAACTGTTGGTTGTATTACTTTACACTCTCATCATGTTCCTTACACATTACACTATATCACTCATTCCTCACAAACACACACTCACAAAACCCTGCAACCTATAGCCTATATATAGCCTATGACACATTACAATTCTCTTCACACTGAGATATAAACCCTTCAATTTGTACATTATCTATGTCCCTATATCTAACTCTCGATATCAAAGAGAGAGGTGAATATTGTTATCTTTTAGAAGTGTACCAACTCAGAAAGACACAACAAGAGTAATTAAATTTATGGCAACTGTAGGAAAATAGGATGAGAATGGGAATAGACACAACAATATGTTTGTACAACATATAGCTCATTCAAAATATTCAGTCAAAAAGGTCAATACAATGTGCAGCAACGTGCAGTGAAGTGCAATATGCACTATGAGTTACATAAGTAATTTTAACTTTTGCCTTTGAATAAACTATACAAATATTGATATTGAATACAAGCCTGATTACTGAATATTCTATGACGTGGGTGCACAACTACTTACTAAATAAAGGATACAGTGAGGAGTTACTTAGGAAAGAAAACCAACACGTGTTATACCATGTGCATGTGTGTGAGGGGAGGTGGGAAGTGGAGGAGTAGGCTGGACAGCAACAAACTGGATGTAAAGCTAGTATTAGTGAATGTAATGTAATATAGTATTATGTTATATATGTGTATGTGTGTGTGTGTGCGTTTGTGTGTGTGTGCGTTTGTGTGTGTGTGCGTTTGTGTGTGTGTATAATATTCACCTCTCTCGCATGTTGTTTGAGTGACGCCGAGTGGAGTCACGTACTTCCTTGTTGCCAGGTTCCTCCCAGCTCATATTGGACACAGAATCAGACCTTCCTCTACTAGAACTGCACCCCTCATTTCCAGCGCCCACACTAAATATTATATATATATATATGCTCATATCTTTAATATCTTTAACAAACTAAACATTTCACTCAAACTGCACAATGATTTGTACTATATTTCATCTATACCATAAACTACAAGACAAAATACCAATATAAGTAACACATCTTGGCGTATGCCTGATGTTAATTCCATGTTTAATGATAAAACAAAGAGATCATCACAAATCACAACAGAATAAATTGAAATCAAAATCTAATTTGCATGTAAGTTTAAACTGTACAAATGACGAGACCTGATTGTGCTTATAAGACAAGTAATGTATTATTGAAGACTACTCACTATCTCCGACTTCTCTTGGTAGCAGAAGGCTGTCCTCTGGAAGCTGGTCCAGCTCCCCCACTTGCTGCCCCAATGACGCTACCTGCTGAAGACGATGAAGAAGGAGCACCCACATTATCAAGGACTGACGTTGGCGGTTGCTTTTGGTCTAACGATGAATCTGGTGGCTCTTTACGTTTCTCTGAATAAAATAAAAAAGCAATATATTCATTTTATCGGACAAGGATATTATTATTAAATTGTATATACTGAAATATCACAAAGCAAGAAAGAAGCAAGTGAAAGTGATATAAAAATTAATATTACTTGGATTAACTGAGTGAAGCCTCTCTATTTTGATAGGGATATCTCCTTGTGGCTGGAGGTGGTGAGCTGAAGGCACTACGGCGGGGTGAAGGCGACCTAAATAAAACATACACATTTACATTCACATAAACACATTTTATGCATTATATTTGTAACAACATATCTAATTAATAAATAATTAACAATCACCTGCTTGAGGTGGTGCATGAAGGCCAGGCGATGTCAGGTCTGAGGTGATGTATTCAGCACCCAGCAATGACAAACCCAACTGGGATTCCGCGTGGTTTCTCAATACGTTTATTGCGTCGTCCAGTCTTTCTTCCATACGGGTACCCTACGACAACATATTAATGAAAGTACAAGTTGCAACAATATGTAATACATACATACATACTGAATTAGTGTTTGTTACAATACTCCACTAAATGCTACTAATAACAAATGGAGACCAGGAACTATGCAGGAATAAAATAAAAGAGGAACAAAAAAAAACAAACTAATTTATCACAAGATTGTGTTAAAATAATTTTAAATCAATGGATGGTGCATATCAGTGCATAAAGGTTTATGAATGCCTTTTGTACAAATTTATTTTGACAATTATTATTACTTATGTGTTTGTTATTATTACTTATGCACTTGATGACATATTGTTGTTGCATGCAAAATTCTATAAACTATTTTATTTAGAATTTCAAAATAAATAATCAAAAATTGCTATAAAAATTATACATAAACGTGTTTCAAACTGATTCTGCAGACTATTTTATACAATTGAATTTTGCACAGAGCTGTCACATAAAATACTATCTGTTAAAAATATTTTTATTAAATGCAGCGCTCCCATATAAGGGTCAAATTGTTATTTCTTTTCAAATGAAATACTCACTATCCTAAAGTGTTGAAAGTATTACTCAATTCTTCAATAATTATATCCATACAATAACTGCTTGTACAAACTATAGACATTTATCACATAAACAATCTGTTACTTGATAGAGCTGACGAAAATACATTGATACAATAAACTCAATTATTAAAAATTCCCATTATGGATGCTAGGACTATATTTAAGTGAGATTGTTTACTATTAGAGGTTTACAGAATACAAAGTAATTGAGACCACCGTGATAGTTAAAATACATTTATCTATGTGACTCTTTAAGGTAATAATTATAATACAGTTGACTACTTAAACCTAAGACACAATGTGTGTATAGAAGGCTTGACAATAGAGTAAAGGTTGTTAGTGTTGTGAGGCTGGTTAGCAATGGAGTGGTGAGTCACAAATATAAACAAACACTACTCACGGGTACTTCTGAGTGGTCTCTGAGGAAGCCAATAGCATCATCTACACTTTGCTGCTCAGGAGGAGCTGCCGCCTGGCCATCCCAAGTCCGATACAAAACCAAAAATAAAACAAAAACAAAAAAAACCCATGCAGAAAAACAAAGGAATTGCAAACAATATTTTACTAAAATAATGAGTTAAATAAAACATTAAAAATAAAAAAAAACACACACACTATGGCATATGGGATCTTATTTCATAAATTATATACAAACAATAAAAAAGTATAAAACCTAGATAGACATTGTAGTAGGGTCCATGATGAAATATCTAAATGCTAAAGACAAGCGGCAGTTGTTATGAGTTAAGTGATCAACAGGGGCCTATCCTATACATTCTGATCACAACAAGGCACAAGCGATGGTTTATATGTAGATATACAAATGTGTGTTGTTGCATTGTACATAATATTATTGCATTAACTATACACTCTGTTTCACTCTCACTGCAGTGTTTGTATGTGTGATATGATGATAGAGAGACAGAGATAAGAGTGAGCATCTCACCATAATGTGTTGCTGCTGAGAAGGCTGCCCGCTGAAATGCTGTGGGGGAGGGATGGTACCATTAGAGAGCTGCGCTGTTCCTCCTGTCTGGATGGGTGACACTGAACTTCCACATACCACCCACGGTGAAGGCTACAATCATTGAATATCACCTGTATTTTTAACATGTTTTCATACTCCTCCATTCCTTGCATCGCATACATTCCATATTAAATAACACACCTCACATTCCTTGCATCGCATACATTCCATATTAAATAACACACCTCACATTCCTTGCATTGCATACATTCCATATTAAATAAACACCTCACATTTTACTAATACTTTTTTTGAAAAAACATTAGCCATTTATTTAATAAATAAATAAATATAAACATCATTTAAATATTTGTAGTACATTTGAATATAACCAAAACTTTGATAAAATACATTTATTAGTCATGTAGGCAAATATTAACAAATCACTATTTGTTAAGTTAAGTGGTAAGAGTTCATAATAAGATGTGACATGACATAAAGAGTGTCTTAAGATATTATAAGTAAATGATGAATGTTATTTGAGTGTACCTGTGACTGTCCATTTGGTTGATGCATTGATGGTGGTATCGAGTGCTTGATGTAGTGTGGAGGAGGACTGTTGACAGGTGTGGAGGGATTGCTGCCATATGATGATATGCTGTGCTCACCTCCACCTCCACCTCCACCACTGCCAGTACCACCAGGGTACATCTGTAACACACACACACATCATCACTTCAGATTAAAAAAAAACAGAAATTCTCTCTCTTAGCCTTTATCTCTCCTTTTGGGAGCATAAGGCAGAAACCAGCCTCCATTCAAAGCATCTCTGCACCAATTGAGTCATCTCTTACTGCAACATTTCTAGCGCTCTGATGTCGTAGTAACTTTGCTGTCTAAAATTTATGTAATTAATTAAATCTAATTTCAAACTATATTTAAATTAACGAAAGATGAAACTGTGGAATGGAAATTATAATGAAGATGAAATCCACCCAATGCATCACACATTCATATTTTGTTTTGCAATAGGTTTGTCTGAAACGTTAATTGAGTTGAGATGTGGTGATGATAACATTATTATCGTACATTGCAACAAAATTACCATGTAGAATGGAACTAACTCAATATATTTTTTTACAAACCTGCCTCAGAACACACTCAAGTAAATTACATTTCTTATTAATATTTCTAGAACATGTGTAGTTAGGTTAAGTTATGTATAGTTATATATTTGTAGTAGTAGTTAAGTGTGATTTTGTTGGAAATAAATAAATTAAAATAAAAAATAAAATTGATAATAAATTGGATGTGATTGGTAGCTGGAAGAGTCTCGAACTTTCAATTGGGAGTTTCCAGGTCCAATTCCTGCTATTGACCTACTTCACTATCATACAAGCTATCGCTTAGTGTGAGGTTATTTGGATGTATTAAGTAGCTTGGGATCGAAATGGAACATATCCATTTGTAATAATAATAATAGAGGATTGTGTACTTCCACATTCCTTTACAACCCGTATCACGTATAAGATGATAATAATAATAATAAACTTTATTGCACAATTCGTCGGTAGCATGGAAGTAGAGTCTCGGCCTCGTGAACATGGGGTCCGTGGTTCGATACCAGGTGCCGGCAAACTCCCCTTTCACGACACAAGCTTTTAGTAGCTTACTGTGAAAGGTGTATAACGTTGTATTTATTGTCATAAACCCAGATATATATTTAAAAAAAAAAATACATATTTAAAAAGTTATAAAATAATGTGATACAAATAAATGATATTGTATAATGGGCAAGTTTATCACAGAAACGATATCTTCCAACTAACCCATTTAAGATACCTAAAAAAATTTTTCAACACTTCCAGAAGTTTAATTTATCGACCGACGGTTCTTGGTGGAAGTTCATATTAATAATTTATTAATAAAACACAATATATAGTCGTGTTTTAATTGGAACAAGTATTAGAACTTCCATTTTGTGGAACATATTTAAATTGTTTATTAATCAAAATAAAATAAAACCCATCAGACAAAACAGTTGTGCAAAACAGAGGATCTCCTGGTACCAAAGAATTGCTTCTGATCAATCAGGTCATATGTGTACAGAACAAGTGAGACATTACAGGCATATCATTTCAATGGTATGGATTGATTATAAAAAAACATTCTGCTTCGGTTCCTCATTTGTGGCTCATCAAGGTATTAGAAACTAAATTTAAATTACAATAAAAAAGATCTTAAAACTTTGTATAGTAAATTAGAAAACAAAAGTTAATGTAAGCATATTTAACACTAAGCCTACCTATCCTACACAAAAAAAGATTTGGTACCTTCTTTTCCCTAATAAGGTAAGCCATTTACTATATGCTTAATACTTTCATCAGAAGCCAACCAGAATTTATGTCAAATTCGTCCGGTTTTTTGGGCATGTATTGAGTAAATCTACAATGTGCTTTTGTTGTAAATAATCGTCAATCTAAAGAAAAAATATGCTCTTGGTTTATAACAGTTCTGACTATTTTTGATAAATGTGTACCAAACAGATAAAAACGAACTCATCGTTTCGTAAGCGTTGGCTTCGTTGACTTCTATTGTCAAACTGAATCTCATAACATCTGTTTAATCATTTCGGCTCGTGGTTATCGAGAGAAATAACAGATCCCATTCTTGTTCCATAAATATGATAGATCCATATTTTTAGCCTCATATGCGCTACGCTACATGCATATAGAAGTCTAATAAATGCATTTAATTTTGCAATAGATAAATCAAAACGTCTCAAATTTAATTTATTTTCTTACATATCCAATCATGCTATGACCAATAATCAAGGAAAATGCCAACCCAACCTTTATATTTTGTCTAGCACATCCTATTAGCCCTTATATTTTAGGTGGCGGCAAACTCCCCTTTCACGACACAAGCTTTTAGTAGCTTATTGTGAAAGGTGTATAAGGTTGTATTTGGGTACTATACTATACTATACTATACCCTCACGCCGTGTCCCAAGCGGGGTAGGCAGAGAAAACGGAACGCCAAACAGATCTATCTCTACACACTTCCTTCGCTTCCTCCACATTCATACAGTTTCTCATACACGCACGTCGGTTCCTCTTACTCAACACGCGGCCGTCCTTGAGAATTTGATCCACGTGATCAAGTCACGTGGTTCTCGGACGCCCGCGTTTCCTCACACCCTTTCTTTCAGATAAGTATATCCTCTTTGTCATTCTTACCTCGTTCATTCGTTCAACATGCTCAAACCAGCGTAGTTTATTCACGCGCATTCTGTCCACAACACTCTTCTTGCATCCGCTCATTCTTCTAATATCCTCATTCTTCACTCTATCACGCAGCGTTTTACCAACCATTCTTCTCAACGATCGCATCTCTACTGCATTTATTCCACTTTCGTCCTTCTTCAACCACGTCCATGTCTCGCTTGCATACGTAAGGTACCAGAATGGTATTGTGCACCAGCATTTTAGCCATGTTCGACACATTGCCATTGCTGACAATGGGTCGAAGTGCACCGTTTACTCTAGCACCGGCCACTTTCCTTCTTTCAATGTCCCTATCGCATCTTCCATCCCTCGTAAACATACTTCCCAAATATACATACTCACTTACTTGCTCCAAACATTCGTCACCAACTTTGATCTCGCAAATCGTTTTTTCATTCTCTCTTTCAAACACAAGAACTTTCGTCTTCATAACATTCATTTTCAAACCATTCAAATTGCAACTATCATACACACACATATTGTATTTGGGTTTATAAACAAAATCCAGATATATCTTTTAAAAAAAATTCAAGAAGTAAAAAAAAGTTGTGAATAATGAAAAATGGGTGTATATATTTTATTACGAAAAGTCAGTAAGTCATATGATACAGTAATTTTGTATACAAGAAATTCTAAAATAAATGGAAAAAAAAACACTAAATCAAAAAACAGATTAGTTTGACAATGACTTTATATTCTTTATTCTTTTTATTCTCTAATATAAGTCGAAACCAGGTCACTACACAATAAATTTTTGAAGTAAAACTTAAATTAATTGTGTTTTTTTCCATATACATGGAGTTTTACAAAATTAACGTCGACTCAATAAATTGTAAAATAAATTTCAAATATCATTTGACAGTGTAGGTTTAGTGTTAAATAGCTTACTTTTAATAATGAACAAATATATGATAGATATATGGAAATCCAAATCTCTCCATGGACGATTGTATCAAGTATTAACATCTCAAAGTTTATATTGTAGATTCAGTCCATTGGCTGAGACTTTTGGCAAAACTGAAAGATTTGTGTGTGTTATTCAAAATCAAGTAATAGTTACAATTATTCAAAATTCATAATAAAACAAAATATAACGAATAGATGCAGTGCATGTTACCAGGAAGAAGACATATTAAGATACATTTTATCTGGATGTTCTCTTCCTTCATAAATTTAATAGGATTGGACTGTTTTGGAAAATGCAGTTTTATAGAGCTTGATTGATACAAAGAATATTTCTACATATTTAGTGAAAAAAAAATTGGATTTGTCTACTTTCAAAAACACATTTATGCATAAAGACTTACAGCTTGTAAAGAGGCTTTGGTGATCATGTCAGAAGCTGGTGAAGGCTGTCCACCTCCGCCCCGAAAACTAGACATAGGTGGCAAGGGCTGCTGTGGAGGGAGATCTCCTCCTAGCGCCTCCACTACACCATGTCCTGGGATTCCTAAAACACGTGACGTAATAAATATACACATACAGATATATTATTTTGGCTCATCACTATACACAGAAATTACAAAACATTGTGATGATATGCATTGTGATGTGGCGAGATTATCACCTATATACACATGTAGTCTTCCATGTCTTCCATCTGACCACAAGCAGAGATCCTCTATCCGTAGGGTAGGCCCAGCATGAGTATAGCGAGTGAATCGTGTCATCACATTTATATGGAATATAACAAAACTACAATACAACCATACAAAAAACTCACATCACCTGCCAAGATCAATCTTTCATTTTCATTCTTTACTACTGCAACCTTTCACACGCTATCCCAGAACTCTTCCTATTTTGTCTCCATGGCATCATTTCCAGGACCATACCCAATTATGAGTAAAATCCTAGCCATCTCCACCTTAAAGAAGATTGACCTGGGGCCTACACATTCGAATCCTTTCATAGATCTGCTCATTCTTTCTGTTAAAAATGCACAATAGTATGTACATTATTGAATAATGATAATAAAATCATGTGTTTACCAGGTGACATGACATAGGGATCATGTTGGAGGTAAGTGGAAGATGGCTGGTAAGAAGTATAGGGGGGCCAATCTGCACTTCCGCCTCCACCCCCGCCCCCTCCGCCAGGTCCCCCATAGTACCCCCCACCAGCCTCCTGATGGTATGAAGTGCTTCCCACTGCTGCACCCTTTGGAGAAGAGTACCGTGATGGGGAATCTTGACCAAATTCATCTGAACCATACTGAAACACAGAAAACAAAGCTTTAAAATCAGGTTCACATAATTGAGAATCATGTTTACTTGTTACATATACTTAGATTTTTATATTCATGGCCCGATGAAATTTAGCAGTTACTTATGATCTATTTGATGTACTTCAGAAGAATCACATGTTCTGGGTGAAATGTTCAAAGGTTTGTAATATACACATGCCATCAACAAATGAATCAATATACCAGCCTACTGAAATATAAAAAGTAGGAATAAATAAATACCTATAGGTATAAAATAATAATTATTATGTGGATAAGTAAGTACAATACATCTTTATTGACATTCAAGTAAACCCCTCTCCTCTCCTCCCCTCCCTAGTTTGTTGAGGTTGCATAATATTTAATGCTGAGAGATTTTAGATGACCAAACACTTCAACCTTGTATATAATATAATATATGTACATGTATGTATATTTCAAACATGGATTGGATGGAGTGAAGTTCGAGAAGACGAATCATTATTTTTATAGTGTCGTAATTGTGGTGAACCTATTGTTTATAGGGTTATTCGAAGAAAAATTCTCAAGGATCTTAGATTGAGCGGAAAATATAAGTGTAAATATAAGTACACATTCGCTGTAGTAGACAAATATTGGAGCGGGAGATAGACGTAGAGAGCCAAAGATATGGATGTATGTATGGCTCCCTCTGATGTAATATCTAAAAAAACTGACATTTCGAATGCAAACGATGGAAGGCAAATATGCACGAAGCTGTCCAGATATTCGAAAAATTGGAAAATTGTGTCTCCATGTATAGTTGCCAAATGTGTGGAGGGGTTTACAACATGTAACAACCTTGCATTTCTTTTGGATAGTATTTAATGAAAGTTGAGAAAAAATATGAAAACACTTAATATAATTTGTTAGACTATATGCAAATTTATTTAGGGCGAACATGTTAATCGAAAATTGCCATACGATATATTTAAAACGAGCTGCATTTTATTTATTTAAGCTGCTTATGAAATCAAAAATATTTTCAAAATACATGTGGTCAGCAGCCGGGTGGTATTTTTCGATTTTTTCAATACTTAAATAGAAAAATTATGAATGAAAATTGTTCAGTCATTCATTCTAAGTTTATAGTTGCTCAGTTAGTATTTTCAGTCGCCCATTTTTTTCAAGCTCGGTTAAAAAAAATACACAAATTAGTCGAGCAAATAGTATTCAGTTCACTGTTAATCGACCATTTGGTTTTTTTTGTCAGTTACACATATAAAATATTTACTATTTCTTTTTCCTTTCATTATAAATGTCCTACTGAAGTAGCCATACTCAACTTGCGGCCGCGTGGGTCCGGCGGGCTGTATTGTAAGGGTGCTATAGTATTGTGGGCTAAATTCTGCACTTAGTTAAGTGACTATTGAAAAAGTAGACAAAACCTCTTCTAAAAGTTACAAAATAAAACAATATGATTACAATATGCATTTACATTGAAATACACGCCCGCATACAATATAATACATAATGTTTATTACAGAAATCAAACAGATTTAACATTAAAATTGTGTAATACAGGGGCTAGTTAAACACAGCAGTATTACGGAATACAGCCCTGTCAAGATCATATAAAAGATCCCAACGAGCCTTTTGATACAATCCTGACACTGCAAAAATTGCTAAAAACAATATCGCAAAGGTTGCTGGTGCCTGCCGAGAAAATAAAATGAAGTGTCTCCGAGGGGGTGTCGGGACTAAGACAAAACACTCATGTCGTGAAAGACGGTAGCGGAAACCACAGTAGCAAGCAAGCAGGGTGTAGGTATAGGGTACCTACTTAGCATTATAGTACTACACCGGAGAGCTGAATATACATTCATAATAATACACAATATACATTATTATATTCGATACATCCCCTCACTCATACCTACCTATAATATTATAGTACAGTAATATTATGGTACAAGACACATACACACATACCTATACCACGCACGCAGGTATAAAGTATAGTAAGATGTAGGCGCGTAGGTGCACCGCACCGCACACCACATACGGAACACTACGAGTATATATACCTACTTATTGTCAAACATAATTGTGTATTATAAAGTTGTTATCGCAAATAATAGATTCAAAGGGATGTACCTACATGATGTTATATAAGTAGGTATACAATAGTATTTACAGTAGCACGTATCTATTGCTTAATTAATACATTTAATATGACATACCTCTTTACAAAGGGGCAGTGTTGAAGTCGTGGGATCAGCATTTTCCGATATGTTACAAGACATTTTGTTCTTGGTAATTTTATTAGAAGATTTTTCTCCAACGTTGGGCTGGATTTTATTTTTCTTTGGTCTACCGAACCGAAAATTATCAAATTTAGAATTCTGAGAAGCAAATCTGTATTGCGTAGTTCCTAGTGATAGCTTAGTACCGCGGACCGGAATTATTTCACTAACAAAGCGACGATGGTCGACAGAAGCAAAACACTTGACAGGATAAACGGGTTGGTTGTAATTGGAGTTGATGGAAATAAGTTGACTGCCACCATGTGGAGGCTGGGATCTTGGGCGGTGATTGGCTTCGTACGTGTTGCTAATATCCAGAATGTAAGGCTGATTTCCACTGCATCTTTCCTTCGTCACACCGATGCTACTGCTGGTCGTGGTTTGATATATATTATCGCTGATACTCTGAACACTCTCCGGGAGAATGACATCTTCCAGAGACATATTACAGTGACGATGTGGACTGAGATTGGGAGACGTGTGAGACTGCCGTTCATTACTCCTTCCAATAACATCTTGTGGAAACAGATAAACATCATTGTCACTTCCACTACTTAAATCTATCACACTTGTCACTGAACTCATATTGACATTACTACTTTCAAAAAATAAATAATCCTTGATATTTTCTATAAACGATAATGCACAAGATATACTCGTCTCTAAATGAGTAACCTAAGACGGATATAGACGGACTGTTTATCAAATGAGACCAAGTTACAAGAATTAGCATTGGTTTTCCAGGTAGCGCGAACATCCTGGGAAACCCCATCCCAAATATGGATCTACGTTATTCAGGAAGACAACAATACTGCAATAAACAATAAAATGTTGTGTCGATAATAATAATAACAATAACAACGTGACACAATAGTACAACGTGACAAACACAGTGAAACAATCTTTTTATTTCCCCGCCCGCCTGGGATGATAATAAACTTATACATACCTACTATTTATAAATTATATTTGACTATAAATTATTAGATAGGCTCAAGATCTCGCTTAACAGTGAGAATTATAGGTACGTGGTTTAAAATTAATTGAAATAGTATGCAATATGTAGATACCAATCAACTCATTCTAAATCAAATGAAAATACGTTTGGTAAAAATGCGACAAGACTTTCATTTCCTTAATTATGTAACTTTTTTACCCAATATCACAAGAGTTTACTTTGACTTACAGTATAATGAGATCGAGTCAATTTACAGTAGTGAGTAGAGCAGCAAAACGTAATACAGTATAAGAATTAACAATTTATTATTAGACATTATTGTAAGTTCTGTTAGTCTAACACTTCTTTTATAATTGACTGTTTGATTCTGCAAAAAAATGTAAAATAAAACACTTATTAGTTGAAAATCCATTATAATTACATCTCATATAGACCTCCCTCCTAACAAACCATAAAATATTTTTATCAAAAATATTTGCAAAAAAAAATAATACGTACACAGTGTTATCGTCGGTACTACCTAATATTTTTACACCATGGCCGCTGTAAAATCTATTCTGTACAAAAACAATGCTTGTAACTATCCTGCCTATGTCTAACCATAAATCACTCAATTATTATTACGTAGATAATTATGTGTATAACAGGGAATGCTAAAGGTAGACAAAGCAATCATAATATTATTATAATTATACATAACTATAATATTGTATATATATAACTTAATTGAATGATTAAACAAAGTAAGGGAAATAACCTAAGTACATAAAATAAAGAATGTTAAAGTGCTGAGACAAACTAAGGTTAAAAAGTAGTTCAGTCTGCCTTGGTACGGGCTCATACCTAATAAGGTAGACTTTATGACATTTTTTGTGTTAAATTATGTTTAACAAATTAATGAATAAATAAAATAAAAATAACTTAAAAATTTGTAAATATGAGTCTAATTATTGTATCGTATATTTTCGAGGACGTGTAAATCTTAACAGAAAAAAGTAGGCACTCCTATACATTTGCGTTAATTGTTATTCTACATCAAATTAGTAAACATGAGAAGAAATACAACGATAATGAAATCATTCGTTTATCAAATCAATGAGAAGTATGTAATTCGCGCAATTTTGACAGCGGAGCGTAAGATTACTGATCAGACCACGTGTACCGCTAGGTTTGTAAGACAAGACAGCTGTTGTTTGAGCGCATCGGACACTAGTGTGGGTAAAGTACACTCAATCTCAATACTGTAATAGGTATTGACCGCTCGCCTCGGGCATTTAACAGTTTCAACTCGCTTCAAAACAGAGAGTAATCAAGTACCAATATGCTGCACATTACATATAACTAGTCACAACCGAATACCGAGTGTTCGCTTAAGAGTTAAGGATAAGACTGGCGATTGTCAACTGATCGTACTTCCGTGCAAGCCTCACCTATTTTGCTAATATGTAGTACCTACCTACCAATACTGTATACTGAGTTTTTATCACCAAAAACCCTAATAGATTGTTTATTATCTGCATCGATTGCGAATTTTAATTGATATAACAAATTAACTCGCAAAAACATAACTGTTTAGGACAAGTAATGACTACTAAATTAAGATAAATAAATTATAAATGTATCAGTCTAAGGCAGGCCTGGGCAAACTTTTTTGCTGAAGAGCCAAATTAGATAATATTTCAAATTAGTCGGCGGGGCACCTATGGGGCCATTCATTTACTACGTAAAACAATTCAGTAGATGGGGGGTCGACCATGTCTTATTTTCTCTTACATGGTTGTGGGAGGGAGTCTTGATAATTATTAATAATAATAATAATAATCTTTATTGCGCAAAATTAGCATACAAAGAATAAAAAAAAACATGACACCATTACCATTGAATACATAATTTTGTGCAATGGGCGAGTTTATCGCTGAAGCGCAATATCTTCCAACTAACCCATAAGACATAATTCTTACGTAAGATCGCAAAAAATATGCAAAATTAAATTTTTATTGATTTGAAAAAAAATAATGGAAAATTAAGTAATCTGGAAATAATCACGCAGGCCGCAGTAGTTTGTCCGGGCCCGGTCTAAGGTAAGTACTTATATAAAACATGGAATAATTAATTAACAAATTAGAAACAATATTAATTATGTGTTTGTGTCACATATTTCCTACTTAGATAAATAAATCACTAACCTATACTACACACGCGAGTTGGAAAAGGAATCCTTTGGACGATTAACTAAAAGAAATATTTAAATATAGATGAGAGTTTTTTCTAGAAAACTAAGGTCAAATTTTCACATTGCTTTTAGTTTTTGTACGAGTAATTTTCGGGCCAGCAAATTCTGTTGCACTGAGAGAAAATCTGATAAAAATTACAGCACCCAACACTGTAGATAAACGATGTGCGGAAGTCGAGTATTGAAAATTAACCTACCTATTTATATAAGGGAACTAATTATTTGTACGGCTATTAATTAATCCATTCGTTCGGCAAGAAAAAATCAGCATTTAAGTCATTTATTTGCACAGCAAACAATGTTTTCATCAGCAATAAATAAAAAATAAGCGCAACACTTGTTTTATTTATTACAAGCGTATGTAACCCGGCCTCGCTCGGGTTTAATTAAATAGAATACCTTGCAAATACATGGGTTAAAACAACAAAATCTTATTGAAAAAAAACGGAGTAAGCACTTACGTGGATAAAAGAAGTAAAAAGCTCTTCCCAATGAGAAAACTTAATTTTTGACTCCCTACATGCCCATAGCTTAGTAACAATAAATAGGTAGGTACCTACATCATAAAAAGCATTGCAAATCTCTAAATGAAAAATTTTGAAGTTTGATACCTCACATGCCCATATTTAGGTAAAAAAAATAGGTAGGTACCTACATCGAAAAAAGTGCTGAAAAACTCTTCCCAATGAAAAATCATGAAGTTTGATACCTCACATGCCCATACTTAGGTAAAAAAAATAGGTAGGTACCTACATCGAAAAAAGTGCTGAAAAACTCTTCCCAATGAAAAATCATGAAGTTTGATACCTCACATGCCCATACTTAGGTAAAAAAAATAGGTAGGTACCTACATCGAAAAAAGTGCTGAAAAACTCTTCCCAATGAAAAATCATGAAGTTTGATACCTCACATGCCCATATTTAGTTAAAAAAAATAGGTAGGTGCCAACATCGAAAAAGTGCTAAAAACCTCTTCCCATTGAAAAATCTTGAAGTTTGACACCTCAGATGTTCACATTTATGTAAAAAAATAATAAGTAGGCACCTACATGGAAAAAAAAGTACTAACAACCTCGTCCCGATGAAAAAGCTTGAAGTTAAGAAATTCCACATATTGGTAGGTACCTACATGGAAAAAGTGCTAAAAACCTCTTCCAAATGAAAAATATGTGAGCTCGACACCTCGAAAGCTCATATTTTATTTAGAAAAATAGGCGGGTACCTACGTGCAAAAACTACTAAAAACCTCATCTTAATGTAAAAACTCGAAGATTGTCATCCCAAATTTCTATAAGAAAAAAAGGGTAAACATCCCTTTTCGTGAAAAAATTTTAGGCACATAAATGTTAAAATATTATAATTGTCCACATTCGAATTTGTATTTTTGGTTTGCAGTGCATAAATGGGTATTTGCTATGAAATTAAAAAAAGTCAAGAATAAATTGTCATATAAGTATTTACTCTTTATTCCCAAAAAACCTTAAAAATGGATTATCTGCATCCTTTAATATTTCTGAATATTTTACTATCAAATATTTCATAATTTATGTAAAAAATATTAGGTGAAAATAAATAGGTTCCCACTCATTGAAAATCATTTAACATTGTTTATGGATTTTATAGGTAAAACTATTATTATTCTACAGTATAGTTTTCTATGGTTTCATAATGTCTTCCATTATGAAAATAGCCCAATATGTCAAAAATATGCAATTTTTATTCACGTAATTCAAGAGCTTTTCTCATTAGCAAACACGATATTTTATTACGAAAATAAACCCTAAATATTTAGTTTCAGAATTGTTGTATTTATTGGTACATCCATTTTGATATTAATTCAATACAATGAAAAATGTTTGACTGTGAATATTGCTATTTACTAAATCTTGCATTAATTTTACATACATTTTGTTGCTAATTTTGTGACATGGTCGCATTAAAATTAAAATATCTTTATCAATACGTAAGATATTTAAAATGTTTTTAGCCTTAAACCTGCCCAGAAGATGAGACCTTGTATAGAGTGTATTATTTTACTTCGGTCTTTCCTAATTTCCGAGTCCATTAAGGACATACGTACATACATACATACATACATACATACATACATACGAACGGACTCAAATATTTATGTGTGGATTTATTTATTTATTTTATTCTTCACTGTACATTGGTTACAATATTACATAATGAAATAATGGCATAAAAATAACAATTATAAATTCAATGTACAGAGGGCGAGTTTATCGCTAAAATGCGATGTCTTCCAACTAACCCGGCGCAAACAAACATCGGCAAATTAAAAAAAAATTAACAGCTTAATAAATACTCGCACAACAAAATAATTAATTGACCAGCAGAATTATTATTTGACCGGCAGAAAATATTAGATAGATAAACAATATTTTTCAAACATCGATTTACCTTCGGATCCACATGAAGTTTTTTGTGATTTCTTCCCAAATTAAAATTATGTCTACGAAAATAATGCCAGTTTCCGCTTTGCTATATTAACGAAATATCTAACTGAAATGTCGAAAAACGCTAGTGTCGTTCATTCAGATGCTACATATAAAATCACATAAAAAGATGCTACATACAAAGATTTATTATTTGAACAAGTTTAAAAATTAGCTTTCACAAGTTTAATTAAAATTAGCTCACGGTTTGCTGCTCATTTATTTATTTTGCTGGACAAATAATCATTATGCCGGTCAAATAATAATTTTGATGGTCGATTAAAATTAGAGTTTTACAATATCATATTATTTGCAATTTATAGAAATATAATATTCTCGCTGGGCATAAGTAGCATATCAACATGATATATTTGTAGGCAGAATACATAACATCAATATTATGCTGATCGTTTAAATGATAGCCTTTATATAATTGTATCTACTGAACAAAAAATAATTGAACTTATAACTGTTAGTTATGAATAATTTTCACCTATTTGTTTGGTATAAAAATACGAAAAATAGATAAAGAATTCAATTACTTGGAACCTACTAAATCTTTTAAATGAAAAAAAATATATACCAGGGTCAGAAAGAAAAGAATCAGTTATTGCAATACGATCATGCCCAGCGGTCGCCAAAGTGGTGGTCTACGGTGGTCCGCAGAAAAATGTGGAATATACCTACCTACTTAGTACTTACTCATCAAGCTAAATATGTTTAATTTAATAACTAGCTACATTTTGTGTTCTTAGATTAGAAAATTATAAATATATTTAACACTTCCAAAATCCTATCAATGGTCCGCAGAATTTAAATTATGAATTTACTGGTCGGTGACGTCAAAAAGTTTGACGACCGCTGATCATGAGCATCACGCCGTTTTCCGTTCGGGGTAGACATAAAGTATCGAACGCCCCTTACTACTATCCTTGCATACATTTTTCGCTTCCGTCACTGTGACAGAATTCCTCATGCATGCTCTTTCATTCATTGTGCAACACATAATATCAACGTCCTAAAGGATACATACATACATACCATCACGCCGCTTCCGCTCAGCCAAATATATCTTCTTGGTCATTCTGTCCTCATTCATTCTTTTCACATGCCCAAACCATTGAACTTATTAATATGCATCCTAAAACATCTGATTTGAAATATTTTATTTTTATTTATATATTTGTATATCGATTACAAGCAAATTTACACAAAATTCATACAAATCAAATACAATCATAAAATCAATAAACAGAGGACGAGTTTATTGCAGAGGTGCGATTTCTTCCAACTAACCCAATTCCGTGGAACGTTCACACAAAACTTTAAAGGAAGGAAAAGAGGGGGTACATAGGAAAAAAATAAGTACTTTTACCTCTTGACGTGATTGTATGTGACTTGATAATTTTTTATTACGATAAAAATAAATGTAGCTCAATATATCTTTTGCGCCCCCCTTGAGTTTTTTTCTGAATCCGCCACTGCTGATAGCAAAAAAACATTAATTTCTGCCTTTGTAGTCTTTAGACTAGACTACTGCAACATACTATATGTAGGACTGCCGCAGATCTAAGAAAACCGCCTACAAATGGCATTCAATGGCGCTGCAAGGCTTATTTTCCGCGAGGATAAGGGTTGTCACGTCACAACTTTACTGGAAAAATTGCACTGGATTAGAGTAGTTGTAAGGGTCTAATATAAGCTGTGTCTACAAGTCTTTGAATAAAATGGCACCTCCGTCTTTCTGAGCTCTGTGTTCCCAAAACACCTGCAAGTAGACCCCTACGCTCTGCAAAAACATCCACCAATATGCTGGATGAGAGCAAACAAGTCCTAGTTCATTGACAAGGCTTTTGGTGTCGCAGAACCCGTCACCTGGAACCGAATCCCCGAGAACCGTCGTAAAAACCAATCAATAACAACGTTTAGGAGTAAATTGAAGACATCTCTCTTCCAACATAGTTTCCTGTGCCCTGGAGATGGATGCTTCATCAAACGGCGCTGAATAAATTACCCGACACACATACAAACATTTACATTAAGACGAGGTTAGATAATTATATACAACTAACTCATTAACTGTCTGACCGACGGGGTTTACGGAATAGAAAGAAGAACTTTTATTTACATAATATAGCAACATTTTACATTCGATTTAAGGTGTAAAAGATACCTATGTACCTATATACATAATTAATTGTGAGTAACTTATCACATAACAAATGTAATACTTATAGGTATAAGTATTATGTACTTATTGTCTTATTATTTATCGGCACGGATAAGACAGTTTGGGGACATGCCGTGATGGTATAGTATAGGTAGCATTATGTAACTGCCCATTATTCATCACAATGTCATATACAGTATAAGCGCTTTATACCATGGCAATGTTCACCAATTCTATCTTCTTCTCATGCTTTTTCTCATATCAACCCTTTCAGAGCGATTGACTGCACTCCTCGTTGTATAGCATCTTCGTCTAGCCAACCTCACCTACTAAGCAACGAATCTAACATTTTTGTGTAACGAAGTGCTCTAACATTAGGTTCAGAGATAAATCACTGGTTAGGCCACAGACAGTGATTTGTACAGAGGTGTGTGAGTAGCCTCCGAGTATTGTGTAATTTAGACACCACGAAATTTTGGAGGACGCACCAATGGAGGACGTACTACTGACGACATAATTTACAATCTACCTATTCATTTAACATCACACTACGAGAATTGTTATCTCAGCTAAGCACACTACAACAATATCACCAGATAGGATTCAGGGGTTCTGGACTCTGGTACAACATAACAACAACTCACCTATAACGTTTATATCTCCACCCTATCCACCATACAAATAACTATTCATAAAAAAAAACTAAGAATGTGGTTGTACTTCAGTACTGTAATACTCAATAATACGGCGTGACATACTTCCAAAATGCGAGATTTTAAAATGTAAAAAAATGGATTGTACTCCAAGTTCAAAAATTGGACACTCGTAGCGTTAGTAGTCCGTTCCATTGTCGACAGCCAACCCACAAAACAATTTGAAGATAATAAAACAAATATTTGCAACATAATACATTTTGTATATTTTAATATTTATTTTATACATCTTACATTACACATATTTAATAAGATACAATGTATTGAACTACAAAATGTACAAGAAATAGTTGTACAAAATGTACATATGGCGCACCTTTCCACTATTAGTTATAACGAATATTCAAAATTTTCGTTACACCTTTATTGAAAGAGATTCATCATGAATTCCGGATACCGCAGAAGTATGGGGACTTCCATTTAAACTTAGTAATAATTTTCTGTGTAGCGCCTAGCAAAGAATTGGTTTCCCTATCTTTTTCGTAAATTTTCGAGTGTTCTGTAAAAAGCAGGTATTTTACATTTCAAATTCTGAATGTCTTATACTTGTAATGGCACGGAGAGGACAATCTATATGTTTATTACATGCGGTTAGTCTGCTGGCTACCCCACTTGAGGAATACGTCGTGTATGTGTAGTAGTACTAGTATACTTAATTATTATTTATTTATTTTTTCATTAATAAATGTCTTGTAAAAGGCGGATGTTCGAAAAAATAAAGACTTTTATATCTTTAATTCAGCGATGAGGTTTGCCACCCATTCTGAATGTCTTATACTTTTATTGACACGGAGAGGACAATCTATATGTTTATTACATGCGGTTAGTCTATTGGCTTCCCCACTTGTGGTATACGACGTGAACGTAGATCTGTTATCCTCCAGATAAAATACTATACATTATCATCATAAAAATAATCGAAGTTTTGTTGCATTCACCTGAACTTAAAAATCCCCATATAATAAACACGCAAGCTGTCTTCTTCGTATCAATATAAAATCAAAACATTCAGGATGGGTGGCAAACCTTGTCGTTGAATTTAAGGTATAAAATGTCTTTATTTTTTCGAACACCTTTACAGGACACTCGAAAACTTACGGAGAAGAGTGGGAGACGAATTCTTTACTGGGTGCTCCACGTGATGAAAGTTAACTCATTTAACTAACCCTTTCTTTTTTTCCATACAAAATATTATAATACATAAAAATTTGCTGTGATGTATACTTTCACATAGGTATCATATTATTAGTCTCCAAGCTAAGGAGATTGTGGCGTATTTGGTCATAGATATGAGAGAACTACTAACGCTACGAGTGTCCAATTTTTGAACTTGGAGTACAATCCATTTTTTTACATTTTAAAATCTCGCCTTCCAAAATAAGTATAAGTCACATTTGAAGTTTGAATATCCCTCATACGGTTTATTTATGTAGTGAAGATTTTTGCGCAAATAAAAGCTGAATTGATAACATTTCAAAGTGCTAGAAAAGTGGAAACCAAATCTAATTTCTTCGGTTATTTAAATTATTGAATAATCGATAATAAATCGTATATTTTTCGTATATTATCCTGAATGTCTTATTTTTATATTGGCACGGAGAAGACAGCTTGTATGTTTTATATGCAGCTGGTCTGCTGGCTACCCCACTCGTGGGATATGCCGTGATGGTATAGTAAGTAAGTATAGTAATCGTATATTTTTGATAAATTTGATTGAAGCTAATGGGTACCGTAACAAGTTTAGTAAAGTTATTGTAGTAGGTATCATAGTTACATATAGGTACCTACCACATACGAAACTTTCGAGATCATCGATCTATGGGGGCCAGTAAATCCGGCAACGCAGCGTGCGCATCGATTGTGAGTCGGAAATGCCCGAACACACACGAAATGTGCCGACTATAAACATCTGTCGCTAGTTCGGGGTGCAAGCAAACTACTTCTTGAGACAGGTGTCTCCAAGATGTGGGTGGAAAGGATAGAAATAACTCCAAAGGATTTCTGCACTATCACTATATTACCGCTCTACATAATACAGGAGTTTTTTTTAAAAGACACGTTACAATACTACCACAATATTGTTATATAAATATGTTCATTAACTTCTTAATGTTTTTGAAATAGGCAGTTTTACAATACATATTTTATGACAACAGATAACAATATTACATAAATAAGTTTACCAATATCAAATACAAAATAATAATATTACTTTTCATATATACAGCGAGAATTATATTATAATGCACCCGATGTGATCCGCAACGGCATTTAAATTATCGACAGCTTTAAGTGCACCAAGACGGAAAGAGAGGAAGGACAATAAGAATGTTTATACATACTAACAAAATAATGTTAAACAACTTGGAAACAAACTGTCACATCTATTTTCAAAAATGAGACAATTATTCACCCTGAGTAATAAACTTAGAATTTATACTGTTTTAATATATTATTTGAATCAACGAATAGAAGAATTTTCATAGAGAGCTAATAGCATCCACCGCATTACACAGCTTCACAAAGGTATCTACTATTCAGCGCAAACACCATCTGCCTTTACGCATTTTCATAGTTGCGAATCGGTTTAAATAATTTTATGTTCAAAAATTGAGACCAAAAGCGATATATGCAAAAAGGTGCAAAAATGATTAAACAAATTAATAAACGGAAGAATTAGTTCATAATATATGGGTAATTAACTCCTACTTCAAGTATTGCGTGCGTCCAACTGAAATATGCTAGTCCAAGGATAGAAAACAGCTTCGTAATTGCCAAAGTTTCAATTTCGTTCATTCAATTAAAAAGTAGATTGAAACATGTAATTACTGAAATGTATCGATATAACTATTATATTACTTTTGGTCCAATAATGGTGCATACAGCTGCCCTTAAATACAAGAGTCTATACAATGTCACGTCAATTTCCATATAAATCCAAAATTTTATATAATTATATAAGCACACGCATATTCACTTCATCGATGAGGTAACATATTGAGTGGTGTCTATTGCAACGGGTAGGTGACTAATTATTGTATTTAACACAGGCCAATTACAATACCGCGACCCGACATTTCGTAATCAATGTACAGTCAACAGTGTGCCCTGAGGAGAGCGACGATGTTTCGGCCGAAACACCAACATCTGGACAAATCTACAAGAAACTTACTATGAGAGGTATTAAACTACATTACATACACAAACATATATTATATAATAAGTACCAACACATAAAACATATACGAGCAAATTTGTCTACCAGGTGAAAAGGAGCTAAGACAAGGTAAGGTACATACCACTTTCTACCAAATACATGTGGTCATAATAATAAATTATAGGTATGTACAGTCATTCTATTATTATTTAGCGTAACAACGCTGATTAGGTGTCGAGAAAGAGGTCCTGTGCGACCACATACATACCTAACATAATCTATATATATGTATATTATATAGATAACTACCTAAATATGTATGCCCAAAATAAATAAGATTCACCACAATGCAAAGCCACATAACGCATCATTTCAATATTATAAAAATAAATAAATTAATAATTATACCCAATGACATAAGTACATAATACATCTACTGTATATAATTATACCCTCGCGCAGTGTCCCAGGTGGGGAAACCAGAGAACGGAACGCCATATTGATTTATACTAACCTACTTTTTTCAGAGAGAGAGAGACATGAGCTGTGGCTCATAGGAGTGGAGAAGAAAGTCCAAACTCGTTGCAGACCAATCCAATGGATTGTAACTCATATATATAATATATATACTTTTTTCACTTCTTCCACATTCAAAGTCTCTCATACATCACGCCGATTTCTCTTACTCAATACGCTTCCGTTATTGAGAATGTGATCTACGTGGCCAAACCACGTGACTCTTAAACGCCGGTGCTTTCTCACATCCCTTCTTTCAGATAAACGCACCTTCGTCTTTCTTCAAACACGCCACAGTTTCACTTGCATACATAACTGTCGGTACCAGAATTGAAATTGTGCACAAGTATTTTTGCCAGGTTTGAGACGTTACCTATTGCTAAAAATGGATCAAAGAGCACCACTCACTCAAGCACCGGAAACTTTTCTTCTTTCGATGTCCCTATCTTATATTCATTCTTCGATCTCTCGTAAGCAGACGTACCAAATATACATACTCACTCATTGCTCTAGACCAGAGGTTCCCAAACTTTTTTTCTCATGGACCACTTTCAAAAATTTGCTTTTACCGAATATGCGATATATTAACTATGGATTCGTGGACCCCCTTTTACAACTCGTGCACCCCCATTTTGTAGTCATGCCATCGTGGACCCCCGTCGAGTCTCTCGTAGCAGGGATCCACCTGGACCACTTTGGGAACCACTGTTCTAGACATTAATTGTCAATTTTTATTTCACCAATCGTTCTTTCGTTCTCTCTTTCAGACACCAGCACTTTCTGTGTCTTATGGTCTACAAGGCTTTGAACAATGTGGCACCTGAGTCAATTTCTGAGCTCTGGGTTCTCAAAACACCTGCAAGTAGACCTCTACGCTCAGCTAAGATATCCACCAACATGCTGGACGAAATCAATAGAGCAAACAAGTCCTTCCATGATGGGGATTTTGGATTCGCAGGACCTGTCATCAGGAATCGACTCCCCGAGGAACTCCGTAAAAACCAATCGATAACAACGTTCAAGACCAAGTTGAAGACATCGCTTTTCCAACATAGTTTCCTGCGCCCTTGAGATGGATACTCCATTAAACGGCGCCGAATAAATCATCCAATATACATACTTTCGTTTCCGCAACATAAATTTTTAATCCGTTCGCAATACAAGTATCGTATTCACATGAAACAATCTCTTTTGAATCTCTTTTACTCTCAGCCATTATCACTAAATCATCTGCATACATTAACGCATTCACACGATTTCCATTCAAATCATCTGCATACATCAACGCATTCACACGATTCCCATTCAATTCGCATACTTCGACAGCATAATATAATATGGCACAATCTTTCTCGGTCCATACGCTCGTTTACCTTCTCTAAGTCCAAGAACATGCAGAAAAGCTTCTGGTACAATTTACTAAACTCGGCAACCTAATAGCCGGTAACTTCCGCACTCAAGTTTAGGACCTTTACCCTTGTATAGCGGACAGATTATGGCCTTGCTCCAGTCTTCTGGAGTAACGCCTTCTCTCCAAATAGTATTAAAAAGCTCGAGGCATCACGCAAGAATTGTCAGTCCACCAGACTTAATGAGGTCAATTGAAACACAATTGTACCCTACATGCTTACCGCACATAGCTTTCTTCAACGCATTCGTGATTTCAGTCGAACAAACTAGTTACTATACAGGATTCATACTTATAATAAAATCTTAGATTTTATATAGGACAATAAAAACATACTTTTTTAATGCGGCTGCACGTTTCATTTATCAACTGAATCGCTCTTCACACATATCTGCCACCCTTCAATCTCTTCACTGGCTCAGATGTCCGGAGAGAGTCGAATTTAAAGTGTGTTTGACAGTATTTAAGGCACTTCATGCTATGGCCCCAGAATATATCATGGAACTCTGCGGTAGACAGGCGTTAAGTCATAGACAGACAACACTGAGATATTACAACTAAATTGGAGGTGACCAGTACTGTATCGAAACCAGTGTACGTGGAGCGTGCTTTTGCAATATCTGCACCTGTAGTCTGGAACAGGCTTCCACAAATGATCAGAGAAACGCAGGACATATCTCGTTTCAAGAACCAACTGAAGACTTATCTCTTCAAGAAATCTCACGGAATAATCCAGACACAACCTTAGTTAGCAAAGAGCGCCCTTGAGGTGGATTTTTTTCACAAAACGGCGCTTTACAAATCATCCAAATAATAATAATAATTATAATAATAATACTAGTTAGAATGCCCATGTTCGGCAAGGATTACGAAGTAGGAGGCCGGGTAATACATAAAATTATAATCATTCATCCAAACTGTGTACCTGTACATATATTACAATATACCTAGGGAAATTTATGATTAAAACAATATTTAAATACATACCTACTATTATACAGCAAATGGATTACAAGATAAAACTGAGATAAAAAAATAAATTAAAAACCCTACATCGCCAAAGAACGTACACCCTGTGTTGACATGTTTGTCTACGACAATTTTTTGTGTTAGGTAGGTACTACTCAACAGTGTGTGTGTGTGTGTGTGTGTGTGTGTGTGGACAGCCTATATATAAATCATTATAAATCGTACAGCAAAATCATGAGTCATAATCGTCAAAGAGTGTGAATTGTTATGATTGTTTTACAGCTTCCTCTGGTGATTCAAATATGCAGCGCGAAAATAAAATAATAATTATAAGGAGTTGCTGGTCTCCCATTGGTTACTGGTCAAGTTGTATCTGAAATATTTTATTATTGCAAGACTAAAAATAATAACTCCGGTATCACAATGCAATGCAAATGAACAAAGCGACGCACGTGTATAATCCATTTTTAGTTTAATGGCAACAGATCCAAAGAAAAATGCGACAAAATTAACTTGATTATTTGATGTGTACTAACAATCAGTCCAAGGAACTATAAAGTGTAAACTGAATGCAAATAAAACGTAAATGAGAATAAGGCAGGTGTTAAGCAATGCACAATGCACACACATACTTAATGCCTTCTTTAAATACATAACATATACCTACTTGTACCACAAATATCTTGAATTGCTGTTTGCCTATTCAAGTTATTTGAGTACACATTAGCCTGAATCATTTTAAATTTTCAACTTTCTTATGGCGTACATTATTATAAAATAAAATAAAATTGCAACTAATAACAAAATTTCAGATTATGACGAAATTTTTTTAATCAATTCAGCTTTATCAATCAGTTATATATATAGTATTATTCAGTTTTTGTGATAAAATTCAAAAAGTCACAAAACTTCATCTTCATTGTCTCTGAAAATATTTTTTTAGTTCCTTCATAAAAATTAAAGAATATTAATTTTCTTAGCCCAACAAATCTTCACTCTCAAGCATCGAAGATCTCTTTGATGAAAATTTATAACATTTTTTGCTATGGTTTATCTACTGAAACCTGGTGAAATATTACTCTAAAAACATTTTAGATACAAATGGATAAAAGCGAATCAATTTATTCATGCAAAAATATCATAAATTGCAACTTTGAACAAGAATGCATGGCTTTATTTCGGCGTACTTAATTCACTTAATTGTACAGAGTCACTTGAAAATTATATTAAAAAATTACTGAAATCACTTACATACAAATTGGAATGGGTTGTCTTGGCTATGTGAAATGTAGTAAACTATTGTAGCATTATTATACCATACATATCTGTATTTAATACATATTATCTCATCAGTTGTTTACCATATTAATCTAAATAAAAGTATAAATCTTTTTTGTACAAACAGTTTATGTCATGTCAAAGTATCTACGTATTCTTTATGAATTTAAAAGGCTATCATTTAAACTATCAGCATTATATTGAAATTATGTTCAGCAGAAAAATGTATTCTGCCGACAAATATATCATATTGATATGCTACTTATGCCCAGCGGGAATATTAGATATCTATTGCAAATAATATGATACCGAAAAACTCTAAATTTAATCGACCGGCAAAATTATTATTTGTCCCGCAAAATGATTATTTGTCCAGCAAAATAAATAAATGATCGGCAAACCGTGAGCTAATTTTCATTAAACTTGTGAAAGCTAAATGTTTAATCTTGTTCAAATAATACATCTTTGTATGCGATTTTATAAGTAGCATTTGAATGAACGACACTAGCATTTTTCGACATTTCAGTTAGATATTTCGTTGATATAGCAAAGCAGAACCTGGGATTATTTTCGTAGTCATCATTACTTTGGTAAGAAATCACAAAAACTTCATGTGGATCCGAAGGTAGATCGGTGTGTGAAAAATATTGTTTATCAATTAATATTTTCTGTCGGTCAAATAATAATTCTGCCACTCAATTAATTATTTTGTTGTGCGAGTATTTTTTATTACGCCGTTAAAATTTGTCAATTTGCCGATATAACCAAGTTTGTTTGTAAAACAAGTGTTGCGTTTATTTTTTATTTATTGCCGATGAAAACATTGCTTGCTGTGCAAATGACTTAAATGCTGATTTTTCTTGCCGAACAAACTGATGAATAGCCGAACAAATAATTAGTTCCCGAATTAAAATAACTAATTATTTACTACGGTAGGTACTTGAAATAATTTACCATATTTCGATTATTGCTTAAATAATTTTAGACAACAAAAATGTATTAATAGCAGCTACTTTGGAACATTAAATTATTAATTACATTAGAGATTAATTTTTCTTCTCGTAATCAATAAATATTATTACAAGCAATTTTCAAAACGTCATTTATGAATTGTTTTAAATTTTATAATATTATAATAATAATAATAGTTTATTAAACACCAATATCATTTACAATAATTGAACAATAAAATAATACATTTTTTCTTTCCTAATACAATTACTCCCCAAAATTGAGCGTAGCTCGTGCTTTGGGGAGTAATTGTATTAGGAAAGTAATTAATCTAGTAACTTCTTAAATCTCCTAAAATATCTTCCAATGAAATAAATCAGATGTTCTTTTCAAAAGTTGGTTCTTCTTGGCCAAATCATACCCAAATCTTTACCGATGGTTCCAAATATTCTGCCAATGATCATTCCGGCTCAGCAGTTCTCATCCCAAAACTCAATATAATAATTATAATAATAATAATAATGATAAAAATGTTTATTAAACACAATATCATTTACAATAATTGAACAATAAAATAATACATTTCTTTTCCTAATACAATTACTCCTCAAAATTGAGCGTAGCTCGTGCTTTGGGGAGAAAAAATCTATTATATAAAATCAATATTGAAACTTCCACCTGAAGCCTCAGTCTACACAGCGGAGTTTGCTGCTATGAGCCAGGCTCTCGTTCTGTGTAATGATCACGTCATATTAGAGATGGCAATTATCTTTACGGATTCACTATCTAGTACGACTTTTTGCGTTTGGCTCCTATAATGACAACTGTATTATCCTGGAGATAAGGAAGAAACTTTATGAACAGGTGGTGAGAGGAAGGGATGTTATCATCTCCTGAATCCCGGCCCATTGCGGTATCACGCCCAATGAGGACGTGGATGCATTGACAAAAGAGATCACCAGGAATGGTTTGATGTCTGATAATTTTGAACTCCCCCTGAATGACGTTAAGCGTACTGCCTTGTTCAGCGCTATGTCTGATTGGACCAACTATTGGAACGAGGTCGGTAAGATTAAAGGATCAGTGTACTAGGATTTTTTTATCAAAAATTAAAGAAAGTTTTGTTTATATTCCGATTATGTGGACGCAGAAGATAGATTCGGAAATAACGGATAAAAAAATGTAGTTTTATTCAAATTAATGTTCCGTTAACTTATATTGATGGAGAAGATAATACAAGGCTGAAAATAATAACATTATAAATATATAGGTAGGTACCTACAATACAATATTGGATATCATCATTGTTATTATTGTGGCTGAAACTTGGTCGCGTGTGTTCAAACTCATCGCTTCATAAAATATTCTTGTTCTTATAATTTGAGTCTATAAAACGAACCTCGATGCATAAAATATTTACGTATCAATCAATTAGGAATAAATAAAGATACCTACTATAACTGACCAATAGACTTCATTTTAATGTACAACTACTTGGTATGTACAGTCTCTGCTTACGAGTACATTATACGATTAAATATATCACATCACACTATACCTAAAACCATAATATAATGCTTATAGATATCATACAGAGAACAATCATAATTCTAACATTGACGAACAATAAAAAGAATGATAACATTACTTACACCTATGCAAGAATTTTACATTGTCCAACAGCAATATCACAACTTCTCTAAATACACGAGTTAAAATAAAATAAGACAATATTATAAAATCACACACATGCACCTACTACATAATATATTATGTAGGTACATAATATTATGCATGAGCATCGAGGACATCTCGTCACATAATCATAATATGTATGTATGTTTAACGCTTTGTTAAGATGGTTCATATAACCATTTATTAGTTGAACAAAAGATGGGTGACAGGATTAAAGAAATTGAAAAGGTTTATAACATAACTTAAGAAAAGATGAACAACATTAATCCAATGATGTAGATCAGGAGTCATAACATTGTACATTATAATCAGTAAAGATGTTTGGATGCTGACGGTAGTTGATGGCCTTATTTTTTAACTCCATACTCCGACAGTATAAGAGTTATACAAATGTCAGTAACAAAATAATCCGTATATAACACGACTTTAATAGCGCAGCATGAAAAAGAAGACAAAGAGGGCGGGATTATCTAAGGTGATATTATGCTTCAAGTTGTGTTTTACGATTTAATTTCGGTAATGGCCTTAATGTCATGGCAGGAAGGGACTACGAAGGGGAGGTGGGCGCCGCCGAAGAGCGTACGACTGGATAAAATAGAAATACATATACATACATATTACTATTATATTACATTAAACTACCCTCTTCTGCAAGAGGACTCTTGTACAAAATAAAGGAAACAATATTTAGGATACTTTCCCAAAAAAACTTATTTGGATAAAACATTGCAATTAAGATAAACCTCACATTTTATGAAAATCGGATTAAAATAATATTTGAATCAGTCAACAAGGGAACTTTTCTGAATGAACAACTTAAGTAGATAACTAGTTAAAATTATGTGGTTTTCATTCGATATAAGTTTGGATATTAAAATTAAAATACATATTTTGTTACAGGATCTTTTATATTTAACTTGAATTTAAATAAAGCTGTTGGGTTTTTTTTCATCATTTCATGCAGAATCATATTTTGTTATCCTCGTAATCCAAGAGGTAATTCATAACAATAATAGGTATAAGATAGTAACCTGGAAAAGATATTCCTGATATTACGATAATGATATTATTAATTAAGCTAAGCACAAAATAACACACGCTACCTATATATAGACGAAACATTATTATCTAATGATGGCTACCTACTAAACATATAACAAAATTTATATCATGCTGGAGAACCGAATGATATGTGGGCTAGGTATATATGTAAAAACAAAATAATCAACACAACCAGAAACGACAAATCATATTAAAAACGAAAAACATAAAATATATAAATCACAGAAGAGCAACAGCAACACAGAAAGAATTGTAGTGAACACAACATACAAAGCGCGATGGTTACAGTTACAGTTACATTACAATTACAACACATATTAGTTAAAGGTGGAGACGAGTATAGAGACTAATGAGTAATGATATGGAATGGAGCGACAAAGCAAGACAGGGAGGTGACGGGTGTAATGTGTGGCATATTGTGCTCCTAGCAGGCTACTGCCCACTCACCCATTGCGGAGGAACGTCCGCCGTGACAGCTTCCGTGACCTCGTGATGGTGCTGGTGCGCCCCTTGCTGTTGGTTATGCTGATGCTGATGGTTGGAGTTGTGATTTTGGTGGTGAAGTCCTGTCGCGTGGTGATGCCTAGAATTTCCCCGTCCTGTCCTGGCAAATGGAAAGTACGGGGAATCTGGACCATAGCCGTTATTCGTAGGGGCGACTGCGTACTAATCCGCACAAAAATACAAGTTCAATGGTAAGTTAAAAATTCACACGCATATATTTTCCTAAATTGTCGCAAAATGCATATTATCATACCGAGAAAATTTAAAATCTTCTATCGTCAATTTATCAATATTATTTTCAAACCAACATTAAAAAAATCCTGATTAGTGACTCGAGATTGAACAAAAAATCACGACATGTGTTCTAATATTTCACTTGAATAGTGCATGAACACACCTGAGCTGATGACGGTATTTCTTTAGAAATATATAGGTACTATAATAACGACCAAAAACAAAGACCACCAGTAGAGATTCTTTGTTGCAATAAATAGCATAGAAACATAATCAAAATTGCATTTTGTATTAATTAACACAAAAATAATTTAATAAATGTATGTGAATCATGCAGTAAAGAATCTAAATGAAAAAGAGAAGTATGGAATGAAAAATCGGTTTAATTTAATATTGTAATGTCATTGTTTTGTAACTAATTGTGTATCTTTTTCTATGTTTTGTATTTACGACATGTTGGTTTTGGTATTGGCGTATCAATCGAATAAGTATAGGATAGAAAGTAAGGACAACTTATCTGTTATTAATAATTTTATGGTAATATTCTTCTAATATTTTTAACAGACGTCATAATAATCATCTATAATATAAGAACGAGAGACTAGAGAGAAATAAACATTTACCACCATATTTTGATTTGCTAACGCGCTCTGTGGACACATGTATTAAAGCAGCGAAGTTGGGGTAAAGAGAATGGAAGAAACTTTTTGTAGAAACACAATATTCAGAAACAAAAGTCGGGGCGAGTTATACATCAAATAAATAATAGCTGGTAATGAAGGGCAGGAGATAACGTCACAGAAAGCAGAGTTTGCAAACTGGTAGTCGGGGGTGCAATATCGCGCTTAATGCAACAAAAATATTTACAACAATAAATACTGAATATTGTCAAAAAAATATCGTATTCTATAAAAACACGATACCTAAGATAAAAAGCTTTTAAATACCTATTATCTGAAATGTTAAAATCAAACATAAACAAGGGGCAAGAAACACATACAATCTGAGTACAAAGTTGAATAATCTGACATACGAAATATTTAACAATACATTAATAATGTTAACAAATTTATCATAGAATTCCATATTAAAGTAGGTACCTAGTGTGTTGTTCTGAATATAGGGAGAGACTATAGACATTTATATAATTATGTACCTAATGAGTTATCATTATTATTATAGTGATCCATACTGTGTGACAGGAGCTATAATAATTATACCTAATATAGGTAATAATGATCCGGGGTATTGCAAGTCGCGCGAGATACCTACATATTACAGTAAAAGTAGGTTTTGCGTCCCCTTTCACATGAAATACAACCCCTGACTCCACAAATCATCACGGCTGGAACAGTAAATAGCTGAAAAAGAATGGAACGTAGGATGGGGCCGAGGCAATAATTTTCACTCTCACAGCAAGAAGCGAGTTTTATCTTGTGAGGCGGTAAAGAAATGAACAAAACTTTTGTACAAAGTTACAAACTGTTTCCACGTCGTGCTATCTTAAATTAAAGGGAGAATCTACATAAAGCCGGTATGGTATCAATATTTGGGTATTTTATATTATACACAGTCAACACAGTATGCAACAATATACAGTATTACTCTATACCTACATAAAACATTTCGATGCCATATTATTAATTCGATACAGTGAAATCTAGCATTTTTCGTAATTTGTCAGGGTTAATTCAGTGGTAATATCAAGATAGGAATTGCTTTTTACGACATAGTTACGACACCTGCAAGTAAATTTACTATTGTCGTATGTGTGAGTTGTTTATTTGGATAATATGTAGATTGTTTAGTTTCAGTGTACCTATAAAAATAATAAATCAGCAAATCTCGGAGAGAACAAAGGAACAAAATAAGTAAAAATAAAATTATAATTGAATCACATTAATGAAAAAAAAATACATAATATTACAAAAAAAAACTTACCATTCCATTTTCCATTCCAGCATAAGGCGACTGGAATCCAACTTTATCTGTGACTGTAATCGATAAACAAAATGAAGAGATTAAAAACCACACAGGAACACCAAATCATCTATCGTAATACTGTATATAAAACAGCTTTCAGTGGACGCATAACAGACAACGTAAAATTATTTATTTTATTTTTTTGCACATCATCTGAAATAATGTGATGATATGCATTGGCGAAATAGTCACTATATTACTGTAACTTGCAACTAATCACGTAATATTAAAAAAAACATACATAGAAAAATAAGCAAAGCAATAAAAATCATCATGTAAAGGGACGGATGCTTAGTTAGAAGAGTATACAGTTAAAATTCATTAAAAGCTATTCTATTGGGGGAAATGGAGATCATTCCAGCAACAAGCACCACGTATTAAGTATGATTAAGAGTAGAAATTGATGTGAGGTGTAGTAATTGCTAGAAAACGCTCGTTATATATTGCTAGATCCCTATTTTTTTTTCAAATAGTAAGAAAAAGACGTTGAATAGTGTTTTATGAACGAGAGATAAAATATGGAGCTCATGGTTTTGATGAGTTTTGAGTTCTCTCAAGTTTATTTGTTAGGTCTTGATTAAGATCAGGATAATATATACTGCATCGGCATTTTCTGTGAAAGGCAGCAGCAAAACTTGTACGAGTAGTTTTGATTAAGATCAGGATAATATATACTGCATCGGCATTTTCTGTGAAAGGCAGCAGCAAAACTTGTACGAGTAGTTTTGATTAAGATCAGGATAATATATACTGCATCGGCATTTTCTGTGAAAGGCAGCAGCAAAACTTGTACGAGTAGTTTTGATTAAGATCAGGATAATATATACTGCATCGGCATTTTCTGTGAAAGGCAGCAGCAAAACTTGTACGAGTAGTTTTGATTTTGGTTGGCAGGAACTTTTTTTTATAAGTTCCTATGACCAAGTCATGAAACCATGTCAAATGTTTTTGGTCTAGATCAAATACTTTCCAAGTAATCGAGGTTCAAATTTTACCGACGTGGTCCGTTTGTGCCAGCATTGAAGTAGGGCTGCTCAAGAGAAAATTATATTCTCAAGGACAATCATGTGTTGAGTAAGAGAAATCGGCTTGCTTGCACAAGAAATTGTATGAACATGGAAGAAGAGAATGATATTCATAAACAAAGGTTGATTTGCCGTTTCGTTCATCTTGCTACCGCACAAGTTAATTCACATAAATAGAGGATAATATTATAAAAGTTCTCATGATGTAAATAATACGCATAATTAATCTTGAGACATAGTTGATTTCTAGATCCCTCAATGTTATGCCTTCGAGTACATTACTATAACTTTGTTAATATTATTTACTCACTGATACATACATTGCATTTACAGATAATTGTTTATTTAACGTGGTAACAGAAAGAAATCATTTATTTATACAGTAGTTCCCAAACAGGATAAATTGAAACAAACGTTTCGTTCTACTATAGATTTAAACAGCGTGAGAGAGACGTCTTTCGACTTCATTATCAATCATATTAATCCTCGTATTATTCTCAATCAGCATCTCGTGCATTCTGGATGTTACTTCATCGGGTATTTGGGAATCAAAACCTGACACTAAAAACCAAAACTACGGTTTACCGCGCAGTGGTAATAATACCCACTTGACTATGTGGGAATGAATCATGGGTTCCTAGGCCAGGGTTCCGCAAACTATTTGTGTTCAAGGTATGTATACCTATCAAATCAAGAAATTTTGGAGGTACCTGGTACACCAAAGAAAAAAGCAATCGCGCACAACAAAGCGCCTCTCTCTTATAGCTCTCAGCTATTTTAAGGTGTATTGTCTTCACAAAACCTTGACTTTTTTCCGCGGCACCGGAGGCGCCATAGTGGGCATCCTGAAGAGCTGGCTGGCCAAACCAACTTCTTGGATGTACCTCTAAACGAGAGAAGCAAACAACCACATAATGTCAGCCGTCGCCCAAGTCGTCGTAAATGCGGTACAGCCTTGCCCCGAATGTGAAAAAGTATGCCTGACAAAGATTGGACTATAATAGTCATCTCAAATGGCACCGACGCACAGACAAGTATTTCTACCCAAAGTGTGGCCATAAATCAAAATTTTCAATTTTCACTCCTAGCGACAACACTGTCCCAAAGCAGATAGATAACGTGGCCACCCTTTAACGATCTCGTTACCCGAATTGGTCGCCCCAGTCCGTGGCATCGCCGGTCGGAACCTAGCACTCACTGAAGACGTTTGTTTTTGTTCGCGACATTTCACAAAAAACTGTACTTTCGCTGCCTGTTTTCATATGTTAAAAGTGAATACTGTGACAAAAATGAATATGGATACCATCATTCAAGGCATGTACAGTATTTTGAGTGTTAATTTGCTTGTGTTTCAAACTTTATTTAATCATACCGAGTAATGTAACTATTTACTTAAAATATTTTTTATCTTTTTCGTATTTTTGAACAAACATTAGTATTTTTGAATATATGCAACTGCCCGCAACAGTATCAGACTTACTTGGCATTTTACTTCAATATATCTTCTATAACTGTAGCTATCAAAAACATTCACAAGTAATCACATCACAGAAAAATATACCTGTGAACACACCCTTTAGTGGGATTCTAAATAACACATTTTAACATTGTTGCAGATATTGCTCATTCTGTCGTGTCTATGAGTAGAAAGCAGCTACATGAGTTAGAGGAAGCTCCCAACGATTGCTTGACAGAAAACTCGAAGATTTATCTGAAAAAATCGTAGATTTAACAAAATGTCCTCCTGAAAAAATGAATGACCTTCAAAAAATTATAAAGGTATTCAAAGCTGTGTATAAACGAAAATGGCTCGCGTGTAATAGTACAGAAGTTCGTTTCCTAGAGAAAATAGCAACGAATGGCTTAGTGAAGAAATTGCATTACCTGCTGGACCAATTTCCGGAAGTTCGAAAGGCCGCCCAAGTTAAGAATTCGGGGAATTCAGTGATCGAACAAAGCATCAAAGGATTCAAGAGTTAGTAATGACTTCTCAATGTTTGTGATAGTGTTTTGTGTTTTTTGTTTTCAATAGTGTTGCTGTTCTGTGATTCTTTGCTCTGGTGTCTTATATTTTACTATAATATCAAATAATTTAAATTTATGAATTGTTTTACCAGATTTGTAATACTGCACGCCTCTGACACCAGCAACCTTGTTGCTGTTTTGAGGTATTGTTTATAATTGAATATTTTATTCAATTATAAAAAAAACATAAAACATAACATAAACATCGCAAAACAATGGATCTTCGAAAGAATGTGCCCGTTGAAGAACTAACATACGCTGCACAAATGAGTCAAAGGTCAGTGGGTAACAAGGATGTCGCTAAGGTGATACAAGAAGTGACCAAATCTCCGAGAGGGCTATAAAATTCCGTGAAGCGGCTATGATTGGTAGTAAAACCACAACTACCAGGAAACATACTCCTGAGGAAGCTTTGAGCATATACGTTGAAGCTAATATGACTGTTAATCAATACGAGGTCATTCATCAGGCCAACAAAGAGGTATATCCATGCTATACCTATGTACAAAGGGCTAAAGATGATTGTAACCCACCAAAAAACGTCAGTGAGACAGTTGCAGAAGTGAAACTTCAAGATTTAGTAGCTCATACATCATCGCGACTCTGTAAATAGTTGGAACCAGTTCTCCAACAGTGCTTTCAGACTACAGAAACAGTTTTAACTCTTATATGTAAGTGCGGTCGTGATGGATCAACTCAAATGCAATACAAACAAAAATTCGAAGAAGACGCCAATAGTGATGCTAACATATTTATGAGTTCTCTTGTGCCCCTTCGTTTGATGTGTGCAGATAAAATTATATAGCAAAATATGCAACCATCATCACCAAGATATTGCAGACCAATACGGATGCGTTATGTTAGGGAAGACAGAGATATAACTAATGAAGAAATCAATCAAATTAATTGAGTAAAACGATTTATCAACCAGATACGATTTCATTCATCTCCGAAAAATCAATACATCATCGCACTTTATTGTATCCGGAAGCTTATGGTATAGTCTTGCACTTTATTTATATTATATAATAATAATAAACTTTATTGTACAAAATATTTATATAAAAATAATAGGATTACAATAAGGTACGTATAAATGAAAAATTTTGTACAATGGGCGAGTTTATCGAAGGGATGCGATCTTCCAACTAATCCATTATATGTATCATATTGTTTTTTAATAATGTATTGTTGTTTTTTTCGTGTTTTGCTTATGTCTGTCATGTATTTCTTATATACTCTACATCAGACGTCGGCAACCTATGGCACGCGTGCCAGGCTTGGCACGCGATGGGGTTCTGAATGGCACTCTACAAAGTAATCAGGGAAATCGCGAAAATAGAATTTTATGTTATTTTTTTAATAAATATGTTTGAAAGATAAATTTGGTATAAAATTCTTCTCCTCTAGAACCCCATTATATAATTTAGAATTAAGGCGGCACCCTGAATCATATTGGTAGAGTGGCTTGGCACACCACAGCTAAAAGGTTGCCGACCCCTGCTCTACATGTAAAAGGCTCCCGCTGTATCTAACAATAATATATAAAAAATATAAATATTTGCCAAAGATTTGCTTTTTTTATTTTTCGTAAAATTAAGTAGGTAGGTACGTGGTAGGTACCTATTTTGCAATGCTACATCATTCAAAACACGTTTTTAGTCATTTGGTATCCTGTTGACATAAAAAAAAGTGACAAAATATTTTTGGCCACGTTTTAGGTAGAAATACCTGTCTGTGCGACGGCAGGATCAAAACGACTCATCTTAATACATAATAATTTTATTTTTATTTCTGTATTTTTTATAATTATGTATTTAATATGGACCTGAGAGGCTTGCACAACCCACCTTCAGATCTGGAATAAAGATTACTATTATTATTAATACAATGCTAAGCAAGGAGTTTTTTATACATAGCTTACAGTATTTTATCCCTAGATGATTATGCACATCACTTTGGCTATTATCAATGGGTCATTACATTTCAAATCACCAAGAAAAAATGCAAAAAGTAACCCATCACTTCCGATTTTTAAGATTTTTTATTTACAAGTTGCTATGATCAAGTTATGAAACCATGCCAATTTTTTTTGGTCTAGGTCAAATACTTTCCAAGTTATCGGGGTTCAAATTTTACCGGCGAGGTCCGTTTTTGTCAACATCGACATTGTGCCGCTCAAGAGAAAAAAATCATAGCTCAGTTAATACTTAATATTTTCTTGTGGTATTTTTACCATTTATTCTGTGATATGTACTGATGATATAAAAAAATATTTTGATGTGATATGTTGTTTTGAAAAAATTTAAATAAATATTATTCGCAAATTTTGAGGTTAGAAAACATGACTTTTTCAAAGTTAAATATGAAGGAGAGGCAGTATGTTTACCAAATTGTTTTTTCTTTATAAGTGTACCTAAAAGGTCAATCTAATAGGTTATGAAAGAAAATTCGTGGTTTTTTGCTTGCCTGAGCCGCAGTTCGCCTGTTTTACACCCTCACTTTTTAGTACAATATTCATAATCGGAGATAGTGTAATTGGACTCGTAAATCTATTTATGTCTACATAAAAAGCTACACTCGTTACATTTATTGGATATACACCATAACATAACTTTTCACAAATGATAAAACTTACAGATGTCCTCTCTGCGCCAATTATTGAGATATTTTCAGACATTTCACATTCAAAACACGAAACTTGATTTACGATCAACAGAAACCCAAATTCTTGTTTTAACACACTGCCTGATACCTATATATTAAATAATTACTTATATTGTGAAGATAGAGTAGATTGGCAGCCATATTTGAACCATGGACTTTCCACTTGAAGACTGAAATCTTTCCATCAGGGAATCAGAATGTGTTCCCGATTCATTGTAGTGTGATGGATAAATATTACTGCAATTGAGTTTTATAACTATGTGACTTCTACAAAACACTTAAAAGTATTAAAAAAATATATGTCCTTATGATGTACAGTACGAGTATATTGTATATGAAATGTCGAAACTGCGTTAGACAATGAATCTTATGCTGTGCCTTAATCAAATGTATTTGAGACATGATGCATATGGGATTCAATATTTTTTAAGCTTTGAAATATAACCATATTTTTTAGAACATGTATGGACAATTGGCACGGGTCGAGCTAGTCCCAAATTAAGTTCGTTGGTTGTTAAGACAATATATTGCTAATGCTTCAAGGTCATGGATATTGGAACACAAAAATTCCGAAATAATGTACCGCGCTGCAAGTCCAGTATGTCTATGGTTATTATGAATAAAGAACCATGAATAAACTCTGAGAAGTAAATGAGACATTTTTTATAAACTTTTCATATTTTCATAACCATAGAGATTTTAATTTTAAGAAATATTCATATATTTTTTTTCTTTTACGTGTGAGTAGTCAATGGACATCCAGTGGTTAGTAATTTCACAGTACATACTTCATACATTTGTTGTATAGCCCCTTCACTACTACTATCAAATATTAGTTTTGTTTTATTTACAATCGAATTTATTCTATACTCATTGAGAAACAGGCTCGCTAGATGTCCCGTATGGAGCAAAAAAAAATAGTAAGATTGTCAACAAATCTAAAAAACTACAGCCTTCATAATTTACAAAAGATAGTACAATATGATTCATTCATATTCCCAATAGCTATTATTAGTTACCAAAAGCAATATTGTAAAAAAAAATTGGATCCATACAGGACAATTCCTCAGTGGCGTGTCAACAATTTTCACACTGGGCAAGCCGTCGTCAACAATATAATTAATAGGTATAAATAAGTTATTGAATAATTATTAGGTATGTGTATAATATATAAACACATTATTAATTATATTTCAACTAAAAATAGAACGGGTTTTAAAAAATAAAAGATCAAACATGCATGTATTTCATATCACCATGCATTTCATGCAAAATAATACAGAAGTTATTTTAAAAAGTAAATTTAAAATGAATTGTAATTCTATGTAATATGTAAATTCAAGAACCTTATATAAAAAATCATTTAGAAATAAAAACAAAACTTATTTAGTCTTAACCGTTTCATCCTAAAAAAGGGTGACAAATCCTGTCCAATAAGGAATTAAGATGCATACTTTTCAAAATGCAAAAGCATTCTACGTTTAATTATAGAGTTAAGATTTCTAATTTTTACATAACATATATATTCATTGGTGCTATATTATAATCACATAGTAATTAAAAATAATAATAAATACATTTAAATGTACCACTTTTATTTAAAAAATATTGCTTTGACTGTTTCGTATGGAACCAGAACCCTCAAATAAATAAATAATTCTACAGACTCAACAATCATAATTATTTTGTTATCTATCAGATCACTCTACATTTACTTTGTCTATGGATAAGACTACAATGTACAAAAGGCATTCTCTAATAGAATATGACAACACTGGAAACACTTTGTAGCTTGAGTATACTCAAAAAATGCTGTGATGTGTGATGTGCATTGCGCATATGGTAGTAAATCTACTTATCCTCTTAAACCATATCCCTCGTTGGAAAAGAAAAGATGACTGAATGCAACAAAACTTTATCCATACATTTCTAATATTCAAAAACGAAATGAATCATTAGTTACATTTAAATCTCAAATATTAATGGGGGAAAACTTGAAAATAGGATTCAGCAGATACAAATTCGTTTATTTCCTCAAAGCATAAACAATCAGATGCAAGACATAAATCATAAGCAGCAGGCATTTTAAAAAATTGTGTAGTTAAGATAATTATGTGAAAAGGATTTGATAACAATAACTTCGGGCAAACTCCCCTTTCACAGCACAAGCTTTTAGCTTAGTGTGAAAGGTGTATAAGGTTGCATTTGGGTTTGTAACAAAACCCAGGGGGCCTATTCTCCAATCTCGATTGATGGATGTCGTAAGCGAGATTTTATTACTTTCGATTGATTTCTTAAAAACCCTATTCTTGAAAGTCGTAGACGACAAATGTCACACAATATCATGCGAGAATTTGTCGAGTGGTGTTTTACCACTCGAGATGAATGTCACACCAATCGACATGTCAAAAATTGATAAAAATGGCCGCCGTGAGTCACTATATGGTCGTTTACATTTCGCAAACGGTATAAAATAAAATAAAGTGATGCCGCATTTATAAAGTATTTTAGTTTAAATAAAAATATAACGAAAAGTTTGATATTGATTGTGACTCCTCATATAAAAGCGCCATCTTTGTGGGTCACGTGCCTCCCCACAAGAAAGAGCCATCAACTCCATCTTGTGAAAAAATATATAAATAAATGTCATTTTTCGATAACCACATACAAAAACATACAAACAGTGCGACGTTGCCGGTAGCTTCTCGAATTTCGACTGTTTAAATCTTGAATCACGTCAAGAATAGGGTCGTAGACTGCTATTCGACTTTTCGTGCGAGTTTTTCAATCGACATATCTCACAGGTGACATTTATCAATCGAGATTGGAGAATAGGGCTACAGATCTATCATTGAAAAAAAAAGAATAACAAAGAAAGTATTTAATCTGAAGAAGGATGTAACAAAGTGCTAGTGCCTGAGAATCAAATTCGTAACAATCATATGCCAATTAAGAGAAATCTGATCAAGAAAGCAAGACATTCCACCCTCCCTGCCTGTTCCGCAAGAGATGAGACAGAGAGAATAGATTGATTTATCTATTTAACACTGTAAACAATACAGGTAAATTCTTAATATAAGTTCCAAAGTCCATAATGCTTGCCATAATACATCAAAAAACAGTTGTATTTTTGATGGATTGTAGAATTTTACTACCTAAACACGGACACAATGAACGCTATTTTTTGCTTTTACAACAATACACGCTCGCTCAAAGACCTGCACTCCTCAGCACCCTTGAGGTCATGTTATAAGTAAATAACGACACTGTCAATAAATTTAAAGTCTTAGAGACTTGATTTGGAGTCATTGTTCGCAAATTTCTGTGCCAGGTGCTCTGTTTACTTTTCACACTGACTCTTTTTGCAGAATAATATAAGATGACATCAGTAATCGTGTATGTATTTTGACAATATAACAAATTAAAAATATAAATCGATAGTCATAGCCAATTGTGTCTTGGATTTTCTTACAAGTAACTGAAAAATATTTAACAAAAACCTAAAACAGCGTTTCATACAACTCATAAAAAGCAAAACAATATCCTGTACACTAGTATACTTTAAAAAGGTTTCTTTCTGTTATATGAAGCGATAAATATGCCCCATGGGTAATGGAAAAACATATCAGTGGATTTGTGAAATCGTCTATGTGCATTTGTCAAGATTTTACAGGAGATCAAAAAACTCTTGTCCCTGATCATTTGTAAATTAATGGATGGCATTTAAAAAGAGGATTATATTTTCTTTGTGTCTGATTCATTATATGGAAAATTATATCTAGAGTATATTGAATTTCTAGGCATAAATAAAATAATTTCACAGAATCATTTTTTAAGTATCTTAGTGTAAGTTTTCACGAATTATCCAAGAAAAAACAGCAGATGAGAGATTTAGTTTCTCTCAATAACTTTTTCCATGGATATCTCACAGAGTAGGTTATTTCATCTGTAGATGCCACTCAATGTGACAAATAATTTGGTAAAAAATGACACACCGGAGGTTTCATAGATCCACCAATAATATACAAATTTCCCAAAACTATATTGATGTATGCAGGTTTCTATCTGTAATTATGTTCACATCGTATCTAAGATGAGGTAGACAGAGAGAACGGAATGCCATATTGATTTATCCTCATATAATTCTTTCCCTTCGTCCACATTCATACATGTAAACCGATTTCTGTAGCTCAACAAATGGCTGTCCTTGAGAATTTGATCAACTTGGCCACGTAGTTCTTGGACGTACCCGCCATTGATTATATGTATCATTGTATTAATCCAATCATCTTGGTAATTAGAAGGGCTGAATCTACAATTATTTACAATAGTTTAATATCTTATAGATATTTAAATCCATTAGTATGTTTGAACATCCATTACGGGCATGTTTTCTCTATATGTAGTATGAAAACCAGTGCTCTCTATGTAATTTAAATTCACTTAGCCTGTTTATGAATTGTAAAAATATATGTATCCTATTTATCTCATTTAATTATATAGTAAAGGCATTCCTGAATATTGTAATATTTTGCCACCAACATTTAGTGTTTGGTATGTACCCAAAATTAACCAAAATGTATTGTACCGTGGAAACTCTCTCCATAGACAATGTTAGCTGTAAGCTGTAATAACATTCTAAGAGAAACTGACATCTATTTAATTTAGAGGTTCTTTAAATAAACGATAGAAACACTTGACAAGTCTCCCGGTAGCTATAAATATAATAATTGTTTTTTTAACCGGAAGGTCCTTGGGGACTAAAAGATCAGAGTCACCTCAGGATATTATACTGTTTCTATAACAATTTACTAGGAGCATTATGAAAAGAAGTATTACTCAATGGGGACAAGATCCCTCTGAGTAGAAAAGTATCGCTCTTTCTCAGTACTTAGAGGAAATTAATTTACGGCCTTATTCATATGCATCCAAGATTTCTGGCTGTACCATGCTAAAAAACTACCTACCACCTTGATTCTTATTACTTACTATCAGTCACAAAACATTTTAGTAAAACTGTGATATAAACCATAGACATACATGACTTGCAGCGCGGTACATTTTTTCAGAATTTAAGTGTTCCAACATCGATGACCTTCAAGCATTAGCAATGAATTGTCTTACAACCAACGTAAGTTGAAATCTGGATGCTAAATTTGATTGGCAGCATGACCGATTTTTTCATTGAATTACCAATCTATTATATCTTTGATATAAACATATCATTGTTGCATCAGGAAACATCGGCCTGGTAACGGTCCTTGACATAAGCGCCGCTTTCGACACCGTAGAACATGAAATGCTCCTTCAATGTCTGGAAATTGAATACAACCTTAACGGGAAACCGTCTTAGAATGGCTACGCTCCTACCTGACCAACAGAAGGTGGTCTGTAAAAGTCGAATCTGGCTCAACTGATGAAGACGTTGTAACTCAAGGAGTTCCACAAGGATCAGTTCTTGGTCCTGTACTTTTCATTTTGCCTGCTGGAAGAGTGTGGCATGCGAAACTATGCATACGCTGACGATCGTGTCCTCGTAGGCTTCTGTAGTCCGGATCAAAGAGACAACTTGGTGGCTACCACTGTCCAGTGTGTGGCAAAACTCTCAAACTTAATGGCCCAGAGACGTCTTAAATTGAATCCAACTAAGACGGAATTTATGTGGGTTGCCTCTCCTGGACGGCAACATCTCTTAGACACCACACCAATCTCTGTCTCCGGCACTGACATAACACCATCATGCACCATATCTGTTCTCGGCGTTCTACTGGATGGAGCACTCTCTATGGAGGCTCCAGTGTCAAGGACAGTGAGCACAGCCTTCTTTCATATCCGCCAGCTGTACCTAGTATCAAGACACTTATCTGTAGACGCAGTTAAGAGTCTAGTCGCCGCCTTCGTCGTCTCTCGTCTAGACTATTGTAACATCATATGTACAGGACTGCCCCAGATCCTTCTGAATCATCTCCAGATGGCCTTTAATGCTGCTGCCAGGACCATCTATAGGGAGAACAAGCGCTGTCACATCACACCACTGCTTAAGGAGCTACACTGGCTGAGAGTCCCAGAGAGAGTGGAGTTCAAACTGTGCCTCACGGAATACAAAGCCTTGAAAGGCACGGCACCTCAATGCCTCGCTGAACTCTGTCCCCTCAATGAAACTCTGAGGCGCCCACTGCGATCAGCTTCCACCGCTGTCAACAAACTTGTGGAGCCCAACAGGGCAAACACTTCCAAATTCGCAGAGAGGAGTTTTAGCGTTGCGGGGCCAACCGCCTGGAACCGATTGCCAGCGGACTTAAGACAGAATCAACCCACTGCAACGTTCAGGAGTAAGCTGAAAACACTGCTTTTCAAGAAAAGCCATGGCGCCCTTGAGATGGTCACGGATCATTAAACGGCGCCAAATACAAATTATCTTTATTATTATAGATGGTATAGCGCACAGATGTGGTAAGTGCAGTTTTTACCGAAAATGAGTTATTATACGCATGCTAATCTATATCATCTGAAGTATGTTCCTTAGGAATATTATTGCGTAACTCTGTGTCATTCACGAGATATTTATCAAAAACTATGTGTGGTTAGTACTAAATTGTATGGCATCGTAAACTTTCAACATTGATTATCTCAAAACTATGAAAACTGCACTTACCACATCTGTGCGCTATGCCATCGAATATTATCAAATATATTACAGAAGCAAATTGAAAACTGAACTCTTCACCAGCGCCCTTGAGACGGTCTAGGGACTGTTAAAAATTGTCAAAATAAAATCATCCAGAATCATAATAAACCCATCAATATCCCACACCCAGGGTAGTGGTGAATCGACTCTGTTTAATGAACATGCAACTTTCGAGTTTGTCGGTAGCCTGAAGGTAGTCTTGGCCTCATGAACAAGGGGTCCGTGATTCGACACCAGGTGCCGGCAAACTTCCCCTTCACTACACAAGCTTTTAGTAGCTTACTGTAAAAGGTGTATAAGGTTGTATTTGGGTTTATGACAAAACCCAGATATATCTTTAAAAAAAAACTTGTCCTCTTCATAGCAATAAAAGAAGACATTCAGGATGGTGGGTACATCTTATAACTGAATTGAAGATGATTACATAACTCACAACAATGTTTATAACATAACAATGCTGCACTGTTACAATAAATTCAAGCAAAAATATCCTCTGAATGTCTTGCCACAGATTCATATCAAAATGTGACACACCAAATTAAACAACAACTACAAGTTATACAAGATTGTTATCCGTTCACACAAATCAGAATAATTTTTCTTTAGTTTATCTAGATTTAGGTAAGTTTGTACACTTTTTTCTATTCTACTTTTACGAGGCCGTGTAGTTTTTTGTGAGTGATTTAGATATCAATATTTTAATCTTACATTGTAAAAGATATTTGAAAAAAGAAACACCAATTAAGGCAAGTATGTAGCCCCTCTTTTTGGTGATATGAAATATTAATTAAAATATTATTTTAGTAATAGCTATCAAATTATGCAACTTATACACCATCTTACTTAGATATTAGTTTGAATAATTACATTGTTAAAATACCAAACATCAGATCATATATTTTTTTATTTTTCTTTTTACACCATTTAGAAATGTATTTCCAGATCACAAGCAAAGTAATGACGCTCATACAATAAGCATAGCTGTTGACAAACCATCTTCTTTAATTCAATAATAAATGTAATACAAAATGTGTTATTGACATAAAATTTTGTCTTCATAGATATAATCACTACTACCCTATCATGACATACCCACAAGTGGGGTAGCCAGCAGACCAGCCGAATGTGATAGAAATGCAAGCTGTTCTCTCCCTGCCAATAAAAAAAAGAGATTCAGGATGGGTGGCAAACCACATCCCTGAATTTTTAAGATGTAAAATGTCTTCATTTAGTATGTATAATTAATATTTGAAAACCATGTACGAAGCACAATCACAACAGAAGGAAAACTTCTGACTTGATTTTCAGAACTTCCAAGAAGTTGCTACAATAAACAAAAATCAGATAATTCAGTCAACAAATTTGATTCATTATTATTTCGATCATTTTCTTGGCGAAACAACAAAATTTATTGACAAAGTAGTATATTTTAAAATTGTGCATACCCCAAGGCCATATTATAATGTGTAGAATAGTTGTCTCTAAGATAATCGTTTAAAGTTGTCTTCGCGTTCCCTCCTCGCTACTTAAACTCAATGCATTGTGATCGTATAACGCTTGGTCTATGTTATTTCTTACCACCATTTCCAAAACATTACTCATTGATGCACTTTGATCATATTCGAAATAACGTTAAGTAATAATAAAAGACTCTGAAGTATTCGATCAAAACTAATGACAAAGCTCGACTAGAGCACAACGAACACACCGCACTTGACAATCTTGACGAAAATCAAAACAATGCCATCAATCGATGAATTGGGGTTCACTTCCAGATTACGACATTAAAAAAGGATTCATAACATCATTTTAAAACGTATTATACACCGTGTAAATAATTATTCATATCCGTAACACACTGAAAGCTGTTTTACGATTTTTGATGTGTGTATGAAAGGAATAGAGGAACACACGCGCATTACAATTGGTAAAATTGCACATTTTAGAAGAACACTTTACCACTAAAATTCACAATCCAAACACACGTCATAATAAAATTCGCGAAAAAACACTCACCTGGCTGTTTATTAGCGATTTTATTGAAACAATTTTGAAAAACTTCATATAAATGCATAGGCTCGTCATCGCTAGTCGCCATTTTGAAAATTACTGCAAAAACTGACGACGAACGGAGCCACCTTCCGCGAGAGCGGATGAAAACATCACAATTAGGTATTTATTTTATTAGAATGTTGCCTCATAAAAAAAAATCATAGACAATTATTTTGAAGACTGAATATTTTTTTCTTCTTTCAACCAATAGACCATTAAAGGTCACGTGGTCTTGTCTATGGATTTGCTTTTGCTTGGGGGGCAAACAGTCAGATTGCGCAAATCATCCTTGTAGGATGTTATGCTATAAGAGAAAAAAAAGAAAGTCAGACGACAAAATAATAACAAAATCGACACTGACAGTTTTTTTGATTATTAGGTATTCTTTAGGCGTTCCACCTAATATTACACCGTAATCGTCTGTTGTGTTGGGATGCCTGATGCCCCTCAATGATTTTTCTGTGACGTCATCCTTTAATGGTCTATAGGGAACTTGCACTCGAGAGGAATATTTTGTGAAATGCATTAATTAGGTCGAAAAAAGGTTATATATCGATTATATTTTGATTAAAACTCAAAAATAAATATTTTTCATTTATTATTTTAATAAATAAAATCACGCTTTTTCGCCCGCTGTTTGAACGCCATATTGCTGGTTATTGCATTTGTGACGTCACATGTCCTGAGTGATGTTTTGTTGTTTATCGTAATGTATGGGATTAAAAATCGCTTGCTATGACAAAACAAACAAAATCATTCGCAGTATCAATATTGTTATTAGGTAATGAACACATCTATTAAGTAGTGGATGCTTATGGTGTCGACATTTGTTACTAAATCCTTAAAATACTATCTGATTTACAATAAAAATCTTTTGGTTTTGACACAATGGCTGTCAGAAACTCACTCGGTGTGGATATATTTGTAGATGATCGATGACTCAATTCAGCACAAGTTATAAATTTAACTTCTGTGCTAACTTCAGCCAACTTTGATTTCTTCCAATAACATTGGACAGAATTTTTAGCAGGATCTTCACTCCGACCATGCACCCAGTACAGAAAATTAATGGCGTATTTAGAACCTGTAATCACTAATCAGACCTAAGAATGATGGAAAATTGATAATAATTGCCATTGAATATACTTATGTAATTATTACACAATGTTGTATTGCACTTTACAAATTAGTAATAACATTATAAGACAAAGTTATAGCGCCTACCGGCGGGCTTATTATTATATGCATGATAAATATCCCATCGCCCCTTGAGAAAATCGTTTTCCGTCATTATAACTAAATAAAAAAATAGGAACTGATGTATGTTGATACGTAAAAATTTAATCATATTGAAGTTTTTGGCAAAAAAAGCGTTCAAACCCAAACCACAACAGTAAATAACCTCGTCAAACTAAAAGATATATACCTACTACGAAATGTACAAAGCATCTGTAGACAGAGAGATCGAAGGGACGTATGACGTCATCAAAATGGCGCTTTCGGATGTGGTGTTTTCGCGGAAATTCAAAAATCGAAATTTCAAAATGCTATAAAACAGAAATTAAGCAACGTATCGAATTTTTTTTACTGATATGTATTACTGATTACTTTATTTATGATTCTAAAGAATAAAAAAAAATTGTGCAAGTTCCCTATTAGAAAAATCATCAAGTTATTTCTAAAATTGTTAAAACAACAATAAAAAAATTGATAAAAAAGTAATAATTTGATCACCTGGCAAATTATTGATCTTCCACTATTTTCCGTAAGTTTTCGAATAATAATAATTATAGACAATTTGTAACGTGGCGTTTTGTGTATGTATTTACAAATATTGTACTAAAACATAACAAAAGAGAATGTAAAGAAATAGACTAGATTTATAAAGTGTTACTTTCGCTTAATTTTCGTCACTGCTTTTCTCTTCACTGGTCTTTGCCCTTTTTCGCCACGCTTTTCTCACTTTCACCTGTAGGCCGTTTAAAAAAACATATCCAAGGAGATTTGTTTCTTCCTCCCTTTCAGAATATTCCGGTCATGAGTAAGGGGCGTTCACATTTGTTCACTTTCAGTGATCACTCCGGATGATCCTCCAAGATGAACAGGTGGGAACAGGCGTTTCATCAATAGTGATCACTAGCGATGATGTGGTGTTCTCACTTTGGCGAATATCGCCAGGGCACCAAAATATCGCCAGCCATTTGAACCGTGTGAACAAAATGACAGCTAGTCTGAAACGATGAAAACCAGTAGAAACGATATCGTCTCGAGTTGAACACATTCCAACTTTTTCGGCCGATTGAACGATTTGCGCATGCGCAGATGTGCGCGGCGTTCGCATCTATGGTAAAAACTTTATAACCTATAAATTTTATAATGTTTCCCGCTTCGTGACAGCTGTTATCTTTGTTGTTTGTTTGTTTCCTTAATTAAAAGGCGCCTTATAACCTCTACTGTAGCATTTTCGACTAAAAATAAACACTTCGCGATCTCCATCTCGACGTCCGCCATTTTGAAAACAGTGTCAAAACCAAAGCGCATCTGACAGATCGTTTCTATATCGGTGGACTGTGTGAACAGGTGTGACGATCAATGGGTGTCCGGCGAATTTTGTTTTTTCGTCTGGCGATATATTTTGAAATTCGCCTGGCGATATTCGCCAAATGTGAACACCCCATGACGGAGGAAAGAGATTACAACTCTTCATAATTTTGATGAAAGTTCCTTTCACCGAAACGACCATAAACAAGTTTTATCTTGAAATAAATAAAACAAGCGTTTTATTCTACTATTGATTTAATTTATGAGAGAGACGTCTTTCGTCTTATGAGGACATTGTCAATCGATATGGAATTCTACTACCTAAACACCGACACAGTGAATGAATGAATAAGTTTTATCTTATTATTTGTTTAATTCTCTATGAATTTGTATTGAATGTCAGAATCATGTACAAAATAATTATGCAGTCGAGAGCTATATTAATTTATTTTAAGTGTTATTTTTATTTTTGAATTTGTTTAATTATTTTTATACGAAAATACGTCAAACTACATACAACATGAGTGAGAGTGTTGACATGGCAGTGAAAGCATAGGATGAACAAATGTGAACAGACGTGTTCACTTTCGATGAACAGGTTTGACCCTGACACTCTGGATGATCATCCAAAGTGAAGCAATGTGAATGCTACTATAGGATGAACAAATGTGAACAGACGTGTTCACTTTCGATGAACAGGTTTGACCCTGACACTCTGGATGATCATCCAAAGTGAAGCAATGTGAGTGCTACTTACATATATATTTTTATATTCATACCTTATGTATATCAACACCCTCTATAGATATACATTTTTGGTGGTGATGTATTATATTAATGACTTTAAATAATGTATGTTACATTAGCTTAATGAAAATCAGGAAATATGCTCTTATAATAAAACAGATATTTTTGCACATTAATGGTGAGTGATTAATACATACATGTTGTAGACCTCTACTTTTGTTTATCTATTTTCTATGGAGTGATTTTGACGGCAGCCGCGATTGAAGATAGAGTCGCAGAGGCTTAGTAATTTTGTATGTAAGAATGTGAAATCGTAGTTTTTTCGTATGAGATTGTGTAATTAATTGGAGTACATAATAAATTATATAGTCATACCAGAAACAGTAAAAAGACATTACAATGTTTTCTCTCCAGTCTTTCAACACACAAAATCAGGTGACATTTAGGGTCATACAATTTTTGAAATGTAGGTATGTAAAAATGCGCAATGTGAGTTGATGATGTATTATTTAACCTTGTTTTCTTTTCAGTTGTTGTATAGTCTAACCCAATTGTCTATTCGGCATACCAGTAGCTTATTCAAAACGAAACGCAATAGTGTCAAGTCAGATGATAAAAATGTAGAAAAATGTTCAACAACAGATGTGAGTGCAATTGATTTTCAAACAATATGCGAAACGAGTTTATTGGAATCTATCAAAAACTGCGATAAATTCTCCTTATCTGAATTTAAGAATGTGGTTGCAATTAGTGGTGTCAAAAAACTCCACCAGAGAAGAAAACAAAGTATAAATGAATGTGCAGATATCATTAATCCTTTACAATGTTCCTATGTTTCTGGATATACATTTGACCAAAATAAAAATGGAAACCGCGTTGAGAGAATTTTGAGTGATGCTACTGCTAATCCATACTTATTTGTTGACACTTCCTCTGGATACAAAAATACCAAAATTAAGTACAATGATAGTTTTGCAAGCAAAATTGTGTCAACATTATGTGCAGCAAATTTTGATCATGGTATTCAAATCAGAGGATTCAAAACTGAGAGGACTATCAAATCAGAACTTGAGAGAAATCCCACCATTTCACAAAGGTTTAAGACACTCTTAGGTAAGTTATTTGATAAAATTATTTGTAAGACAGTATGTGTGTCCTATAAACCCGAAAAAAATACAGTTCAATATTTTTTCAAGAATATTAGAAAATAACAGCTTCTTGTTACAGTTAATATAGTACAAAAAGTATGTTGATAATGTAATCCAACTGGTATTCTAAATATGGTGTTCTTAAAATAGTGTTTGAAAGAGAGAACTAAAAAACAATTTGTAAGATAAAAGTTGATGATGAATGTTTGGGGCAAGTAAGCGAGTATGTATATTTGGGAAGTATTTTTGCGAGGGATGGAAGACGCGATAGGATAAGACGCGATAAGAAGAAAAGTGCTTGGTGCTAGAGGAAACGATGCACTTCGACCTATTGTCAGTTACAGCAATGGGTCGAACGTGGCTAAAATAAAAAGTGGAATAAATGCAGTGTAGATCGGATCGCTGAGAAGAATGGTTGGTAAAACGCTGCGTGATAGAGCGAAGAATGAGGATATTAGAAGAAAGAGCGGATACAAGAAAGAGTGTTGTGGACAGAATGCGCGTGAATAAGCTACGGTGCTTTGGACATATTGAAAGAATGACAAAGAGGACATACTTGGCTGAAGTGGGAGTAGCATACGTGGGAGGAAGCTCGGGCGTCCGAGAACTACATGGCTTGAACATGTAGATCAAATTCTCAATTCTCAAGTGCACGAGAAATTGTATGAATGTGGAGGAAGCGAAGGAAGTGTGTAAAGATAGATCTATTTGGCATTCCGTTCTCTGCCTACCCCACTTGGGACACAGCGTGAGGGTTTATAAAATAGCAAGAAGGCGTTACCAAAATTTAAAGGAAAAATAATGAACCATTTTTTTATATATAGTCTCGAGTTTTTGCATTCCATATTTCTTTAAATGAGAGTACAATTAAGTACTTATTGTAAGAAAAAACAATGGTGATTTTAACCGTTTCCTATTTAAAAATGGTTTAAAGGTTGGAAATGAATGTTTGGAGCAAGTGGACGAATATGTTTATTTAGGAAGTATGTTTGTGAGGGATGGTAGGTACGAAAGGGATATTGAAAAAAGAAAAGTGGCTGGTGCGAGAGTGAACGGAGCACTTCGATCTATTGTTAGCAATAGCAATGTCTCGAACATGGCTAAAATGCTGGTGCACAACGCCATCCTCTTACCGACACTGATGTATGCAAGCGAGACTTGGACATGGCTGAAGAAGGACGAGAGTGGAATAAATGCAGTGGAGATGCGATCACTGAGAAGAATGGTAGGTAAAACATTGCGTGATAGAGTAAGAAATGAGGATATTAGAAGAATGAGTGGATGCAAGAAGAGTGTTGTTGATAGAATGCGTGTGAATAAATTGAGATGGTTTGGCCATGTGGAGCGAATGGATGGTGTAAGATTGACGAAGAGGGTGTATTTATCTGAAAGAGAGGGTGTGAGAAAGCGCGGACGTCCAAGAACTACGTGGCTTAACCACGTGGATCAAATTCTCAAGGACGGTCGCGTGTTAAGTAAGAGGAATCGGCGTGCATGTATGAGAAACTGGATGAATGTAGAGGAAGCGAAAGAAGTATGTAAGGATAGAGCGACATAGCGTTCCATTCTCTCTGCCTACCCCACCTGGGACACGGCGTGAGGGTATAGATAGATAGATAGATTTAAAAATATCATAAATATCACCTTTATTCATATCACATGCAATGACCTTGAGATGAAGTTTTGGTGCTTTTTATAAATATAAAAATCAGCATGTCCCAAAATATAAATGTTTTTCTATTTAATAAAATGTTTCTTAAATTATTTCCATATTTTAAAAAACAGAAAAGAATATAACAGTTTTTGGATTATTTTTTTGGAGCCTGATACTATTGGGTTGTTGTATGATTCTTCGATTTGCAGCATTTTAGAATCGACTTCAGTGATATGGATCCCTTGCGAGGCTAGATATTGTCTTATGTTGGAAAAAGTCCAGAAAAGGTGTTTATGTTTTTGTCCTAGGTCTAACTGATTTAATTTGCTTTATATTATGTGATATATTTATTTCAGGTTCTAGTTCATCACTTAACAAACAACTTCCATTAGATATTCCTGATAAAAGTGTTGTCGTAGAGAGGTTGCTTGCTGAAGAAGGGCAAAATCTGAAACCCGAAGAGAAAGACAAAATAAAAATTGCTTTTGCGGAGGGGTATATGACTGGTGAATAACAGAATGTTTTCAATAATATAAAACACTTTATTGTAACTAGAGGCCTAGTCTTCCAGTAAAACTTGTACAATAATAATAACAATAATTAGTCAATTAATTACAATACACATGCTTATTCCTGTATAGCCGGTTTCAATAATCTATGTACCTGTGACTATCAATCAAAATCTATTGTATAAAATATATTACACAATAAATTTCAATCGACAGTAGCAGATAGATAGATTGTTGAAACCATCCATTAGTTAATACTACCTTACAGGCTTTCATTCGTATCTGTATCGGCAATATTTACAAAATATAAATTGTTAGTATAGGTCATTAAAGGTCACGTGGTCTTGTCTATGGATTTGCCATTATTTGAAGGGCAAAACTTCAAAATGTTATGACAGTTGGCAGTCAGACCGTGTCGTGAGTCAGATTTTATCCCTATTTGCTCTAATTCTACATCCAATAATAGAACAAGATAAAGGCATTTTAGTACTTTTTTCAAAAACTGTTGATTTTCTACGTGATAAAATAAAAACAAAAATGACAGAGAACTGACTGTTGAAATGATTTAATATGTGACAACGCTCTTCTTTGAAATTATGTACTATCTAAGATAGCATGTGGTAGGGTACTTTATCACTTTTTCTCATATAGTTAGAACTACGCAGTTAGAAAGAAATACCACCTTAAAATTTCTCTCACGCGGTACGCTATATTCTTTTATAGAAATATATACCTTATTATCTTTTACGGAAAGCATAATTTAACATCACTTTAGTCTTTGGACGATTGTATAATAAATTATCGTCAAGTTGGTAAATTTATTTTGTTTGTTTTATTTTTGTTCAGTTATGTTGCGACTCTATACCACAAAATAATTTTCTGTGATGTCATCCTTTAATGGTCTGTGCTTAGAAAAACTCATATGAGTATGTGTGTGTTTATCGGTTTTGATTGCTTACTTACTTTTATGTATGTGATACAGAAAACAATGTGCCAAGAGCTTGTGCCAAGTGAAAAGTGTAAAGCATAAAATAAGTAAAGCATAAAAGAGTATTTTATCATCAGTATTTATTTTGTATATCATATATATTATATTAATAACAAAATATGTTTCAAAGTTTTTACTTTGTTATAGTGACCGAGGTTTTGACATGCAATGTCTTTTTCAAACATATCCTATAACGAGTAGTGTTTCTCTCTCTCTTTAACAATTATTTTAGATAATTCTTATTATGTTATTATGATTCTATACAATGTAAGGTAATCTTATGGATAATTAATATTGTAGAATAACTTCTGCCCTCTCACACAACTATTTTTTCTTATATTATGGAACAATACTAGTAGATCATTTGGGAAACAATAGCATCTATGAAACTTTATATATGAAATAAAAATGTACAGAAGCAGTACACAGTTGTATAAAAAGTAGAAAAATCGTGTGATAATACTATGTATTATGTTATAGCGATAAGTAATGCAATGTGATAATTATGCTGCATTTGAAATTTCAGGTTCCAATGTTAACAATCAAAAGGAAGCAAAAACCAGCAAGTACCTCAAAATTGTTCAACAACTTTTGACCATAGTTATATTCTTGGCTATATTAATCAGTCTTATGTCTTCAACTAGTGGATCGGTTTTTAGGTATCTTTCTTTAATGTTTTTCAAATAATTTGACTATTTTCATACAAGCCATTTAGAGCCTTGTTGATGAAAAAACAGTACTCATTTTTGGTTGATTATCAAAACATGAGCGTGAGCTAAGAAAATTGTAACTACCATACGACAGAGAGATTATATATATGTCTTTGCAGAGTATACTTGTATATGGTGTCATTTGTGATACGTTTTAATAACCAAATATTAAATTTCCTTCTTAAACATTTATTTTCAAAGATAAGTATAACATACTCACGAGCTTTGGTTAGGTGGAATAACTTATAGCCATTGGAATGATGCAGAAAATAAGATGCAATCTAATTTATACAGATTATATTACTATTAAGAATTTGGTAAATAGTTAGGATGGAATGTGCACATTAAGTTATGTAAAAGTACAATACATTGTCCTCTGCTCACCTGTAGAATTATGTTATTTGTAATTGTAGCAATGGTTTCCATTTTGTGAAGGGAATTTTTGTGAGAATAACATATTTTTTGTATTATAAACTGGTCTTACAGAATACAGCTGGGCAACCAGGTGGAGGTGGACCCCGAAGAGATCTCCGTCACCTTCAATGATGTCAAGGGAGTTGATGAAGCCAAACAGGAATTACAGGATGTTGTAAGTTTTTTAAACATTACTTACTTCCGATGGCCGAACAGCCCTTGCTGGACCTTTGCCGCCGAAACAATAGATCTCCAAGCCTTTCTATCTTGAGCAATGGATTGTGAGTCGTCTTTAGCATTGAGCTCCTCTAGATCTCGGTTGATGTTGTCCAACTATCTTTGTCTTGGTCTGCCTAAAGATCTTCTGGCCTCAGGTATACCCTGCAGAATACCTTTAGTCGCCCTTTTTTCTCCGAATCTAACGATGTGGCCAATCCATGCCAATCTTTGGGATCTGATCTCACTTGTGATGAAAGGTTGGTTAGTTGTGGAACGAATTTCTTCATTGCCTTTGAGCCTCCAGGTTCCTTCAGCAATACCCGGTCGTGGACCCAATATTTTTCTCAGAATCCTATTTTCGAAATACAGTCTTTGTCGGTCTTTTAGGGTCGTAAACCAGGATTCCGAACTATAAATGACCACTGGTTTAATGAGGCTATTGTGTATTTGAAGGGAAACATTATTTTATATTAATTTATTTATTTTTCTCAGAAAATGCCACCACTCACCATTACGATCTTTACCTTTGGTGTGAGTGATGTTCACAAAATATAATAACACATTATTCACAAAACAAAAAAATAAATGACTTTAATTAACACAATTATTCATTATAGGTTATGTCAAATATGTCAGTATTAACTGACAATTTATTAATTATATGTACAGCCCTATTATATAATGTATAATGAGTTACAATCCATTGGATTGGTCTGCAACGAGTTTGGTTTTTCTTCTCCATTCGTCCCTATTCTCAGCCAGTCTTTTCAGCTCCACGTATGAGCCACAGTTCATGTCCCTCTTCAGTTGGTCCATATATGCATCTCTTGGTCGGCCTCTGCTATTTGTCCCCTCGGTCTGACCCTCCGCGATGGCGATGAGTAGTCCTGGGTGCCTAATATTGTGGCCAATCCAGTTAGCTCGTTGTTGGCTGATTCTCTTAAGGAGTTGCCTTTTTTCGCCTACCCTGGTTAATACTTCTTCGTTTTCGACGTGCTCCGACCAATGGATCTTAAGCATGCGTCTGTAGCACCACATTTAAAAGGCCGCCAACCGTCCGCTTTCACTCTTGCTGATGGTCCATGTCTCACAACCATAAAGCAGAATGCTCCATACAAAGGCTTTAGTAAGGTTCTTCCTTACGCTTAAGTCAATATTTGGGTTCCAATTATCCAATATCTTCGATTTTTTGTTGAAGGCAATCCTTGCCTGGTTTATTCTGCTTACAATTTCTGCTTTGGAGCGTCCATCCTGGTTTATTCTGCTGCCTAGGTACACGAATTCACTTACTTGTTTGATGCTCACTCCATTTAAGGCAATGTTCGCAGTCGCTTCCTCTTTTCCAACGACCATACATTTTGTTTTTTCTTTATTTATTTTCATGTTGTACTTTGACAACAGTATATTTTCCATTTTTCCTAAGGCTTCGTTCAGCTCCATCTCGGAGTCTGCGAGCAGTGCTATGTCGTCAGCATATCTTATCATGTCGACCTTTTTCCCATTTATTTTTACTCCTTAGTTACTAATTATATCCATATGGCCACGTTGGGGATAAAACAAAAGATAGTTACGAGCTTTGTCATAAGAATGTGGGATGCATTAGGAGATCTCAGATAATATTTGATTTTATTAATTTGAAAAAATGTCTGGATAAGTATATCTTTCTCTTTTTCTCAAGAGTAGAAATGTCAAGGCATGCCAATACAAAAAGTGACGGTTATAAAAATAGATAGTACCCATATATAACTGTATACATATGCTTTGAACACCATTTTTTTTGTCAACTCTGTTCTGTTAGGATCCCAGATAATAAATGGAATCCGATATATATCCACAGGACTGAAAATTTATAAAATTGTACCCATAGTTTCACATTTCTTTTATTCAAATTTCTTATTTTGTTAGGGTTTTTATATTTTTTTTTAGAATCAACTGACAGAATATGTCTTCAACTATTTGACTGTTAAGTTGAAGAAACTTGAATTCCGGTAATGTTGATAATGTTATTTGTTGTATATTTTTAGGTTGAGTTTTTAAAATCACCTGAACGGTTTTCATCCTTGGGAGGCAAACTTCCCAAGGGTGTACTACTGGTAGGTCCTCCAGGTACAGGAAAGACTCTCCTAGCGCGAGCAGTTGCTGGTGAAGCAGGTGTGCCATTCTACCATGCTGCTGGACCAGAATTTGACGAAGTCCTTGTTGGACAGGGGGCTAGACGAGTGAGAGATCTCTTTAGTAAGTTTATTACAGTAATATTCACCATTATCAGTTTTACTGCCGATTTCATAAAAGAAAATTTAAAAACTTTGTCTTATGAAACCCAATGCACTTTATTTAAGTGCTTTGGGTTTCATTAGCAAACTTTAAATTTAAAGAGACTTAGTTCAATGTCATAACTCATGTCATCACCTCTTCATAATATTGCTAGATCTGTGATAGCCACTTTGATTTGATATAATTATCTTGTTAATTCTCTGTTGTTTTTTATGTACAAGTTTGTTTTGATGGAGCAGAACAGATGTTTGATACATACAAGTTATGATTCATAAGTAATAATTATACAATTTATCCATTCCATCACGGCATCTTCCGTATGTTAGGTAGCCAGCGAATCAACTGCTTATAATAAACATGCAAGTTGTGCCCTCCACGTCAATAAAAGTTAAGACATCCAGTACGGGTGGCATACTTCAAAGCTGGACTGAAAATTTTAAATGTCTTATCACGTGATGTTTTACGAATTCCTGCCCTTTACAGGACACTCATAAACTTACAGAAAAGAATAGTATACTATTTATCTAACATCTAAATCATCGTTGGAATATTGATAATCAAAAAATAAAAAAAAGTGTGTTTAGGGATAACAAACATTCTAACTTAATATTTAAGATTTATTAACTTCAAAAATTTGTGTTTTGAAATGGGAATTGGTGATGGTACCATGGGTAGATTCGTAAGCATCGGAACACTTTTCCTATTTCCTGTTGTGCGGATGAGGTGTGTGTTTAGTAATATTCTTATTGTCACTGTTGTATTTGTAAATGTATTTTGTCATGTAGTAGGCTTAAGCTGTGAATTTTTATAAAATCAAAATAAAATAAATAAACAAAACAAGTTTTGTTGAGAGAAATGAGTAGGGAAGTGGTACCGATAGAACATATTTATATTGCCCACAAATGATGCAGGAATCCCATCAGGACCCATACCACCATCAGAGTCCAATTCACTTATGCATTTTAAAATTAATGAGGTTGTAAAATCTTTACTCACAATATCCAAGATAATCAATTGATTGCAGATTCATTGGTATATAAGATATATTGAGAGTAATTAAATATTTCCATGATCAGAATGAGTTAATTCTAAATTTTATTATTATTTCAGAAGCTGCAAAGGAGCGTGCACCGTGTGTTATATTCATTGATGAAATTGATTCAGTGGGAGCTAAGAGAACAAATAGTGTCTTACACCCGTATGCAAATCAGGTATGTTTATTCATAACCTTTTTTTAATTCTAATTTAATTCATAATTTTAATTATTTTTACGCGGCGGCAGAATTGCCATCCACACTTCTCAGCATTATACAACCAGATAAGTCTCCATATGATCAGTCATGGTCACATAAAAACTTAACAGTCTAATGCCGGGAAAAATTCACCTATCCAGATATACAGGATATCAAAGGATTAGGCTCAGAACACGGGTTCAAAATACCAGCATTGTGCCTGAAATATCTGTGTTCAAAAACTTTTTTACAATATTACAAGTGTTTATTATAATAGATTTTTGAATTTTAATGTACAAATTAACCGGTAAATCTAATTTTTGTAAATTATTTATTAAAGATTTCGGAGTTACCCCTGTATCTGACATGACTAAAGGTATTATATAAACGGACCTAGGATGCCAAATATTTTTTATTTCTCCTGCTAGTTCTGTATATTTACGTATTTTTTCTGCGACGGTTGTTTGTATATTATGTGTATTTGGGACAGCGATGTCTATTAGGTACGTTATTTTATTACGTTTGTCATGTAATACTAAATCGGGTCTATTATGATGTATTTGTCTATCTGTTATTATTGTTTTATCATAATAGAACCTGTAATTTTGATTTTCTAAAACCGGTTCCGGGTTGTATTTATAATAAGGAATTACATTTTGTGAGTTTAATAGATTATGTTTAATTGCTAAATTTTGATGTATTATTTTTGAGACATGATTATGTCTATTAGTATATTCAGTTTGAGCGAGAGTAGAACAACCCAAAACTATGTGTTGTATTGTTTCCCGTTTGGCCAGACATTTCCTACACGTATCATCAATTATATTTTGATTTTTTATGATATATTTTTGATAATTTTTTGTATTTATTACCTGATCTTGAATAGCTAACATAAAACCCTCGGTTTCCCCATACAATTCCCCAATGGTCAGCCACCTGTTTGACGCATATTTGTCAACATAAGATTGGTTGAGATCATTGAGGTTTCTGGCATGAAGTTCCTTCCTGCCCCAAGATTCTAACAAAATATTTAAATAGTTTAATCGCGGACCTACTGTTTCGTCATTTAAATTTAAAGGTGTATGATTTATATCGGCCTGTATTATAATTTTATGTAATATAGAATTATTTAGTTTGTTCTTAAAAAATGTTTTAAGGGATTCTGTTTGATTATTATGTAAAGAGGAAATGTTAACAATTCCTCTTCCTCCTATATTCCTAGGCAGAACCAACCTTTCTTTCGCGGAATTTGGATGGTGATATCTATTTTTTGTTAATTGTGTTCTAATAAGTCTTTCTAATTTATCTAGATCTGTTTTATACCATTTTATGATGCCAAATGAGTATGTTAATAATGGGATTGCCCACGTGTTTATTGCTTTTACTATGTTTTTGGCCGATAGATCACATTTAAATATTTTATTAGGTATATCTTTAAAATCATTTGTTAATTGAGTTTTGATTAAAGAGTGATTTAAATTTTTAGATTGTAGAAAACCTAAATATTTGTATATTTCGTTATTATTCATGTTATTAATTTGATAAGTAGAAACTATGTCCTGACCAGTAGCGGCTCGTGGGAATGGGTGTGGGGGTGCGCGTAATAGGTAAACTAAAATACCAGAAGCCGTCCCGTGTGACCATACATATTTTTAGCTATCAAATGATGAATTTCATTCAATCGTTTCTATTTTTTTATGACATTAGGATCAGACCTTTAGGAAATATTAGGAATATCATAAAACATACACGCGAGATTAAAAAGATAACATTAATTAACAATAGATTATATTGCTAGAAAACTTCCCATTCCCATTGTACATTAATTAAAAAATATGTGATACAAGTAAAAAATAATAGCTACCTATTCACACACACTATTTACTATTATATACCTATTCACACACAATATTGTCAGTTTAACACAAGAGCAAAAAATATTGCACAAAGTTCAACAAGCCAGCTAAAAAAATATTCTTTAATTTAAATATCCTCATATAAACAACTAAACTATTTACATATTAATAAATTGTATTATCACTGCTTTGTTAACACTATGTTGAAAATAATTAGCCTGAATAGGTATATTAAACTTGTGTATAATTAAATATGCTATCAAAATAGTCCAATATAAACAGCCGTAAATACCAACGACACAATGTAAAAATCGGAACTAAAAGTGAAATATTATTTTGCACATCACGCAAAATATGCGAGATGCATAATAATAATAATTAAACACTTCCGATCTATAACGAAGATGAATTATCGACAGACTTCGGTTGAAGGTTCAGGGTCACACTACTACTTAGACATACCTCTATAGTGTACGTGTACGAGTTGAACGATTTTGTAAGCAGTGCGGCGCACAAACCTCCCCATACAAACTGTATGGGATGGACAAATTTGACGGTTTTCGCTTGCATCTCTCATTCGTATAGAAAATATCCTATTTGGGTAGTGCGATATCTGGGTTGCACATCGATCGTAAAAAGTATGGCGTTTGCTAAATTAAGGCGCTGATTGGTTATTAGCATTTTTGTAAATACTTTCAGAAGCATTAGAAGATAAAATTATATTTTATTTGTGATTTTTAGCCAGAATTGTCGGGGGTGCGCTTGATCAGTTGAACCAATGAAGTGGCCGCCAATGGTCCTGACATTCTATAATTTTACCTTTTTCAATGTGTAAAGTTTTACATTTATCTAGCCCAAAAGACATTCTTATGTTGTCTGAGAATTTTTTGTTATACTTATTAGTTTTTCCAATTCGGTATCCGATTTAGCGTATATTTTTATATCGTCCATATACATTAAATGTGATATTTTGGTTGACGAACGAGTATTTCCATTAATTTTGATTCCATATTTGGATTCATTATTATTTTTGTATTGAAGATTGTATTGTATATTATATGTATTGTAAAAGGCAAATGTCGTATATTGATTGAAATAAATAAATACATAATCACTTTTCACTGGGAATGGGTCTTGTAGGAGAGTTATTCAATTAACCATTTTATTGTTTGGTAGTATATGTATACAAATGCAAACATATTAGTGTGTGTAAGTATAACAAACATGAAAGTATGGTAAAGTAACAATTATAGTGTACATTTTTATATTTCTCTAATCGCTCTATCATCTCATGTATTAATGTTGGTGGGAACCTGTATTTTTGTTGTTGGTATATTGTTTGTTTGTTTATTTGCAGACAATCAATCAATTACTCTCAGAGATGGATGGTTTTCATCAAAATGAAGGTGTTATAGTTTTGGGAGCCACAAATCGTAGGGATGACTTAGATCCAGCCCTCTTGAGACCCGGCAGGTTTGACGTAGAGGTGATATATTACTTATTTTTTTTATTGTCCCAATAATTTTCCGTGTTTTTTACCAGTAACTGTAGATATTATTTTAATTTTTTTTTTATTTAACAACACAATAATAATAATAATAAGGTAGGTACATAAAATTTAAACAATCAACTAATACATACGAATAATCTGTCAGCATTGCCCCAATCAGAATTTCTCCCGGTATAAGGGGTCAAGCTAGTGTCCTAATTTGGCATAGTCTATTTGACCACTTTAACACTTATATTATGCGCCCTTGAAGTGAATAAATTCCACAAAATGGCACACTATAAATTGTCTAGTTATTATTATTAATTAACACATTAACTGCTGTAGTATAAGATGAAAAATACCCGCGATGCTGACTATTTTTCGAATTTAAAAATCGCATAAATTATAAAAACATCCCAAAAAACTATTACTAATCGCGAGATATATACTTACTATGGAACGCACAACATCGCCCGAGTACCTATATGTACTAGCGAGCCAGCTAGGTACATAACAATATGTGGCCAAGGTTGCATTATGCTGGGTTTACACTGGCTATCATTTTGCATCGTATTTTTTTATTGCAATAAAAAAAGTGTTTGTTATCAAAACAAGAATATTAGGGGATGAATAATTTCACATTTTATGACTATTTTCGACAGGAGTGATTCTAGTGTTCAAGCGACCCATTCTATTTCGAAGTTTGACAGGAATCCTTTTGAACATCTTTATAATAATATTTTAGTGTAAGAAAACCTACATATAAAAAATACCTAAATCCTATTTTTATTGGCACGGAGAGGACAGTTTGTATGTTTATTACAGGCAACTTGTTTTCTGGCTACCCCACTTGTGGGATATGGCGTGATAGTATAGTAGAAGTACTTATTTATTTATCTTTGTAATGTTCCGCTGAGGAATACAAAGGTTGTTTTATATAAAGCCTTTTGGTATTAGCTTAGAAATGGATTTTTCTATCGTTTAGATCTTCTGAATTATCAACATTCTATTTTGAAGCAAGTATCTATGAAAAATTGGAAATCGAACCCGTAATACTTTTATTTCAAAAATAGTTTATCGATTGATCATATTTTTATACACAACAAAAAAAATTTGAAGACAGCTAATAAAATTTTGGTGGTAAATTGCAGGCCAAAACTATACCCCGAATAAATATTGTAACTGTATATTATAATACTATACTACACCCTCACGAGAGAAAGGAACGCCAAACAGATCTATCTTTACACACTTCCTTCGCTTCTTCCACATTCATGCAGTTTCTCATACACGCACGTTGGTTCCTCTTACTCAACACACGGCTGTCCTTGAGAATTTGATCCACGTGATCAAGCCACGTGGTTCTCGGACGCCCGCGCTTCCTCACACCATTTCTTTGTTGACATATGTGGCTCAAGTCACCTATGCTGCCCAAATTTGGTCGCACCGTCTTGCGGTTGGCTCTGTATTTGCGACAGTTCTGAGGGCACAGAGGCTTCCTTTGCTTGCCGTCATGGGTGCGTATCGGGCGGCTGCCAGTGATGGCCACAAGTTTCTCCCAGATGTTAGCGAGAGAATGAAATGATCTTTAGGGCAAGCTCTTCGAGCTTGGACTAGTAGAGAATCCGTGGTGTGTTTGTGAGACAGGTGCGCAAAGTGCGGAGCATATCCTCAGGGAGTGCCTCGAGATGATGGATGCTAGGGATATTATGATTGGTAATATGAGCGAGAACACTCCCCGACCAGTTTGATTTGGGAAGGTGCTGCAATGTCCACGGAATCTCAGGGCATTTTTGGAATTTGTGGAGACATGGGTTTCTCGGTGGGATCTACTGTGTCAACCGAGGTAACCCCCGACTGAGGTAGGAGTGCTCTAGGATTGATTGTTGGCCTTTGCGGCGGGGTCTGTTAGGCGAACTAGTTATTTGTTGTGTTTTGTCCTGTCTCCTGTACGAGTCTATTCATATAGCCAAGAGAGACTTTGCACTGAACCAACGAGACGAAACAAATAAATTACCTAAAACTTACCATCATCTTATAGACAAAATTAAGACGAACACGTTATCTTCTACACAAAAAAATGACAACATCGCAAACTTACCTACGCTAATGAATGGCAACAACGCAGACAAATTTACGACGAAACAAAACGAGACACCGTCTAACCTTACCCCCCCTACTCCTACCCCCATCCCTACATCCTCACAGGTTCTACGGCGAAGCGAGAGGCTCAGGAAGAAGTAGTCAGTCGGTTTGACAATGGATGCCCGTGTGCATTCGAAAGCTCACCACCAAACAAAAACACGCGATGTGTCCGCAAAGACAATCTATACATACATACCTCGTCGCGAAAAACTTATCAACAACATATATTTATATATATTTGTATGTTAAACGAAGTTTTCGCATTTAGCTGGATTATCACACCTGCGAGAGTGAAGATATTAACAATATTACTCAACAGACACCTCATCCGCACAACCAACAGACTGTGCAAACTCCATTTTGTATGAAACAGGAAAGGTGTCCCGATGCTTACGAATCGGCTTAGGCTGGTTTAAGTGCCCCATGGTACGTTCACCAATCCCACCAATTCCTGTTTCAAACTACCGTGTTCGACATCTGTTGAGCATACATGTCAACTAACAGCAACCATCTTTATGATTGTGTTCGAGGTTGTTGACAATCTATCGTTGATTGTCAACCCAAAACACTAAATGGCGCCGGAGAACGATTGTGTTCTCCTATTTACAGCGTTGCTTTGACCAGTGGTTTATAAATGTTAAACGAAGTTTTCGCATTTAACTGGATTTTCACACCTGCGAGAGTGAAGATATTAAGAATATTACCCAACAGACACCTCATCCGCACAACCAACAGACTGTGCAAACTCCCTTTTGTATGAAGTATATATATATATTTTATTTTTAATTTGAGTATTTATTCTTTTTTGTAGTTTTTTTCTTCTTTCGAATGGTTGACTGGAAGATGTTGCTCTGCAACAAGTCCGCCATTTGACAGAGCACTGTTTTCTATGGATTATGTGTTTCTTGTACAAACTTTGTATTATGTTCTGTCAATAAAGCTTTATTATTATTATACATGCCCGCGCTAGGCGCGGGCTCAGCACCCGGCGTGTTAAATAGGAATTAACCTGTTCTTATTTTATGTATCAAATGTTAAGCAAATATTATTTGTTATTGTGTGAAATATGTTATTAGACAAATAATGAAAACAGCAGAATTTGGTTACAACGAGTTTCAAGGGACCAACTAATGGGTCCTTTAAAAACTTGTTTGTTATAACTGTTACTAGTTATATCAACCATATAGGAAGGTATATGTGGAATTATTATGATACACTCTGAGGTACATCATATGAAGAAAAATGTTATCAAATCAATTAAATATCAATGACAAATCTAATAGAATAGCACTAAAGAAAAAAGTAAAACCTAAAATACAACTGCATTTAATTTAAAAAAAAAAAACAGTTGTACCTATGTATGTATACATTGATATATAAACTCTTTTGACAATATTTTAGATATGTACCTCATAAGAACATCATTATTTACTAGTAAGAAATAATAACCACGCTCTACCCTTGGCATCTACTAGTAGTATATGGATGAGTTAGGTTTTATTATGTTTTGTTTTTTTTCTATGTATATATATATATATATATTATATAAGAATGAGATATATAATTTTGTTATTTTCTATGTATATTGTTGAACCAGGAGATTAATATAAAAAAGATTAAGCTGTGATCTCATTACAGTAGTGCTCAACATAATCGAGTTGTAATTTAAAACATTTTCGCATTATTGTTGAAGACATCGCTCTTCCAACATAGTTTCCCGCGCCCTTGAGATGGATGCTCCATTAAATGGCGCCGAATAAATCATCCAACATAAATACATACATTATTGTTATGCATAGTTAGTGCAGTTTATACTTAAATACCTAGTCTCAGTATTACTAGTTTATTTTTTTAGAAATATGTATTTATTTACTAATCCACATCATGTACGAGTTTATGAATTGTTGATATATTCAGGTAAATGTGCCTACTCCTGATTACACTGGCAGAAAAGATATTCTTGACTTATATCTTGGACGTGTTCTGACTAATGGTGATCTTGATGTGGAGTTACTTGCACGTGGTACCACAGGATTTACAGGAGCGGATTTGGAGAATATGGTGAATCAAGCAGCTCTCAAGTAAGTTTATTCTTAAATAATAATAATAATACTTTATTCAATCAATAATGATAAACTGTTTCCCTTCATGTATAGGTATAGGTATTCATCAATATTCATCATGGTTTGTCAAAATATGGTCACAACAAATGCAAACCTTTTAATAAATTAATACTTAAAGTGTATCCATGGATAGTGAATAAAAAGAGTTTTTTTTTAATTCCAGAGCTGCCATTGATGGTGCAAAGACAGTTTCTATGAAACATCTGGAAGGGGCCAGGGACAAGGTTTTGATGGGTCCAGAAAGACGATCAAGGTATAATAAATCAATAACTGACCTACATTAGTCCCATGTTCTCTTAATCCTGTCTTGGACTTCCGTTGGCTTCCTTCACCTCACTCCTTGTAAAATTAATGGCTTATTTATTTATTCATTCTTTACTGTACATTGATTACAAACAATTACGTAAAAGGTAAACATTCAAATTAAATACAATCAATATACAGAGGGCGAGTTTATCGCAAAGGCACAATCTCTTCCAACTAACCCAAAAATTTAAATATAAGTCAAAAGCTTGTTAAGAAAATATGAAATATAATGTACCTACTTAGCAGTGGTGGGTGTATGCAAATCTCATGTATGCAAAGAAAGGCACCGCATGGCTGCAAAACAGAAGTTGAGTATTGTCTCAGATTGTTGTAATGTAATGTAAAAACAATGAGGTCTTTAAATATTTCAAAATCCTAACCAATTCCTAATATTAATTTATAAGTTGTGGAAATAATATAAAAATAAATACATTACATATTATTTATAACTAAGGAAGATTTTTTAAATGCTCTTATATTTTTCAGATTACCTGATGAGGAAGCAAACTTAATAACCGCATATCACGAGGGTGGTCATGCAGTAGTGGCTTACTATACTAAAGAGTCTCATCCATTGCACAAGGTGACCATCATGCCAAGAGGACCATCTCTGGGGCACACTGCCTACATACCAGCCAGAGAAAGGTAACATTTCCATTTTCACACATTTCTTTTGAGTATTTCCTCCACTTTCGTGAAGTTCCTCATGCAGGCAGGCATATTTATATATACAAAACATATATATATATATATATATAGACTTTTTATAATTATTTTTATTTTTTATCATTGTTTACAATTTATCTTGTTTTACTTTATTGGGTTAGTTGGAAGATATCGCATCCCTGCGATAAACTCGCCCATTGTGCAAAATATTTGTATATATCATGTTGTAATCTCATTCTTTTTGTTTAAATATTTTGTTTTTATACGCGGCGGCAGAATTGCCATCCACACTTCTCAGCATTATACAACCAGATAAGTCTCCATATGATCAGTCATGGTCACATAAAAACTTAACAGTCTAATGCCGGGAAAAATTCACCTATCCAGATATACAGGATATCAAAGGATTAGGCTCAGAACACGGGTTCAAAATACCAGCATTGTGCCTGAAATATCTGTGTTCAAAAACTTTTTTACAATATTACAAGTGTTTATTATAATAGATTTTTGAATTTTAATATACAAATTAACCGGTAAATCTAATTTTTGTAAATTATTTATTAAAGATTTCGGAGTTACCCCTGTAGCTGACATGACTAAAGGTATTATATAAACGGATCTAGAATGCCAAATATTTTTTATTTCTCCTGCTAGTTCTGTATATTTACGTATTTTTTCTGCGACGGTTGTTTGTATATTATATGTATTTGGAACAGCGATGTCTATTAGGTATGTTATTTTATTACGTTTATCATGTAATACTAAATCGGGTCTATTATGATGTATTTGTCTATCTGTTATTATGGTTTTATCATAATAGAGCCTGTAATTTTGATTTTCTAAAACCGGTTCCGGGTTGTATTTATAATAAGGTATTACTATTATATCATATCACTGACTTTAGAAATGAACTTAAATGGCTAACGATGACTCAGCGTCGTCATCTCCATATTCTCTCTCTTCTTTTCAATGTTCTGAATAATCCTGCTTCACCTGATTACCTCAAGTCCAACTTCACACCCTTGGCATCTCATGGCTTATCTCTACGTTCAAGTGGACGCCGTTTGTTAACCATACCTTCAAATCACACATCTTTCTTCACTTCTTCTTTCACTACACACGCGGCTAGATTATGGAATAACCTCCCACTTCCTATCAGACTAGCTCCAACTATTCTCTCTTTCAAAAGTAAACTGAGGCATCATTACCTTTCCTTAAATAATCCATCTAACTGACAATCCCGTGTTTCCTTCCTTGTCCTTCATCCCATCCACCTATTCATTTATATATGTATTTTTATGTAGGTATAAGTATTGTATATATATATATTTATTATTATTATTTATATTTTTCTTCTTTTTCATACACTTGTATGTATTGTATATATCAAATTGATGTCAAAAGTGGTTGGTTGGCAGAAATTGCCCACGGCAATAAACCCGCCATTTGAAATTTTTTTTTTTTTTTCAATAAAGTTTTTATTTATTTATTTATTTATTTACTACAAGCGTATGTAACCCGGCATCGCTCGGGTTTAATTAAATAGAAAACCTTGCAAATACATGGGTTAAAACAACAAAATCTTATTGAAAAAAAAAAACGGAGTAAGCACTTACGTGGATAAAAGAAGTAAAAAGCTCTTCCCAATGAGAAAACTTAATTTTTGACTCCCTACATGCCCATAGCTTAGTAACAATAAATAGGTAGGTACCTACATCATAAAAAGCATTGCAAATCTCTAAATGAAAAATCTTGAAGTTTGATACCTCACATGCCCATATTTAGGTAAAAAAAATAGGTAGGTACCTACATCGAAAAAAGTGCTGAAAAACTCTTCCCAATGAAAAATCATGAAGTTTGATACCTCACATGCCCATACTTAGGTAAAAAAAATAGGTAGGTACCTACATCGAAAAAAGTGCTGAAAAACTCTTCCCAATGAAAAATCATGAAGTTTGATACCTCACATGCCCATACTTAGGTAAAAAAAATAGGTAGGTACCTACATCGAAAAAAGTGCTGAAAAACTCTTCCCAATGAAAAATCATGAAGTTTGATACCTCACATGCCCATATTTAGTTAAAAAAAAATAGGTAGGTGCCAACATCGAAAAAAGTGCTAAAAACCTCTTCCCATTGAAAAATCTTGAAGTTTGACACCTCAGATGTTCACATTTATGTAAAAAAATAATAAGTAGGCACCTACATGGAAAAAAAAGTACTAACAACCTCGTCCCGATGAAAAAGCTTGAAGTTAAGAAATTCCACATATTGGTAGGTACCTACATGGAAAAAGTGCTAAAAACCTCTTCCAAATGAAAAATATGTGAGCTCGACACCTCGAAAGCTCATATTTTATTTAGAAAAATAGGCGGGTACCTACGTGCAAAAACTACTAAAAACCTCATCTTAATGTAAAAGCTCGAAGATTGTCATCCCAAATTTCTATAAGAAAAAAAGGGTAAACATCCCTTTTCGTGAAAAAATTGTAGTCACATAAATGTTAAAATATTATAATTGTCCACATTCGAATTTGTATTTTTGGTTTGCAGTGCATAAATGGGTATTTGCTATGAAATTAAAAAAAGTCAAGAATAAATTGTCATATAAGTATTTACTCTTTATTCCCAAAAAACCTTAAAAATGGATTATCTGCATCCTTCAATATTTCAGAATATTTTACTATCAAATATTTCATAATTTATGTAAAAAATATTAGGTGAAAATAAATAGGTTCCCACTCATTGAAAATCATTTAACATTGTTTATGGATTTTATAGGTAAAACTATTATTATTCTACAGTATAGTTTTCTATGGTTTCATAATGTCTTCCATTATGAAAATAGCCCAATATGTCAAAAATATGCAATTTTTATTCACGTAATTCAAGAGCTTTTCTCATTAGCAAACACGATATTTTATTACGAAAATAAACCCTAAATATTTAGTTTCAGAATTGTTGTATTTATTGTTACATCCATTTTGATATTAATTCAATACAATGAAAAATGTTTGACTGTGAATATTGCTATTTACTAAATCTTGCATTAATTTTACATACATTTTGTTGCTAATTTTGTGACATGGTCGCATTAAAATTAAAATATCTTTATCAATACGTAAGATATTTAAAATGTTTTTAGCCTTAAACCTGCCCAGAAGATGAGACCTTGTATAGAGTGTATTATTTTACTTCGGTCTTTCCTAATTTCTGAGTCCATTAAGGACATACGTACATACATACATACATACATACATACATACATACGAACGGACTCAAATATTTATGTGTGGATTTGTGAGTTTAAAAGATTATGTTTAATTGCTAAATTTTGATGTATTATTTTTGCGACATGATTATGTCTATTGGTATACTCAGTTTGAGCGAGAGTGGAACAACCCGAAACTATGTGTTGAATTGTTTCCGGTTTGGCCAGACATTTCCTACACGAATCATCAATTATATTTTGATTTTTTATGATATATTTTTGATAATTTTTTGTATTTATTACCTGATCTTGAAATGCTAGCATAAAACCCTCGGTTTCCCCATACAATTCCCCAATGGTCAACCACCTGTTTGACGCATATTTGTCAACATAAGATTGGTTGAGATCATTGAGGTGTCTAGCATGATGTTCCTTCCTACCCCAAGATTCTAACAAAATATTTAAATAGTTTAATCGCGGACTAAGTTTATTATTATTATCTCATATCTCATTTATTAAACAAAACAATATTAGATTCTACATTTGAACACAATATAAGATTAACAATAAAATTTAAATAAAACATTAAATAACAAAAACCATAAAATATTAAAATAAATTTAGGTATATTCAAATGTAGAACCCCAACATTATTCGAGTTGATTCTTCCATGATGTTCTATGAAATAGTACAATCATGGGAGATCACTTACAGAGCCACAGGGACAAAAACCTTCTTACTATCCTGGTAGACGATAGAAGTACGGCCTTCTGCATGCTGTATTTGAGCCTGTCATATACTCCCAGTTTTCTGAGATTGCTTGACAGACTCTTAGGTATTAAACCATTCACAGACAACACTATACGCACGATGATTGTGGTAGGTGTTCTCCACATATCTTTGATTTCATGAGCAAGATCAAGATATTTTATTATCTTATCTTGCTCAGCTTTATTTAAATTTTCATCGTGCGGTATAGTGACGTCTATGATGTATGTTTTACGGCATCTGCGATCAACCAACACAATATCTGGTCGATTAGCTATAATAGTTCGATCAGTTTGAATTGGTCGATCCCAGTAGAGTTTAGTGTCATTGTTTTCAAGAACCGATACTGGACAATAATTATAGTATGGTAATTTTGATTCCTGTTCAATTAATTTAAATTTCAAAGCTAAATTTTGATGTAATATTTTTGCTACCTGATCATGTCTTTTCAAATAGTCTGTTCCGGAAAGAAGAGAACATCCAGACAAAATATGTCTTAATGTCTCTCCCTCCCGATAACAGGCTCTGCATCTATCCGAAATATTTTGTTTCATTATAAATTTAGAATAATTGTTTGTGACTATTACTTGGTCTTGAATGGCACAAACAAATCCTTCCGTTTCGCCAAAAAGATCTCCAAATCTCAACCAATGGACCAAATCCACAGTATCAACATTCTGAGATGTTAACACTTCATAGAATCGACCATGGAGAGACTTGGATTTCCATATGTCCAATCTATCATCATTATTCAATATCGGTAGTGAGACACTAGAGTTCGACAAACACAATGGTGAATAACCCTGATCACAAGATATTATATCATCATACCCATCTTTGTTCCTAGAATTTTGAAAAAAAGTTTTTAAAGATTGAATTTCCTGATTGTGTAAATTTTTAATATTCAATAAGCCCCTTCCTCCCAATTTCCTTGGGAGGTAGAGTCTCATTATAGATGATCTTGGATGATGTATACGATACCTTGTCATCATGGTTCTGAACTTTCTGTCGATGACATCCAGCTCCGTCTGGTTCCATTTGAGTATCCCAAATGTATACAATAATAAAGGAATAGCCCATGTATTAACTGCCCTAATTTTATTGTGTCCCGAAAGATATGTATTTAAAACTTTTTTGCATCTAATAAAAAAAAATTTCTTAATATCATTTTTAATACTTTATGATCTAAACATAATAATTCATTTAGGCCCAAATATTTATAATGTTCATCTAAATTTAAAACTCTAATATTTATTACATCTCTTTCAATATTTGGTGTTTGTGTAATTTTTCCTGTATTTACATTTAAAATTGCACATTTATCAAGACCAAATTCCATTTTAATCGTTTCAGTGAAAAATGTTGTTACTGACAGTAATCTATTTAAATTAGTATGATTTGGTGCATATAATTTAATGTCATCCATATAAAACAAATAAGAAATTTTGTTTCCACCTCTCTTTAACTGATATCCAATATTTGTATTTGTCAAAAGTGTACTTAATGGGTTTAGTGCTAAACAAAACCAGAACGGACTCAGACTGTCACCCTGGAAAATTCCACGATTTATGTCTATCGAATCACAAACGTACCCTCTCGATGGCATTGTTACATTAATTTTTGTTTTCCAATTTGTCATACAATTTTTTAAGAAATTTATAATTTTTATTTCAATTTTGTAGATTTCTAATATCTTGATAAGCCACGAATGAGGAACTGAATCAAAAGCTTAATAATATATTATTATTATTATATATTTATCTATCTCAATTTTTATTTATTTATTTATTCACCAATGACACACTTCAGATAATAAATACATGTAAGTTGAAACAATATACAAGAAACAAAATATAAACAATGAATTACCCTATTTAAAAGTGCGTACAATTTTCACTAATCACAATATTTTAAGCCCATAAGGTTGTCATCTATAATAAAATTTAATTTAATTTATAAAATAAGAATAAAACAGTAGTAATACAAATAAACAGCACTAAAAAATTAATAGTCACTACAAATCCACAATTAAAATTGAACAATTAAAAAAAAAAACTGAAAAATTATTTAATTAAAGAGCAAATCAATAAAAAACCATTAAAAATTTTAAAAAAAATTAAAAAGTAATAAGATTAAAAATTCAAAAGTAAAAAAATTAAAAAATTCTTACACTAACAACCCTGACAAACAGCAAGAGATTGGATAGGGGAAAATCATTGGGATAAGTGGAACACCATCAAATAAGTAGGTTACGGTAGAGGGGGTTACGCAAACCAGCATTAGTATGAGCTATACTTACGTTTAGAGGCCGGTTAGTTCTTCTTACTGAAGGTACGCGAAAACCGATCTTCGTCAATAGTTGGGGGACATCAACCTCTGATGTACACACCTTCCTCAAAATGCACGCATCCATCAATTCACGGCGCTTTGAGAGCTCTAATAGGTTCCCACAGAATGCATCACCGTACCTTCGTCCACACATTCGTAGAAATTTACGCTGTACACGTTCAATTGCTAAGATATATTTATCATATAACAGGTTCCAAATTATAGAACAATATTCAAGCCGTGTTCTGACGAGTGCGACATATAGTACTGTCATAGTCTTAGGATCTTTGAACTCTTTAGTTGTTCATAAAATAAAACCTAATGTTCTACATTGATCCGTGATATCCTCAACATGCGCCTCAAAATGAAGCCTGCTATCAAACGTAATGCCTAAGTCTCTTATTTTATCTAGTTGGATCAAAATTTGACCGTTAATAGTATATTTATGATTAATATTTTTTTTTATTTTTCGTAAAAGAAATCGAATTACACTTTTTTAAATTTAACTCAAGCTTATTAACGACACAGTAATCATAGATCCTACCAAGATCCTCCTCTAGTTTCTCAGCATCCTCAATACAACGTATTTGCCGATATATCTTGAGGTCATCGGCAACAAGTAGAAACTGGGAATGACGTATGCAGTCACCAATGTCATTAATAAATGTCGTAAACAGCAATGGCCCCAATACTGAACCCTGAGGCACTCTGGACGTCACTGGAACATTATCAGAATTAAATCCGTTCATCGTCACGGACATCAATCTGTTGGTCAGATACGATTTCAACCATCTCAAAAGATCGCCGTGAATACCATATTTGGAGAGCTTATTGAGTAGAATGGAATGGTCTACCTTACCAAAGGCTTTCTTAAAATCAGTATAGACAGAATCAACTTGTATTCGCTCATCCATGGAAGAAAACAAATACTCTGAGTACACCAAAAGATTAGTGACCGTAGACCTACCCCCCACAAACCCATGTTGCTCCTCCAGCAACCGCGGTCCCAAAAAATGCGCCAAACGATCTTTCATGACAGACTCGAATACCTTTGATACAGGAGAAAGAATGGATATAGGTCTGTAGTTACTCATATCGGACTTGTCGCCCGTCTTATGTATGGGAGTAATATTGGCAGTTTTCCAGATTTTTGGAAAACATCCCTCTCTAACACTCGTATTAAAAATAATTTGTAAAGGTTTAGCTATGTGTGGCTAATATATAACTAATTGTTTTTAAGAGTTTGAACCACATAATCAAGTCCCATAATTCTCGCAGACGGCAAAGAATTGGTCTCCCACTTTTTTCTGTAAGTTTTCGAGTGTCCTGTAAAAGGCAGGTGACACTCGCATGTTTATTACATGCAGCTGGTCTGCTGGCTACCCCACTTGTGGGATATGCCGTGATGGTATAGTAGTAGTAGATAATACTCAGATGCTTGCATTTTTTTACATAATTATTGCAGTGAAAGTACAGGAAATGATTTTTTAGCTTTAAATAAATTTACTGCGGTAAATATTAAAGTAAGTGTAACTATATAATTATTGAAGTTGTATAAAATGAAAATATGTGTATTTTATACCAGGTACCATGTAACAAAGCAACAGTTGCAAGCAATGATGGACACCATGATGGGAGGCAGGGCTGCTGAAGAACTTATATTTGGACCTGACAAGATTACCAGTGGTACGTTTCATGTTAATAAAACATAAATATTTATTATTATGTAGGTGTATTCACATCCGAAATGTTTAAAACAATCTGATTTTGCACATGTGAGCATGTTCTTGCACATGGTGCTAGAGTGACTGGTGCACTTCCATCCATTATCAGCATTGGCAACATGTTGAACATGCCAAAAATGCTGGACACTTATGTATGGGAGTGAAACTTGAACATGATGAAGGAGGAAAGTGGTAAAAATATTTTGGAGATGCTATCGTAGAGAAGAATGGTTGGTAAAATGTTGAGTAATAATAGAGTAAAGAATAAAGATATTAGGAGAATGAGCAAAGTGTTGTGGATAGAATGTGTAAATAGTTGTGATAGTTTGGACATGTGGAGCAAATTGATGATTAAAGGATAATAATGTGGGGTATCTATCTGGAATAGGAGGTGTGAGAAAGTGCATACGTCCGAAAACTACGTGGCTTGACCATGTGGATCAAATTCTCAAAGACAGATGCATACCGAGTGAGATAAATTGGTATTGGTGTTGGATAATGTGGAGGAAGTGAAAAAAGTATGTAGGTAAAGACCTAATGGCTTTAAGGCATGTTATGTATAGATTAAAAAAGTATGTAGGTAAAGACCTAATGGCTTTAAGGCATGTTATGTATAGATACTTGTCTGAAAGAAAAGGTGTGAGGAAGCGCGGACGTCCGAGAACCACGTGGCTTGATCACGTGGATCAAATTCTCAAGGACGGCCGCGTGTTGAGTAAGAGGAATCGACGTGCATGTATGAGAAACTGTATGAATGTGGAGGAAGCGAAGGAAGCGTGTAAAGATAGATCTGTGTGGCGTTCCGTTCTCTCTGCCTACCCCACTTGGGATACGGCGTGAGGGTATAGTAGTAGTAGTAGATGTATAGATTATGATGTAACGAATATTCGCATTCGCAAATATTGACAGATTTTAAAGTATTCGCATTCGTATTCCCAAAAAATATGCCAATGTTTTGCTAATATTATTTAGGTAATAAAGTATCGGGTATTCGGTAAAAGTACCGAATACTTACCCGGTACATTATAGAAAAAGGTACTCCATGAAAATTGTAGAAATTTAAGCGAGTCAATATTGGATATTCGCGAACGCATTCGTCATCACACATTCGTTACATCACTAATATAGATAGATAGGCATGTGAGCATCTCAAAACTTTGTGATTGTCACGTTTCCTGTTTGGAACATCAACAAGATAATGGATACAGCACCACACTATTAATATAAATGAGCTAATCCTTAGAAAAAATTAGATAACCTTCCTTGTTATTTGATTAGAAACCATCTAAAACAAAATACTCTTATATGGAACATATTCTGTATGAAATGCAATAGCAAAGTAGTTGAGAGGAGGATCACATAATTTTTTACAGTTCTCACAGAATAAAATTTTACATTTCGTAATCAAATCAATATGACAAAATTATTAAAAATTTGCACATTGTTATTTACAGGTGCCTCCTCTGATTTGAAACAAGCTACGTCCATAGCGTCTCATATGGTCCGAGAGTGGGGCATGAGTGAGAAGGTAGGACTACGCACACTGGATGCACCACGTTCAGCCTTTACTGCGGGAGAAACTTTGGGACCTACTACAAATGAATTGGTAATTATTCTTTCACTATGAATGCCATTCTTTTTATACATTTTACAAAGTACTGATTTTGACATTGATATTTTATAGGTTGACATGGAAATAAAACGAATCCTTTCAGAAAGCTATGATCGAGCACGAGCTATATTGAAAGCACATTCTAAAGAACATAAAGCACTTGCTGAAGCCCTCCTGAAATATGAAACATTAGATGCCGAAGACATAAAAGCTATAATGGCTGGGGATAAATTGAATTTGGACCATAGGGAAAGTAAAGAAAATGTTCCTGTAGCACCAGCATAGATACTCTGTAAAATAATAATGTGTGGTTATCTAATTGTCTCATATTTATGATTGATTATTATAAAATATTACTGGCATCACTATTCAATAATTACTTACACTTTGTACTGTAATATTTTTCTGGACTATATGTCGTTTACCTGGACCCAAGAAGTGTAACAATATTTTGTGTAGCTGTCATATCTCTCAAAGTTAGTAGTCATTAAAATCCAAAACTAGAATAATTAACTATGTAGAAACATGTTTGCTGTATAAAATAGATTCATATTTACCGTTGCATATATTAAAAACTGTTATTTCTGTTATTTAGACCTTTGATTCATACAATGATGTATAAATGCTTACTTGTTGTGAAGTAACTGATACAAATTGGATACAAAAATGATATATGTGATATAATATTGGTGTAATATAGTACATACAAGTAGAATGACTGATAAGGTAATGAATGTACCTACTTAAGACTAGGTAGTCAGGTGAGAGTTTCTGAACCTCAGCTATATATATGAACTAAATATATATAGAACATTGTAATAATTTACTTTACTTGTTCATTTATTATCTAAAACATTTTTCTAGGTATTGGACTTACTACATTTTTCAATGCAACAAGATATTTAAAAAATTACTTCTTGTTTATTGTCAATTTTTTTTTATAAATTTAATAACACACAACCAGAGTTGGGCATGGTTATCCATAATTTCATTTGTAACTGACGTAACTTCATAATTGTTAATTCGTAACCAAAAATATTAATTTTGTTGTTCATTAATTTAAGTATATATTTTTATGAAAATATAATGCACGCTATAGTCACATGTAGTATACATAAATAAAAGTTAACCACTTACTTAACTTTATTAATTAAGAGTCTGTTAATGCCCAACTTTCCATACTAGAAAACTGGACCATTGTTGCCAAGTAAAATTATTGTGAGTAAAAATATTGGTTCTATCAACATTGCCTCTACAGCTTCAATTGTAACGAGTGTCAGTTCTTTGCATGTCTATAAAAAGTGAATCTGGATATTATCAGTGGTACTATTTCAGTGAGTGTATCAAAGAGCATTATAGACTTGTGTGTGTATTGACAACATTATCTTAACACATTCTGCGCTGATATAAATGTTGAATTTCTCATTTGGTAAGTTGAGAGGAAGTGTATTAGATTAAATGTCTGATATATTATTTAGATATTATTAACAGAGTGTGTGAATCTAGCTGTTGCTGTATACTTGTCTGCTATGATTACCTAGTATGTAGCGGGACTTATTATTTAAAAAAGAATATTCTATAAACATTAAATATTATGATTCAATAAAATTGTATTTTAACAAGCATTTCCCATTGTTCATCTTTATATTCTTTACATCAGAATCTAATGAGGACTCCAAGTCCTTTTCATTTATACCAGGCCTGGGCAAACTTTTTTACTGAAGGGCCAAATTAGATACTTGATATTATTATTCTCTTTAAATTTACTTTGCACATCATTACAGCTTTTGGCCAATTCGATGTGCAAAGAATGAGTTGGCGGACCGCTTATGGGGCTATTCATTTATTACATAAAACGATTCATGAGAGGGGGGTAGACCATGTTTTATTTTTTCTTACAAGGGTGTGGGAGGGAGTCTTGGTAGTTCATACATAAGATCACAAAAATTACAAATAAGACTAGTGCATATAACCATGACAAAGAAGTCAATAAGTGTGATTGCATTATAATAGATTATACTTACAGATACATGGGATTGTATTATAATCACATCACGGATATTAAAAAATAAAAAAATAAACACTATTTGAAACAAAATAGATATTGGAAAATTAAGTAATTTGGAAATAATCACGCAACCTGCATGAAATTGTACGGTGGGCCGCATGCGACCCCTGGGCAGTAATTTGCCCAGGCCTGATTTATATCACTTGCAAGTACCACCCAGCATCTAAAAAATAAGACACTTAATATTATCACTCCTATAGGTCTGTCTTGAAAAGTTAACCTCCATTATTATAGGACAGTGGTGGCCAGCATTTTGCATACCATGTGCCAATTTTTTCACAGACAAGGTCAGATGCTCCATGCAACTCAAAACTTTTTTTAACTTCTTACGTTCACGTTTGGGGTTGTAAAATAGAGATACGAATAGGAACTGCTTCACTTATAGGAGGAAAATGAATACCTCAATCATAGAATTCAATTAATTAATTTGTCATTTCAAAAGATGTTTACATTTTGCACCAATCTACAATAGTTAAGAAATAATAACATGGATGAGAGGGCGATCGCTGTTGTGGACCCAACTGGTGCTATAACTGACGGAGAGTCTCGTCTGGTGGTGGTAATTCTGAACTACTATTGTTGGATGTGAACTGTAAACATAATTAACATTTTTGTAAATATTGTTTTGCGGTTCAATATGCCACAAGGATGCAATGCGCCAATTGTGATCGTTAAATGCGCCACGGTTTGGCCAACATTGTAGTAGGATAGAGAATAATTTGCATAGCAAATAGTCTGACTCAACGTATTAAAAACCTAAACTTCAATTAATTGAAAAAATATAGGATGTAGGCAAGTCAAAGGTTAAAAACAAAAGTTCCCATAAAACACGCAATGTTTTATTGATTTTTCAAATACAAAATCTATACAGCATGGACTTACAATGAATACATGTCGGTATTATGTGGATTTCAAATAAATACACCACATTGGTATAAACTTACAAAAATAATTTACAAAATCCAGTAACAAATTGTACATGAACAATCTTTTGCAGTGATAACATCGAGTCTTGGAATAAAATGAAGATTGAGATTAATTTATATTAAATACCTACTAAACAGATCATATAAAGTATAAACATGCTTACATTTATTTTACACCACAAACAGTTTGACATATTTTTGCGTATGTTTAAAAAAGAGAGACATACAATTAGATTCATACAAATATAATTTTTATTAAATAATATAAAGTTACAAAATCCAAACAGACACATCTCTTGTCATCACATAATTCATGAACACCGTAGGCATTTATAACTATAGATTAGCTATAAAGTAAAATAAGTGAAACACTTAGTGGACGAGTATTCGCCTTGAGTAAAGTTGCACATTGTAAGTAGCGGAGTCGTAATTGGTCGTAGGTGAGAGCCACTTACTGAATATTCAAAAAGTAGAAATTAAATAGCACCCGAGAAAATGCTAAGAATAATGCACTAACTTCACTTCCCTTGCTGTCTACTAAATGTTTCACCAATTTTTTTCATACATTACTTTGAAATTATATTCTCTCTTTCTTACCTACATATTTTTAAACTGTACCTCACAATCCACAAGGTCTTTAACAGTACAGAACCTCTATACCTCGCTGAACTCTGATGCGGACAGCAGATCTAAATTCAGCCTACTGCCACATTCAGGAGCAAGCTGAAAATATTACTGATCAGGAGAAGTTACAGCGCCTTTGAGATGGTCACGGATTGTCAAACGATGCCAAATACAAATCATCCAAGTTATTATTTTAAATACGCACAGAAGACAGCAGAAATATGATGTTTCAGATTTGAAAATTTTGTGGATATTCTATAGTTATATATGTCTATGGAGAATACATATATTTATAACACATTTGGTATTATAATTTACAGACAAAAAAAATATAAATAAAAATAAAGAATAAGTGCCCCTTCTTCACACACACACACACAATTTATACAATTTACAGTAATTGATGTTAAAATTATTGAAAAAGGTAGTGTATCACCATATTTATTCGATATGGGTTAGAGCAATATGTTAACAAAACTACTGGTTTACTTTTTAGCTTATAAGAATAGAATTAGTACTTTTAATGCTAAAAGATACTTGATTAAAATACAATGAACTATAAAAAAAACAATGGAGGGAACAAAGAAAAATTATGAAAAAAACACAAATCTCTGCACAATATTATATTATATTGTTGCATTACCATTGATCTATATTATGTAAATTCTTAAAGATATTCAGAACAGAAGGTTTGAAACAAATTACTTGTAATAAACATATTGAATAATTTAACAGTGTGAATGTCTCCTTCAAATTTGATATTCGTTTATGGTAATTACGATTGTTATTTCGGATTCCAAAACTAGATGACAACATATTACAAGAATAAAAAAATACTATTTTGAGACAGTACCGTTGCAAATGGCATCATTGTTGCATTGAAGTTCAAGTTTTGTCAAGGTGGCAAGGGTAACTTTTAGGCATATTATTTTTAAGTAAATATTTTAATTCCTTTGTGCATGGCATTAGCAGTACAAGTAAAAGAAAATCATAATTTACTGTTTATTAAACATGGAAGTATCTCAGGCTGCACATTTAACATCGATAATATAAGTCAAATATCCATAGATTGTGAAAATTACACTATTATTGATTTCAGAATATACAAAAATCTTTAAAATACTCACCTATAAAATGTTGTGATTTCACTTATACTGTCAAAGCCATGCACAAAATAATTACAAAGGCATACTATTGTGTGGGAAGTGATATTTGAAAACAAACATTTAAGAGTAAATTTTGTGTTACTAAGCACAAGTGTGTATAATAGGCAGATGTATATAAAAATGTTATTTTTCTGTAGATCCTATAGAGTCGACCCAATGAGTTTTTACCAGAAAGAGCAACAATATTGGTCTCGAATAGACCGTAGAATTAATAATTGGTAAAGAAAATGTTTATAAATATAAGCACAGAGAAAACGACCTGCATGTTTATTACATGCAGCTGGTCTGCTGGCAACCCCACTTGTGGGATATGCTGTGATGGCGTAATAGTAGTAAATGTCTATTCTGAATATGAATTACTTTTGATACTACTGGATCCAGCCATAGTATGTAAGTGACGAGGAAAAAATTAACAAAGAGTACTGTTGGGGTAATATTGCAACATTCAAATCAGGATAATGCGGAGAGGAATGAAAGTGATGATGAACTTCTTTCTGCCTATAAAAAAAGCTACAACTACAAGATCAAGCCAACTTGTTGGGTGAAAAATTAAACCAACCAATTAGACTAACATAAAGTTACATACAGATTTAGAACAGAAAAACATATTATATCATTGAAATATTGAAAGATCGTAGACCTGTAATGTTATTTTTTTTAAATGATGTCTCATATTTGATGTGAAAAATAATATTTTGTATGCAAATCAAAACACCAGACAAAGTTTTGAAATACATAACGCAGAAATAAAAATGCTTTTGAGCACTCTAATATTGATATCATAAACTACCTACAGAACATGCTAACTGGAATTTAGATGAAGATTTAGATATTCAATTGATTGCAAATTGTAGGTATAAATATAGACAGGGCTATCTCATGAATATACAGATCATTTGTCTTTCAGAAGAGCAATTGCACAGGCGTATTTACAACTGACTAAGCAAATATCATCCGACGTACATATAATGCAACAAAAAAAATAATGGTTATAATCCAGAGCGCATGGACATACCACTAAGTTTTGTTATTTGCCATAATAGAGGTTACTGGAGTTGGGTGGAGCGAATTTACTTTGGGCTATATCTTATTTAATCTGCCCATAATACACACTTGTGTATACCCATATAAAGTATTTTTTAATTTTTTTCCAGATAAATTATAAACCAATATGAATTAAAAACAATTTCCCCATGTAGTTTTCTTTTGGGTGGGAATGGGTTAACAAATATGTAACCGTAAGCTGTGTAATGTTCAAGTGGTGAGTGTATTCCATAGAGTGGTACACAAAATGTCAAGATGTGGATGGCAATATCCAGAAAAGACAGCAGGAAGATTTGAGGTACAGGAGGGGATGTAGGATGCATCACTGATCTGCCTCTGTGGGAGGATCAGGGTCTGGAGGAGGTATAGAAAGAGCAGCCTCTGCAGGGACTATAGCTGGGTCAGCCGTGGCCTCTGCCAGATTTGTTACAGACTTAGACTTGAAGCATTGGAAGTCCACATGGCGACTTTTTGCCTCTTCTTTCTCCCAAGACATATGGATGAAAGGTCTCTGTACGTAGTTATATATAACTTCTTCTCGACCTCCTGGTCTCTTTTTTACTTTTTCCTTATAAGTCGGATAACCTTCCACTCCGAGTCTGATTTTCTTGAGGCCACGTTCCTTCATAACTTGTTTAGCTACGTCTCTATTCTCTATGTACTTGAAAAATCTGTAAAGTGGAGTGCTATTAACAGTCTGAGAATATTCTTCTCCCATCTGTGGAGGATACTCCTCATCCCAGTCCACAGAGTCTTCATCTAGCAAGACCACCACATGGCACTCTCTATCTCCACGTCTAGCGGAAGCTACCATTAGTGGTAGGATCAATTCTTCTAGGAATGTCTCAAATTGTCTTCTAGCTCCTTCATTGCTCAGTTCATGTAATAAGCCTCGAAGGTTTTGACAACGGACGGTGCTTGCGTCAAATGGGACAAGAAGATAGTCACAGGCTTCCCTCAACTCTTGTACCGAAACTGTAGGAGGGCACCTTATAACACCACTTCTATAATAATCTAGAATGGCTCTAAAAAGTGTTGCTGATATTCCATCTGCTACTTCAAATTCTCCTCTTTCATTTGTGCGTGCAAATTCCATACTTGAGCTAAACATTCGTCCCAACATTGTGTTGGGGTGCGCTGTGAACAAGGTTGGATCAAGCACAAAACGAGTATTATCCACCACTAATGTAATTCTGTCTGATGTTAACAAGTTATCTTCTCCAATACCAGCGACATTAGCAGGTAGAGCTGAAGAACTACAAGCCGCCTGGTCACTGTTTCTCATTTGGTTTCTGGGATACATACTTTGAGAGCTCCTGTTTCTAGAATTGCCTGTATATTTTCCTTTGAAGAACCTCCTGCCTCTATCGTCACTATCTTGCTGATAATCTTCCGTATCACTACTGCTCTCTCGATCGTATGACCGTTCTTTAGGAGGAGTTGACATTTCATTCATTACAATGTAGTATTTGTACACTTCACCTCCAATATACAAAACTGCTACATCACGGATAATGTCTAAAACTAACTTGCTTATGATTGCTTGATTAAGAATTGAGATTAAACAGCTACCTGATAATTAATTAATGAACTGTATTATCAATCTCAACTACCCACAACTGAACAACTCATTCACCGTCCGCCATTCGAGCAATACAAGCACTAAGCAGTGTTCATAGAATAATAAATATACTAAAGTAGTTATGGCAGTGTTCTCGAACGAGATTGTCCAATATCGGTAGAACTAGCCGCTAAAATCGGTATAAAAGGTATATTTTGTACCCAAAATCAGTATATGGGATATTTGTACCGACGATGGTCAATATCGGATACTTTTCTTTTCACGAAAATTTCTACCCCCCCCGTCGCCAAATTTTCAAAATGGTATAGGAATTTGAAATATTTCAAAAACTCCTCGGTTTTCTTAAAGAATATTTGCTCGAATCCATAAGTATCCGGTACTTTTACTGAAAACCCGGTACTTATCTACCGATTATACTTACCAGCCGACAAATGGTAAAAATCGGTAGATTTCTAGGGCATTTTGGTATTTCGGTAGGACGCGGCCCATTTCGGTATAAATACCGAAAAATCGGTAGGTTCGAGAACACTGAATACATGATAAGATACGATACGGTACAATATTAATATAGTTGAAGTCGAGTTTTAATAAATATTATACTCTATGATTCAAATCATAGTAATAGTCAAAAACTCAGTCTATGGTCCCAATAACTTCACGAGAGTCTAAATCCACCACCTTTTGACTCACGATTCATTCATTTCCGGACCGTCCCGGCTTCACCAGTGACACCTAGCGGCCATATATAGAACTGGTTTAAGTGTAAATTATTGTGTGACAACATAGATATATACTACATATTATTATATAATATATATAGATATATTAAATCTATGTGTGACTTTATTATTATATTGGATGATTTATTCGGCGCCGTTTAATGGAGCATCCATCTCAAGGGCGCGGAACTGACTGACACAGATTGACAGATGACTTAAAATGGATGTGGTTGTCAAAATGTGGTGTAAATGGCGTAAGCCGTATGTTTGGTTGAATAAATAAATAAAACGAAAATGACGAAATTTGAAAACGTATCACTATATATATTATAATCTGTTGGATCAGTATATCTGGGGATAGCGCAAACAAAATAGTTACTCATCAAAAACTGTTGTTTTTTTTTTACTAACTTACTAATATAATGTGAGTTATTAAGAATTTTGTTATAGTATCAATATCTCATAAATAATACGCCTTGAGAATCAAAAGTGAGTTATAGTGTCAATCATTTTTAAGAATAATTGTTATGGTCATGTTTTTAATGACATAAAATTTACTTTGTCTTATAAAGTCTATATAACAAAATAGCTACTTTGGAGGAGGGTGGCCATAATATGAACATAAAGTGGGTGACTGGATACAAGAATTAAACACATAATATATAGGGAGGCAGCTTTCAAATTTGGCGCCTTGATTTAGTTATTAGTTCAGTTCTACACACGGCCGCTAAGTATCGCTGGTGAAACTAGGATGACGAGAGTCTAAATCCACCACCTTTCACGATTCATTCATTTCGGGGCCATCTTAGTTTCACCAGCGATACCTAGCGGCCGTGTGTAGAACTGAACTAATAAATAAATCAAGGCGCCAAATTTAAAAGATGCCTCCCTATATATTATTATGTGTTTAATTCTTGTATCCAGTCACCCACTTTATGTTCATATGGCCACCCTCCTCCAAAGTAGCTATTTTGTTATATAGATTTTATAAGACAAAGTAAATTTTATGTCATTAAAAACATGACCATAACAATTCTTAAAAATTGTATCGCACAGATCACTCTCCCTATGTTGATTATATATGTGTTCATATCTACTTTCTTTATGTGTTGTATCTGAAATAATTATATCATATCATATTGTAAGACACAGCTCCGCGCGACGTAGGCACAATAAAGCTATCATGCCGGTATGCCTACTCGCGCGGTGTGCGTTGTCATAATTTGTTTGTATCATCATGTTGATAGTGAGAGCTCCTCACCGTGTGGCGGCCGTCATGTGTGTGATGCGGCCGCGCAGGGGTGGGGAGTTACTTACGTCGGTCGATAACCGCTCGCGCCCCACTCCCAGCCATTGTCGGCTGGGGTGCGGCCGGCGGGGATCGACCGCTTAATAAACACATGCATTTGTAAATAAAATCACTCTACATTGAACCTCGACACCGCTTGTTTCATTTCATCGCCTGACTACCTCTGCCTGCTCTCACTTGGATTTTGGACCACCATCGCTGACCACCGCTCTCAACCGTGACTTTGGATTGATCTTCTGGCTTCAGCTGTCCTACGCCTTCTTCTGCACCGACGGGCTTCCAAGTGAATTGGCACTGAGGTGGTTACCGCGAGCCGAGTACTTCTTCGTCACTACGCCGCCGTGTAGCTTCTTGTGTTCTCTAGATAGTCTGTGCTATTGGGATCATTGCCCGGTAGTGAGTGCTTGCGAGAACACAGGTTAGCTGCGCCTAGGTGTTACGGCGAAGTCGTGCCCGGTGGAAGTAAACATCCCCAGGTCGACGAACAAGGGAGTCTCCGACGTGCTGTTGCGGGTTACGGCGGCTGGGCCGACCTACTACCGACGCACCCGGATATAGCTGCCTTCCGCAGTTAAGTGAGACATACAGGCATCGACGTGGTTCTGTGTTGCGAACTAGCAAACCACCACTCACCCCCGACTCCTACCATCCGGAGTTACAGTCTACTTGTGGCCTGCGGCGAGCTGAGTCGGCTCCTGTCCCGCACAAAAATGATTGACACTATAACTCACTTTTGATTCTCAAGGCGTATTATTTATGAGATATTGATACTATAACAAAATTAGCAATAACTCACATTATGTTAGTAAGTTAGTAAAAAAAAACAACAGTTTTTGATGAGTAACTATTTTGTTGTATCCCGTGGAGCACCCGGTAAAGAATTGGTCTCCCACTCTTCTCCTTAAGTTTTCGAGTATCCTGTAAAAGGCAGGTGTTCGAAAAAACTAAGACATTTTCACACAGACCGAGCTAGTCCCAAACTAAGATATGAATCTTGTATTATGGGTACTAACTAACTAACTAACTAACTAAAAAATAAATATGGGTACTAACACGGCGATACACATATACAATGCATTAAAAAAAAAATTTTACATCTTAAATTCAGCGATGAGGTTTGCCACCCATCCTGAATGTCTTGATTTTGTATTGGCACGAAGAGGACGGCTTGCATGTTTCTTACATGCAGTTGGTGTACTGGCTACCCCACTTGTGGGATATGCCGTGATGGTATAGTAGTAGTAACTATTTTGTTTGCGCTATCCCCAGATATACTGATCCAACAGATTATTATAATGATACGTTTTCAAATTTCGTCATTTTCGTTTTGACAACCACATCCATTTTAAGTCATCTGTCAATCTGTGACAGTCACACATAGATATAATATATCTATATATTATAAATAATATTATATATGTAGTATATATATATATAATACATCTATGCTGGCATACACAATAATTTACACTTAAACCAGTTCTATACATAGCCGCTAGGTGTCGCTGGTGAAGCTGGGACGGTCCGGAAATGAATAAATCGTGAGTCAAAAGGTGGTGGATTTAGACTCTCGTCTAGGATGGCCCGGAAATGAATGAATCGTGAAAGGTGGTGGATTTAGACTCTCGTAATAACTTCTATCTAGGGCTATTCTGTAAGCTTTCCTCTAATTTTTAGAGTCCTCTAAAATAATAGAGGACGCTAAACGATAAGACCGTATTCTGTAACTGACATTTCCGCTAAAAAATGGAGGAATCCTCTAAATTCATCCGCTAAATGGTTAAGTTTTAGAGGGACCTCTTTAGGTGCCTCTAAAATTTTAGAGGATGCTATTTTTGACATTTCAAACGATTCGCAAGTGTTTTGATTGCGAATTTACATTTATTTGATATATTTTATTTATTTATTATTTATAAAAATGAATATTACTGATAGTTTAATATTCAATATTGTGAATCATGAAGTGAGGGAATTGGAAAAACAGTAAGTGTATTGATTAATACAAATTAATGAATAATATTTCAATTTGTTTCCAACTCAAGGTTACAACAATTGTTATTAAAATTTCATTGTTTTAGGAGGGAGCTGAATTTAATTAGGCAATATTTAAGGGATGTGAGCAACCCCTTTGAGTTACCAGCCAATTATTTTCTGAAAACATTCAGGCTCAATAAAGATGCAGCCAAATATGTGATTGAGCAATTGGAACCCTATTTTGACTCTCCTCGGAGGCGAACAGGTGTTCCAATTTTTCTTCAAATTTTATCATCCATGCACTTTTTTGGGCATGGAAGCTACCAATTAAATACGGGGGCCTCACACATATTTGGACTAAGTCAGCCAACTGTAAGTAGATGTTTACATCGTATGTGTAATGCTATCATGGCAAAAATGATAGCAACTTGGATACGGTTCCCCCAAAGACAAGAAGAAGTGAAGATCTCTTCAACACATCCTATAACATGCCAGGAGCTATCGGTGCAATTGACTGCACACATATTGCAATTGTACCTCCTCCAGCAAATCATCCAGTGTATCCGAAGGGTATATATTTTAATCGAAAGGGTTACTACTCTATCAACACCCAGATAATATGTGACCCTAAAATGGTAATACTTAATGTCAATGCCCGCTTTCCAGGATCCGTCCATGATTCAGCAATTTGGATGTCGTCAAATGTCAAAAAACATCTAATGGACAAATATTTGAATGCACCAAATGAGCAAACCTCTTACCTGATTGGCGATTCGGGATACCCTTTGGAACCCTGGATGATGGTGCCAATTGAAGGAGCATCTCGTAACACTCCTGAGAGTAGGTACAATTACAGACATGCACAGGCTAGGAATGTTATAGAACGTGTAAATGGTGTTCTAAAAGGAAGATTTCGCTGCCTGATAAAAGACAGAACATTGCACTACAATCCAGCAAAAGCAGCTCAAATTATATACAGTTGTGCAGTGTTACATAACGTTGCCATCCGTTATAATGCTGGCATGCCGGAAGATTCCATTTCAGAAGTCCATGAAGACCTTCCAGATAATGCAGCAGATGAAGGCAGGGTAGAGGTAAATAGTTTTTATAATGTTGGACAACAAAGAAGAAACGAGTTGGTAAGCATGTTTTAATATATTTTTATATTTTAATATACCTGAAAAAAATATTGTATAATTCTAGTATATATTTAAGTATCTAGATTTTACTTAATTTTATATGAACATATTTAGCTATTTATACCCTAATTACACATAAAACATTATCTCATGATAATCATTAATTAATGAAGAAATATACTTGAAAAAATGTAATTGTTTATACCATAGCTAAACTATTTTAAAGTGCATTTTATTTAGATTAATATTGTTAAACACACATGAAACATAGAAAACAAATAAATTATGAAGATGTTGAAATAAATTTTGTTTACTGTATAATTATAAGTAAATGATAATTGTTGTAAATTGTATATTTAAAAAAATAAAAAATAAAATTGTACAAAATATAATTGGTAACTTTACAAATATTTAGTTTTTAAAGCAAATACACTAAAAAGATTTATCGATAAAAAATATAATGGTAAAAAAATGTATAAGTTAAATCATGTTTTTTTTTCTATAAGATTTATATTTTAAAACACGAAAAAGAGAATATAGAAATAATCTGTGTAAGTGTAGTCTTAAGAAATTTTGAGTTTACTAATAAGTATATTATAATTTTACAGAACAAAGACATTGTATAATGTAATATGAATAAAAAAAAATATAACAATAAGTAATGTATAATGATAGTTCAATTGTGTTTTTTATTACATAGATTTATGTATAATAAACATATGAAACAGTGAAATAATAATTTTTAAAAAACAAAAACATTGTTAATTTAGACATGAGTTGATAAGAATAAAGCAATAAATGTTACATGATAGTTCAATCGTTTTTTATTATTATATGATATTTTACACACAAACGAATCATGAAAAAGAAAATATAGAATTAAATAAAGAAATAACAAATGAAAGTTTTATGTTCTCGAAACAAAATTATTGATAGCACTGCTCATATTATTGAGTGCCGAGGCGACATTATTTAGGGCTTCAGCAATACCATCATTGGACTCTTTCAACTGCCTGGCCATTAATGTGTGCTCCTTAATAATGTCGGCCAGCAGCTCTGTATTCCTATTTGGTCTCCGTCGCTGATGTTCAATAGGAATTGCTGGCTGCTCCATTGAGACTGTTGTTGGTTGTTCCGGTGAGATCGTTGGATGTTCTAAAGGCATTGGTAATGTGATTGGCAGATTCGGCTCTATGTCATCCATTCCAGTCGTCTCAATCCTCTGTAAACAATATTTTATTTATTTTCTTGAATTACATCCATCATGGATAAACATGCTAATACTTTTGGTATTGATATGTATACATTTCAAATTGCATGGTCTATGATAATGAATTGAGGTTAGTTAATATTTGAGATTTATCATCTTAGTATCGAGCAAGGGTAGAGTTTAGGCAATCAGGAAATGTTTGGTGCATTCTTTGTTTCTGTGTGGAATCAGTATTTAACATTACATTTTCTTACATTTATTTATTCTATAAAATCTCTCTTGCATTGTTTTGTGTGATGGCTGATGTTGAGTCTGAGCCAACAAAATTATGAATGTATTTTTATCATGATGAATAAGTGTTTATTTATTTGTATTTACCTGCGGTATATTTAATTGGGGGACGTCTGGCATAAATGGTCCAATACCCGCTTCTATGGCATCTGACAAACCCGTGATAACCGTGGTGTTAATGACGGCCAGCAACTTTTCCTCTAAATCGGTTAGAGGTTTTACTGTGGATGGACCACCTCCAGTTCCTCCATACAAATATTGTAATTCCCTGGCTTTCCTCTTAACTTTTGTTTTAAGTTCACTGAAACACTGGAATAAACAGAATCATTTAATGTTGGGGAGGATATGTTGTCAACACTCTAAGCGACATTTTGTTAAGATAAGATTATTAAATTGATGAAGTGAAGTGAAAGAATTATTCAAAATATATTTAAGTGTACACAATGAATCTTGAGAGACAAAAATATGTACCTCTAGTCAGTCAGAGGCTTAAAATATTCCATTATTTGGTGAAAAATTGCACTTAGAATCATGTTAGAATCTGAATAGAAATAACAATAATATAAAATATAGATGATATTACAGATATTTATATTTCATAGTACTTACGTCTTTCCATTGCCTGACTGTCTTTGCAGGCCCATTCTGGTTGAGAAGAGTTGTACACTCTTCCCATTTTTGTTCTAATGAGCGTAACTCTCCCGGCGATGCAGAACTTGCCGTAGCAACTATAGGATTTCTTTCAACAAATTCTATCATAACTTGTTTTTGCCTTTTCGTCATCCTTTGAGAGCGCGACATTTCGATTGTGATGTGTTCCAACAAGACTCCAATAATGTTATGAGTAATATACATTTTAAAAACTTTGTGTAACCCACAACACACTTGAAAATATATAAACAAAAACATTCAGGTAGAATGCGATCTACAGCTGTTGTCGATATATAAAACTCTTTTCGATGTACAAAAAGTTCTTGCTAGAATTTTAAGTGTTTATTTATTGTCGAAATATGTTATGACCAACGCCTTGTTTTGAAAACACTTCACAAAAATTCCTATGTGACAAGTACTTTTGACAGATTTATGTGAATTTTGACAGTTCGGCCATAGAAAATCAATATGGTTATGTTAAATGTAGGTTATTTTGGTGCAAATCGAAGTACTTGCGGCTATGTTCACAACATTCATTTTAGAGGACGCTAAAATTATGAATTTTAGAGGATCCTCCAAAATTGTTTTTACAGAATGCGGTTTTTGAAATTAACTTTTAGAGGGTCGCTAATTTTTAACTTTTTAGAGGACTCTAAAAATTAGAGGAAAGCTTACAGAATAGCCCTAATCAAGAGAAAAAAAAATTTATGTTATCCATGGAAAGCGACGAATCTAAAATCTTTATTAAATTAAACTAACTGTCATATTTGTGAGGGTCATTTTGATATAATTATTTACCAGTTTATTAGACTAAAATAATTTCTTTTGCTTTTGTTTGTGTTCCCTGGTTTCATTCATTCATATCATGGATGTATGTAGGTAGGGGATGGAACGTTTATAGTAATTTGTATGAATGACAGCGAAGCCAAAAAGTGAGGAAGGGAAATCGACGGTGGCCATTTTGTAGGAAATACTTTATTTAACATTTGTATGGGCAATGTATGGAAATTATTCACACAGTATCAGAAAACATTATATTTACTTCTTAAAATAATTACAATGCCACATAACTTAATGTTTTCATATATTTGATGAAATAGGGAATAGGATGAGTAAATAAAATGGAGTCATTTCTAAATCATTCAGTATTTATTTTTAAACTTTGTTTTCATATACACACAATATGGAGAGAATGAATGACAATTGAAGGATATATCTAAATGAATAATATAAAACACACGAACTTGCAAATGAGCGGGAAACTCAGGATATTTCGTAAGAATGACGTTTTTCTCCAACCTCGCAGAAAAACGAGATGTTTTTGAACACAAAACACTACGTTTACTTGGTGTCAAATATTGGATAATGTCCAGTTTCTCCTTTCTGGATCCTTTGGAAAACTACAAAAAATGATTTTGTTTATAAACATGCGATAATATCATTAACCTGATCAGATTTGTATGCATGAAACATTTCATTCTAACGGGTAAACAAACCAAACATCAGATTGTAGGTTCTTTGTATTGTCAGATGACAGAATGGAAAACAAGTTACATGTGTAGATATAGGAGAATAAGGACAGATAATTATATAGAACGTTTATAACATTATTATGATCATTTATAAGTATACGAATTATAATATAAACGACTTTAAAATCGCAATATATTAAGATAAAAACTACAATACAAAACAACTTACCGAAAATATGACAATCCTGTTTCCTGCGAAAGTTGGATTGGATTTATAACCACAACCATTTATAGCGCACATCACCATGTTAATCATAAGATGATTCCTATTCTTCTAGATATTAAAACAAAAACCGATATGAAAAATTCAACTGATGTGCAAAAACTTGAAACATTTTTAAAACAACTAAACATACAAGGGTTGGTTCACGGGAGCATAAATGTTACTCGGCGTCGTTTGACCTGAACGACCATGAAGCTGCAGTGAGTGGTGAATGTAATCCGGATAATCGTGAATAACTTAGAGCGTTTTATGACCCAATGTTATCGTAATGGCGCCATTATTTTTTACGTCTTTTTATTTATTTTTTTATTGCTTTTATAACTTTTAAAAATTTTTTTTTTTTTGGATTTACTTTTTGTTATAATTTCTTAAATTCGCCGACGTGTAAAAGACGTAAATTATGAATATATTTAAATAATTAATATTTTTATTATTATTTGACTGGCGCCTTTTAATAGTAGCATTCAAGTACTTTTGTGTTTCTTTTAAATGATAAAAATATTTTTGTCTCTAACGAAGGAATAAATTATTTTAATAGGTATCTTTAAAATTAACAGTTAAAGTAATAACTACTTAATTAATTTATAACTAATTGCTTTATACTTTTTTTTTTATTATTCCATTATCTAACTTTCTGAGCTTGTATACTTTCCAAATACTTGTTACAAGTTTATATCCTAAATTTATCCAAACGAATTCACTGAATCAGCGTCAGAAATTATAAATGACAATTACGCAGAAATCGAGTATATTTTCTGAGACTATAATTCTTATTTTGTAACACATTTTGAAAACATAGTAACATACAGTACATGAACACTATGAATGCGTTCTGGCATTGTATAGGTACTTTCAAAATATGCGTCGTCGACTGATCACTCGGTGACTGTCTGAACGCAGCCCAAATGCGACGCACCGAACAAAATTTATTTCTTACAAAATGGTCGTCATTCCCCTCCCCGCGCAGCTACAAAATGTTTACCAAAGTGTCTGTCCATTACTCTATTTAGGTCCATGATTCATATTAATGCTATACATGTGAACCGTCAATCTAGTCCATTGATTCCCAAAGTGGTCCAGATGGACCGTACCCCCAGGCAGTGTGACCAGATTTTATTTTCAAAAACTACTAAATAATGGGGAAATCAAAAACTACTAAATTCTTAAAATGGTATAGGAATTTGAAGTATTTCAAGAACTCCTCGGTTTTTTTAAACAATATTTTATCACAGTACCTTTTTACCGGGTATTTGTACCAACTAATTGAAAAAAGTTATTCGCTTAAATTTCTACTCCCCCGTCGCCGAATTTTCAAAATGGTATAGGAATTTGAAATATTTCAAAACTCCTCGGTTTTCTTCAACAATATTTTCTCGCAGAACCTTTTTCTAAAATGTACCCGGTATTTGTACCGACTGTTGTTTACTTTCCGGATACTTTCATACCGACTACTGAAAAAAGTTACTCGCTTAAATTTCTACCCTCCCCCGTCGCCGAATTTTTAAAATGGTATAGGAATTTGAAGTATTTCAAAAACTCCTCGGTTTTCTTCAACAATATTTTCTCGCAGTACCTTTTTCTACAATGTACTCGGTATTTGTACCGACAATTATTTTCGATCAGTAAGTATCGGGTACTTTTCCTAAGTACCCGATAATTTATCTACCAATTACCGACTAAATACAAAAACTACCAAAAAACTACCAAAAACTACTAAAAACTACCAAAGAAATAAAAACTACTAAACATATATGCAAATGCCTCAAAAACTACCAAAAAAGTAGGAAACTCCAAATCTGGTCACACTGCCCCCAGGGGTCTACGAATCCATAGTTAAATCAAATCTTCACATTTTTTTCGAGTTTTGGGAATATGGTAAAAATATAGCTGCAAGGCTATACCGAAATGAATGGGCTGTGTCCAACCGAAATGCCCGAATATTGCTATCGGATAAAATAAAGTATAGGATATTCGGAAAAAGTCTCACATATTTAATGATTCGAGTAAATATTTTTGAGAAAACCGAGTTTTTGAAATATTTAATTTATATTCCTATACCATTTTGAAAATTTGGCAACGGGAGGTAGAAATTTTAACAGGTAATATTTTTAAAATAATATCCGGTATCAACATAAACAATAGTACAAATATCCGTTACATTGTAGAAAACTGTGAGTAAATAAATATTTAGAATATTATTCTGCTTCAAATTCCTATGCGACGGGAGGAGGTGGGTGGAAGAACTTTAAATATGAAACAACAGAATTATGAAAAATAAGACTAATGTAGCAAAATTTTGAGAAAAAAGTTTGGGAGCCTCTGATCTAGTGTGTAGCGTCGTCTCTATGGTTAAAAGCAAAGTTTTTTAGCCTTGTTCATAAGCGACATCTAGTAAGTTGTTAACGAACCACCTTGTATTTGTTTTTGTGAACAGCTGGTTTTCAACCAATGAGCGTCGCTTTTAGAATTCACGACATAAATAAATGTGTAGGAATACACGTACGTCCACATTTTTGACATTTGTGAATAGTTAACTTTTAAATGAAAAATATAAATTTATTTTGGTAAAAGAATAGTATCAGAAAGCTAAAGATATATATTGTTACTGTTATGTTTTGTTTAATGTTAGTGACACCTACAAATGAGCTTGATATTTGTAATTATGTATAATCAAGGTCAACTTCATAAAGGCTTTCAACATTAGAAAGAGAAAGTACGCCACAAGAGATAGAATAAAAAGACTTGTCTTGGATTTTTATGAGGAAGAATTTGTAATTGATTATCCAATCACAGAACGGTTCATAATAGTAACAGCTGACGGAGACTGCTCAATATATACAAATAAAAGAATAGTTCGCTTTGGTTCGCTCGTGTGCGCGGTGTTCGGTTCTGCGCGGAAGAGAGTACTAGGCAGCGTCTTGTGAAGACTCTTTGTTTGAACGAACTTTGATTTTTGAGTGATAATGCCTTACAGAAGGATAAAACCTGAATATAATAGTGTTATTTTATAGCGTAAAAGTATTGAAGCGGTTTTTCTCATTGCTAGGGTTGTGGAATGGTAAGTTGTCATTTGAAACGTAGTATAATAATGTGGCCTGTTAGTATAAGTGTGTAGAGGTGAGTAGTTGATGTTATTATTATATCACCAGCTGAGAGCTGACTCGCTCTATGTCGGGCTAGGATGTTCGACACACTTTTATTATTATATCGTTGAACTATCTGACTCTGGTTTGCAATGCAATATTCCCCATCTGCTTTGTTGTGTTAGTTGAATATGTCTGTAATAATATTCATTTAGAAATAACTATGAGCTCAAAATGCTGTCTCAGCAATCGGTGTAAACATGGAATTAAGAAGGATTGTGCTTGTACATGATTGATATTAATTTATATACTTAGATAATAATGTATGTATTATAATATTGTGGATAGTGAGTGATGTGTCGCCCCACATAGTCATATCGTATTAGACTGTTACTCGTTTGTCACTGATTAAATTTGGACTATACGTGTATCAGGATAGAATGATAACAAATTACATAGATATAATATTGTCAAAGTTGATACAAATCAGAGCATTTGTGTAAATCCTATTCACAATATACGATTGTAGTATTTATGTTTGGGATATTATTTTGTTTTCTATGTTTATTTTGATCTTTATAATTTAATGTTTAAGCTATGTCAGGATATAAATAATGTGTAATGGATAATAACTGATCATAGTTCTCCCATATAAGCTCAAAGTGTGAAATAATTAAGAAATCAAGACCTATGTGGTGTATATACTCAATGTAAGTGGGTTCACCATTATGTCTAATTATTATTATTATTTGGATGATTTGTAAAGCGCCGTTTTGTGAAAAAATATCCACCTCAAGGGCGCTCTTTGCTAACTAAGGTTGTGCTTGAATTATTCCGTGAGATTTCTAATGGTCTAAAACTTTAAATAAAAAAACCTTTAATAATTGTTGCAATGTTCTGAATATTTTTTTAGTTAGAAGTTTAACAAAATGTCACTCTGGGGGAGTAAATTTTTATTGTTAGCATTTCTATTATTATATTTTTTTTTTATTTTATTTTATTTTATTTTATGCAAACAAACAGTTAAACAATAAACATTACAAGGTATGAGTTACATAATAAATAAACCAAAACAGTTTGCAGTAATATTACAAATTTTCGTTGACACATTATACACATATACATATACACCCTCTCTCTCACACACACACACACACACACACACACACCCTCACACACACACACACACACATACTTACATATACACATTTTTTTTAAATGTAAATAATATTATTACTTAATTAAAGTTTTTGCATATGTGAATCAAAATTATCAGCAGGTATTCTAAGCTTATAGAAAAAACTAAAACAAAGATGAAGCGCTCATGAAGGAGGAAAGGAAAAGGGAAGGAAAACCGTTACAACGGAGTCAGCCTCTTATCAAAGTCTCAAATATTTGTGACCTGAATTTTGACCTTGTATATTGGTGGATATCCACCAATATGGATATATTGCGGTACATTAAAATTGGTAATGAGACCAATATAATTTCGTATTGATCTATCAGTTTTAAATGAGCGTTGGTTCTAAAACATATATGTTCATAATTCCCGTAAGTTCCTCATTTGTAGATGCATTGTTCAGATAAATTATAAAAGCATGTTGATGTTGATTCAGTAGGTATAATATATTGATGGTCTATATACTAGAAGTACACCTTTGTACACCAATCACCATTGTTTCTTTATGTTATGCTTAGGTATATATATATACATAACATCTTTTGCTCTGCAGACTTGAAGAACATTATTTTTTTTACTGTTAAGATATTTTTATTGCTTTAACATGTATATAGGATGTGCAATATTAAAGTATAATTAGAAAAGAGACCATTAACGTTATGGAGTATTATTATTTTGAATTTGGCACATAGTTTTTGATAACAAATTGTACTGCACTCCCATTAGGTCAATGTTGCAGTAAAGCCAAACAAATTGGCGAATATGTTGACAGGATTAGAAAATCACTAGTATGATTGTACTGCCCTTGTGATGCTTCATTTCTTTGTTCTCTTTGGAGTTTTCCTGTCAGCCCTTGCCTTAAAGTAGATTACACAGTGTGTACTACCTATATAGTACACAGTTACACTACTCCCTACCCCTAAGTAGAGAATACATACCTACTTACATAGCACTGTGGTATAAGTATACACGACTCGAGTAACATAACATACTTTGCTACTTTTGCGTATTTCTTATAGGTATCTACCTTATATTTATTTCCCTTTCAATTTCTGGATTGATATTAATAACACATCACATACCTACATAATAATCTGCAATACCAACTAGATGTACCAAATAGTTACCTCATTTCCTAGATATTCAAATTTATTTACTTGAATATTTGGTTTTTGTTTGTAGAGAGAAATTGTTATCGGGTAATATTTTTTTTGAAATTGAAATTGGGAATTTGATGAATAAATTTATTCCGTTTTGTGGAAAAACTACCGCAAGAAAAACTACATTTTACTGCGTATAGTCGGGCAGAGACTTGGCTCATGCCTTTGCATAATATATGGTATGAGACTCGGCTCGTCGCCAGAATAGACAGTTTGGATTTGTTGAAAAGATGTCATGTTTCAACATTGTGTATGTACATGTGTATCATCAGGACCATTCCACAAATGGCCAACACAACAACACACACACACACACACACATATACATATATAGGAAACAAGAAATGTGTTCAAAGTTCTTGCAGAGTTCCTGATGGAGAAATGAACTTTGTTTGAAGGTTTGGATCTCCAAACTCACTAACACACACATACATACCATCATGGCATATATACCACTAATGGGGTAACCAGCGGACCAACTCCACACAACAAATTTGTGAACGCAAAGAATTATAATCATAATCTACAGTCTACACGTTCTGCTGTTTTTTTTGACCGATATTGTTGTCTGTTAAGAAAGTTCTTAAGTTAAGCAGGCGGAGATTTGTCGCACTAAAGTTCAGCGAACTGATTGGTACCGTGTCTACGTTAACTATATAATGAGTTACAATCCATTGGATTGGTCTGCAACGAGTTTGGATTTTCTTCTCCATTCCTCCCTATTCTCAGCCAGTCTCTTCAGCTCTACGTATGAGCCACAGTTCATGTCCCTCTTCAGGTGGTCCATATAAGCGTCTCTTGGTAGGCCTCTGCCATTTGTGCCTTCGGTCCTACCCTCTGCGATGGCGATGAGCAGTCCCAGGTGCCTGATGTTGTGGCCAATCCAGTTAGCTCGTTGTTGGCTGATTCTTTTGAGGAGTTGCCTTTTTTCGCCTACCCTGGTTAACACTTCTTCGTTTTTGACGTGTTCAGACTAGACTTCCAAACCTCTTATAGGTTCTATCTTTCTCTTTCAGTTATTTAATTAAAGAAGTAGAGGACCCTAAAGGATTCTTATCTCATGATTTTTTTTTCTGATCAATAAAGTGTTTGCGCAACTTGTGTTCTTGCATACTACTTGTAAGTTTGTATGGTTATACCTGTTATGTATGTATGTACAATCAGATGTGTCTGCTTATGTGTTGTTACACTAATACATATTGACACTCCGCCTGTATCTATCATATCTCAAATGTATGTAATAACGTGTATATAGCACACCACGACTACATCATGCCCATGTTGTGTTATACTCGGATAGGTAGCTAGCAGTGATACTGTGCACTGTGCCCAATACTAGTTTCATGCCCATACTGTGATACATACAAATGCCTACATACATACACACATAATGCCATATTCATAATATATTAGTAAGAGTTGTATTCGCAGATCAGTAGCGTGTCTTTTATACAAACCGAAAAGCCAAGTTTTACCTGAGGTTTCCAGGCTTAAAAATAATTAAAAAAATGATTCAATTTCACGCAGTACGTGACAATACGATCATTTTAAATATCGCGAGCAGTCGCGTACTATACTAGTGATGTAACGAATATTCGTATTCGCATTCCTATTCGCAAAAAAAATATGCGAATGTTTTGCGAATATTATTTTGGTAATAAAGTATCGGTTATTCGGTAAAAGTACCGGATACTTACCCGGTACATTGTAGAAAAAGGTACTGCAAGAAAATATTCTTTAAGAATAGAGTAAAATAATAATTCTACTGTTAGTGTTTAGTTGCTCCTTGGTTCGACTAATAGTTGGTCACGTTTTACGATTATAACATTATACCTACTAGTTGGAAGTATAATATGCGATATCGCGAGAATAGAGAAAGAATAAAACCCCAGCTTTTTGCGATGTTCCGTAGATCACGGCTCACTGTGTGGATCGGCCGTCTACCGATCACATGAGTTCTGTAACATTGGACAGTACCACCTATCAGTTCTTGAATTGGTGACCATTATAAATGTGTATTGAGTCAAATGCTAAGTATTTATTTTTTATCGCTTTATTTTTATACCATTACGGCGTATTCCACAAGAAGGTTAGCCAGCAGACCAGAGCCCGTAGACAATTTGTACTTGGCGATCGCCTACAAACGAATTTTCGTCAATAACTGCAACAATTCGAAAAGTTCGCCAGTAGACGATCGCTAAGTACAAATTGTCTACGGGCTCAGCTATATGTAATGAACATTCAAACTGCCTCTCCGTGCCAACAAATAATTGAGACATTCAGGATGGGTGGCAAACCTCATCGATGAAATAAGATAAAAATATCTTTATTTTTTCGAACACTTTCCTTTTAAAGGACACTCAAAAACTTACGGTTATTTTATTTTGAAGTGGAACTATTGATCTTTCAGCTTACATTCCTGCCTTGTATTCCTGAAGTACATTCACTCGTTTACGAGTGATTTATATAAATAAATGAAACTTAATTGGCATCAAAAATTGTAATACAAACATTGTGTTTACAGAGAATTTATCTTAAAGCGAGCTTATAGCATATGCGATTTCTTCCACCTTACCTGTTTTATATTCTTTGTTTTAATAAATAGCTTATTCATACTTAAAATTATTGAAGGTGGGCCTACCCAGAATGAAAACCTTAGACACGCCACTAACGTAGATGTACTTACACATCCATATTTACAATATAAAAATATATACATAACCTACAGCTGCTAGAGCTAGTGTAGTGAATAATATGTAGGTACTGTATATGAAATAGATATTATATTATTTTACATGAATTTACTAATATGTAATACAGATTTTTATAATCCTTGCATAAATATTTTAGTCAGTTAATAACTATTATGTATGTTTATGTGTATTATGTTCCCATGGACACTTTTATAGTAGAAAAATAACTTGTTCTAGGTATATCTACAATATCCTATTTGAACAGGCTTTAGAATAAAAGAATTATGAAAAATAAAATTATCGACTTTTCGTGTTATATTTACGGTATGTAAATAAATATATAACTGTCAAAAATATTAAGGTATTGCCATTTTTCAAATAATGTCTTTATTTCACAGATACTTGGTTATTAAAATACGAGTATACCTATGCTTAGGCTGTCTTCAGTTTAATTTTATTAATATCAGCATTTCTAATATTATGTGAGAATCCGGCTTTGAAGCTAGTATTGAATATAATTTGTACCTATGTACATTGTATTATAATTAAGTATATATACGTACACTGTACCTGTACCCATGTATCGAATGTATAGGTACATTGTTTAATGTGTAGGCATGGTACTTTGAAAAGAACAGAGATCTGCAAAGCTATTGTATTGTAACATTGCTATTCTAATTATTAATATCTATTATTACGTTGAAATTTTCTTGTGACTTTTGTGCTATTGTTACTACGCAAGAAATAACGTTTAACTATCTAAGCATTTCATTTTTTTTCAGTTTGTTAAAAGCATTTCAAATTTACACTTTTATTCATTATTAATTTGTGTGTTTTTGTTCGGGTTGGCTGAAAAAAATTGTGCATGTGATAAGCCCGCCTTTTAATCTTTTGTAAACATGCTTTTTATTCTATGTATGCCATTGAAGTATTATTGATTCATAGAAAATGCGTATTAAAGTCACCTCGTTAAATGCATTATGTACGTTTTATAATTTCTTTTTGGTAATGAGATAATTCAAAATCTGCAGTTTAGAAACAAAGTGAAGTTTATTGTCACTACAAAAATTATTTAAATATTTTTATACCTTATATGTTTATGGTAATTGAGATAATTATGTTCATTACAATATGGAGGAATAATATACCTAGTGCATAAAGTGTGAAGTAGGTACCTATATCTATATTAATAAAACATAAATCTTATATTTCTGTGTCAAACACTAAATTTTTCCATATTCATTTGTTATTGTGACAATGCGCCCTTAACCATAACACGGATAAAATGTAATGGATTATTTGGGTTATCAAATCGTTATTACATAATAAAAAGTTAAATAACTTTATCTCAAAAACAGTCAAAATATACAACATGAAACATACGTAATGTTTGATATTGTTCATTTTCAATTTTACTATTGAGTAGATATGATTGTGTGTGTGTGTAGTACATCGGGTTTGTTGTTTTGATGTCTTTGACCTTTGCTTGTGATGTAGGGGACAAGGCGGTGAGTACATACTTAAATGGTATAACGCATCAGCTGATTGAACCAACGCAATGCAATGCACCGAGAAGGTGCTCGCCTGTCATGTACCGCGCACTCATGGAAACCCCTCATATTCATACAGTTATAATAATTATAATATAATGATTTTACACATTTTTATTGACCGTTTTCCTAGTTCAAATTTGTGTATTACGTGTTGAACAAATTTATCTTTCACATCGCAGCATCGCATCTTCCACAAGTTGGGTAATCAGTGGGCCAAGTGCCAACAAAAATTAAGACATCGAGAATGGGTGACATACCTCATTGCTGAATTTAAGATGTTAAATTACCTATTCGATATTTTTTAATAATACTTAGGTACCATTTACAGGACATTGAAAACATACAGAAGAGAAGTTCGCCGGGGAGTTCACGGAACATCCAAGTAATGAAAATAAATACAGTACGTATATTGAAACTAAACGCTATATATACCTACTCCTCATATTGTAGGTGTATTGCGATGTACCTGTCTAGTGTCTATCTCTATTCTCTATGTATTATTATGATACAGTGTAGTCATGTACATATGTACATGCTTGTGTAGTACCTATAATAAAGGAGGTCAGTCGACCCGCTATAAGCAATTCTTGGAAGAAAATTAATAGTCCACCAAAATGCTCTCTAGTTTTGAGATTATCACAATATACAATACATAAATATATTTAGTTGAGGTAGGTACCTACACTCTATATAGATTATTAGTTATAACGTAATGTTGTTAGGTATTTATTGGATTTTGTTTTAGTCTTGTCTTCCAAACACTATTAGGTATCTACCTATTGCAGATTCTCATATATATTTTTCTTGTTTTTCACATTTAGGTTATTTATAATTCGAAGATAGAATGCTTCTTGTATTGTTTATTTTATTATTCACTGTGCATTGGTGCATTATAAATCAATACAAAGTATCACAAAATTATTAGTTAAATACAATTCAATGTACAGAGGGCAAGTATATAGCTAAATGCGATGTCTTCCAATTGTTAAACGTTTATGCAATCATGGCGCGTGCGTGAATAAGATATTATGTGAATGAGAAAAATACTTTCTATACCTACAATACATAGTCAAGTTTATCTTAAATATTCTTTGAGTTATTAGAGGTTTGCTATTTGTAAATATTTACCTATATCTATAAAACGCAGATAATATTTTCTCAGACCCAAAATATTGACAAGATATTCTTTAAATAGAATGATTGACAAATTCCAGAGTGAATAAATATCAAAATATATTTCATTGAATTGATAGGTAATCGTGTTACAATATTTTTTATACGTCATATTATATGTGTATAGGAGAGGACAGCTTGCATGTTTCTTACATGCAGTTGGTCTGCTGGCTACCCCACTTGTGGGATATGCCGTGATGGTATAGTAGTAGTAGTAGTATATTATATGTGTACGTATGCTTATTTTATAAATTTTATAAGAGTTTTAATTTTATTTTTGGATTCTTTAGAAGAAGTTGACTTTATAGTTGGCGAGTTTATTGCCTTTGCGATATGATTTGAATGCATTTCTCTATAAAAATATGCATTGTGATCAATGTACAGTAAAGAATGAATAAATAAATAAAAATCTTCACAATGCGGTTATTATGTATCAAGTAACGATAAACGTGTATCTCCTTTTTACCATAGTTCGTTATCGTCGATAAATAATCGTATAGGTAATTATTTTCGTACGTACGTGTTAATTTTTTTTTGTGGAATTAGGTTAGACTCGTATTAGTTATCTGATATATCATGTGGTAGGTATATTCCAATTATGCTAGTACCTACTCGGTTTCATAAAAGATAAAGGAACTTCAGTGACATTTTAGTTTCATTAATTAACTTTAAATTTAGAAATTTTGATTCAGTTAAATTTCTGTACACCAGATGTCATTAAATAAATAAATAAATCTTTATTGACCATAATTTTTCACAAATACATAAACAATAATAATACAACATTACAAAACGTGACAAATAACAAAATTAGGCCAAAAGGCGGACTTGTTGCTGAGCAACGTCTTCCAGTCAACCCTATAACATAACATAAAAAAAATATATAGGTTTATGCCTACCCAAATAATCAAAAATAAAGAAAATAAAATAAACAAATAATAAAAAAAGAATTAAATACAATATTTACAATAATGTGTGGCAACTTTTTTTGATATAAATTATCCTGGTAACCATTGCTGCGTAGCGTAGCAAATAAACTATTTCCCTTTAACTTTATTTTTTATGAAACATGTGGAAAAAATCTTTAAATATTAAAGTGACTGTCTATTTTTATGGAACTGGCCGTAAGACCAATTACGTATAATGTGTGCTACTGAGTACTGACTACTCGCAATGCCAATGATTTATCATCCAACATAGTAACGAGTACTCACCGGATAAAATTACATAGGTACTCGCCCTCATATTATGCATCGTGAATTTATTACACACATTAATATAATCTTTGGGCAATCCAATAACAATTTTACGCCAGCCATGAAAAGGAAAATGTTTAAATTTAGAGTTACTGGGCAGTGCCAGGCCCAAAAGTCAATCCTATAGGTACACGTGTCCAATTGGATGCAAAATTAGAATTGTTAAGTATTGGTAACAAATTAGACAATTGAAATAAATAAGACATCTCTCTATATTGTCAAATTCAAATGCCCCCATTCAATGAAGCAATGTCTCCTGTAGCAATCATGGACACGCCCTTTCTCTGAAAAGTTGGAGAAAAATAGTTTTGTTTTGATTTTTACAATATGTTTGATTGGACATGCTAATATCCCCTTTATCACAAACAATATTATTTGCGTCTTATTTATTGGTGTTTAAAAGTTGGTCACATTAGTAATTGGTTGGTTCATATTTCATATAAATTGTATATTGCTTAGCAGGCAAACTATTTACCTAGTGTTCTGAAATTGCGTGTATATTGTATGGGTAGGTACCTACTTTGTTTCATAGTTGTCTAAGTAACTCGACGTGTGAATGAATTTTCGTAAAAAAAGCCGATGTAGGAAATGTAAATTGGAGCAGTGAAGACGTTTCAGTTGTGTCACAGGTCGAATCTATCTTTACTGTTTTTATCTTACCGATCTATCTACTTATTTGATCATTTCTATTCTTGCAGACCATGTAATTAGTATTAACTGTTTGATCATTGTATATAGTATAGTATAATATGTACATATATAATTATGGATCATATTGGAAGAGCATTTTATGACACACATACAGTTGTTAGTTACTAAACGGGAGAGATGCTTGTGTCATAAATTGTGACATTATATTATATTATTATTAGACGGGGCCCAGAACATTGATTTAATTACAGTGTGAATTGTATTTTGTAGATAATTTACCCAGAATTTCTTGATCCTTGTCCCAAAATGATAATAATGTTGTGCGAATATTAACGCTTCCTCTTATGTCGTCAAGAGCAAGATTTATGTCCTTTGTATGTGGGTATTTACATTATGAATGTATTAGACAAAAGCTTGCAAAAAACTGTTTGCAGGTTATGCTAACCACTAAGACGTTAATTGTGAATTAACTCTACAATGAAATTGAGTTGGTGCAGTCTGCTTTGGTATGGGACATTGACCTAGTAACGCAGTAAAAATAATAATATTGTGCTGTATCACTCCAGAACAATAAGATGCCGAGAATCGGACATCCTACGACTTGTTTAACACGTGAAAAGACCCCTACAATTAAAAAAAAAAAAACAGTGAATATATTAAAGTCTTTTTAAAAGGTGCACTTCTAATATATTGACCATCAATGTATTACGTATCAATAGTAACAAAGGTTTATAAATGCATCTACAATGAGGGGCTCGAGGGAGATATGAATGTTGGTGTATTTTTGAACTAACATTCGTTTAAAACTAATTACATTGATCGCATTACCAATTTTTCCTTTGAATTTCCAGTATATATTATGTAAAGGTCATTGGTATAGGATGGAATTACAATCACAGTCCAACAGTAGATATTTGTATTGTGTAGAGTGTAGGTGTGTTCTATGCTTATGTATTAGGTGTGCAATATGCATGTCCGAGCTTGCATGAGTGTTGTAACAAAGACGTAGATGTAGGTATAGAGTTTTTCCATGTGCATTCAAAACACTTGCACGTGTATGTAACGTCTGGTTTCATGTTGCGCGTTCCTAGAGACTCCTTTTACTGCGCAAACAAGTAGTGTCCTCACTGGTCTCATGTCTCATGGAAAGTTGTTTCATTGTGATGTAAACAAAGAACTTCACTGCTTTTCCAGACGCGTGCTGATGCGGTCGGTAAAGTCTCCTCGGTATTTTTTTATACAAAAACAATAACATTAGATCCATCACATACATTTCTTATTGCCGATGCTTCAGGGATTTGATCCTTCGTCTTATCTCTGTCGGTTTATATTATGTCTTATTGTTGTTCCTCCTTATCGTATTTCATTAAAAACAAGTTAGCAGCAAGTCACATCACTAAGAGGTCGTCTTCCAGAACAATTCGGAAGGAGCTCAAGTGGTTCGGTCACGTTGAGAGAGTCGTTGACATCAAATATGCGACAACGAAGGTTAGTTAATTCACACATTTTCGTTTTTTTTTGTTTATCGTGATTGTAATAATTTTAGCCTATATCACTTTGTATCAGTTCTATTAAAAAAATACATCGATTAGTTTGCAGCACCAATAGTGAAGTCGTCGGGGTCAAGATGCTGAAATAGGATTCAAAGATGTATTCATTACACATATATACCTTGTATATAAAGTTTATTGTGGTCTGGCCAGAATCTGTTTCATTACACGTGTTGTGAATTTACTCATATTAAATCGGTATATACGTACTCAAATCAACTAACTGTATGAGTTTTCCGAACATGCAAACCTACATATAGTGCCTTCATAATTATTTGATTAATTTTCATTTAATTGTATCCTTATAATATTTTCCATTTTATTGGCATTCACAATGTGATAATTTTCGACACGTTGGTATTTAAAATTTATAGTGATATTTTAATATATGGTTGAAAACTCTTCATATAATCTTCTATCCTTAAAGTGATTTTCCATTTGGGTATAAACTTTCATTATATCGATGATTCAGTTTGATTTTATTCCTTAAATTGTAGTTTAATGCAGTGCTGATTGTAATGAGACTCAAGTTCATTTTCCTCGACTATATACTGTGTAATGTAGTTAGGTATAGGCGCATAGTGTAATGGTCCCACAAGTCCATACACACAATAGGACATTGAATATCGTCTGTTCAATCACCCCGTGTTTCTTGAAATGATCGACGTCATATTTTGGCACATGAAGGGAAGTAGCCCAACTGGCTCTCATCGCAATATTATTAGGTGCACACTCTTGTGTGTCTTTCGTACGTAGGTTCATATACTAGTACATATTACATCTACGTACCTCGTAGGTATATATGTTTGAAGATTTTGTATTCGCACATGTCAGATAGGTAGGTATGTGGTAGTTATATATTATAGTGTACTGTACTGCAGAATTGCAGATTATTCATGTTGGCGATAATTGTAAGGTGTAATGTAAAACATATTTTTGAAATAGGTATAATTAATAACAGTTATCTATTTCCTTTACACAAATAAGTTTATTTTATGGATGATACATATCACGAAACTATCGCTTCCCAAGGTTGAATTAATAAAAGTTGGCGGAAAATCAAATGCTTTATCGTATCTACTTGATTATCTACTTTTGTTAGTATTTCCAATCTGTTGCATAACATTTACACCTCAATTTTAGTTATTATTGTATATATACGTATTGGATAGTTTTATTCAAATAATTTAGTTTTTTTATTGATATTTTTGAAGTATTCGATATTACCTACATCTCGGAGTGTTTCTTTTACGCATGCCAACACTATTTCTGCTTTTCTAATAAAACAAGTTTTCGAGGACTACGATGCCTGCACTAACGTTGATATCGTATATTTTTTTGTACTTATGTAGCATTTAATATCTCTCGTATAGATTGACAAAATTTGTATATTATGATGATTCAGGGTTGATAGGTATCATCTATATCTTCCTAGTGTTTGAAATGGTTGAAGTGAAGGGATGAGATGATGGAATTGTTTTCTCTTTCACGCTATTCTGCAAATTCAGTTAACTAAGTGTTAAATACATTTATCAGCTTCTGAAATTGAAGTCTGTTTTAATCAGAGATGTGCAGATTACGATTACAACTGATCATCAAATAGATTAGCTATCATTCGATTAAGGAAGTAATCGATTAACGCCAACTAAAAATACCAACTGTATTCGAATACAATGTAATCAGACTATTTTTTTTAATATTCATATTTTTTAACACATTTTTTCATGGTTAATAAATACATATAAATAAAACATTAAATTTCAATGACTTAACTTCAAAAAGAGTTAATCTCGTGTTGAAGTGAGTTACATTGTTACAATATTACAAAACAATACAAAAAGTAAATAAAAGAAGAAAACACTATCAAAACATTACTAAAACATATCCATAAAAGTTGAAAACATAAAAAAGAAGGAAAAACACACATCGTACAAAAGTTAATTAAATCAAATAACAATTAAATCTATTTTTCATTAATAATCTATACCTCAAAATCTACTTCAGTAACTTTTTTAAAGACAGCTTAAACTCAGCTATATCAATATTTGCTAGATCCTTGCAATCCACCGGCAAAGCATTGTACCACTTCACTCCTTGGTAGAATATGCTAACCAATGATCAGACTTAACTGCTAATCTAATTATGTTGTAATCAATTAGTTTGTAGTTAGATTAGTTTTTCAAAATGCTTATTGATTACGCATTAGTTAGGTAGATTATGTATTATTTTGGTGTTGAATGACATGAATATTAACACTCTCGATTGAAAGGGCCTTAATCATTCACTCATTCGCTCATTATACTCATTCATTCATTAATTAACTCTGATTACATTTCAATCTAATTACTAATTGATTACAATATTGTAATCGATTAGTGCACATCTCTGGCTTTAATCTTTAATATATGAGCGACTTTGATGAAAAATAATATTAAGTTAATTTAATCTTTTACATCATTCACTAGAAATAGTTTACAAAGTCGAATATTTGAACAATGAAGGCTTAATAAATGCTACTATTACTTTTTAATTTCCGAAGTGGAAACACTATGTAAGTTCATTATAATTTAGATTATAAAATAATACAAATAAAAACATAGTTATTAGGTACTGAAGATGGTCGTATGTCCGAAAAGCTTCTAATATTAATGTATCAATCAAGTGAAAGTAAACAGTGTTTTTTATTTGTATTATTTTATAATCTATAATACTACAATTATTTATAATAAAGTGAAATCAAATAACAACCATTAGTTGGGAGGAAGGAAACCAGCTGATAAAATTAAAATGTAACTCAACATTATACTATACTATACTATACTATACCATCACGGCATATCCCACAAGTGAGGTAACCAGCAGATCAGCTGCAAATAAAACATGCAAGCTGTCTTCTCCGTGCCGATATAAAATTAACATTCAGGATGGGTGGCAAACCTCATCGCCGAATTTAAGATGTAAAATGTCTTTTCTGTGTTCAGAAGCTCTCCTATTCACTCGAATTCTACTTTTGCGTATTTGAAAATGACTTCAGGATTAAAAATATTTGTATATAGGTACATATATGAGCTATTTGTCATTGAATTCGTTTAATATTTGTAGAGTTTTGAAGGTTTTACGATGTAATGTGATGATTTATTAGAAATATTTGGAAGTAGACTTGATCAATTATGTATCACATGGCCGATATCTTCGCCATGTTGTGTCGTTATAAAACCGTAAAAGTAAACTCGTACTGACATTGCTTATTCAACACTTGCAAATGAGAAATCATTTTAGGAATGTCATTAATAAATAATTAATATGTCCATTTGTAAATACACTTTACATACATGTACATAACATTATGCATGCAGAAGTACTCGCATTTTCCTTCAGATATCTACTTAATTTGCAATGACAATATTATTTATTATTAATGCTTGTAATTAGTAGTTACCTATTTTTTCATCAGTTTTCCATTTGAATTGATGCGGTTTTTTCATTAAATAAAAAAATGCACGTTGACTTTAAAATATTTGGTATAAGACACCAAATATAGGCTGACCGTTTGATGTTTTAAACTACATTTAATATTTTTTTAAATATAGTACCTAATTGTATAATTAAAGCCGTTGTATATATTAAAAAAAAATGTTGTAGGTACTTATACTGCTAACCGTGTTCCTGGAATCATTTCTTTAATAATACAATACCAACATCTCAATTGCTGCAAATATCCGTTTTATAATCGTACAGTTTTTTTTTATATTACTCAAATTTTCCATTTTTATGTGGATTTTTTAAAATTATTTACAATAAAGATGTATGTGGATTGTTATTATTAACTCAAAGACAACCTTAACACCTTTCACTGCGAGGTAAAAGCTTGTGCCGTGAAAGAGGAGTTTTAGAATGGATTCAAATACAAGTTTCATTATAATAATTATTTTAGTTTGTAGTTATTAATATATTTCGAAGATGAATCTGGATTTGATATAAACCCAAGTACACTCCAGATAACCTCACAGTAAGCAATATGCTTGTGTTGTGAAGGTGGAGTAAGTCGACAGTGGGTGGAATTGAACTAAGCATAATACTGTTTAGGTATTAAATATTTCATTGCTTCTCTCCTTTATTGCGAGACTAGATCCATGTTCAGGACATGTGAAAAAATAAATTGTATTTTGTTCGGTGTGAACGATCGATAAACGCACATCTATAATATAATACATTATATGTATAAGTAGAAGGGGGGGTAGAACAATGTAGTACATCCATAGCACGCAGTGGATATGTTTAGAAGTTTGTTCACCTGAGCTTTGGAAGTGTAAGTTTATTCACCAGACAGGGACGACATTGTTTGATCTGTAGATGAGGTGAATGGATTACGATGCCTTATAATTGATTCGGGGTTATGAATTTTCATAATCGTAATAAAATACTATTATAAAGTTGATTGTTTTATAGTTTTTAAGTCATAGTGAAATGTATCATTATATTTTTTTCTTTTGTAATATGTAAAAGGCATAAGCCGTTTATCAAATAAATAAATATAATTCCTAAACTTTTACAATTTGATTAGAGCTACAAGATTTTATGGGGTTGATTAAAAAAACACAAATTTTCTGGAATAAATTATCTATATCGATCAACATTGAATAAAAAATATACCTTATATGTACCTATACCTTATAATTTATTTTCCTTTTGGCGTTAATAGGAATTGTGAGTTTTTGTGTGACTATGAATACAGCTGATATGAAAATGATTTATACATGTTAGTTGTTAGTGTGTATATATATACCTTACATAGATATTATATTCACAGTTCACATAGACAGCAATCATGTGTGGGTACGTTTAATTTTATCTGCTTGTAGGTAATTAATGCTTGAGACTCTGTACATTCAAAGACAATTAAACTTGACAAGCAGTGCGATGTCCGACCCTATTTTATATATATACATACCTATATCTGTATTTGTACATACCTGTTTATCGTTCTATGACTTATTTATAATTTTCTTCCATTTATTTTTGCATTGTGAAATCTTTCCCAGTCTTTTTGTAATTTATGTTTCTATATTTAGAAAATAGTTAATTGCTTGTTAGCTGTTATCAAACAAACATTAATGTTGTTTGATACATTATGACCATAATTTCTACCACAGGACCACCACTAACTTTAATTATCTCGGTAAATTTTATCATCGAGATATTATGTATGATAAATACCGATTTAACTTCTTTGTAAACAATTAAATAAACAACTTGCTGTATAAAAAAAACTGTACATATTCCGAGTTGCATATTTTTTTGTGATTCGAGCCCTGTAACTCCGATCGTACATATTATTTATTTATTTATTTATTTCTATCTATACACGTTTATCAATATACAATCCATACTCAATACACAATTATGTCAGTATTGTATAAGAAAAATTAGATCATATTCTAAAACCATTAAAAATTCACCTTATCGCAATGTTTATCGTATTATAGATATATTACACATATTGTTATTTAGTCTGTTTCTTGCGTATGTTTTATGCTGTACACTGTTAATATAATGTTTTATTGTGTAAAATCTGGGTTAACTGAAAGATATCACCACAAAGTAGTAATGTTGCCAGTAGCATATTATAAATATCGTAGTGTTTCTTGTTAGCACATAATATCTACTTAACATATCGATGGCATAGCGCACAGATGTGGTAAGTGCAGTTTTTACCAAAAATGAGTTATTATACGCATGTGAATCTATATCATCTGAAGTATGTTCCTTAGGAATATTATTGCGTAACTCTGTGTCATTAACGAGGTATTTAACAAAAACTATGTGTGGTTAGTACTAAATAGTATGGCATCTCAAACTTTCAACATTGATTATCTCAAAACTATGAAAACTGCACTTACCACATCTGTGCGCTATGCCATCGATATTGTTTACTTCAAAATTATACGTTATAATATTATAAGATAGAACGTTAGATATATAGGTACAAGGGAAATGTTTTGTGTTATCATATGACAGGATCCTTAGACTTCTGGAAAAATAGACTGTGAATGAATGCACTTACCGTCTAGGTTTTACCTATGTAGGTATAGGTATTCACTGTTTAATAATCTACTATATAGGTACGTATTTATACTGAAATTCAAGCTGTTTGTACGCCAAAAAAAACTTGAATTTCAGCTATAATAATGAATGCGCAGTCAATTCTTTTCTCAGTATTTTTTACTCCTTAAGAGAGTTTAATTAGTTTTAAGACAATAGAATTTTTATACAAAATGTCACATTTTAGCTGCGAATTTTATTTGTTGTATATTGGTATCTACGTAATGTGTAAAATGTTTATGGTGGTGATTTTATTTTATGAAATTCTTAAAGTCGATAGGACTGAGTGTAAGGTGAGGTAGGCCAGATAAGTGGAACAAGAACAACTTGCACAAGAAGAACACAAGTATCGGATATAATATTACTATAGGTATTATACGAGTGCGGAGTGACTGTTTGAAAGTTGCATTACTAGTTTGACGCTGGGCGTTCGCTGATTTTGAAGAGTAGTGCTGGTCACGTGGAGTCCGCTTAATAATTGCCTATAAAATAATTAAATATAATATTATATTTTTATATACACATCTAATGATAATTTTATTTATTACATACTTATTGGAGTAGTATTTCCATAGAATTCTGTTGTACCTATGATAATAATGATATTATTGTATGATAATTCGTGTGGTGTGGTTTACGTACCTACTTGCCATACTGAAATGATTTTACATAATTAATAGTAAACGTTATTTAGCCATGTATGTACTGTAATTGTACTATAAACATGAAGAAGAATAACTTGTGTACATTGTAAATTATGTTATTTGTAAAAAATGGAAAAAAAATTAAATAGGTATGATAAATAAGATAAATTTTTCGCTATAATGTTTCAAGTTATAATTTTTCCAATTATTTTTGTTTTAATAAATTGAGAATGTTATGTAAGTAGGTACTTAATAATTAATTTTTCAAATGTGTGATCATTTACATCGTGGAATTCCATTTTAATAAACTATTTTTGAAAAAACAAACACTGTATTTTCCACTTTTACAATTTTATTTGTTTAAACGTTTTTCAAGACCTACTGTCTCATCTTCAGAACTTAAACTAAACAAAAAAATCAAGTATCCTGACAAGTGGTGGGTGGAGTCGGGAGTGGGGGAGAAAGTGAATTAGTGAAATGTGTACTGTACTATGAATAATGCGTACTAATCCATAAAACATAGGTAACTAACTAACTATATTAAAGGAAAGTGAAACATGATACCTAACACAGCAACATGTGAAAGATCGTTGCCGTTAAAACCTCTTCCTAATAATAATGAATAAGTACATATATTATAATTTGTATGTAAGTATGTAGATACATACCTACTGCTTCTGCCCACTGTATGTATGTCACCCGTTCCTTTCCCCACTTTAAATTTGTGGAATTGAGTGCAGTACAATATTGTGTACTACACACGACCCGTCTCCTAAAAAATGGTTGCTTCAATCGAATACTTCCATCAGCTTTATGATTATGATGTAACACAGTACAGTATCATGTTGAGTTTAATTTACAGTATAGTATATATATATAGGGTCAATTCAATATAATCTAACAATATTAGGTGTATATGTATGTATATATATGCACGTTTTAGGATTGTTTCACTGTTACATCCCAATACAGTATCTAAAGAATTCATTAATTTTCTTTCAATTCACTATTTTCTATGGTTACACGTTACTTTATTAAAATAGATTGTTATCTAAATTAATACGTTTGCCCAGGCCATCGTTTTAGTTTTTGAAACCTTGTAGGTACACTTAGTGTTTTATAATAGGTAATATATTGTGTGTGCAATGTGATGTGAACGTAAAACATGTTTATTGCCAAAATTTCATTGAATACTTTGTAATAATAATAATGTAATATTATTATTATAATAGTAGTTTTTTTTTTTGTAATGAATAAATTATAATGACAGCGTGCGATTATTTTAATAGAAGTACTTCGTGAGTCTGTAGTTACTTAGTAGGTCACTTTCGCTGCTTTTGAACATAATAATTATTCAGAATGTACCTGCCATACCTACCCAATATTATATTATATGATATGATTGAATATGTTAGTACTTCGTATATATCAAATTTGCACACACCTCGTGTTTAGGCCATACATTATAGGTAATTTATAAATAATTATTACTTACAATCAATAATTGAATGAAATATTGATACACGTTTCAAGATTTATACTTAATCCTTTCTAGCGCAGCGATTCTTGAATGAAAGTTGATTCTGTGTGATTTCGTCATAGGTATATATAAACATCATCACTGTCAACTTTTATCTACGTGTTATTTTTCTTCGTTTTCTCACGTGGTCTCGTATGAACATCTATTCTTAATCTACACAAGTATTATACCTAATGTTTCCACTGAAAATAATGGGACTTTTACATTCTATTCACACTCTCACGATAATTCCGCATTCTGTTAAGCACCTGTTCTATAATATTATTATTACCACTGGACACGTGTCACGTGTCCTTTGAATTTGAATATAATTCACTGGCTTAATATAACATTGTAATACGTAACGTCTATGTATTGATTAACGTCCACGCTTAAAAATATTTGAGCTTTTGAGTCGTAATATAATTTATACTCGTACAATATTATAGGTACGCTATTATGATTATGACTCACTATTGTAATGTTGATTCGATTAGCCAGGCAATCTTACGAATTATTGTGTTCTCAGTAAACCGGGTCCGTTGTGGAAGCGGATCTAATGTTTTCTCATCTCGCATAGTCCAGTTCCCCGATGTTTTTTTTTTTTGTCTATGTTGAATATTAATGGATACGTACCGTTAGAATAATAATTATTCACCGGGAAAATTCTTTGGCACGTTATTTTCCAAATCAATATTCGCAGTTTTTTTTAACATGATAATAATTCGAAGAATTAAATGAAAGAAAATGTTATGAACAGTAATATTCCAAGAAGTATGATTGTTATTTATTCATAATGGCTGTAAACAAGGTGTATTGGGTGCGGAAAAATTGTTTTCTGGAATTTCGACGATTCCAAATACTGTGAAATGAGATATGCAGTAACAAAAAAAAAGTTTTTTATGAAATTAGTTTTCTCAGAGTATATTATACTTAGGAATATGATAGATATTTTTTGTTTTTGATTTAATATCCTATTCTATTCAAATTTATTCTTATCTAATTAAGTTTCTTTTTCCCCAGGAAAGTCACTTTGTTTTCGTCATAAGAACTGTATATTGTGTAGAAGGAACATCCGGGTCGTCGGTAACTTTGTAGACGGAAAAGCGGTGCTCTTTTTTACCAACTTTATTGCATTATAGGATATTCTGAAAACGTTATCCAACCAGGATATTTTCTCTACTAAATATCCTTTTACTTGACATGTAGTGTCTATTATTGAGGTTATTCGTAAAACGTATGTGATCTAGGTCGATACAATTCCTTGTATCTACATATTATTATTATGTATGAATATGCCTCATTTGTCAGTCTTTCAGGAAGTGATGAGAGTGTGTTGCAATGTTTAAAAGGGATTACTCATTCGTTAATATAATAATTTTATTTTATTTATATTTTTTTTTATAACATATTTACATAGTTAACAAATTCATATAAATAAAACATTATTTTTCAATGACTCAACTTCAAAAAGAGAAAATCTCGTGTTTTGAAGTGAGCTACATTGTTACAATATTACAAAACAATACAAAAGTAAACAAAAAGAAAACAATTTCAAAAACGTTACCAGAATAAATCCTGAAACTTTCCATAAACTTGAAAAGAAAAAGAAAAACACATCGTACAAAAATAAACATGTTAGTACAAATTAAATAACAATAAGGTACACTTTCAATCATCAATAATCTATACCCAATGAGAAGAAAAATCTACTTCATTAACTTTTTTAAAGCTAACTTAAACTTAGCTATACCAATATTTGCTAGATCCTTGCAATCCACCGGCAAAGCATTATACCACTTCACTCCTAGGTAGGAGTAGTGGTTTTGCGCAAACGTTGTGTTTTTTTTTGGTATTTTTATAAGACCACCTAAACGAGGCAATGTGCTAATGCACTCCACCGGGTGGATCGGATCAGTTATATATTCCTTACAAATACGCAGTACAGCTTGTCTCCTATATATTGTGTCCAATCTTAATACTCCAAAGTCAGAAAACAGTTGGTCAGATGGGTAATCACTCGGCTTATGCAATATAATCTTAATAATTTTTCGCTGTATGATGTAAAGTGGCTTCAAGCTGGTAGAATATATTCCTCCCCATCCTATTATTCCATACTGCATAACCGACTGCGCAAGAGCATAGTAAACCATTTTTAACACATTCGTACATAGAAAACTTCTGAGACGATAAAATACATAAAATATCTTTCTCAATCTCTCTACAGTCATAAACAATTGATCTCTCCATTTTAATTCCGAATCAACCAGCACACCCAAATACCTAACCGAACTATGTACTTTCAATCTAACACATTCAGTTTCTTCACCATAACATTTCATATCACAATCATAGCGGTGGATTCTAACATCCAAATTTTTAGGTACATTTTTTTCATTAATAGAGAAAGGAAGCACAGCAGTCTTTCGAGCATTCAGCGTTAACAAATTTAGGTCGAACCATGATCTTAGAACACCCATCTCCACATTTGCCACTTCAACAACCTCATCCCATGTGTCACCCACAGATAACATCACCGTATCATCTGCGAAAGAAACAATTTCAGATCGAATATTTATATAATATATCGAATATATCAAACAGATTATTTACATATATTAAAAACATTATAGGCCCCAAGAATGTGCCTTGTGGTATGCCATAAGTGGAACAAGCATGGTCGCTCAACACATCTCTCAACCTGACATGCTGCTCTCGGTTATATAAGTAGCTTCTCAACCAATTTAAACATGCATCATCGAACCCAATTTTATTTAGTCTACGTATTAATCTCTCATGGCTAATACTATCAAAAGCCTTTTGTAGGTCTATGAATAATCCAATACATTTTTTACCATTATCCAATGCATTGCAGACCACAGATGTCAATCTGGCAATAGCATCCTCTGTCCCAATTCCTTCTCTAAACCCATATTGATTTCTACTAAATATAGCATTATCATCAGTATATTTGAGTATTCTTTTTTTCACTACTCTTTCATAGATTTTAGCAATACTTGAAGTAAGTGATATCGGTCTATAATTTGTTGGGTTCTTCCTATCGCCAGACTTGAATACCGGAGTAACATGTGTGATTTTATAGATAGATGGGAAAACTCCTTCCTTTAAACTGTTATTAATTATGTAAGTGAGTGGCCTCACCAGTTGTGCAAGATTAGTCTTTAATATCTCAACAGTTACACCGTCAAAACCAGGCGACGTTCCACCCTTCATTGAGTTCACTATAGTTTCGATTTCACTCTCATTCACGATCTCAAACTGCTTATATTGTCTTGAAACTGGTGAATCTCCTTCATCAATTGTATCATGATAACCCATTTTATGATATTACTGGGATGGTAATGCATACATAGATAGGTAATGTGGTTCTATTACATTAATGATGTAGAATATCACCGTAACGTGTAATGTCAATTAATTTACACCTTATATTATCGCATAATATCTATCCTACAAGTATATAGAGTAGCTAATCTATGTAGTTTATTATACTTTGTAATAAATACAATAATATACATAATATCATCTTTGTAGAATATCCATTTCGTATAGTAACACCGTACGAATATTTGCTCTGTGTACGATTATAATAATTTGATGAGAAAATAGTAAAAGTTCCATTCTTTTCCAAAACTCTGCAGGATATAATATAATATGTAATAGGTGTATGTATGTACACGTATACATATATGTTTTATTGTTTAATCCTACGATTATTGCTTTGTGAGCATTATTCTATTGATTTTTTTTTTACATAATTTACTCTATTCTATTGTAATTGTTGTTTGTTGATTTATCTGTTGTGTTTAGTTATGTATGTTTGTAGAGCACATGAGGGTAATATAGGGATCTTCACTGGTTTGCTTATTGCTAAATATGTTATAGACCATTGTATTTTTTGTATCAACTGTATGTATCCTGTAAAATTGAAATAAATAAATAAATAAATATTATATTTACCGTTTTCATGTTTTGGAATAAATTATCTAGGTTGCAAATATAATATACTGTAGGTACTTTTGAACAAGTAGGTAGGAACCTATTCATATTTACAATGCGTTAAGTTATATTAAAAATTTGAATAATTAAAATTGGTACCGGTAAATAAATACTTATATAGAGATAACTATCTACCTATTTTCATAAAATAATGATTGCACTCGACACGCATTTACCAACTTGCAAGCGAGAACCTGTACCTAATAATAATGTGTATGTGTTGGTAGGTGTGTAATCTATAATACATACATACAATTTTATTAATACAATAATTAGACCTTTGAATTAATATTATTAATATGCCCATATGTAATCATTTGCTTGGATAATCGTTGTTTGCGAATATAATATTCTTTATGTAAATAAAAACAAAAAACTTTGTCGAGATTTACTATGTACCTACTTTTATTCAGTGACCAGGTTTCGACATGTTATGTCTTTGTCAAAAGTACATAGTAAACTCGACAAAGTTTTTTTTGTTTTTATTTACATTAAATTATGGAGTTCTACAAAAAAAACAGTTATAAAATACAATATTCTTTATGTATGTATCGTTTAAATTCATCAAAATCTTATTAGATATTATTTTATCGCTTAAATATAATTTTGAATGACACAAATTTCAAAATAATGTATCTTGTTATGACGTCTCTCATTCTCTGGATGACTTGTTTTGTAGGACTGTTGAAAATTTATGGAGTGATGGAAAACCTACCTTTTTGTAAAGTGGTTACAATTCGCAGTGTCGGGTGTTTGTTATACCTACTGTATTGTGTGAAAATGATCGGTCTTGCGCACAAAATCCCGTTAGTGTTAGTTGGATATTACGATATCGGTGAGTAATAAACCAAAAGGAGTCATCGGAACGATGTATCACATTATAATGTATATAATATTATGTACTTACCTGTCTACATAATATAATTATTATGAAATAGTGTGTAGGTATTGTGGTAAATACGGTGCATCATTATTCTTAATCATATTTTGCATGTACGTTTGTCTACCTGTAAAAGTGCCAAGGTGGGTTCAATCAATTCACAGGTGTTTTATCTTGCACTAGATTTAAAGGAAAATTCACACATAATATTATCATTATAATCTCAATATATTATTTATTTAAATGACAAGTACTACTATCAAGTGGAGTAGCCAGCAGACCAGCTATACTTAATAAACATTAAAACTGTCCTCTCCGTGCCAAAAATAATTAAGACATTTAGGACGGGTGGCAAACCTCATTCAATTTAAGATGTAAAATAACTTTTTAGAACACCTGCCTTTTACAAGACACTCGAAAACTTACGAGAAAGAATGTGAGATTAATTCTTTGCCAGAAGCTCCACGGAATGCGCTTTAAAAAAAATTACAAAATATGTTTTAAACTTTTCATTTTTTTATTGGTATCTAATTTACTTAGTAGTAACTTTGTATGAGACGGTTTTGTTTTTGTACTTATTAGGTACAACCTATTTTATTTTAATAATTCTAAAGTCTGTACGTTCACAGAGTGAAAATTCATTCCGATGTATTTTATTTTTATTACAAAACTCAAGTTAATTTTTCAGTTTGATTTATTTATAATGTCTTTGATTAATTAGTACTGTCGTGAATGTAAATGGATTGACAATGTCTTCTCTTCTCTTGAAAATGTCAATCTATATACATTGACGGAAGTACTCGAGATTTTAAATAAATCAAAGTGAAAAATTATTTTATTGTATTGTTTCGATAATATCGTTTCTCATGTACTCGATAATTTCGTGATCTAAAGTAGCGAATTACTAAGACACTTGTACAATCTAATAAGTTCACTGGATTATCACTGGACAAGCAGGTATTGAGTATGTATATATCTGTCTATACGCATTATAGGAGAAAGTGATTCAAGTTCTTTGTACCTACATAATTATATGTATCATCAATATATTATTGTATTCTATCTACAGTACTCTCTGTACGGTGATACTACTTACTTCTGATTCGTATTATGTGCGTGTTACTAATCCATCAACTTACTAATAACATGTATAACAATGGTACTACAACCTAATAATATATAAGTATATAATATCTATAGGCATGTTATAGTCACTCTGTAAGGGTGCATAACCTTTACAACCCCTCCCACAACACGAATCGTATTGGCTTTGTGTTTGATTCTGGAAATAATAATATTTATTAGTGAAGTCATTGTGTTTCATGCAAATATCATAACCTAAAAATAGTTTCGATGGACTTGGCAATTTTGTTTTGGTTATTTTCTTTGTTTAATGCAACGTGCTCAGTACACTGTCGTCATTATGATCGTAGATTTGTGAGTTTTGTGACTTACTGCTGTGATTTATGTAAAACAAAATACCAGTAGTGGGTAATCAACTCTTAATGTTATAAATTGGGAAGTATTGTAATAGTTAGGTATATGTAGATACAATTATATATTTTATACACTAATACTCTTTTACCACTGATGTCTGAATAAATGAATTTACTCAAATATTATGTAAATTGTGCAAGTTTTCGGCATATAATTGTGATACATGTTTTGCAACGTATTTGTTATTTCGCTCTACATTTATTCAGCACTTTATTATTATTAACATGTATCTATTTGTCTTAATAAAATTTCCATGGTTATGGTCGAGGAAATTCAACCGAAACGTCGAAAACACGTCCCTTCGGGGGAAAATTCTAACACAAAGTAATCCAAACAAATATTTTATTAATATAATTATATACCTACGAATAAGATAGATGTCGATGAAAATCTTAAGTAATTTGCAACTAACAATACAATACTCAGAGGCTCCTCACACAACTCTGCGGCCTAATGGTTAGAGCACTTGACTCGTAACACAAAGGTGCTGTGTTCAATTCGTGGTAAGTGCGGTTGGCTGGATGAAGTCGCTGTACAGCGATGATTACAGTCATACACTCTAAAAGGATTGATATGAGACAAGCGTAAGAGAGGTAGATGGAATTTGTAAACGTTGCCATGGTATAAAGCGCTTCAAGTCGGGACATCTATTACTCTCTATCTATCCTGCAAGTGATGCATATCTTCAGGTTTAATCGTACTTACCGTGCAACATATCACATACATATTATAATTCACTAACATAAGTGCATAATAATCAGTTTTGATGAATCAAAAAATCTTTTTTTATATGTCGACTGTCTAGTTATTATTGCTCAAAAAGTATAAATCTCTTATATTCGAGCAATCGAGACATTTTATTTTTATACATTATACGCTGTGTAAGCCTTTTTCAAATTGAAGTAAACAAGTAGGTATGTCGGACAACAACATAAAATAATCGTACACAATGACAAACATTACAAAACGTCAAAAGTCGATTGAACAAAAGGTCTATAAATACTAAGTCAATTTTAGTATATCAAAATAAATAAGTTAGTATGTAGATATTTAGTAAAAGCACGCCAAAGAAATAAAATTAAATAGGGCAAGACACAGTTTGAGAAATGAGATTATCTAGAAATTTATTCAATTTATAAATATGAACAATAATGAGGATATCAAAATGTAATTTGATAAAAATAATATTATTTATATTATGCTGTAAAAACGTAACAGAAAGTTAAATATTATGCTTTTTTAAATAATATGTAATCGCACTGTTTAAAAACATAAGTTCTCTTTGTTCTGTTCAATAGTTCTATTAGTAATATTTTTTTTGGAATTGAAAATATTCTATTCTATTCTATTCTTCTCAAGGCCATCCACTCGTTTGCGAGTGATTTAGGAATTGAAAATAGCCACACTATTTTTTCTATAATTGATTAATATGTTATAAAGGGATCCGTATATTATTTTCTATAATATTATGTAATTGCAGTTATTTGTTTGTGGAGTTGAAAAAGTGGTGTTGATTGTGTTTATTTTCAATTAAATCACACTCTTCGAAATGATCGAGTTTTTAATTATGGAACTTAACAGCCAATATAATAATATGATAATATTAAAATTACGCTGAATGTAAATTATTAGGTAGGTACTGATTTTGTCTGAAATTCACCATATTGTTTATTTTATTGTCTATACCAAGGTAGATCTATATAGCGTTTCGTTCTCTCTGCCTGCCCCACTTGGGATCATTTAAGAGTATTTGCTAGTCATCTATTTTTTATTTTGCAATGGCTTTTTCAACTTTGTTAGTATTTGTAAGCGTCGTCGTGATGTTTTTGATGTAAAAAATCATAATTCAAAAGGTTCCGCTGTGGAATCGTGAATCAGTAATCGATAATATTCAATCGTTGTATATAGTGTTGTGGAATTCTCAAGAAATATTTTTGGAAAAATTTACCGAGAAATTTCTCGAAGTAGAGAATTTTCGGAGATTTTTTATTATTTTGTATTTAACAGTTTAGTAATAATAAATAATTTATTCAATCAAACAATAACAATGTACAGAGGTTAAGACAATTTATCACCAATATGGCTATAATTAATTATGGAAACAAAAAAATGAAACCTACATAGAAAAAAGTGCTAATAACTGATGAAAAATCTTGATGTTTGACACCCCACATGCCCATATTTAAGTTAAAAAAAATTGCTGGTACGTACATGGAAATAAAGTGTTAATAACCTCTGATTTGGGCCTTAATCAGCCCCACAAATTTTTGGATCAATCAGGTTGGCTGCGAAGTGTACTGGGCGAAAGGTCATAATACCACTAAGAAAAATTATGGAGAGAAAATTCTCTTCCATCAGAGGAGAAATTTCTCAAATTTCTCATTCTCGAGAAATTTCTTTGGAGAATTTTCTCTTCTCACATCACTAGTTGTATAGAAGGTGATGATGATTGTCATCAATAACAGTTTAGTTGATAAACTCGGATACGTCATGATAACAACGCGAATAGAGTTGGTGAGCGAGAGCGAGAGCGAACTACAAACACAATGCATCCTATGTCTGTCTAGCTTTAGCTTTTATCGAACACAAAAGCTTAACTGAATCTGAATGTATTATGTATATTATTATGATTGTATTGTATTGTTGAGAGATAGGTAGGTAGGTGGTAATGGATACTTTCTTTATCTCGCAGTCCTTGTCATCTTAGGAATAAATTGTACAATAATGTTAATGTCTCTCACACGTTGATGCTTGATATTATTTTAGTCTACTAATTACTTACATGAAAATGTATGACGTTTTTGGAACACTGCTTATTTCTTCACGCTTAAATTCAAACATATTTATTGTACATTGTGTGTATTTGTTTGTGTACTTACCTATGTAGGTATATAACATACATAATAATACAATGCTCACTTCGTTATTACGACTTGCAACATATCTAATTTTTTTTTAAATTATTAAATTTAAAGCGATGTGAAATATTGTTATTTAATCAATAAATTGAAACTGGTAGATATTAAAATATTACTTGAATAATTTGATAATTATTAATAATGATTGTTGAATATTTTTTTGCATTTTATAGGATGACGCATGTCATTCTAAATGACTTATTTTTTAGAGGCATGGAGAGGACAATCTGCATGTTTATTACTTGCAGTCAGTCCGCTGGCTGCCCAACTTGTGGGATATGTCTTGATGACATGGTAATAGTAGTAGTTTCGCCTATATTGATCGTTTACGAATTCTTCTGAATATTATCTACGCGTATTTTTTGTTGTTGTTAATCATCTTGATAATTTTGTGTCTTCTTTGCTTTTCAAACCTGTTTCAAATCAATTCTTGCTTTCGTAGAAGTACATAATATAATATTATTATACATACAAAGTACAGCTTGCTTTTTATTGAATAAGAACATTAATTCCTAGTGTATTTCCTTTCGCCTTTACAAGATTCAGTAAAACTTTGATACAGAATAGAGCAGACAGCCATTCTGTCATAGTTATTCTACCAGTTACCTAATTGTTGGTTGGTTGGTTGGTTGGTTGGTTAATGCTGTACCCAATTTCTAACTGTGTAGTTGCATATTGTTACATTATGCATGTATTGCTCAACCTCGTTTCGACCCTGGCTTGACCTACATTATCCCGTATACTTTATTCTACTCTAGCGTATAAGCGAATAGATGTGTAGGTACGTATAGCGTATAGCAACAGTGTACACCTCTCCTCCCTCCCTCGGCCTCCTCGCCTCGTCTATTTCCTTTCACCTTACTAGGTACTGAGCACCGAACAACTAGCTGTGCCATGCCAACCTTGCAGTAACGAAAAATAAACGTTAACATTATCGCTATGTACGTAAGTAGGTAGGTACCTACGACTATTCTAAAACAACGTGTTCACTTGTTGAGATAATAATTACAGTAGTCAGTAGGCATTCGTAGCCATCAGCCTACAGAATAACGTACCTACATATAGTTGTGTACAGACTGGTGCACGTGGTCGGCTACGCTCGAGTCTCTACGATACGATGCATTGAATGTTTTATGTTTTTGATATAAAGGTTGATACGATTGATGTACTTATCTAAATCTTCTTTGGTAACAGAACAGGGTGATATGCAGCGCAAATATGAATTGTTTTGTGCAAAGAGATTGTATTTGAAGAGTACGACGGTTAGGGAAAGAGAAATGAGGAAGAGAAGTTATGCTTAGATTTTCTCCATTCGTCTTGTTGTGGTAATCGTCATGTAATTTTTTCTGCTGAGTACACAGCGGATAGAGCGATACACAACTGCAAATTAGTTACAGACTTCTTGCCAATGAATTGTCTTCACGTATTTTTAAATATTATCTGTACAGAGCCTGAATGTTTAAAAATAATATTGTGACCGTATGTTATGAAATTATAATTTAACCATAACAAGAAAATATAACTCAAGTTTATGTATGACAGAATAAACAAAACTTTTTTTAATATGAGCGTATGGATACGGGTACATTGCTATTAAGGAAAGCTTGATGTTGTAGTGTACATAATATTGCATATACGATATAGGTTATAGTACACGAGACATATACAACTCACCATCACATTCAACTTTATTTATTTTCATCCAATGCACGCAATGTGTGCAATCTGAGCGCATTGCTTTAACTTCTTATTATTCCACGGACGAACTCTTTCGGTGATAAGAATTACTGAACTTTTGTGAAATAAAATGCAGAATAGGTACATCTACTACAGCATTCCCCACTAGTAGAGTAGTAAGTAGACCAATGGCACGTAACAAATTCAAATTCTCCAATAAAATTTCAGGAATTCAATATAGGGGGCATATCTCATAGCTGAGCTGAAGATGTTACATGTATTAATACGTGCTATTTCACGAATAACTGCCTCTAGCGGGACACTGGAAAACTAACAGGAAAGAGTGGGAGACCTATTCTTTACCGGGGACTCTACAGTTGCTGTACCTAATTCAAAAGTTGCTCTGCTTATTTTTCTTTACAAAATTATTTGCGGATTCTTTATCGTAGAATAATATTATAATGTAAGATATATGTTTATTGTGATAAGTCTACCTTTTAACGAAGATGTCATTGAAGTTTTTGTATCATATCCAAGTCATTAATGAATTTGAAAATGAGTTGTGCACGTTAGTGTTAGTGGTGTCAGTGCTGTCGTCATCTCTATAAATTATTATTTTGCGTTAGAACACGTCCCCCGTGTACATCGAGTATAAAATATTATATAGGTACGTTACATATTGACTACGTCAGCATTAGATTCCTATTTTATCGTGATTACACAACCATTACAGTGCATTGCCAATTACTACAGGCAATTGCCTTAGTGTGTGCACGTGTCTAAATTAATACTTAATTACGACAATATTCGCTCTTTGTAATCCTGATACTACTTGTCTTGTGCCCTTTTAGGGAGCAGGACAGACAGATAATCATCATTACAATTAAAGTTGTGTATGTACCTACTTTTTTTGTTTATATTTTATGTTTTTGTTTTTATTTTATGTATATATATATTTTTTTTAATCTCTGATTATTATTTTTATTTTTAGCTGATGTTTTTAGTATTATTTTTATAAACATTGTTTTAATTTTAACTATTTACTTTTACTTTTATTTGTCACTATTACATATTATTTTTTGGCGTATTGAATTTTGCGCTTCTTACATTAACGCTTATAATTTTTATCTTATTTTATGGTGACTATGTAATGTATTTTTAGTTCTGTAACTATTTTAATTTTTTTTTTTTTCGAATTTTTAAAGTTATTGTTTTGGGTTTTTTATTTTTGGGTTACATAGATGGGTACTTTTAATCACGGAATCTTAATTATATACAGTATTTGTAAACATTTGTGCATTCTGTAATTGGGTTAATACTATACCTAATTGTTTTATACTATATTTATGTAAAAACCTGTAGAAATGCCAATAAAGGAAAATAAGAAAATTACCTATGCCTTATTGAGTGCAAATATCTAAATACATAGCAGTGGCGGGACTAGGCTTTTCACATCGGGAATGCTTTGTACAAATATACCATTTTACTCGCAAACGAGTGGACGTCCTTGAGAATAATATAATATATATATATATATATATATATATATATATATATATCGGAGACGGGACTAGGCTTTTCATGTTGGTCTTACATTCGTTATAATAAAAAAAATGAAATAAATAAGAAATCCAGAATGGTTGACGTACCCCTTTGCTGAATTTAAGATATTAAATGGTTTATATTCGATGTCTCTTAAAAGACTTAAAAACTTTAGTGGGAGATCTATTGTTTGCCAAAGACTTCATGGGTCCTTAATATAAATAAATAAAATACAAGAAGTCTGCGATACAAATAAATACTATTTTTAAGTATGTAAGTAACTTTAAAGTTAAATGTCGTAATTACTATACAATTTATTTTGTCTCGCGCATCCATCATAATATTAATCAATCCTTTATGAAGAACGTTTCAAGTCTAAAAACTATTAGCGGTTGCACATAGTATCTACCTTGAAATTATTTTTAACTGCCTAGTACGTTACGCACGACTCACACAATCATCACACAACCAATACAAATCAAAACATACTCATATAGGTACATTATGCACCCAAACGTTCTTCGTGCAAGCTTGCTTATTTTGTCCTTAAGATTGCACACATACAACCAAACATACCCGATAATACACATGTATGGCGCGTCATTGCCTACTACGTATTCACACTAAAATTTAAGTGTGTGTTAGTTGAGAACAGATGCTACGTATAAAGCAATAACTTACTATTCCATTAATTTAGCTATCACGGTAAATTACTGGATTTTATTAAAAAAAGTCAAAATAACGTATCGATTGTACACGCACTTCAATACAAATAGTACGCACTTTTGATAAAAACTCTAAAACTTACAAAAATTGTATATTTGCTGCGTATATTTTTGTGAATTGTTCTCTTAGCAACGAAATGTTTGGCGGCAAATTCAAACTAGTTTTTGATGATTTCAATATTTTCTTCATAGATTCTATGGGCATGCTGTGCTTTTTTGCATGTATGGCAGGCACGCGACTGATACATAGGTACCTAAATGTCGTTTCAGCATTGAGTAGAGTAGGTGTGTTTAATTAAAACGTGTGAGTATAATGTAATGTCACAAATCAAATAGTTTGTATTGTCGTAAGAGTAAAAGGGTACTTTTTATTTATTTATTTTCTCACAATCATACGCCAACAGGCACAACATACAGATCAAAAAACAGAAATAATGAAAAGAAAAATAAAATAAAATTGGTCAATGATGTGCCCTATTACAGGCATAAATATAGTTTTACTCGGACCACCCTCCCCCCAGCCCAAGCCCACCCCAGCTTTTATATAGGTATATGTGTGTGTGTGTGTGTTATGATAGGTTTCTGGGTAACCTCCGGTTTTGTGTCGTGGCCATACCTACTGGCAGAGTGTTTACCACGATCTTTCGATGAAATATCTTTCATCATCTTCAGGTGGCATTCCAAAATGCCCGGAGAAGACAGTACATGAACCAACTTTTAGGTTAAATACCCATTTTAGCGTATTTCAGTGTAATGGGTAAAGTACACTTAACTAACCTAAGCCGATTCTTAAACATCGGAACATCTTTCCTGTTTCCTATTAAAAGGAGTTTGTACGGGCTGTTGGTTGCGTGGACGAAGTGTCTGTTAAAATTTAAATGATAGGTATTTTATGTAGGTGAAAGTTTTGCCCATTTCACTGCGTACAGTCGGGCAGAGACTCGGCTCATGCCTTTGCTTTCATTTGGGTTCGCCGAAAAGATTTTATCATCGAATTTCACAACATCGAATCCTATATGCAAAGGAGTATCACATATTATTATGAATGACTTATGATAGAATTTAATCCGAAATGCATGTGGAAAATCTACATATTAAATTCCATGGACGAATTGGGTAAAACTCTCAACTCATTAATAATTTTTAAAATGAAACACAATATGTAGTTATTCCACTATTGACTTTATTTATTTTTGCGAGCCGGCTTTCAAGAGCTTCCGTTCTCATCGTCAGGCAAAAGTTAACTTTACTTTTGCCTGACGATGGCGTAAAGTTAACTTTTGCCTGACGATGGCGTCAGAAAAATAAATAAAGTCAATAGTGGAATAACTACATATTGTGTTTCATTTTAAAAATTATTAATATGAACTTCCACCAAGAACCGTCGGTCGATAAATTTAACTTTCTCAACTCATTATCTCCCTCGTAAAATCATTTGATCTTTCGTCCGTGGAATGCATGTTGGTTTTCCAAATGCATTTCGGATGAAAATTCGATCATGTCATAATATCGACGTGCCCTACGTATATGTGCGTTAGTGCACAAACCTAAATTTTACACCAGAGCGATTTAAAGTTTCTATGAAGTTTTTTTGACATAACTTTTTTTCTATTCGACATATTTACTTGAAAATTGGCAACTATTATTCAATTAATGTGTATAATAATACTGCGTATTTAATTTCTCTACAAATGCAATATTTTTAGAATTTTAGCACTTACTCACATATACGTCGGAAACAAAACAACATCTACCAGCTTAACTACCACTTGAGTTGTGATACGCGGGACAATACTATTGTGTTTTTAAGGCATATATCGACATGATTCTAACTATTTACTTAAAATATTTATATTTATTAACAATAAGAACTTATTTACTAAAAAACCAAGAATGGTTGTTATTTCTGGACCCAGAATTAACGTAGTTTCTTCCTTATTACTATTTTCATAAACCTTTGTTTGGTCCGACGTATATTATGTGAGTTAGTGTCATACACTAGCAATTTAGTGAATTTGTATGTGCAGATATCTTACAGAAAATAAATGTAATTTGGAATAATAAAATCAAATGGGTACTTATATAATAGTACTGTATTACAAGTTATCTTCCTTCCTTTTGTGAATAAAATTAGATTTTGTTTAATAACAAAGTAATATTTATCAGATTCTTCGTCTAACCAATTAGTGAAAATAAATACCTTTCAATATATAGGTATGCATATACCAATATTATTTTTTCTGTTGCAAAAAGTCATAATAACATTGGCATTATTTATTATGTAATTAGTAATTATGGTTAGAGGAATTAAGGTACATTCATTTTTATATTTTATGTATGTATCATACAATGTATATAATATTTTATATATTATGTATGGCACATGCGCTGGTTTACACCAAACAATGCATCAGGATGTCCGATGTATATCGACTTAAAGTCACTTACTCAGATATACGTCGGCGTCTTTTAATTTTTTGGTGCACTTAGGCACATATACGTTTCAAAAAAGGGTCAAATATCCAAAATATACGATATTTTAAGATACTTAGTGTAAAAAAAGCGATTTTGTCAAAAATGTCACTTACGCACACATACGTAGGGCACGTCGATATATAACTACATACATATATGGGTCACTAGTGCATCACCACATTATGTATATTGTCATGTAAGTATGTATGAGTGCATGTAGGTTCCAACTTCCAACACACTGCTGTTATCTGTAAAACTCTTGGACCGTAGTAGGTAGTAACGATCTACGTTGCTTTGAATATATACATCAAGTACATAAAAAATATTTAATTTCTACGCGTTACAAAATATCAACAACATCACTGTTTATAACGTACAACTGAATTAATATTCATTCTTTTATTGTACCTACCTATTATAGATTTTATGACCACTGACGAAGGTTTTATGTATTTGGCTACGATCTTGCGAAATACTGGATAATATTTTGAGAATGTATTTCTGTTCCCATGTTTCTAATTCCATACGAATAGATGAAGTTGTGTGTAATCAAATGGGTAGTTGTCGCGTTTCCCGAAATATAATACGCGATGGAGCCGTAGGTATTCGTAGCAGGCAAGCTATTATTGTTGCATGCCCATCTACAGGCCCAGTGCTGGTAGTGTCATTGCATAGGCATTTCTGTGAACGCTCCATACCTAACAAACTGTTCCTATGTATACATGCATCTTGTTTGTTTAATTATCACCACCGTAATATTAATACATCTACAGATTGTGTGATGTGCAAACTGAAATATTCCAGAATCAAATATGTGTTTTTCTCTTGTAACTACATACATACATACATACATACATACACATATGTGTGTATGTGTGTGCCTAACCAAGTATGAATATAGGTAAGTAGTAGTTATATGTACCTGCTCTGTATAGAGTCCAAGTATCGCGTGCGCATTAGTGAACTATTAATTCTTTAAATTGTGTCTAGGTACCGCGTACTTGTTTATTATGTTCTTGTATATTATGCATATAATTATTCATATTATATTGTGAGTGTTGGCTGTACTGTACTGTAATGTAATATATTTTATATACCTACCTCCTATATCTATAGATGTAATGGCAATATTATTAAATCTAAACAGACAGCTTGACGCTTCATTTTATTTTAAAACTTTACGCCTTTGCAAGACGTTGTTGAATATTGCGAATTCAAGTAGTCTCACATCCGAACACCTGCAGCAAGACCCATGCAATGTTATTGTCGGTTTCTCACAAATTACTTGCATTATATACTCAAAACCTTTTATAATTTTTGAAGCACCATTACGCAATACTAAGCTGTTGAGATATATAATATAATAATGTAGGTGTTATAACTTACATATTACTTATTAGCTACTTGGTTTTGTAACTTATGCATTGAAGAGACTCGCCCAGTGTGTTTACATACTGATTATGTACGGAAATAAACCTTAATAGTGACGTCATAGAAACCCGTCCAAGTGCTAAGAATATAACTATAATAGTTAACAAAGTAATTATACTCATCCGTAGGCTCGGCTCTTATGATGTAATCAGTTTGCCGTTCTGTATTTCTGTAAAAGGAAAACCTTCGATGTCTCCTTAATATAATCTACCATAGTGCATAATTATTTAATTATTGTTCCTTGGACGAAGAGGGTGCTAGATTGGAGGCCTAGAACAGGACGCAGAAGCGTGGGCAGGCCTCAGACAAGATGGTCCGACGATATTAAGAGAGTGGCGGGCCTGCACTGGAAGAGAGTAGCGTCCAACAGAGATTTATGGAAATCCAAGAGGGAGGCATTTGTTCAATACTGGACACAAGAAGAAGGCTGAGATAGATAGATATAGATAGATGGTTTATTTGCTTTGGAAATGCAGCACATGAAATAATTGAAGCAATCGTATAAAAGTTTATAGTCTTCTAATGTATACCCTCACGTCATATAGGGTGAAATGTCAATGGATTGCTCAACAGTTTCCACCTTTGTACCATCCACTGTTGTGTCTTATTGTGATGTATTTAGAACAAATGCTTTTTGCAGAATACTTGAAAACTCACAGATAAGAGTGGAGACCTATTCTTTGCCGGAGATTTCACGAAACAGAGATGGATAAAAAAAAAAATTATGTTATATAAATTGATATGGTATTGTTATTATTAGCACTGCGTGTTTTTTCAGTTGTTTACATTTAATGTGTAATACGTGACTCTCAATGTTTAATGTGCGATTTTAAAAAGTAGACGTGTGACAATCACGGGCTCAACGTGTTACTTCTGTTCACATTACATAGTAAATTATTTATGTACCTAAGTATAACAGTAGTTTTACCCGGTTACGCTCAGGAAAGAAATATCACTTGTAGATAGCATAAGTGCTTTCTTAAGAAATGGCAAAAATTTAAGGAAATTATTTAAACACCAGCAACACCACGATTCAAATACTTTTGACATTTCTATGGCAATGTTCCATCATGATAATAATATCAATAGTTCTTACGTATCTGTCGACACTTAGGTATACATCGCTGTCAATAAATAAGATATTCAAAATGTTTTTAACACAAATATCTCAGTCAATAAATGAGATATTTAAAATGTTTTAAGTCTAAAGCCTGCCCGGAGGATGAGACCTTGTATAGAGTGTATTATTTTACTACTGTCTCTCCTAATTACGGAGTCCATTATGGACATACATATATACGAACGGGCTAAAATATTTGTGTGTGGATCATATACGTGTGTTAATTCATAATAATTACAAACTTTTGCGATAATGACTATTGTGATCAGACAGACGCGTGCACCGTGGGTCGTCTGGTCATCTTATCTATACGTTACTAATATAACATATCACATACGTACCTTTATGATATGGAAATATGGATGGTGTTATGAACAATGTGAATACAAAATATATATAAATATATTAAAAGTTTTTGTGTCATAAGTCAAACAAAACTTGTTTATTTGGAATATATCGCAATTCAACGATAAACTTACTGTATTTAATTACAATAGGCAGAAATTTAGAGTGTAAAAAGATCCTCGCTTTCGCTTTTTCATTATTTTAAACAATCAACGTCTCCCACTTGGCGGACCGCAGTAAATTAATCAAACGTTGACCGGTCTTTGGCGATAAAAAGGTTGGGGACCTCTGGTGAAGAGTATAATACTGGAGTACCTACAGATAAGAGTTCTCAGTTCTCTCCCTGCTCAGTTTATAGATTACAGCTACACATTATACTGTCCTACACTCGCACACCAATCTCTCATAGTATAAACAAACAATAATCGCTACGTATTTATTTCAGAATTAGAATATCGAGCTATGATGCTAACAGCGAAGGTTCCTCCTTAGGAGCGTTCCCTTTATATATTCTTTAAGTTTATTTTGATGAATATAGATTTTAAATTAATACAAGTATATACTACACGTATACACCTTCACATTAAGAATTAAGCTTGAGTCGTGAAAATGCAGTAATACGGCTGCGGGTACAATCGATCTCGCAATCTCTCGATTGTTGTCCGATTCTTACCGCAACCGACTACCTCGATTATCTATTTTATGTTATTTTAATAAACGTGTTAATTCTTTAACCAATAAATACATTGAATCTTTTTTTGAATATTTTTATTATTCACGTTAATACGTCAACCAACGCAACGCAACGCAGCGCATTAGTAAGTTCTTTTAAAATCTTGTTTATTATACCTATGTATTTTATTTACGACCAATACGTTTTTAACCTGTCTCTAATATAATATCTATACATATGTTTATTCTACCGTCACGGCATCACGGCAAGGTATTAAAATACAGATTGTCATCTTCGTGTCAATATTTTTTTTTTTAAAATAACGCAATGGGTGGCATGTCTCTTCGTTTAATTGAAGATGTTAAATGTCTTATACGCGATGTTATCAAAATTACTAAGTTTTTCAGGACATATTTGTAGCACAATTATTCGTGTTACAGATGATATTATTCTTCAAAGCGATTATATTTTTATCTTATATATGTTCTATAGGTGCTTGTAAAATAAAATGTATGTAGGTAAGGCGTTTTCATTAGAATTGTATGAAATAAAACGTGTAAATACATTAAATAATATATTTCCGTATTAGTCATATTATTTCTAATGAAATCAAAAAGGTCTTTCGTTTTCATGAATTCTACTTCCTAGACACTGACACAGTGAATCTTTGTTTACACTAAACCTGTCATGCACAGTAATACATACAATGTTGTTTCCTAGGGTTGTCAATACATTAGGACTTCGGAAATTATGTAGGTATTTACTCTATACATGAGAGAAATAAAAATTAGTGAAAATTGTATTCCATTCCGCGACATTTCATCATGTTCCTGGAGTTTTACTTTTATTACAATGTAGGTATATAATTATAATAGTACGTTTCGTAGTACCTACTTAAGCTTTAGGGAAACTGGGTAAAGCGCAGACTCGCGATACGAATAAAGGACGGCAGGTTTCTACTGATAAATGTGACGGGGAGGGATTCCCAATAATAAAATGTAAAAGTACTTACATTAATGGTAGGTACTTGCATCGTCAGTAGGGAAGGAATTCTAAAAACATATCGACGCAAAGGGTCGACTAACAATAATTATGTCACAAAATATATTTATATCACGGCTGAGGGAATGCATCACGGAAATAATAGATATTATTATATAAGCTGGCACCTATGTACGTATACGAGTATGTACATGCCTGCTACAACTATCTACGTAGGTATTTTGTATAATGGAGCTTCGCGTAAACAGTTGTGCATTACGTAAAAAAAATATATCAAATTTAATCATTTTCATGTAAAATTTACATGCTGCCGCGCTGTCAACAAGCTGGAATCTCCGTGCAATAAAAAATAAAGACATTTAGGATGAATTGCATTTTGACTTCACATATTAAGGGAATTGATTGAAGTTTTGGTACAGCTTGTTATGTTTTCTCTATTATTATTATGTACCTATGTAAAATTATAATGATCGTTTTTGGAGTACTCTACGTACAGTAGTCTTGAAAAAGACTTTATTTGGATTTGAGAAAGACAATTGGATTCTGTCCGATGTTTCGTGCAGAAGTAAAAAAGTAAGTTCAACTCATCAACTATCAGAACGATAAGATGATGTTCATTTGCGATACAAGGATACTGTATTATAATAATATGTATGTATTGACTCTACTGCTGAACTAACTGAGCCAACGTTGTGTTTATACCTACCTGTATATATTTATATATTATTATATAGGTAATATATTCACACACCAAGGCATGAATGTGTGTGTATTATGTAACGTATATTTGTAAATAAATCTTACCTTGGAATATAATAATAGGTATACATACACTCTTTTATACTATATACCTACATACATAGGTGGTTTTCTGTCTTGTGTGAGTGTGTATATGTATATATGTTTATTGTGGATATTACAATATTGTTTTTTATTCTCGTATCATAACAATTGTACTGGAGTTAAAAGTTGACTTGTGCTAAGCTAATTGATTGACTTTTGATTACCATGCTGTGTTATGTAATAATATTTCAAGTACACCAACCTCAAACTGAGATAATCATTTTGATTATTATGGATGAGATTGATTTTGGCATCGTTTAACACTCCTTATAGTGTATTTAAAGGCGCCTGTAAATAGTACAATCTTCAATTTGCTTCTGAACATGGTAACAGGTTGATTGTTTCTTAGTGGAACTGGTAGATGATTTCATAAGACAGGTCCAGAAATGTTTTCGTGGAGTCCTCTGGAAATAATAACGCTCCTATGCTTTTTTGTAAACTTTTGAATGTCTTGTAATAGGTGGGTATTCTTTAAGCATCATGTATGTTTAACATCTTTAATTTATATACCATGACGTATGCTACCCACCCTGAAGCTTTTAACCTTCATTGGCGCGGAAAGGATGACTTACATGTTCATGAATGGATGAATATTATGATGCGATTTTTTTCAATTTTATTGCTTCATGAATCGTTCCATAATAACTTCTAATCATGTCTATGTCGCGTTCGATATAACATTAGGTATTTAGTATGTAGGTATCATGGAGTAGGTATGTCTGTTTTATTTAGTGCGTAGTTTTATATAGGTATGTATTTTGTATGACATTAGGTACCAATATATTATTGTACTATATAGTTTATTGGCGCATTATATACATACCTATCGCATTAATTTAGTACCTATTTATGCCTGCACTGAGTACTGCACAGCTGTGTTCTCTATACTGTACCTGAGAGCCATTTAGTCTTAAGTGCTAAAATGCCATTTTCCAATTCAATTTTTTAATCGAAAAAATCTCAACATTTTACTAGTTATAAGCTGTATATAGTATATACAGCTTATTACATAGACCCTAAAGTATAGACCCTAAGCATTTCTGAACTTAAGACTCACGACTGTTGAGTTATTTCCGCTTTTTTCGTAACTTTGGCATTTTTGTTAAAAATGCACTTGAGTCCTAATGGCTCTCAGGTACAGTATGTTTGCGTTAATCAGCAGTATGTATGTATGTATATGTGTGTACATAGGAGTATTTAGTATATTTAGTTAGGTATTTAGTGTGTTTTAGGCAGTCGGTTGTTATTGATAATTTAGCAGCTGATTTTAGTATTTACATACATACATACATTTATATTATATTGCTACTACTATTACTATACTATACTATACTTCTCTCCCATGCGACACAGTCACACGTCACACAATAATAATATTATGTAGGTATTAAATAATTTATTCTAACTAGTCACTACTAACTACGCAACTAAAACATTAAAAGTTGTTTCAAGGCAATAATTAGCCCATTTTATATTCAGCAACGAATAACATCTCCCAACTAGAAATGTTACATTCCTACTTTATGAAATTAATTTCCAACTGTTGCGATCTTATGTTCCCTTCATGGTAGGTGCATTATAACATAATATCACAAATCACTCGAATCGGGTGGATTGCCGTAACCAATTAATTAATTAAGGCGCATTATATTATTTTAATTATGTTTATGAAATATAATTATTTGGAAGAAATCGAGCCTTCGCTCTCTGCATATTGATTACATTTTAAGATTATAATTTTGCATTAATATATTTTTTGTTAAATTTCTTAAAATGAATTAATCTGTGTTCTTTTCGATGTTGGTATCTTCCTATTTTTTGCTTAAATATGGGCATGTGGGGTATCTAACTTCAAGATTTTTCATTGCGAAGAGGTTTTTAACACTTTTTTCTATGTAAGTAGGTACCTATCTATTTTTTTTCATCGAGTTTATGTTGTTTTATCTCATGTATATGCACGGTTCCTTTTTTTTCATGTCTGTAACCCCGAGCGACGCCCGGTAATAAAAGCTAATAAATAAAACACATTCTATGGACTTACCGGGATATACTTAATTAGACCTCTAAACTTTATTCCGAAAAATTGTCAAACTTTATATAAAACAAAAAAAAACATGTCAGTTTGTATTCAGCTATGAAGGTTATGCTTCTCATTCTGGTTTTTAGATTTGGTACTTATGTGCACTAACTTCTACGCTGTCCCTATTGTAGAAATTGTCATGTGTTTTTTTATATAGACGAATGTAGATATTTTCTCTGCCAATTTTCGTAAAAGTAGGTATTTCCATTTCTCGAACTCGCGTATGTACTCATTAGTTTATTACAAGTAACGTTGATATAATGATAACACTGGAGTGGACGTGTTAGCAGAAAAATATTGAGTAGAAGAGAAATCGTTCATATTGGTACGATTAGTAGAAGTTAGCCTGTGGGCATGGACTTGGTGTGGTGTTGTGTGTTATACTCGTATGACGCTAGAAAAGGCAACATTCGTATGGTTATGTTCATATAGGTCTGTACAGCGTAACCCACACTCTGTAACATCCGTTTAGATTTAGAGATAGCCATTGCAGATTATATAAATACGTAGTCATAATAATGAAAAAAAAGGTTTTAAATCACTTCTAAACTAAATCCGAAAATTAGTTAAGTTATTATGTTTCATCACAGGTGCTTATTGGCATTGAATTTTAAACTACGTGATATTTATAGTATTTATTTACTATTATTATTTTACATAATGGTACATACTGTAATATTGTACTACCTACCCCTTATTAAACATATTAAAATCAAAGTTTTCGCTAGTAATTCCAATCATTGCCAGATTTCCAAACATAAAAAATGCATATTTATCAGTAAGTCATTGATTATTTTGACATTTACCAGTCATAAATATATATTATGTTATACCAATAGGTTATATCGATATTATTTGGTAATTCTTGCCGTGGCAATTGTGTTGTAACCACCCAATCATTAAATATTTGTTTGTGTTATTGCAGATGCACAGCTGTGAGGTGGCAGTGGCCCCACTCCCTCCCATCCAGGGGACCGCCCTGCTATTGGAGCTGGGAACACTCATCATAGAAGGGCGTTCCTCGCATCTCAAGAAGACCACATCAACATTAAGTGCACCTGAGAGACGTGGTAGCACATCCACATCCTACGGGAGACCAATCGCTGCTTTTAATACTAACCAAGAGGGGCAGAATGGAGTAGGCTACTGTGGGCCAGGTTTAGATGACGTCCATTCTAGAGTCTTAGCCGCCAAGCTTCAAAATGTCAAGAGCTATCAGAAAGCACAGTTCAGTAAAGATGGGGATGGAGATAAGGTTCTTATTGTTTTATAACTGAATATTTTCTTTTCTACACTGGTTAAAGTTAGCTCAGTATGAAATACATTAATGATAATTTTAGACCATGTCTGCAAGAGCTGCATCACCTGCCAGAGACTTACCCGCACCAAAATCCCAACATATGGTGTTACAGGGACAAGCTGAAGCATTGTGGAAGGAGCAGGTGCCCTTATGTATTGAAGTGTTGCTAGCTCCACATTGTGGTGCTTGTTTGAGACCACTGATGCTCTTAGAAAGATGGACCATGTCTATTCATTGCATGGGGTATGTTGAATTTTAATTTAATGTTGGCCTATATACATTAAGGTGAATTTAAGAATATAATATTTTTTATTTTGTGATTGAATATTCCTCTGTTCCAGGTCGAATCCTCCAAATCACATAACATCTCAGTGGCTCTTGAATGCTGTTCGATCTCAGTTGCACTTCTCTCAGATATCAGCTTGGAGTGCTAAGTTACATGATGAACAAAAACTGGTTAAAGAAGAATCTCCAACTGAAAGGCAAAGAAAGTTGAGTAGAGAAACATGCAACTTTAAGAAGTACGAATCAAACTGTGATGAGGAAGAGTTGCTAAAACAACTGGAGGTAGGAAAGAAGAAGTTGAATGTTGTGTACGATATCAAAATACCAGGAGATGATTACAGGATAATTGATTTTAAGGGTGAACCTGTAAAGCATACATTTCCCATCACAGATATTGGCAGTAATGTCTTCTTAATGGTCTTGTTGGAATCACTCCCTAGATTGGATGAGATCCCTGCACTCCAATGCATTTGTTCTTGTAGCTCATCTAGCACTTTGAAGAGGAGAAGAAGCAAGGATATGGTTAATACATCAGATGAGGTCTTGGCACATACGTTGGCAAATGTTTGTTCTCTGAATGAAAATGGTGAGAGTAGTTCCAACATGCAGAAAGAGGATGAGAGGTGTTTAGCTGATGATCTTAAAACAAGATTAAAATCTAATACAACATGCACTGAGTTAGGAGCTATAAACCCAGATAAAGGGTGCTCCAGTGGAATTAGCAAAAAATTTAGTGCCTATTCTAATCCAAATAATTCAGGTAACCATTATTCCACACCAGTTTCAAGAGGTTCCACTCCAGATAATCCAGAGTATAGAAATTGCACTCTTTCCAGTACATCCACTAGCAATAAAGACAACTTATCTCATGTATTATCCCTGAAAACGAATAAACATACAGAATGTTCATATCAGTTTCAAGTTGGCGATGGTAAAGTGCCTTCTGATAAAGTAGTAGAAACTAATTTTCTTCTTGTTGATGACAGAATGCAAACACCTTGTGGGAAAAAAGGAAAGCACAGATGTAACTGTGATGATGAGTCAGATCATGGTAGCCATTTAAAGGATTTCGATGATTTTGCCAATAACAAGCAACCTGAGAGCTTTGATAGGCCAGAAAATAGATTGCCTGAAAGTTGTAGATTTTTGGATGAAAGAAGAGCTAAGGAAATTGCTAAGTATTTAAGAAGATTGAGAAAAGAAAAGTCTAGGCAGATGAGAGATAGTGGTCAGTCAAGTCAAGAGAATTCTGAGTGTAAATCAGATGAAATGCCCAAAGATAAGATGAAATCTGTTAAAAAGAACATAAAAAGTCGACACAATGATCTCAATAATAAGGAAAAAGCTCGGAACAAAAGTGTGTCAGGAAATGAAGGGCCCGAGGAAGATTTCTATTTTCGACATGTAACCTATCCAAAGGATTCTGGTCTAGAGGAACAAACTTCAAGTCACGAAGTCAACAACACTTTGCAAGTATGTATTAAGATTATTGTTATATATTTAGTTCTATACATTCTACTAGTCAGAACATTTTCAATATATAATAATTTTAATGATTTTTTAGGCTCTCAAGTTAGTGGGGGGGAATTGGAAAATGCCGGAACATTCACTAGCACCAACATCAGCCACATCCATCCCAATTCTACAGGCTTCAAGATTCGATCACACAATCAGATTTGGTAGCTACAGAACTTCAGTCCCATTCCATGGATCTTTTTCTTCCAAAGACAGCTATACAGCCAAGGACATGGAGTGTGCATGTTCATCTGTAGGTTGTGATCAGATGGCATCTGTTAAGTTGTGCAAACAATCAAACACCAATCCATTGACTGATAATAATTACAATATAAATAGCCAAAATCTCAGCAATAAGTCTACATGTCGGACATTTTCAACTTCATGCAATTTTTGCAATAGTGATGATAATTATAGACCTGTAGTCAAAAAAATGATCTCAAGTTGCACACAAACTGATGACTTAAAGTGTGACTGTGGCAAATCCTTAATTCCAAAGTGTTTTGAATGCAGTTGTGCCGTAGAAAAGGAGGAAAATGAATCTTACCATAGCGGAATGAAGCGATCTAGGGGCAGTCACGATTTGGCAGGGGTTGACAAGTCAGCTTTACTTCTGGAGGCCATTGAGAGACACAGTCGGGTGTCTGAGAGTCAGAAGGAAGAGACAGATACGGGTATAGATGCCATCATATATTGTGATAAGGATGTGGCTAATCAGGACAAATGTTCAAATGTTCAAGTGATTGAGAACAAATGTGATAATAGTTATAGTGATAAGAGTAAATTATATATTAATTGTAATTCTAGTGATAAAGATTATCTTAGCGTATGTAAATCCTCAACTAACAGAGTGGAAGAAATAGAGAGTGAGGGGAACCCACATTCTAATCGAGAAGACCTTGTCACTGCTAAGCAAACTTCTGAAAAGACTTCATTTGTCAAATTTCCTTTCGCTGATAATTTTGACAAAGCTATAAATTTTATAAGAAAACCAAAACTTCATAGATTCATGCCTATAGTGGATAAACTTGACAGGATTGTTATGGAAAGAAATGAAGAAAAGAATAAAAGCATTCTAGGTTCAGTGACAGCATCATCTAACTGCAAAAAGTTTCCATTTGGAAGTCAAATAAATGACTCACTGAATTATATTAAGGAGTCTTTCAAAACAAATGATGTAGTGACCTCCCAGAACCGTGATTCTGTGGTCAGCAAGGATAGGAGTATAACCAGAGATAATGTAATTTCCAGCAATGGAGATAAGCATGTGGTAGTCTATGAAAAAGGTAACTATGGAAGTTTTGTTGACGGTTGCATGGAGACCAAACATGGAGAGAAACACTCATTCGAGGAAAATGAAAGAAGCTGTAAACATTTTAGAAGCGATAATGATTCTCAGGTGACATACAGGGAGACACAGATCAAAGCTTGCACTTCTCAATGTGGTGACAAGGATGTCTATAAAAATGTTAAGAATCCCTCGCTTAATATTCAACTGGATCATTCAACAGTGCCCTCGGTGTCGGAAATGGATAAATTCCGTTGTAGATTGGATTCCGCAGCTTCGATGGTGTTTCATTCAAGAACTGGTCTTCCTTTGACTTCCAGCCCAGCTCCATTGAGAAGAGGGAAGTCTTCATTTGATTATGACAGCTCCATCAACAGTGTATCTAGTATAAAGAGGTAAGTGATCCCGCATTTATATCATCATCCCATTCCAAGTACTATTACTTCACATCATTGTATGCTGTGTATGTTGATTAGATGCTACGTGTAATGTTTGTGGAGGTTCATCTGTGTACTAAATATATGTGTGCCTATGCAACTGATTTTACATTTGTTATAGGTCTTCCTGTACCTGTACCCTATCATGGGTGGCTGTCTAATGCCTGTTTAAAGCTTCATCTCTTCATTTATGGAGTTATTTCTTCCTCATTACTGAGGCTCGTGATCTCTCAGGACTCGCTCCTACTCAAGTTGAATCAAGCAGATAACTGTACAGTTACATTAATCGTTTCATTTCCAAATTTTACAAATATTCTTCTCTTCCCTTCTCTATTACTGTTATTTAAGATAATCACAATATTCAAAAATGAATTAATACTTTTGTTCATCTTCTTTGACTTTTGATGACTATGATTGTAGGTGTGACCATGATTTTGTTTAAGATTATCGTTTTATGTCTGCCGGTCACCTTTCTTAATGGCATACTGCTTTGTTTAAGCCATAAAGTGGTTCTACGTAAAAGCACGGAAACCAAAAATTCATCTTAATTATTACTCAGATAATTCCTTCACATTCCCATTCAGTTCTGTTTTTGTGATTAATGAATTCAGTGTTTTTAATATGTTTTCTAATTTTTCAGTGCCCTATATGGAGCGAGTATATCAGATCTTGAATCTGAGCCATGTAATACTTCATGGTCACCTGGAAGCAGTCCTGGCTCACCACTGCACTGGGAGCCTCCCTCTCCTCCTCTACTCACAGATTCTTTGAGTTTAATAAAGGCTTCTGTGGAAAAGGATACCTTTACCTATTCAGCAGCACCACATTCCAATGTCATAAGTGTCACACCAAAGCCAATATCCAGCAAGCGAAATAAGTTCCGACATGGAACCAGTAGTGGACTCTTAGGTAAACACTATTTATTGTCAATAATTACTTGTAATATTTTCTATCAATATTTTGCTTTATTTTTATATTCAAGTGATAATTACTTTTAGTATAATGGAATGATTAACACTACATTATTGTTATAATTTTTAATACTGGTTTTTGATATTACTAATTCATAGTACAGTGCATATACCTAAAGATAAACTACATAGTGCATATTATAACTGTGATAAAACTATATATATATGAATGACTGTGTGATCAAATTTTCATCGGAAATGCATGTGCAACATGCATTCCATTAATGAAAGATCACTTGATTTTACGCAGAAGATAGTATGAGGTGAAGGTTTTACTCCATTTCACTGCGTACAGTAACCATATGCAAAGGCAAGAGCCAAGTCTCTGCCCGACTGTACGCAGTGAAATGGAGTAAAACCTTCACCTCATATATATATATATATATATATATATATATGAATGACTGCGTGATCAAACTTTCATCGGAAATGCATGCGCAACATGCATTCCATTAATGAAAGATCACTCGACTTTACGCAGGAGACAGTATGAGGTGAAGGCCCCACTCCATTTCACTGCGTACAGTCGGGCAGAGACTTGGCTCTTGCCTTTGCATATGGGACGAGACACGGCCCGTCACCGGAATATGCAGATTGGATTTGCAGAATAGGTGTTGTGTTTCTGCATTGTGTATACATGCGCCTCTTCAGGACCATCTCGCAGAACGGCCGACACAACATTAAATCCAGTATGCGGGGAGTACCGCATACTATGAATGACTGCGTGATCAAACTTTCATCGGAAATGCATGCGCAACATGCATTCCATTAATGAAAGATCACTCGACTTTACGCAGGAGACAGTATGAGGTGAAGGCCCCACTCCATTTCACTGCGTACAGTCGGGCAGAGACTTGGCTCTTGCCTTATATGTCTGATATATATATATATATATATATATATATATATATATATATATCAGACATATCTACTGATGTGTGTGGCCTCTCGCTGACTATCTTCCAATTAATATAATTATGTATATTGGTTATGCACAATGATAATAAAGTCCTCAACCTTTGGTTTGAGTTAAGGGCCAATTGGATACTATCCAACAAAATGTAAGCATTATGGATGCCACATTTTATATATTTCATGTTACTGAGATTTAAATATTCTATGATATTGATACTTATACACTTTCAGGTAGCTTTGAAGAATCTGTTTTGAATGGTAGACTGGAGCCAGCTGCTACTGTAGCTGGGTTCACAGCTGAGATTGGAGCCTCAGGATCTTTTTGTCCTCCACATCTTAAATTACCCGTCACAGTATTTTTCTATTCTTTAGGAGACAACACAACATCTGCACCTTATTTAGTAAGTTTTCTAATTCATGCATATGTAACGGTTATTGATATAAAATATATTTGAGTCGGAAGTTGTAATATGCTAATCGTTTTATTTTCTTCTAGGGCCACATTAATTTAGGCAAGAAATGTTATAATGTTCCCAGAGCTGGTACCATTCAAGTAACATTGTTTAACCCTCACGGCACTGTGGTAAAGATGTTTGTAGTGATGTATGATATGGCTGATATGCCACCAAACTCTAAGACCTTCCTTAGACAGAAGACTCTGTGTGTCCCGGCAGTCTGTTCTGTGCAGCCCTCCAAGCAAGATCCTCGAGCCCTTCGATATTTAATACACTTGAGGTAATTTTACATGGTTTCGTAAGTTTTACTAGGATATTTTCATTGTGTACAAATAAATAATTTTTCTAAGTTTGCGGGTGTAATGTTTACATTTTTGTTTGCAGGTTTCTGGCTTCCAAGTCCGGTAAAGTTTATCTTCACACAGATATACGTATTATTGTTTCTCGAAAAGCTGATATGGACACAGCTCATTCTCTCAAACCTGCCATAAGTCTAGTACATCAGCAAAATGAAAGAAAGAAAAAGACCGTTGAAACGGGAATATTTCGTAAAAGAACATTGAATGATCCAAAGAAACAGTTGCAGATGAAATCAAATGACAAAGGTCAAATAATAGGAAATGACTTGGATTGTTTTCTTGTGTCTTCCTTTCCTGAGGATTGTAATATCACTAGTGTTAGAGAAAATAGCAATGCTATAAAGGATGTGGCGTTTTATGATGAGAGAGGGAAGGATCTGGATGCTACGGGCGAGAAGGATGCTAGAATACGTAGAAGGTCTGATTCATTAGATGGATTACCCAAGGAGTTGTCATACGAATTGAGAAGCTTTACTTACGGACCAGACAATCCTAAATACTCACCCAGATAGATGTTGGGATGGTTTCTCCAAATGAGACAATATTTTATTTTTTCATGCGCTAATGATAATTGTTCGACATACACTCTACTCAAAGATAGAGTGAAGGCCATTCTTGAGAAATTTGCAAAATTTTTGTTATTTTGTAATATTTTATTTACCGATAGTTTAGATCTCACATTGTGTTGAAGGAACTTTCATCACATTGCAGCTCTTTGTACAATGTACATTATGTATTATACATGTTATATTTATCTATATGTCTATATTATGTCATTTATTTAATGATACCATTGTTATCGTGATTCTAAATCTCTATTATTATAATTGTCAAAATGTTTTATTATTATCTTGTGAATATTGAAATGTTTTGTTCATGCTAGAGAGTATGTGTTTTAATTAATATGGGAACACTCGGGATGATATATATATATATATATTATATATGTGTGTGTGTGATTTGTATATACATAAATAATATTATACTCTGCGAAAACATCTTTTCAAACATAATAAATAAACATAGAAATGTATGTTTGAAAAGGTGTTTACGCAGAGCATATTACATATGTATATAAAAATCGTTTTTGGGTACTCTACGTCCAGTAGGTAGTATTGAAAAAGACTATTGGCTTCTGCCCAATGTTTCAAGCAGCAGGCTTATCGACTCTTGTTGCCTCCATTAAATCTGTGCCTCTGAAGTCTGCCTCCTGCCCTCAACGTTCCAGCTGATGTCAGGTTGGATCCTGCTCGAAATGTCAGTCGTTTTCTACTGTACGGAGAGTACCCGAAAAAAAATATATGTTTTTTATCTAACTGCCTAGCCATTCAGTTAACTGGCCAATACAACCATAGGGCGGTGACATATATGTGTACAGTCTGGCTCAAAAGAGTAGAAATAAACTGCGGGCGCTGCTGTTGTTTATATGACAACATTTCAATAGGCACTTTACGTTTGTAATGTAAAGTATTACTGCCAAATAATATTTTTTTTGGTTATTTACAAAAAATAAATTAAATATCACACATATGGCAGACTTCTAAGATTTCCTATTTATGTAACTAAGTGTATGTAGGATTGTCACAATAACAAAAGTATAGGGTGTAGAAATATAATCTTGGAGCATGAGAGACTAATCTTGGTAAAGTTGCCTGTCCAGTGTGTTATTTTAGTCATACATTCCTTTCATAGGATAACAACTTTTGTTGTTGAGATATGGAGGTGTGTGGTTTTTGCTTGATATAATACAGTTCTTGGTACAAACAAATTAGCAATATATTCTGATAAAAACTTAACATGGTACATGCATTTGATTTTTGACATGAAATTTGACTAGAATATTCAAGTTATATTTATTTCAAAATGTTTCAATCACAGATTCTCAATTCCAGAATTATTTCGTTATTTTCTGTCACTGTCTTCTGAATCCGTTTTATTATCGTCCAAACTATCATACAGATGTTTCCTTGATCATAATATTTTATATTTAGCTGATTTTTTTAAAAAGTGGGGACATACTGTTTTTGGGTTTCATTTTGAATTTTTTCTTGAACTACAATTCTTCCCCCTCCCCCCTCTTCCGTCACCAGATTTTATACTTTAGGTTGGTTTTTCAAAAGTGAGAACCATTTTTCTGAAAACGTGAAAAATAAGTTGGAATTACCGAATAGAACCAAAAGTATGTACATCTACATAAAATATGTAGACTTGGCAACACTGCGCTTATTGACAGAACAAAATAATCATAAATTTTGGTTTCGCCAGAGTGGTAATATATTAGCTTATGAATAATTAATTTCTACTCTATTTAGCCAGTCTATACACTATCACATCACATCATGTCTACACTAGACAATCGGTGTTCACTTACATTACATTACGTTACAATACAGTTTGTACACTCTTGAGTATCAAATATTCTTCCTAGTTATATATGTAAGTATTGTGTTTACTTGCTACATACATAATAATATTATAATAGTACATTACATAGATCTATAGCTATACACGTTACAGTTCTGTGTTGTATTTCACTTACTACATTGTATACTGCACTGTGCTCAGGTGCTTATACCTGCATTATTTTATCTCAATGACATTATCAATGATAATAATTATTATTATATTGATGTAGCAGTAGCTCATGCTGTGCCCAAATGTTATTTATATACATAACCAATGTATGTTTATTTTGTACCATAATAAATAAATAATATACATTTATTTTGTACCATAATAATGAAAATAAAGTATATTTGGGAAATAAAGTTGATTGTAGTTGTTTAATATGTTATTGTAATCGCAAATCTTTTCACATAATAATATTTAGTAAGTCTCAAAGCTAATTGCATATCAACGAATGGATAAAAACAGATATATTCTGTAATCCATATTACTTGAAAGCAACAATTGCTGCCTGAAGAATTACATATTAAGTTTTACATTTTTTCATCTGATGGAAGTCTTTAGCTACTTATTCTTATCTATGATGAAAGATTGTCTCGGATTTGATAGAAAATTGCGAGATTATATAATTTGAAAAATTCTTTTCTAAAATGCTCTTTATTACAGCCAAATATTCTTAGTGTTGCAATTCAAGTATGATTGGAATTAGCAGTCTTTTGGAAGTCCTTTCATTCAGTATTTGTATGGAATATTAGCAGAATAATGTTAAACATAATTCTGGAAGTATATTAATCAATATTGGATGAAGTTGGCCAAAAATATTCCAACTTGTTTTAAATTCATTCCTGTTGTAAGTTTGTAAAGTATAACTTCAGTTTTGTTTTCTGTGAAATAAAGTGTTCAAATGTAAAGCAACCCACTCATATGGGTTCAAAAATATAATGGATGTGCTAGAAAGTTCAGTAAAGTTGAACTATTATAGAATACATATGTGTGATTAATTTTAGGAGTAGTGTAGAGAGTAGAATGGTGGTAACCAGCGATTGCAATCCACAATAGAGTATATTTCAAAATAAATTAGAATTCAACATAGACTCTCTTGTCAAAAATTTCAATTTCTACAAATGAAAATATTGTAAGTAATTCTTTTTATGTTCAAGAAATTAACACTCAATATCAATATTTATATGAGAAAATCCAATACCTTAATATGTTAAGTGATGGTTAATGTAGTAAAAATATAGGAGCGTTATTCTGGTTCAGTTGGGATTAATTTTATTTCATGTGAATACATACAGTTTTCACAAAAACATATTTCTGTCTTTCATTAACAAAAAGAAGAGAAACAGAGATATGTATAATGTGGTTACATTCTAAATATTTACCATCATATACATGCAGTCAAATGGGTTATATATTGATTAAAATATGTAATCAATCTCATGTACCTATTGCTGGCTTTGGAATATATTAATTGACAGTCTGTAGGGGATGTATTACATAGTTGTGCCATTAGAATCAGATTTCACTATCTTATGTCTTACTTCCTTGTGTGGTACATAATATTATGTAGGGTTCTGTGTACGTAATTGATTAGCAATTATCTGCCTTATTCCAAGTGGAATTTACTTCATTATCTATAGATTTATTTATTTATTAATTGATTAGATTCTTCGCAGTATTTTCATGTTACATATCTTGTTTATTTTTATGAATTGTGAATATATATATATATATATATATATTTAGCAAGTATAACAATATGTATAATTTATTGTTATGTTTATATTTTAAGGGATTTTAGTTATTATTTTTGTAGATCTTTGGTCGTATAAGCAATAGTGTGATTACTAATAAGAAGATGATATTTTACCAAATGACATCAGATGTATATTGTGAATTCATTGTCCAATAAGAGGAAATATTATATCTATTATGAATACTTATTGCATAAATCTCAATATGAAATATATATATATTATATCTATAATTACGAGAGAATACAAATATATTATTATAAAAATAAAATGTCTTTCTTTTCATCCTTCTGTATAGAAATATACCCAAACTTCTAACTAACAATTACTTGAATACTGAATTCAACATGGTATACAGAAACATTTTATTTATTACTGATAGAACCCACATAGATTAAAAAAGGAATTCTCAGTCTTAAAACGTAAAAGAGTGGTGTTTTATTTTAACTCAGATGACAAGAAGATCAGTTTCAGAGTTGATTGTTTCATAAATGGCTCAAGGATAATTCATATCAATCAAGAATTCGTAAATTTTAGAATCATTGTGAGTAGTCCTTTTTAACTATGGTCGTGAAGAGCCCATATTTTTATTACCTGGTTGAAGTTCATATGCAACAATATGATAAATGTCATTTGCAACAACACTTGCTGTCGAGAAAGCAGGGGAGTCATCATCAAATAGATAAATGTAGTATACTTTTATAAATAAGTTATTAACTAAAAGCATTATTAAATTAAATTAAACGGGCTTTCCCAACTCTATGCTCGCATATCAAATTATATGCGCCCACTATTTAATGTTTAATACTAAAAAAATAGTTAATAATGAAAAACATAATTAATAACTCTCGCTCAAACTGAGTATACTTATAGAATAAATTAATAAATTATGTATATATTGTTATTTTGTAAGGAACGCGCCGACAAATCTATTTTAATGGATTTGGCGCGACTGTATATTTGTATTTAATGTTTATATTATATGAAATAAATAAAAAAAATAAAATAAAAAAAGACATAATCATGTAGCAAAAATTATACATCAAAATTTAGCTATTAAACATAATCTTTTGAACTCAAATAATGTAATACCTTATTATAAATACAACCCGGAACAGGTATTAGAAAATCAAAATTATAGGCTCTATTATGATAAAACCATAATAACAGATAGACAAATACATCATAATAGACCCGATTTAGTATTACATGATAAACGTAATAAAATAACGTACCTACCTAATAGACATCGCTGTCCCAAATACACATAATATACAAACAACCGTCGCAGAAAAAATACGTAAATATACAGAACTACCAGGAGAAATAAAAAATATTTGGCATTCTAGGTCAGCTACAGGGGTAACTACGAAATCTTTAATAAATAATTTACAAAAATTAGGTTTACCGGTTAATTTGTACATTAAAATTCAAAAATCTATTTTAATAAACACTTGTAATATTGTAAAAAGGTTTCTGAACACAGATATTTCAGGCACAATGCTGGTATTTTGATCCCGCGTTTTGAGCCTAATCCTTTTAGATCCTGTATATCTGGATAGGTGAATTTTTCCCGGCATTAGACTGTTAAGTTTTTGTGTGACCATGACTGATCATATGGAGACTTATTTAGTTGTATAATGCTGAGAAGTGTGGATGGCAATTCTGCCGCCGCGTAAAATTAAGAAAGTAGCCTTCAATATTAAATAGAATATTAAAAAAAACAAGGAGATCGTGAAGTATACCAAATCGAAAGTCTGGCGATGGGGGGAGGTAAAAATTTCAAGTACAAGAGAGATCACCAAAGTCCAAAAATTCATTTCTAAAAAGAGGTCCACCTTTAAACTATAAAGAAAATTGTTCACTTCAGTAGGTAATTTTGTTGATCAGACTTGTGTCCATAGACATACGTGTCCGCCATTATTTTCTACATTCTATAAATGTCGCGACAAAAACGTTGGGAGCCTCTAGGTCAAAGTAATGGTATTATTATTATTAGATAGTTATGCCAAGTACCTATGTCGTTTTCCATTTTGTAGTGCGATAAGGGAGTATCAGCAATCAATATTATTCAAGTATGTAGGTATTTGCGTAGGTAATACGAGGATATCATTTATTAGAATGTAGTTACTTGCACCAACGGTTTTTATGAGGGGCGAGGGATTTTTAAAGCAAGCTGGAAACAATATTTTATATAAAAAACACATTTATAAATGAATATTTATCATTTTCAAAAATGAAAAGATTGTAAATTTTCTCAAGTTGCTATATCCAATCGTGATACTTTATCAACCAAGTCTTACACTTATCTTTTCATTGAACCATTATGCCCATCTTTGCATCACTGCAGTTAAGGGGTACGAAAAATCTGATTAGCTATGGACACTGGTTTTAAAAATTTATAGCTTCCAAAAAAAAAACATCTTGAAGAAATAAGTATTAAATCGGAATCCAGAGGGTGGAAGAGCTGTTCCGGCTTGCAGAGAAGCCTAGATAGTCGACGTCGGGGGGACTTGACATGGCACTTTAAGAAGAAGAAGAAGAAGAAGTATTATATTTCTAGTGTACCTACATACGTGTATAGTAACGTACATGCGTATTTTGAAAGTATACAATGCCATTACGCATTCATAGTGTTGTGGCACTGTATAGTTTCAAGACGTGTAACAAAATATAGTCTCAGAAAATATACACGATTTCTGCGTAATGGTCGTGTATACTTTCTGACGCTGATTCTGTGAATTAGTTTAGAAACTATACAAGGTAAGAAACAACATATTCTGACATTGCATAGATTTAGGATGTAAGCGTGTAACAAGTAGGTATTTGTAAAGTATACAAGTTCAGAAAATTAAATAATGTCAAAATATAAAAAAATAGAGCAATTAGTAATCGACTAATCATGTAGTTATTACTTTAACTGGTTATTTAAAGGTACTTATGAAAATAATTAACTCCTTTATAAGAGACAAAAATATTTTTATTATATAAAAGAAACACAATAGTTTAAGTGCTTAGGTACTACTGTAAAATAGGCGCCAGTCTAATAATAATAAAAAAAAGATTTTCTATTTTATTAAAGTATATTCACGGCTTACGCTGTTTGCATGCTGACAAACACAAGGAATAATAACAACAAGTTAATCCAAAATAACAAAAATAATAATTTTAAAAGCATTTAAATATTATAATAAAAACAATTAGTAAAAACTAATAATAACAATCATTATTTAGGATTGTTTTAATTTTGTGACACAGAATATTAAATTAAAGTTCCCTAGTATAAGGCACTGAAGATGGACTAAGTCCGAAAGGCCTCTGCCGAAAATAAATAAATATAGTGAAAGTAAACAGTGTTTGTGTTGTTTTTACAATTTTATAATATTTTATAATATAATAAATATATATACCTAATATAAATTAAATAATTTTAATAATTCAAATAAAATAATGAACAGAATAAAAAGATAACATTTTCCTGTGAAAAAAGATAAAGCAATAAATCAAAATGGCTACTTTGAAACCTAATAAAATAATTTATTCCTTCGTTAGAGACAAAAATATTTTTATTATATACCTAAAAGAAACACATATATTTAAGTACAATATAGAAATACGCCAATTAAATATCTAATAATAAAATGGGAAAAGGATAAAAAGATTGCAATTTTTTGCGAAAAAAAGAGAAAGCAATAAATCAAAGTGGCTTCTTTGAAACTAGTCGCGTATAGATTCCAAGAACGTAACCTCGTGTAGCGCTTAGAATCAGGGATGTTGCGAATATTCGCATCCGCATCCGCAAATGCGGAGCTTCCGCATGTATTTGGACATCTGCATCCGCATCCGCATCCGCAATAATTGATGCGGATGTTCATGCGGATGCGGATGTAAGACAATTTGCGACAAGAAAGAAATGGGGCCGGGCCGGCGAATGGCGCGTGCCGTTCGCACTTGACATTAACCAATGGGAACGAAAAAATTGGTGACAAGATCCGACGCATTTTTATTTTCGCCGGTTTTATTTTATTTTTGCAAATAACAAAAAGAAAAAAATATTTCGCCAAAAAATCTATTATATTATTGTAGCAATAATTTCGTCACATATTTGACAGTGGGGCCTACCAACTAAGATAGTTCCTACATTTTTTCTATAACATCTTAAACATCCGCATCCGCATTCGCATCCGCATCCGCGGATGTGAGCCTTCAAAAATCCGCATCCGCATTCACATCCGCGGATGTGTAAAAATCGACATCCGCAACATCCCTGCTTAGAATATATACACGGTTATTGGAAAGTATACACGATTTGAGCGTAATAACCATGTATTGTATAGTTTCTAAAAATATTTATGCTTATTACTACTTGAAACTATACGCGAGCAGTGCGTAATGGCGTTGTATACTTTCAAAATACGCAACGTGCATACGTGTATACCTACTTATTTAGTCTAATTTCATTTAGGTCAGAGGATATTTCTGTTTAATTTAGATGATTTCAAATCAAAATAAATAATATTGTCTGCATAAGCAATAAGTGATCGAGAAGATGAGAATGAAGCTTTGACTCAATTCTGTGGAAAGAAAATCCTCTAGGATCATCTTTATACTTAACATAATTATAATCAACGTAAATTTCTATATCTACTAAAGTATAAAGACTGTATAAACGTCGGAATGAACAGTGCCGGTCCTTGTGGTGGGTAACAGGGAGTGTGCTTTCAACGCCGCTGTCTAAATCTAAAATCATAATAATATTTAGTATGCTACTTAGAAACGTTCTAAATAAATACATCGTCTGATCACAAGCATAGAAGTACCTAATAATATTATGGACAATTTGTATTTGTCGCCGTTTAATGATCCGTGACTATCTCAAAGGCGTCGTGACTTCTCGTGAACAGCAATTTTTTCAGCTTGCTCCTGAACGAGGTAGTACCAAATATAGTACAAATATGAGTAGTTTAACAATTTTTAACACCCCCAATTTGATTGTCAGTTATTTAAATATTATATACCACTGCCAACTTGACAGTAATTGTTAAACCTAATTGCTGGACAGTGTACAACACATAACAAATCATAAATAAATTACAAATTCAAAAATGACTACAATAATACAACCTTATAATCCAAAAAAATAAAAAAAGTTTACAATATTTTGTAAAACACCTCACAATAAAACTTCGAACACTATTTAAAATTAAAAAACAGAGTAAACCAAAAAAAATGTCAAATTAAAATATCAGCATTTTTGAGATCAGGGATAATAAGATTTTACTTAGAGAGTACCTAGCTCCCCAGGGCAAACCAACTACTTCCCTTACTTATGGGGTTTCACTAACTTCTAAAACTGGAAACGATATTACAGAGAAAAAACTGAATACATCTTTCCCAATATTAATTTATCTTTTTCCTTTAAATCATTAGGCTCTTATTTTAATTTTATGACACGCTACTTTATTTCCGCTATGCTTAAAAGCCCCATAGAACTCGATTCCCTTGGGATCCCACGTAAGCTAGGATCGCCACTGATACGAATATACCCTCCCACTCATGTACTTATGAGGTAATCTATTATTATCTAAAGACCGTGTTTTAAATCTTCTACGAAGGATAATTTCCATGAAAAAATATATCTCTAGGGCGTATAAAATTTTAATTATTTTTGTACAAGTCAGATTGACTATACTAGGATTTTTTTAAACTGGCGAACTAAGTCATAAAATGTGCGAGCAAGAAAGATCGACTACCTGCTCTTTAGTAGTCGATCTTTCTTGCTCGCACATTTTATGACTTAGTTCGCCAGTTTAAAAAAATCCTAGTATAGGTATTAGGTACTATAGTGACGTGCCGAATGTTTAATTTTCTTGGGTTTTCACGGTTTTCAAAATGTTTACCCCTCCCATTCAACAAATTCTCGAAAAGTATAGGAATTTGGAATATTTCTCAAGTCCTACGTGATGAATAACGCTAGAGATGATATGAGTGAGAATACTCCCAGATTTACATGGTTTTGGGTTCTGCAATGTCCGAGGAACCTCAAGGCATTTTTGGCGTTTGGGCATATCGTTGGAAACTTCCGCGTCTGCCATGGGAGAGAGTTTTAGGGTTAGTTTTGCCCATTACGGCATTGGCGCGATAGTGAATTCGTTTATCGCTGTGTTGTCCCGTCTCGTCTCCCTTGGTGACAAATAGAGGTTTAAGAGATAATTATGCCCTTTTAGTGGCGATCTTAGCTTTCTCGGAGGCCCCACAAAATTACTTTCTAGATTCTAGAAAGGAATTTCAGAAAATACCAAGTTTTTTAAATTTCGACCCCTACCCCTACCCCCCGCCAGCAAAATTCCAGTCTGGCAGTTTGAGAATATTTATGATTTCTTAATTGTGCCGGAATTTTGAAAAATAAATATTGTTAAAAAAAAATATATGAATTTTCTTTCCAGTTGTAAGAATTCTATATCTTCAGCTTATTCCACAAGGCTCTCAAATGCATAGGTCACTGGGCGGTTTGCCCGCCGTTAAAAGTGCTAAGTACTGAGTGTTTCAACACGATGCAGGCACTCTCAGGTCCGCGTCCTATGAACGCCTAACACGCCTCTGGACACCTTGCCTCGGCCTTCTGTGATTCACCAACTTGTATCCTAGCTTAGTTATTCTTTTATTTTCTGTTTTGTATTTTTACTAGCATGTTAGTATTAAGTTAAGGTTGTTCCCCTTATACCAGCATGATTAGGCTGACTGGGGACGAATCCACGGAAAAATTAATAGTTATATTTTGAATTTGTTAATATACCTAACTATATTGTTAAAAAATATTTCTTGAATAAATTGAAATTGAGAAAGTAAGTACTTAATATTATTCTAACTTAATTCCTCTTTTATTTTATATTGTACGCGATGTGGGTGTGAGGTGGCTCTCTATTCAATGCTCTGATGTCGTTGTGACAAGAACGGTCATCTCATTTATGAGAGATGCCATGATCGTGCAATTTTATTCACTTTTATGTTATTTATTTTTATGTAGAATGTAAATCACGGATATAATAAAAAAAGTATCTAACTCCGTTATGACTTGGTGGGGAAATTAAATTAAAAATATTTCTATACTACCGGGTTAATAGTCGGGGTGAGGAAGGGAGAAAGCAGAAACAGAAAGAGGTGGGGCTCGATCTAGAGCAGGGCGAGCCGGACAAACGCTCAGAGAGGCAAAAATGAAGGGCGGCAAAACCGAAGAGATTGTGAAATATTTCATTTTCTCCAACAAACTTTCGAACTTTGTGACACCAGCAGCCCTAGTCAAAACACATTTTAGCGTCACTTGTCGTTCGACTACAAACGAAATTACGACTATAATTGCAACAATAACGCATAATTATATGGTACATGTAGGTAGATTGTCGTAATTTCGTTTGTAGTCGAACGACTTCATAACGCTAAAATGTGTTTTGACTAGGGGGCCAGGGATAAATTTGAAATGTATCATAAAATTTTAAAAATTGAGACTTCAAAAAAGGGTAGATACTTAATTTAGGATAGGCACTAAAAAGTGTTTAATTGATTTTAAGGAAATAGTCGTAAAAAACTGAATAAATAGTGAAATATTCCAAAATATATTTTGAAAATCTGGCAATGGGGGAAGGGAGGGGAGGGGGAGGGGTAGAAATTTCGAGTGGCAGGGAAATTATCGAATTTCGTAAAAAAGAACTACAAAAAGATCCTTACTTGGAAAACTGATCAACAATCTGGGTAAGTGTTACGAGTATATTAGGTCCTTACATATGAAATTGGCGTTTCATATGGCAGAAATGAAAACGATTTTTTTTTATGAAACTATTTTTTTATTTAGTCAAAGTATGTACCATGGCTATCTATGCACTTTTGCCATCTCGAAGGTAGTTCATTGATTCCTTTACTAAAAAAAGTGTGTGAGCGAGAATCAATAAAATCTTTGAAGGCCGTTTGGACAGCCTCGTGAGAATTGAATTTTTTTCCTTGCATGAAGTTGTCCAAATTCCGAAAAAAATGGTAATCAGTTGGAGCAAGGTCCGGGGAGTATGGTGGGTGTCGAAGACATTCCAGTCGCAGCTCCCGTAGTTTTGCGGTCGTCAAACGTGCCGTATGTGGTCGAGCGTTGTCCTGAAGCAGCAGTACCAATTCATGCGGTACCCATTTTTCAAGTTTTTTCACTTTTCCAATTTGTTTCAAGTGAATCAAAATGGTTTTATCACTCACACCGAAGCCTGCCGCTAACTCTGACGTGGTTTGCGATGGATCTGCTTCCACAATTGCTTTTAATTCTTCGTTATCAACTTGTGTCTCCGGCCGTCCACGAGGCTTGTTCTGTAGGTCAAAATTTCCAGAACGGAAACGTTGGAACCAATAACGTACCGTATTTTCTTTTGCAGTAGCTTCCCCATACGCATTGTTAATCCTACGAGCCGTTTCTGCAGCACTAGTGCCGAGGTGAAACTCATATTCGTAAATATAGCGATATTTTAAGTTCTCCATATTGTGAACAGAACGATGTGAAAGAAAAACAAATGACGCGATAACAAATAAATTTCGTAATTCGAACACAGAAATACATGGTCTTAAATTTGAAATAAATTTGAATTTGGAATTCCTAGCCGAACGCCACATATTTTGAATCAAAGTTGCCAGTTCGCCAAACGCCAATTTCATATGTAAGGACCTAATATTTACTATTACATAGGTAGGTAAGTAAGTGTTATTTAATCGCTGAATTGAAGATGTTAAAGACCTTTTTCAGGACACTCGAAAATTAGAGAATAGACAGGGAAACCTTTTTTACGAGACTCCACTGAGATATAATTATTCGATTACATTTTTTTACTTATGTATCTATGTTAACAATATTTCTTACGAATAATAAAAATTGTTTTTCACAGTAGCGTGGGTGTATAAGTATCATGATGTATCAGTTTACTCGAAAAGTATCATGTTATATCAGTTAACTCACAACTAAAGTAAAGAAAACTTAAAAGTGTAGGTATATAGAATCCAAAAAATATGATTATTTATAACATAACAAATATAGGTAGGTAGTAGGTACCTACCTAATATTGTGTTAAGTTTTTGCGTAAAATAAATATGAATATTTTCTCGTGTAAAAGAAAATTCCCGCTGGGCTTTATTGATCGCGGGAGCTGGCTTACTAGAGCTTACGTTCTCATCATCATTAATTGATAGTCTTGTGGAAATATTAAACAAGTGTTATATTTATATTTTAATAAAATTTACACGAACTTCCCTCGAGTATAATCGCTCGACAATATTGACTGTATTTGTATCAATGAATTTCTTAAGCGTAGGTATTTACACTAGAGATGAAACGGATAGTTGTTTGGCCGGATACCGGATATCCGGCGAGCTGCGAGGCCGGATGGCCGGATATTCGGCGGCCGGATATTCGGACCATCGTCTCGTTGCAGGCAACGAGCGAAATCGCTTGTTGCCTGCGAACGCTGAAAATTTAGTCTTTATTAACCATAATTTACCACTTGTTAATTTTGAGTATTAAGTTGTTGACTATTAATTAAAAATATTTTCTTTGATAAGAAGAAGAACAAGAGCTGTATATTGTGTAATTGTAAATTTTCCGACTTTAAATAAAAGATCTCATAATTATAAGCCATTTTATTGATATTTACCTCACAAAGATTATGTATTGCATTTTATTATAGGAAATTGTCGTAGTTTTTGAATATCCGGTATCCGGCCGGATATTGAGGTACTATCCGGTATCCGGCCGGATAGCAAATTTAGGCCGGATATGCCGGATACCGGATAGTTACCGGATATCCGTTTCATCTCTAATTTACACTAGTAGTAACCATAATTACCAGATCGACACCACCTCTAGACATCGACTACAGAGAACACAATTTGTACAAACCTGTCTGTGGTATTCTAATTAATTTCTGTAAAAAAAATGAATACAAAGGGCCATTGGTAACGTTATTTGTTTATTGAATTGAAAGTAGATGGGAGATCTTAATTAAAACTCAATATTTATGCAAGGATTTCTGAAAATAATTGATTTTTACAAAATCAAATAAAATATTGTTTTATGTTTCTGTCTGGCCAGAATTTTCATTTTTATAAAATAAATTCACGAAGGTATATAATGATATTTTTTTAGATTTATATTTTTTATTCTTTATATTTTATCATCCGATTCAAAGGAAATATAATATTGGATATATGACAGACCGCAGAGGGCTGAGGTAAAGCTACCACCGAAGTTTAGAACTAAAGTTCACACTCATGGTAGGTGGACTTCCCTGACGGACTCCTATATACCAGTGTCTTTCATTTTTTTCATTCCTAGGCTTCAACGTATAGGTACCTGCGGATTATACCCGGCAAATAATTGGTTTCCCACTTTTTTCCGCACGTTTTCGAGTGCACTGTAAAAGGCATGTGTTCGATAAATAAAGGCACGTTACACCTTAAATTCAGCGATGAGGTTTGCCACCCATACTGAATGTCTTTTTTTTTTTTTTTTTGACACGGAGATGACGGCTTGCATGTTTATTAAATGCAGTTGGTCTGGTGGCTACCCCACTTTGGGATATTGTGTATTAGTACTAGTAGTAATAGTAAATTATAAATTTGATAAAACATTGAGAAAAATATGCAGATGCGCGATATATTAGTTTCACTTTTTTAGAGGCATTAACTATGTAACAATTTCTAGACATTTTTAAATAAAATATTTAAACTTGAATTACTATATTTATTTGTTACATTAATTTAAATTACGCTATCGCGATTTCAGTGCACTTGCACCATTGACGAGCTTTTCAAGACTTGTAATTCAAGTTTAAATATTTTATTTAAAAACGATATATTAGTATTAGCCAATTTTAGTTCATCTCTTAAGTATATAAAAAAGTTAATTTTGCTTGTTTTCATTTTACATTATTGTGAACTAAATTGTCTATAGAAGTAAATAACAGTTATGTATGTAGATATAGATATAGGTTCTTATAGGTAGTTACTGGGACTGCGACTATAAGAAAAAGTTCACGTTCGGAATATAAATTAGGTTGCCGCTGCTGGATAATCTGTGCTTCATGAAGACAAATGGGAATGATTGAGAAATAGCAATTTGATACGTCTGAATAACATTTGTATTGTGTTTCTTCTCTCTCTTGATTGACTATAAATCGAGACATTTTATTATTTATCTATCTATGTACCTACATTTATATAATATATAGATGATATAATATGTATTATACTTATAGACAAATAGATAGTACAGAGGTAGAAGCTCTTGTGGGTTACGTTTATTGTTTGAACTGTTGTAGTGATGTGTAGAATATTCTAATTTCATTAGATGTTACAATTCGTAGGTTTACAAAATATATTGTGAATAATAATGTAATAATAATATGGAGACTTTATAATATGTCTTTCTAAAGGAAACAATAATTGAGTTTTACATAAAAGCGTCTTTGTATAAATATTACATATAGGTATTAATTTAAATATGTAATGCATCAAATCAAAATGATTGGATTTCGATAATTTTCAAATTTTTATACTAAATCGAAAATTAAGCATTGAGGGGGGGGGGGGGGGTAGGCATCTTGAAAAGTTGGATATTTATTAAAATTCTTATACTTAACAGTAAAAAAACACGTGAGTACAAACGTATGAAATTCGTATTATTATTTATTTTATTCTTCACTGTGCATTGGTTACAATATTACAAAATAAACCAGTGTCACAAAAATATTAGTTATACAATTCATGCGATATCTTCCAACTAACACGGAATTTCCGTATTCGCGATACTTTCGGCCCATCTCTATGGTGTGATGTGTAAATATCTGAAATACGTGATATTTCCTCCGTGAAATACAAGATGATACTAACACTAAGCTGTCTGTAATAATTGTTCTATATAATATATCTACACATTTACACTATAAGAGAAGTGCATTTTATTCCTTCTGATTGAAAGTAGTAGTATCGGCTGTCAACAATATTCTAAGTCGTATACATATATACCTTTATTTTTATCTATTTTATTGAACAAAACAAACAATACAGATATAACAATAAATAGATTATGTGATAAAAACTTAAGTCTTTATAAACATCCTCCTTATAGAGACAAGTCTCGTGTAAAGGAGGGTTGACCTATCTCTATTATTTATAAAATAGTCGATATAATAGAGGGGTAGTAAATGAAAGAAGTTCATGATTTATTTATTTTTATTTTCAAACCAAGGATACGGAACACACCGAAGATGTTTCTTCATACTCTAGATTTTATTTTCCTTTTCATTTTCATGTTCAATAATATGTATTATGTTTCTTCAATCAAGGAAAATAAGATATTTTGAAAATTAAAAAAAATAGTCAAGAGCTTAAAAGCCAATCACAAAAAGCGCTGTTTATTTATTGGGACTATTTTTGGAAGTACAATAATTTCAATGGTCGCATATTTGTACCTAAATCAGTAGTCCTTTTAATTTCCGTCATTGTTCTAATAACTTATATAGATTATAAACTCACTATACAAATGTATTCGTTAATTAATGTAAAAAGCTTTTCTATGTGACACATTATATTATACATAGTATTGGGAAATGATAACAGATAGATATAATATTATGTATATAAAGTAGAAACAGGAATAGAGATAGAGATAGTAAAACATTTGTGAGGCAAGGCACCTGAAGTTTATTGAATATTGTTTCAGTTTCAGTCGTTCAGTCTGTCGTGGAAATTCAGTGCGTTGGACGTCCCCCGAGGGAGGACGGAATAATTAATTTAAATCATTGCAATCGACAAACTCCTCGATGGGTATTAAAATACCTGTGCCAGGTGTATAATAATATTAATTATTTTAAAATTAAAATAAAGAAAGAAATATTTGTTTATTTATTGTGTAGAACAAAGATACATATAAATATATATTAGGGTGGTTTGTATTAAAGTTTAAAATAATAAATTTTACTTTAAAATTTTATAAACGATCTATAAGCCATCTACAGTGAAAGTATTGTATAAGAAAAAATATTAAACCAGCGGTCGTCAAACTGCGGCCCGCAACGTTTTTAATTTAATATGCGAATTTGAGTTAATTAAATAAGTTTTATTTAAATATTTTAAATTCGTAAAGCATTGGGGAAAGGGGGGGGGGGGGGGATTGAATTTTTAAGTGAAGGAAAATAAAAAAAAATTATTCGGTAACCTGCGAAAATATTCTTTAAATAATCCGACGAGATAGTGAAACATTTGAAATTCCTTTCCTTTTTTGAAATTTTTACGACGGGCTGGTAGAAGTTTTGAGTACAAGGGAAATTGTTAAAATTTGAAAACTGAGACCTAAAAGAAAGGTGTTCACTTTTGAAAAATCGTAAAACACAAAATTCAGAGTTGCCAACTTTGGGGGACATATATATAACTGTACCTACAAATATAAAATTCTTAAGTGTGCGGCTCTCAATGATACCTTCTTTGTGGCCCTTATTCAGAAAAGTGTGACGACTACTGTATGTAAAGCATTGTAAGAGTTATTTTTAATAAACATAATGACGTTATTCAATTTGATTTTATTAGGTAGGTACATAATAGCTATAGGTAAATAAAAATATGTAATCTAAACTCTGGACAGTATTTTTTCCTTTTGTGCAATTTGATTTGGAACACCTAAGATCTTGACTTAGTATTAATTTTCATATTTGCCTGCCGCCTTCCAGCCAACACAACAGCTGTAGAAACATATTATTATAAATAGAGGCTATTTATACCTATATCTACGGATCAAATAGATATTATTTTTTGTTGGTGTTTTTCATGACACTTATACCTGTCTGAAATAATAATATTATAGAGGAAGGTATATACAGACGCGTAATAAATTTCATTTTATATACCTACGTGTAGGTATACATAGGGGGGAAACAGATTAGATAAGATAATATAATTATTTACAGGGGTATTTAGTATATTGAGGAATGTAGTTTATTTTATTCAATAATCATAATGGCTGATGTATAATAAGTAGGTACATTTGGATCTCAAATACCTATTACAGACAAGGTATCTTATCTATGAGTAATTTACTAATTGTGTAAAAAAAAAGACTGTTTTTTATTTATTTTGATTTAAAAAAAGTTGCGTCCTATATATTTGGTTATTCTGTAGTGTTGGATATCCCTACGAGATAATAATATCTATTTCACAGAAATATTTATTGTGAAAACAAAATGTTCCAAAAGTTAACTACAATAATTATTACTTTACTTTTAACCAAGCAAGTTGTCCTTCAGAATGATAATGGCTACAAAATAAAATTTGACCCAAAAGCTGCTGATGTCAGAGCTCTCACAGCCTGCGGCAATGTCGTTTTTCAATTATTCAACCATATTCACCTTAAAAATAATCCTCAAGATTGCCAACAAAAGCTTTCCAAATGGCTCGAAGAGATGAATGAAACAATTTTGAAGTTTAATATTGAAGCAGCAGATTTAACCTGGAGAACATCTGTTGGGGAGGATGATGCAGAACATACTGGTCCGATATTAGAGGAGTCAAGATCCAAATGGAGGAAGGATGTATGCGAGAAAGTGGAGAATATTGATATTACATTAATTAATGAAAATCAAAAGAGGCAGCTGTACTTTCTATGCAGAGGCGCAACTATGACCCCCAGAGAATCTGAGTGAGAATTTGTAATATTTCTTTTTTATTGATTCTTTACATGAGGTTGAAACTATTTTAAAATCGATTTAATGATTTTTTACAGAATTATATCAAATGTTTTAACTGAGATGCAAACAATTTATACGACTTCTAAAATATGTATTCCATATGTGAACAGCTCAAACGTTAATGAAAAGGATATGAAAAATATGGAGCAAGCAATATTTTCATATTTGCTAGCAATCAATTCCATCAACTCCGCGTCGGAAAATTTATATTCTTTTGATGATGATGATTTGAACAACGATAAGGAACTGTCAAATGAAATTATAAATTTGGCATCAAAGATATCAGCAGGGTATCATCTAAAACAACGAAAAGTAAATGAAATATGTTTCTCGGGCGAACCAGACCTAGAAAGGCTTATGATGCACAGTAAAAACGAACCTGTTTTACAATGGGCCTGGCTAACATGGAGGGAGAAAGTTGGTCCTCCCATGAAGCCTTTCTATAATAAAATGGTCAGCGTGAAAAATGCTGCTGCAAAAAGAAACGGTAAGGTTTATATTTTGCTCATGAAGTTATTATGTCTTGCAATCGCGAAATAATATTTTTTATTGTTGCCTTTATCATATAGGATACTCTGATATTGGAGAAATATGGCGAGGAGAATTGGAGATGCCAAATTTAGAAAACCTCATGGAACAATTGTATAACGATGTCCAGGATTTATACATCGCGCTGCATGGAGTAGCGAGATACTTTCTGAGGAGATACTATGGCCCCCAAGTTGTTTCAGAAAGGGGACCTATACCAGCACATATTTTGGGAAATATGTGGGCACAAAATTGGGAATCAATTTTGGATTTAATTCTGCCGCAAGCAAAACATATTGATTTGAATAAAATTATTAAAAGTACAAATTGGACAACGCGCGATATGGTAAGTAAGATTATTTTTGCGATTTTTCGGAATTTCCATGTATTCCATTTCCATTATGCACATAATACGTATTTTTTGTTATCTAACATTTCCTTTGGCCGTTCAGTTCCGATTTCTTCAACACACGTAATTAAAATTATATTGTCTTGTGGAAATTTTTATATAAAATAGATTTATACAAAACATAATAATAATAATTATTTTTAGCTGAAGAGGTCCGAGGATTTTTATACTTCAATGGGTTTACCTCCCTTGACTGAAAAATTCTGGAAATTTTCATATTTTGGAGATAAAAGTAATGGGTCTAGTCGAAAGGATGATACTAAATGTCATGGTACTGCCGCTAATATGTTTTTGCCAAATGATTACAGGTCAGATAACATATTTGTATAAAAAACAAACCTGTTGCAATATAAAATATGCACCCACTACTTATGTATCAATATCTAAATATTAGGTTACTCTATGCTAATGTATTGTGATGTAGGATGATTTACTGCGCCGGACTTTCAATGGAAGATTTCTATGTGATTCATCATGAGATGGGACACATTGAATATTACATGGCATATGATAAGAAACTTCCGGTAATATTTCAGGTAAGAAACCTCATATTATTATATAGACTAGCGTTCCACACATCAACAAGTCGAAATTTTCGAACAGGCACACTATCAATTCCACAAAAAAATAACTAAAAAAATACACGGTTCCCTTCAAGTTACCTTTTTATATAAAATATTTAGTTAACGAAAAAAAATGTATCTATTTTCAGTTCCACAAATAAACATTTGGAATTGTTTAACTATTGAACGGAACAAAGACAACGTAATGCCTCTAACAGTGCGATTATTATAATATGGTATATTTCACTTTTTGTTGTGTTTTTAAATGACAAGAATGGCGATTGCTCGAATATACCTACCTAAGACATTTCGACTTGTTGAGTTGTGGAACTGGACAGTCGATATGTATCTATAGCTACTACTGCTACTAGATAACTTTCACGGCATATCAGAATATACCTACCTAAGACCAGAATATACCTACCTAAGACATTTCGACTTGTTGAGTTGTGGAACTGGACAGTCGATATGTATCTATAGCTACTACTGCTACTAGATAACTTTCACGGCATATCAGAATATACCTACCTAAGACCAGAATATACCTACCTAAGACATTTCGACTTGTTGAGTTGTGGAACTGGACAGTCGATATGTATCTATAGCTACTACTGCTACTAGATAACTTTCACGGCATATCAGAATATACCTACCTAAGACCAGAATATACCTACCTAAGACATTTCGACTTGTTGAGTTGTGGAACTGGACAGTCGATATGTATCTATAGCTACTACTGCTACTAGATAACTTTCACGGCATATCAGAATATACCTACCTAAGACCAGAATATACCTACCTAAGACATTTCGACTTGTTGAGTTGTGGAACTGGACAGTCGATATGTATCTATAGCTACTACTGCTACTAGATAACTTTCACGGCATATCAGAATTTCGGATAAATGGAAGTCCTCAGACTTGTGCGCTATTCAGGGGGTCGATGGGTCCTTCGACCAGCTGCATGTCATTGCTGTATTTCTGTCTTTGCGCGGAGAAGACAACTGACTAGATCAATAAAAATTACGACATTTATTGATCTAGTCAAACAGCTAGACGGCAAACATCTCATCGCCGAATTTAAGATGTAAAATGTTTATATATCTATCTAAATCGAAAACTAGGAGTCAATATTTAAATATTAATGTGAATAATTAGGGTCTGTAGGCCTAGTCAAAACACATTTATGCGTTACGTTTTCGTTCAAAGAAGACGAGGTTGCGAGAACGCGTCAATTTTCGTAGCTACAAATTTGTGTATTTTAGCTCCGAAAATTGACGCGTTCTCGCAACGTCGTCCGCGTTTGAACGAAAACGAAACGAAAACTTAACGCTTAAATGTGTTTTGTCTAGGCCCACTGATGTGCCTAATTACCCTGTCTTCCTTTTGTAGGACGGTGCCAACTCAGCTTTTCAGGAAAGTATTGGAGATTCTATAATGTACGGAGTGTTGACTCCGCAGCATTTGCAAAGACTCGGATTGATTAATGATAAATTAATGTACAATCGTCCCAAAATTGACAACTTGATGAAAAATGAAAACAGTGACAGTATTCACTTGAATAGTTTAAAAAATAATTACAATGTAATGGAAGATTTTACTGATATCAATGTAGATTTTGATACTATTCTATTGTTACGACAAGCTTTATCAAAAATTCCTCAAATTCCTTATGGTTTTATAATTGACAAATACAGATGGGATATATTTTCTGGAAAAATCAAGCAAGACAATTATAACAAAGCATTTTGGAAATACATCAGACAATACCAGGGGCTGGAACCTCCGAATCAAGAAGTTAGATCCGAGAAATACTTTGATGCTGGCGCCAAATTTCATATTCCAGATAACACTCCATATGTCAGGTACCTAAATACTAAAATTATTAATAACTAGTTAGAGTAAATAATCACTGTTGGATAATCAGTTGACATGGTACAGGTAGAACGTTGAAATAGTTATAAAAATGGTAATTAAATGTACCTAGACTATCTTAGTGCGATGGATACAAAATACAGCTTCTATGATAATAAATTGATTTTCGTGTTCCAGATAGCCTAGTAATCAGTTTTTTTTTTTAATTTTCGACGTCAGGCACCTCTTCCGATGGACGCTTAAAGAATTTATGCGCATGCGCAGATAAGGGCATAGAATAGTAGGTAACGGAGGGGCATTATTCGTATTATTGTTTATTCATGATTTGTTTTCTGCCTTGCACATTTTAAGAGAATAAAAAGTTACAATATTCTGCTAGAAAGGTTAAGAAGACGGGTATGCTCAATATAAAAGTAACGAGATTCTGCATCATAACACTATTAACTGGTATTCAGGAATTTCAGGATAATTGACATATTTCACCTAGATGTTAATTGTCTTACACGTGAAGTTTTACGAATTTTTCCAAGACACTCGAAAACTTGCAGAAAATAGTGAAAGACAAATTCTTTAGCCTCCACAGATAAACTATATAATTATGCAAAAATTAAAAGATTGACGATATAGATCTCCGAAGGCTCATTTTTGTATAAAATATGAGAAATAATATACATTTTTCAACATTTGAGTATAAAAATGAAGCTATTTAATTTTATTTAAATTGTGACAAAATGGTTAATTTGGCGACAGAGGAGTAGAACTTTTAGAATCGAGGTATTTTCATAAATTCTTTAATCAAATTGTTATGGGCCTCGCAAATGGCAAAACTGTTAGCTTAGGACGCCGCATAATTGGATGCTAGAACCACCACTGCATATTATTTATAATATATTAATATTCATCTGTATCTACCATTATGCCAATTTCTAAACCTGTTGGACATTTTAAAACAATATTTTTGTACGTTCAGGTATTTCTTAAGCAGTTTCCTGAGTGCCCAGATGTACCGAGCAATGTGTCAGTGGAGTGTTTTTGGTAAAGCCTCACCAGAACTAATGCTTCCCATGCCACTTCATCGTTGTGACATTTATGGATCCAAGAAGGCAGGACAAAAACTTAAGTAAATTTTTCATTCACTTAAATTTTATTTCTGACGCGGTAAACGTTGTTTTACCATATACATTATTTCTAGATTACTAATATCGCTATTACAAAATAGGGGTTGATGGTAGAAGGGTGAAAATTTAGGGCTGAATGTATTTTTTAATGCCTCACCATAAAAAAATTTGCCCAAAAAATAAAAAAAAATCGGGGTGGACCACCCTTAACTTTTAGGGGTATGAAAAATAGATGTTGGCCGATTCTCAGACCAACCCGATAAGCACACATAATTTCATCAAAATCGGTCCAGCCGTTTCGGAGGAGTATGATAACACCGCGACACGAGAATTTTATATATGATTATAGTGTGATTACCTTTTATTTTTTTCTTTGATCTGCGTTAGATATCTTAACAATTATGTAATATCCTAGAATTGATGAATTGTACAGTGTCCTTGAGGTGCTTTGGCATGTAAACGATACTTCAATGTTGTCCAATAATAAATAAATAATAATTATTGTCAGTTATTTATTACAGAAATATTTCTATGGGTTCTAGTTCTTTGAGGATGATGAAGTTATCTCAAGGTGGATGTTGTGTTTATTGTAGTTGGGAACTTTTATAATTCTACATTCAAATAATTTTGATTCAGTGAATAAACAATATGTACCTATTGGTTTATAATTGAATTGTTTTATTTTACAGAGAAATGATGTCTAAAGGAAGTTCTCTTCACTGGAGAGAAGTGTTGTACATCCTCACGGGAGACAAAAATATTGCATCCTCGGCCATCCTCCAATACTTTGCACCTCTGAAGACTACTCTACTGAATATAATTAATAAGTATAACATACCCTTAGGATGGTGATCATCTAGTGAATAGGAGTAACATATGTTACAAGATTTTAGTATAACCTACATTATATAAATACAGTTTGTTCAGTGGCAGTCAAAGGTAAAAGGGTGAATTCACACAGTTTTTAAAATATACCTACCTGAAAAAAATCATGTTTCAATCAATAGACTCTGGTAGATGCGTTACTAACATAGTCATAAATGTATCAGTAATATAAACTTATATTATATATGCAAGAGAAAATGGTGTAAAATAAATATTATATTTAATAATGAGCATCAAAAATTGTTTCATTTTTAAGGGAATATAAATAACAAATAAGTTTACAGGTGCAAAGATATAAAAAAACATTTACATAATCAAATGATTGCTACATTGATAATTATATTTTAAAACCTTTATCAAGTTTTATGAGGTAAGTATATTAAAAAAACAAGATCAATTTTATTCAGTTATTTATTTTAATATAAAAATCTACAATATCAGGATATAGGTAAATATTATATTTACATGCACATAAAATATTTTTTATACTTCATGTGGATATTTATATATATTCTAAAAATATTAATATCTTCATTAATATTGCACAGTCTATATTATTTTTCTAGTCTTATGTTCGCCCTTAGCCATGTCCACAATGCTCAGAGAACCCAGTGAACGAAGAGTTCTGTCTTTCTTATCTTCTTTATGCCTCTACAGAAAAGAATTTTATTTTCTTCTTTTTCCTTTTCAATATCAATGGAGAGAAGGAAAGTAAGGAAGAAACCTTCGTTTGCTGCATCCTCCAAGTAGTGTAGATAGGACTATTTTTAAAAGTGAATTAATAAAGGAAAAATAGCAAAGACAATAGTTAACAGGTATTTGCTTAATATTAGACTATGTGATTGTTGTCCACTTGAGCGATAATATCTTCCATTGAGTCCCTTCTTAAGAGTTTTAGAATGCACAAAGTTTTCCTTATTTAATACACTGAAATCTTCTGGAAGTTTTTTGCATTGATTTTGGAACCAGTTTCCGGTGACTGCATTTGAATTTCCACTCAGAATACATAGCTCCATATCCACAGGTTTCTCTTTCAAAGCTTTGTTTAACTTATCATTTTCACCTACTTGTATAATATACTGACGTTGATTATATGGAATATCGGTAGCAAATAAAATTTGATTTTTCATATTTCTTATGATGATTCTAAAGTCGGCAATATCTTTTGAAGATTTCACAAACCATTCAACAAGTATTGAATCCTGAGAGCTGAGAAAGGGTAAACAGAGAGAGATGTCAATATAGTGATTTTGAATCTCATTAGTCCGTAGTACGAACATTATATAAATAAAGTTTAGAAGTACAAACTTAAAAATAATAATTCATTGATGGGTTCTTCATAAACTATCTTTTAAGTATGTGATTTATGTCATATGAAGCCTATAAATTTAACCAAAAATTTTCATAAAGTTATTTTCGATAAGCATTAAGTTTTGTCTATTGACTTGCAACACTAGTGTCTGATGTAATATAGTAAAGCACCTAGCATCAAGTTTTGTCTATTGACTTACAACACTAGTGTCTGATGTAATATAGTAAAGCACCTAGCATCAAGTTTTGTCTATTGACTTACAACACTAGTGTCTGATGTAATATAGTAAAGCACCTAGCATCAAGTTTTGTCTATTGACTTACAACACTAGTGTCTGATGTAATATAGTAAAGCACCTAGCATCAAGTTTTGTCTATTGACTTACAACACTAGTGTCTGATGTAATATAGTAAAGCACCTAGCATCAAGTTTTGTCTATTGACTTACAACACTAGTGTCTGATGTAATATAGTAAAGCACCTAGCATCAAGTTTTGTCTATTGACTTACAACACTAGTGTCTGATGTAATATAGTAAAGCACCTAGCATCAAGTTTGAATCAAAATGGACTGTCGAATATCAAAAATAATGTGCAACTATAAAAAGTAGTTTCAATACAGAACATCACAATTCTTAAAAATTAAGTACACAATTTTAAAAATGACACAAAAAGGATTACTTACAATTTTACATCTCGGAAAACTAAATCAGGTTCTTTTTCATATAATGAACCATTGACCGATTCTATTCCTAGTTTCATATTGAGTATTTCTCTGGTTCCTACTGTCTCATCACAGTTCAGTCTCCCATCTTCAACATCCAAAAATTTTACATCCTTTAGAACACCTGGATACTGACATGTTATGTTTGCAAAGAAACTGTTTTCCATTAAATAACTTCTGGGCAAACGATTTAAGTAATGTTTTAAGGGCCTAGAGAAACAGTCACAGCTTAATGGGTTACCTGAAAAAAAAAATTGTTTAAAGAATACCTACAATATGATTTTATATGAAACTTATTGATTATTATTCATCAAAACCATAATTCATAGAAAATTTCTAAAGGAAATTTTTAATAAATTGGTACTAACCATCAAATCGTAATTGCAATCCTTCATTCGCAAGTCGGGTTACAAATGTGTCATCATAATTATGCAACTCATTGTAACTTACATCCAAATATTTCAACTTGGTAGCATTTTTAAAATGACCCAGAGGCAACAGTGACAGTCTGTTATGAGAGAGGTCGATGGAGGAGATGTTCAGCGGAAGTCGGAATAGTCCTGAATACAATGCATTGCCATTAATTATACCATATAATTTCAATAAGAGTTTCTAACAAATAATCTGGTGTAGTGTACATGGACTTTCAAACCATAGACTTTTCAATTGGATGTTCAGTGGTCTGCCATTAGGTTATAAACCACTTCAGTTGATGTACCTTACTAAATAATTACCTTTTTCAGATGTCAAATCGTTTATATCATTGTGTGACATATCCAGATGCAGCAGAGACGTCACATTTCCAATTACATCTGGAAATGTGAAATGTTTGATAATTCTAAAATATACAATAATAACTGTACCTGAGAGCCATTAGGACTTAAGTGCATTTTTGACAAAAATGCCAAAGCTATGAAAAAAGCGAAAATAACACATAAGTCGTGAGTCTTAAGTACAGAAATACTTAGGGTCTATGTAATAAGCTGTATATACTATATACATCTTATTACTAGTAAAATGTTAAGATTTTTACGATTAAAAAATTGAATTTGAAAATGGTATTTTAGCACTTAAGAGCACTTAGGCTCTCAGGTACAGAATTATATTTTAAAACAGTTTAGTTCGTAATTTTAAATAAGTAATAATAAAACTTTATTGGCAGCAAAATATGTAGTATTTAAACATTATGTTTACAGAAAATACCACGAGGTAGACTTATCGTATACGCAATTTCTTCCAGCCAACCTGGAAAAATATTAATGTAAGACAGTGTTTCCCAACCTTTCTTATGCCATGCCCCACCGTAGTCTTATCAAAAGTCATATGCCCCACTGGCTTCTTTTTTAAGTGAACAGTTGGTAAATTTTCAATAATACGTGGAAGCGCAGTGCCCCACCTCTGAGGCGTGATGCTCCATCAGTGGGGCATATCCCATACCGTGGGAAACACTGATGTAACAGAATAAAAAATATTTGAAGAATATACCTCTCCGTAAATCATTTAAAATGTTGTGAGATACATTGAGTACAGTTAATTTCTTGGTCCCGAACAAAATATCATTGGTCAACACAGGCATCACATTATAACTTAGATCTATTTCCTTCAGATTGTATGGAATATAAGGATCATTCGGGAATGTTTTACGAGTGATGAAACTTATTTTATTGTTGCTTAAATTCAACTGAAATAGAAACAAAGATAATGTAGTAAACTAACTGAAGATTGAATAAGAAATCATAAAATAGTTACTTTACAGTTTATGGGTCAGGCTATGATATATGAATGTATGTTAAGTATTTTTTTTTATTATTTATTTATTTATACACACATAATATGCTTTATAAAAGCTTTAAGCTGTATATTATACAGCTTAAAGCTTTTATAAGAATAAAAAATCAATTACATGGTATCAAAAATTAAAAAAGTAATTAAAAGTATATAATACGTAAGAAAGTATCAACACAGTATTAAATAAAAAAATAAGCATGAATACGAGGGCGGTCCGATAAGTACTTAGCCTACATAAGAAAAAAATAAAATTTTGGAAAAGTGGCGATTTATTTTTCAACATAGTCTCCTTTTAGCTCGATACACTTGACCCAGCGATGTTCCAACTTCTTTAACCCGTCTAAAAAATACGTTTTCTCGAGGTCTCCAAAATCGGCCTCCGTGGTGGCGATGACCTCCTAATTCGACTTAAATTTCTGCCCGGTGAGTGATTTTTTCAAGTTTGGAAACAAAAAAAGTCGCACGAGACCAAATCTGGAGAATACAGTGGATGGACCAGCAGTTCGTAACCCAATTCAAACAATTTGGCCGTGGCAATGGCGAGGGTGTGAGCCAGTACATTGTCATGATGGAAGAACACTTTTTTTCGTCGAACGGGCCCGTTTTTTTCTGCGATTCGGCGCCGAATCGGCCCAATTATTCGGCATAGTAGAGCCCTGTGATCGTTTTATAAATTTCCAGGTGGTGGAAGTAGATCACACCTTGTGAATCCCAGAAAACAGTGGCCACATCTCTCCGGCCGATAAGACAGTCTTCACCATCTTCGGAGTACGTTCGCCGGGTAAAGTCCACTGTTTCGACTGTTCCTTGGTCTCTGGTGGATACCAGTAGATCCATGTTTTGTCAACGGTCATGAAGCGACGCAGAAACTCTTTCGGATTGGTCTTACACAGCGTCAAACACTGCTCTGAAGTGGTCTTACGGTTGCGCTTGTTGTCCGGAGTGAGAAAACGCGGCACCTTTCGCGAGAACTTTCTCATGTCCAAAATTTCATGAATGATATAACCCATGTGGTTTTTTGAGATGCCAATTATCTTAGCTATCTCACACACCTTCAATTGGCGCTCTGTCAATACGATATCATGGATTTTTTGTCACGTTATCCTCCGTGGTAGCCATTTTCAGGGCACCTGGGCGTGGCTTGTTAAAAACCGACGCACGACCACGTCGAAACTCGTAAACCATTTTTGACGATCGCTATCGAAGAAGGAGAGTCACCGTACACAGCATCCAATCGCTCTTTGATTTCACTTCGCGATTTCCCTTCCAAAAACAAGAATCGAATCACCAACCGATATTGCTCTTTTTCCATTTTTCTAAAATTAGTGGACCCGCCCGCTTCCAGATGCAGTCAAAACAAAACTATGAGTCTGATTCGGCTGAAATTTTGACAAAAGCCATCTACAAGAATGTACTTTACGATGGTATATTTTTCTTGCGATAGTGGTGCCGTCGAGCGCCGAGGCTAAGTACTTATCGGACTGCCCTCGTACAATAAACCAATAAAACTCACTTGCAATTGAACAGTCAATGATTCATACTACATAAAAAATTTCAAAACAATTATAATATATAAAATGTTATAAACACTATTTAAAAAAGTTAACAAAGCATTTATGTGGCGATAGATAAAATAAATCTATCTATCTATGCCAGTGGACTAACTGCATGCAAGTCACCCTCTCTGTACCAACAGAAATTAAGACATTCAGGACAGGTGACATACCATATTGCTGAACTGAATATATTATAAATGATGAACTACAAATAATAAATATGCAAGTCACCCTCTCTGTACCAACAGAAGTTAAGACATTCAGGACAGGTGACATACCATATTGCTGAACTGAATATATTATAAATGATGAACTACAAATAATAAATATGCAAGTCACCCTCTCTGTACCAACAGAAGTTAAGACATTCAGGACAGGTGACATACCATATTGCTGAACTGAATATATTATAAATGATGAACTACAAATAATAAATATGCAAGTCACCCTCTCTGTACCAACAGAAGTTAAGACATTCAGGACAAGTGACATACCATATTGCTGAACTGAATATATTATAAATGATGAACTACAAATAATAAATATACAAGTCAATCGCTCTGTGCCGGGCACTCCACGGGACAATGATTTATTATGTATAACATAACATGCATAGACAATTCAAACATATCGAGATAGTCCCAAACTCAGATATGAACTTATATAATGGGTACTAACACGACAATTCACACTAAACACATATACATGTAACACCCAGACCCAAGACAATTTGAAAAAGGTCATTCTTCACTTTGCCCAAGCCGAGAATAGAACCCGGGACCTCATTACTCAAAGGCAAGAGTGTTACCTTCGCGCCACACCGTCAGTCAAATAAAAAATAACATTATTTTGTTGCTGAGCTTATGGATGATCTTTTAGAAAGGGACGCAATAACCATTGCTTGCTATCTCTGTTACATTTTTTAGTCAGTCTTGTTACATTATAAAATGTGAGAAACTGCCAAATATCATAGAAACATGAAGTCATAAGGTACCATCTAGTTATATTAAGTTGAATAAAGTTCAATTTATTATTATGCAATCAGTCCTCCGAAGAAGTTCAAAGGTACTCCAAAAACAAGTGAAATGTATTCCATTGGTAATTAAACATCTAATACTAATGAGAATAGAGAACAAATTTTAAGCAATACATAGTAGGTGATGATAAATTATTGTTTTATACTTACTCTTTCTAATGACAAACATTCTTCAATAAGACTATTGGTTTTATTATCAATTCTTTCAATAAAGTTGTGAGACAAATCTAGAGACCTGGTAGAGAACAAAAAGTTATATAGTTTGCACAAATTATGTTAGCTAATTCAAGTTGTATACTTAATCATCTTCATCAATATGTCCCATAAATCAATATATACCTTAAGGAAACTAAACCATAAAACGCTCCATTCGGAATATGTTTAAGTTGATTGTTTCTCAATGACAGAGTCAAAAGTTGTAGCAGTCCATCAAATGCTTTAACACTTATATTGGAAATCTGATTGTCAGACAAATCCAGTTCAAATACAATGGGAAGTCTTCCAAATGACGCTTTTTTAAGAGTGGTAATATTATTTTTCTAAAACAATAAATATTTGTTAAAAAATAATAGAAAGATTTTTATACTATATGGAATAGTAATAGTAACAGAAACAAATAAAAAGACCTCACATTCATATAAAGATATTGTAGAGAAGTCAGTTTGCTGAGGGCTTCCCATGGTGGCTCATTAAAACCACATTCTATAAAGGACAGAATCCTTAGAGTCAACAGGGATCCAAAGCTTCCAGAAGATAAGCCAGAGCCTAAAGGATTACGACTCAGGTCTAATGAGAGTAAAGCGTTCATGGATGGCCATACATTGTCAGGTACCTCTGATATTTCATTATATGATAAATTTATTTCCCTGAAACATACAAGTTTGTACATTGTATTATAAAAATGGTTAGGTATCTATATTCATTTAAATATTTGTGAGTAAGAATATAAACTGGATCAATCGTTATTGTAACATACATTAAAGAGTCGGTATATTTCATTCATACTTTCATGGCATCTTCTACAAGTGCATGCAATAAACACTCTAATTTGTTTTCTACATGCCAATAAAAGTTAAGAGATTCTGGATGGGTGGCATACCTCATTGTTGAGCTGAAGGTGTTAAATGTCTTAAAATGTGATGTTTTATGAATGCCTGCCTTTCCAGTATGCTCATAATCTTATAAAAATAATTGGGAGATGTATTCTTTACTAGGGACTAAGCAGATTAAAGAAATAAGTAAATTCTAAAATGGCAAAACGAACATTCTTCTGTATAATAGGTAGGTATATTAAAATCTTACCCTAAACTGATGGGTATTTGGAATATGGTGGTAAGTTTATTATGACTGACATCTAATTTCCTACAACTGGCCAGCTTCACAAGAGAACCTTTGGATATATCCGTTATATTGTTGTGTGACAAATCTAAGTCAAGAAGCGTGGGGAGAGTCCCAAATGTTGGTAGTTTTATTTGCTCTAATGTGTTATAACTCAAATCAAGTTTCCTGAAAAAATAATATTTTACTAGGAATACTTAGTGTAGTTTATATAATCTAAAGTACTTATATTACACTCTTATTACATACCTCAAAGAAAATAGTGATTGGAACACAGCATTGGCAATATCTTTTAGCACATTATGTGATACGTCAATAGTATGAAGTTCATACAATTTTGGGAATGTATTCTTTGGTATGGTATGAATCATGTTGTGAGATACATTCAATATCTTTAATCCTGTCATATTTTGAAGTGGTACCTGAAAAAATAATAGTTTACAGAATACGAAGATTTAAGAATAGAGAAAAGTTTGTAGCATAAAGTTTTTGAAATAATTCAAACATGCCTCATAGATAGAAATCAAACATTATTATGGAACTCGGAGAGCCTTGCGTAATTGAGGTTTGTTGTATTATAAATTACCTCTGTAATAAGTCTGCCTTTTTAAAAAAGATTCGCTCGTACATACATGTTTAACTATTTTGGCTTATAATACCTGATTCAGTTCTGTGAGGAAGTTGTATGAAAGCTGCAGTTCCGTAGCATAGGTTGTGACATCAAAAGCTTGTGGAACGATTTTAGATATATTGTTGAAAGATAAGTCCAATATAGTTATATTAGCACAATTCTCAAATGACCCGACTTCGATCTTTGATATTTGGTTGTGAGAGATATTAATTGTTGTAAGATATAAATCTTTGAAAGCCAGTTTTTGTATTTCTGTTACATTGTTCTCAGATACATCCACCAGCTAAAAAAGTTATATTAATTTTTATAAATATTAAATTAATTAATTTATATTGAATTCATAGCATAAAATAACATTGTTTATTACCTCTACATAATTGAGTTGATGAAACATCTGATAATCAATTTTCTTGATTTTGTTCCTGGCTAAATCAATTGTTCCTATTCTTGAAATGGAACTGAATGTTCCTCTTCCAACATCTGATATTTCATTGTCTGCTAAGAAGAGTCTCCTGCAATGTTCTTTTTTATTATTATCATCATTTACTTATGTAAATGCACTGTAAAATTTAGTCAATACATGTTTATTCAATAAAAATTTACTAACACATAACTCACTTATGAGATATTTAAAAAATTTCAATTCAATATTGAGGTAAGATCGCAAGCAAATGTAGATGCAGCTAATAGAAAATAGAAAGTCAAATGGTTTTTCTATTTGATACAATATGCACAAATCTAATTTGACTTATTTAACTTCCTTATTAAATAAATGAGTTTTATTTCACAATAAATAATTTTATATAAGTAATTCAGAAAAATGACACTTTCTCTATTTTTTTTTAGTTCAAACTCTGCAGTATGTGGTTTGGATAGTAACCAGATAATAATGTAATCTCTAGTGTGGATAGATGGATGAAATATGGAATAAGTAACTGAAGTTTTATTTACATACCGTAAGAATCTTAATCCTCTGAAACTACTTGTGTCTAGTTTTTTAATGTGATTTTTGTTCAAATTTAGGACTTTCAGGATTGTGTTGCGTGCTAACATCCCCCTTAAAATAAAAATTGTCACTCAAATACTTTAACTAATTCAAATAATTTAACGCATGACATTTTCATAGATATAAAGGTTAAAAAAGATAATGCCAACTTATTTGGCTTTTCTTCACATGAGACTCGTGCCAACAATCATATAAGTACAGCAAATAATTAAACACATTTTACATTTAATTCAGTTACTACTATGAATAAATATTTAGGTAAATACAGTACTGTATGAGGATATAGTTACCTTGTGATTTCCTGTATGTTGTTATTAGACACGTTACACCAAACCAGTTTACTTAAGTCAGCTAAATGTATACCCTCTAATTTAGTAATATTATTGTAACTGAAAAAATTACAAGAAACAATAATGTTAAAGAATAAGACCTAACAGACAACTGAATCCAATTAAATGGAATCTTAAAAGTGAAAATAATATTGAATTATTTATTTATTTTAATCTTCTTGTACCTCATCATTCACTTAGCAAATCAATGTACATTTTTAAAGAAAAAATGTGATAATTTTTTTTTTTTAGGTATAGTCCAGTTGGATGCTAGATATCTATACATTTATTATTTTGTTATAATAAGCTGTTACTCTACAAGAGATGTTTCTTAAATAATACACACCTTATGTCCAAAAAATCTGTATCTCTTAAACCTTTGAATTGATTTTTTTTCAGAACTTCCAAATGATTTCCATGAAGATCTAACTTTTTAAGCTTTTTCAAAGGCTGAAATATTTAAAATAAGAATTATTGAAGCAAAAAATATATTTGTGAATGGGTTCATCAAATACAGCTCTCCAATTAGGACAAGGGGATGAAGACACGGGGGTGTCCAGAGGGCGAACTGAGGCAACTGCACCCTCTAGGATCTCGAAAGTGGTAGTTAAAAAAGTAGACAAAATTAGTATTAGCATGAGTAAATTATGAAAATTTGGCAAGTGGAAAGTTGAAGAAGTCAGACTAACTACAGGTGATTTTAAAATTGTTATACAAAAGCGAGGAGATTACCTATACTAATGTTAGAGAATATACGTTATAATAAAGGTCATCGTTTTTTTACTTGTGCTCGCAATTATTTACTACACTCTCAAAGAAAAAAAAGTTTGGGAACCTCTGCCCTAGGGTCTAAAGAGGTAAGTTTGATGACCTCTAGCACAGATAGATGCATAAAGAATTATTAAATTTACCTCAAATGTTTCTGCTTTGAATTCTCTCAGTTTCCCATTAATGATAGACATTTTCTCTAATGTCCCAGGAGCATAACTACCATGGAAAATATCTTTATCCAATGTCTCCATCTGATGTCCGTCAATATGTAGGGTTGATAAATTTCCAAGAATCTGAAAATATTAATTTAACTTATTTATTACCTACCTATTGATAAATGTGTATAATAGAACAAAACACAATAAAAAGGTTATTAACTCCCTTGAAGCCATTTCAAATTGCTCATCTTTAAAAATATTAATTTAACTTATTTATTACCTACCTATTGATAAATGTGTATAATAGAACAAAACACAATAAAAAGGTTATTAACTCCCTTGAAGCCATTTCAAATTGCTCATCTTTAAAAATATTAATTTAACTTATTTATTACCTACCTATTGATAAATGTGTATAATAGAACAAAACACAATAAAAAGGTTATTAACTCCCTTGAAGCCATTTCAAATTGCTCATCTTTAAAAATATTAATTTAACTTATTTATTACCTACCTATTGATAAATGTGTATAATAGAACAAAACACAATAAAAAGGTTATTAACTCCCTTGAAGCCATTTCAAATTGCTCATCTTTAAAAATATAATATTACACAGTTATCAACAAACCTTGAAAGCTTCTTTGGGGAACTCTTGGAGCATAGTGCCAGTCAAATATAGTTCTTGTCGAGTATAATTCACACCATAAAATATAATATAAAAATATAATATTAAACAGTTATCAACAAACCTTGAAAGCTTCTTTGGGGAATTCTTGGAGCATAGTGCCAGTCAAATATAGTTCTTGTAGAGTATAATTCACACCATAAAATATAATATAAAAATATAATATTACACAGATATCAACAAACCTTGAAAGCTTCTTTGGGGAATTCTTGGAGCATAGTGCCAGTCAAATATAGTTCTTGTAGAGTATAATTCACACCATAAAATATAATATAAAAATATAATATTACACAGTTATCAACAAACCTTGAAAGCTTCTTTGGGGAATTCTTGGAGCATAGTGCCAGTCAAATATAGTTCTTGTAGAGTATAATTCACACCATAAAATATAATATAAAAATATAATATTACACAGTTATCAACAAACCTTGAAAGCTTCTTTGGGGAACTCTTGGAGCATAGTGCCAGTCAAATATAGTTCTTGTAGAGTATAATTCACACCATAAAATATAATATAAAAATATAATATTACACAGTTATCAACAAACCTTGAAAGCTTCTTTGGGGAATTCTTGGAGCATAGTGCCAGTCAAAGATAGTTCTTGTAGAGTATAATTCACACCATAAAATGCATTTTCCATAATTATTCTCAGAGGTGTGTTTTCAATTTTCAAAACTCTAACTTGTAGTTTGTGAAGTAACCGCCCATAGAGTTTTTCTAAAAAACATATTGAATCAATTAAGCAATTATTGTGAATATCAAATATTTATTTATATATAATTTTTTAGGAGAAATTACTAACTGAAATTACACTCTTTCAATGTAAGTTCTTCTATGGGCCAACCAAGTGCAGCTATATTTCCTAGTCCAACACTCATAGTTGCTAAACCTGAGTTCACACATTCTACATATAGGCCTGAGTCTGTCCCTGAGAGACATTTACACGGATAAAGTAATATTGCCTGAAAAAATTACAAAAACATATTGAATTAGTACTATTACATTTATTATTTGAGTATTGGTTTAAGTAATCAATCAATTAAATACTCCATTTAATTTATTTATTTGATGTGTTTCAATGTTATTGCTCTGTTAGATAAGTTAAAAAATATAAATTACCGTTTGTTTTGTATTTGGACAGTTGTATTTGGGTCCAGGTGGAATGTACTCAGTACTAGATAGAGACACCATCACAAAGAATATAATAAAATAATAAAATTGAGCCATACTTAATATAATAACAGCAATATTCTAGGATTTATCATACATCTGTAACACAAATACAATTTATTATCAAATATGGTAAATAAAAATAATTATAAAAATCAATGATGGGACATACACAAAAAAATATTATGTGGTGATTTTAGGTTTCTGTCTTGACCGCTTTTAAACAAGTAGTGTGAAACTGTATGTGTGTGATAAACATGGTTGAGATCTAGAAGCAAATAACAGTTAATCTTTTATAAAAATAATGAACTGCCATACAAGGTGACAACTAGATTGTATATAGATTATTGAACTAAGTTTTCACTCACCTACGCAATAATTGACACTTTTTAACCCATTTCTCCGCCAGGCAGGTGAATATCTGGGATGAAATAAATATAATACTGCTGACTGTTCCTTTGCATTACATATGTGTAATAGAATTGTTGACAAAACTTTATTTTCGCACTATCAAGGCCATCATCAACTATATTAACATAGTAAAGTGAAAGGCATATTATTCTGCACTCGGAAGTAGGTACACCAACATTATTTACGCAATAACGTAAAACATTATTCTTTATTCTATGGTAATGTACATACCTAAGTATACAAACCATAGATATACATACTACATAACTGGATGAATAACTCGCCGCGTATCGCGAGCCAATTACAATTTGGCGGCAAATTGTGCTGTTAGGCAAAAGTTTAAAAATGGCCGAATTTTCATAGTATGAAAGGCTATAAAAAATCCTCGCCTCGCAGAAACTGTTATTGTAATCATCGATTTCTTATACAAAAATTAATTATGAACAGTGTACCTACATGATGATACAGATGTCATATTTTTACTGTTGATAAATATTTCTGGAATCGACAATTAAATAAGGTGCCTCCTTCACAGCAAATAAAACAAGAAATATTTTATTTTACTTCTAATTACCGTTAATTTAAAACAAATACCAATTAAACTAAAATGTGTGTATTAAAAAAAATGTAATATCACTAAAATAGGATATAATAAATAAATATTATAGGAATGATCAGCATTTTCTAGGGTCATTTTATGACACCAGAAACTACATCTATTTACTACTATTATTACTTATTATGTGTATATAGGTATCTATGCCATTACCATATTTTTTCCCTCTATATCAATTATTTGAACTCAAATAATATTATTACTACATTACACAACCCTACAGTATTATTTTTACTAATTTTCTTTTACGATAGCATTATAATTATTATAGCTACACACATGTATGTAGACTTATTTTATTATCACCATTTTATCTTCCTTCTCTCTATTCTTAGATAATTTCTGATTTATAATATAAATCAGAAATTTATTACAGAAAGAAAAAAATTATTACAGAAAGATATTATCTTACTTTAAAAAAACATGATTATGGCTGACCATGTTCATCCGAAACGTCGGAAATATATATCCCATCAGGGAATAATCCAAGTACACGGAGTAATCCGATACAAAATTTTATATAAATAATTTTATATAATAAATATTATAGGAATCACGGGATTGTTAACACAGGAAACTGGGGTAAATACTTAAATAAAACAAGTTATTTGTAAATACTTTATCTGTATATTTTGAAGCAAATACAATAATTTTTGAAGCATTAATAGATCTAATCACAAAATAATTAAAATACATTCAAATAACAAATAATATTGCAGCATATGAAACTATCATACTTAATACATCGGATTCAATTAAAATATAATCATAAAATATTAAACATTACTAAAAGTAATTAGTTATTAGTATACTTTTGTCTTATAGTAGTATTATTTTAAAGTCCCTTTACTCCATCGATTTGTGCAATTATAAGACGAACATGAAATAACCATTTTAGCGATTAGGAGAGTAAATTATAATTTAAAACGTCGAAAAATCCTTAAAGCGCACTTATAAACACGGAAACACGCACTTGTCTTTTGCCTAACAGAAACGTCAAACTCTAGAATTTTTTGGACCGCGCCAAGAACATACAAAATCATAGAAGTTATTTATCCAGTTATGTAGTATATATATCTATGATACAAACTGACAACTGTCAGTGAACTGTCATAATAATTAATGAAAATTAATAAAATGTTGATCCATGGATAATTATTATCCATGGATCAACATTTTCTATGGTTGAATATTATGCAAAACATGGACCTAAATAGAGTAATGGACAGACACTTTGGTAAACATTTTGTAGCTGCGCGGGGAGGGGAATGACGAGCATTTTGTAAGAAATAAATTTTGTTTTCAAATTAGTTTTTTGTTAAAAGCATTCGATAAAGTAGAATGGCAACAACTTTTTAAGACTCTAAACCAGATAGGAATGAGCTATAAGGACAGAAGAGCAATCTGGAGCCTATACAAGAATGAAATGGCTGTAATTAAAAGCGGAGAGAGCTGCGCAGAAGCGAGAGTAGAACAAGGTGTAAGACAGGGATGCTCAATGTCGCCAGCACTCTTTAACTGCTATATACAGCAAGCTATTGATGAACTCAGAGAAGAAATGAAGAATTGGACAGGAGTAAAAATAAATGGGAAAAAGGTTGACATGATTAGATATGCTGACGACATAGCACTGCTCGCAGACTCCGAGATGGAGCTGAACGAAGCCTTAGGAAAAATGGAAAGTATACTGTTGTCAAAGTACAACATGAAAATAAATAAAGATAAAACAAAATGTATGGTCGTTGGAAGGGAGGAAGCGACTGCGAACATTGCCATAAATGGAGTGAGCATCAAACAAGTAAGAGAATTCGTGTACTTGGGCAGCAGAATAAACCAGGACGGACGCTCCAAATCAGAAATTGTGAGCAGAATAAACCAGGCACGAATTGCCTTTAACAAAAAATCCAAAATATTAGAATCCCCTAATATTGATCTAAGCGTGAGGAAGAATCTCACTAAAGCCTTTGTGTGGAGCATTCTGCTATATGGATGCGAGACGTGGACCATCAGTAAGAGGGAAAGCGGACGGTTAGCGGCATTTGAAATGTGGTGTTATAGACGCATGCTGAAGATTCATTGGTCGGAACACGTCGAAAACGAAGAAGTGTTAACCAGGGTTGGCGAAAAAAGGCAACTCCTCAAAAGAATCTGCCAACAACGAGCTAATTGGATTGGCCACAACATCAGGCACCCAGGACTGCTCATCGCAATCGCAGAGGGCAGGACCGAAGGCACAAATGGCAGAGGTCGACCGAGAGACGCCTATATGGACCAACTGAAGAGGGACATGAGCTGTGGCTCATATATGGAGTTGAAGAGACTGGCTGAGAATAGGGAGGAGTGGAGAAATAAGTCAAAACTCGTTGCAGACCAATCCAATGGATTGTAACTCATTATATATATAAATTTTGTTCGGTGCGTCGCATTTGGGCTGCGTTCAGACAGTCACCGAGTGATCAGTCGACGACGCATATTTTGAAAGTACCTATACAATGCCAGAACGCATTCATAGTGTTCATGTACTGTAATGTTACTATGTTTTCAAAATGTGTAACAAAATAAGAATTATAGTCTCAGAAAATATACTCGATTTCTGCGTAATTGTCATTTATAATTTCTGACGCTGATTCAGTGAATTCGTTTGGATAAATTTAGGATATAAACTTGTAACAAGTATTTGGGAAGTATACAAGCTCAGAAAGTTAGATAATGGAATAATTAAAAAAAAAGTATAAAGCAATTAGTTATAAACTAATCAAGTAGTTATTACTTTAACTGTTAATTTTAAAGATACCTATTAAAATAATTTATTCCTTCGTTAGAGACAAAAATATTTTTATCATTTAAAAGAAACACAAAAGTACTTGAATGCTTCTATTAAAAGGCGCCAGTCAAATAATAATAAAAATATTAATTATTTAAATATATTCATAATTTACGTCTTTTACATGTCGGCGAATTTAAGAAATTATAACAAAAAGTAAATCCAAAAAAAAAAATTTTTAAAAGTTATAAAAGCAATAAAAATAAAATAAAAAGACGTAAAAAATAATGGCGCCATTACGATAACATTGGGTCATAAAACGCTCTAAGTTATTCACGATTATCCGGATTACATTCACCACTCACTGCAACTTCATAGTCGTTCAGGTCAAACGACGCCGAGTGACATTTATGCTCCCGTGAACCAACCCTTGTATGTTTAGTTGTTTTAAAAATGTTTCAAGTTTTTGCACATCAGTTGAATTTTTCATATCGGTTTTTGTTTTTATATCTAGAAGAATAGGAATCATCTTATGATTAACATGGTGATGTGCGCTATAAATGTTTGTGGTTATAAATCCAATCCAACTTTCGCAGGAAACAGGATTGTCATATTTTCGGTAAGTTGTTTTGTATTGTAGTTTTTATCTTAATATATTGCGATTTTAAAGTCGTTTATATTATAATTCGTATACTTATAAATGATCATAATAATGTTATAAACGTTCTATATAATTATCTGTCCTTATTCTCCTATATCTACACATGTAACTTGTTTTCCATTCTGTCACCTGACAATACAAAGAACCTACAATCTGATGTTTGGTTTGTTTACCCGTTAGAATGAAATGTTTCATGCATACAAATCTGATCAGGTTAATGATATTATCGCATGTTTATAAACAAAATCATTTTTTGTAGTTTTCCAAGGATCCAGAAAGGAGAAACTGGACATTATCCAATATTTGACATCAAGTAAACGTAGTGTTTTGTGTTCAAAAACATCTCGTTTTTCTGCGAGGTTGGAGAAAAACGTCATTCTTACGAAATATCCTGAGTTTCCCGCTCATTTGCAAGTTCGTGTGTTTTATATTATTCATTTTAGATATATCCTTCAATTGTCATTCATTCTCTCCATATTGTGTGTATATGAAAACAAAGTTTAAAAATAAATACTGAATGATTTAGAAATGACTCCATTTTATTAACTCATCCTATTCCCTATTTCATCAAATATATGAAAACATTAAGTTATGTGGCATTGTAATTATTTTAAGAAGTAAATATAATGTTTTCTGATACTGTGTGAATAATTTCCATACATTGCCCATACAAATGTTAAATAAAGTATTTCCTACAAAATGGCCACCGTCGATTTCCCTTCCTCACTTTTTGGCTTCGCTGTCATTCATACAAATTACTATAAATGTTCCATCCCCTACCTACATACATCCATGATGCAAAATAACTAGGCATAAAGAAACATTCACATTAGGGGTATTCAAACTTGGGTACTTTGTTGGTTACTTTTAGCGATCACATAGACGTTTCATCTGGATGAAAGCGATTCCCTCCCGACTAGTGATGTCAAATTTGGCATATATCCGTTATTATCTACTCGTTACTTTGTTTTTTCGGTATACCGAGCGGGTAGTGCTCAGGATCCGCGGGTAGATAATACCGATCGGTACTCTGTACTAGCCATTTCCGGGTAATACCGATGGATACTTGTGTATTCGTTATTAGCGATTTCCGGCTACTTTCTACCCATCGGTACTATGTACCTGCCGGTACTCGGTAATACCGACCTTCAATCCATCGGTAATGTGTACATATACGTACCTACTGTGGAAGTATTGGTGCGCTGTGAGTGTATTGGTGTACCTACATTTAATGGCTTTTTACAAAAACTACGGGAAACCCTAGGACTTTGGGAGCAATCAGTGTGACCAGATTTCAAAATAAAATTGTGAAAAACATTTAATCTATTCTTTCTCAATAACGACAATAACTTCATACATTAATTATTGATAATAATTATAGTGTGAAATTCGTTCACCCATTTTGTGCTTTTAATACTCGTTTAAGGTCAAAAATTTTATACACGACTTTAATGTCTAGTTTTAAAGTTTTTTTTTTAACACAAGTTATAGTACGCAGTGAAAACAGTGTGCTAGTACATACCGTTAATTAATAACATAATATTTATTTTCTTTGAATGTGTCGGGGAAGAATCGCGGCAATAGTGGACCAGATAGTGACGCTACTTACTTTGCCGAGACACTCGTTATTTTTGATGAGTACAAAGGAATAGGTGTTAAGATTAGTCAATATTTATTTACTCTCATCTAGACTAGTTTAGTGTTTATGCTTAAAATTGAAACACCTAATCTATGGAATCGAATATTTCAAATACTTTTGATACTATTCAAATAAAGAAACGAATAGTACATCGATCAAAAAATTATAAAAGTACCTAACATTCATTAATTTGGGGGTTGAATTATTTTTATTTATTATATGAATACAGTCAACATTTAAAACTGTCTCTTTTTCTGGAGTCTGTGTTATGGTAAGTTTAATATCTTATTTTTGAGTAATACCTCTACACAGGCTTGTCCTCATGAGGTATAATACTTGAGGTATAATACTTGTTAATAGGTATAATTATATTTTTAGTCATAATGTATGTATTAATTGACTTCTTGTGTTGTGTAAACTGTACATATGTATATAAATAAATAAATAATAAAAAAAATAAGTGTTGCCAAGATTATGTATTTTTGTACTTAATAATCTACGCACTTTTGACCTTTTTCTAAAATTTATATATTTAAACCAAGGAGATCATGAATAATCTAAAAAATAAATGAAAATCGATCAAAAAATTTATTCTTAGAAAATATTCTTTAACAAAACCGAAGAGATCATTAAACATTTCAAAATTCTATACCATATCGAAAATTTGGCGACGGGGAGGGGGGTAGAAATTTGAGAGGAGAGGTATTTACTGAAATTACTCTAAGGATTATTCCTTCCATCGGTAAAATACCCGTTATCTAATAACGGGTATTTTGCTCGGATTACCCCACGGTACTCGGTATGAAATTATATCCGGTATTGACATCACTACTCCCGACATAATTTTGTTGAAAGGTAGTTTCACTGAAACGAACTTAATTAAACAAGTTTTTCCATAGATTTTTATTTTTAACTTTTGTATTTTATATTCAATATAAATTTGTTACACCTGTATCGTATGAAATTCTGTGAGTTTTCCCTATTATTCTCTATGAGTTAGTACCTATTGATGTCAGAATTATGAAGAAAATGAACATGCTGTTGTGTACCTACTCACTTGAAATTTTTGATAACTGTTATCTTTAATATGCCTGAGACTGACCAAGAACAACATCATTGGTAAAAGGCATAATATAATAATAAATTTAAAAAAAAACGGCCATCTTTCGTTAATTTTTTTTACGAAAATATGTGGATGATCATCCAAAGTGAAATAATTTGAATGGTACTATTGCTAAAAATTAGTTGGAAAAATAACAACAAAATAAAAATAGCAGCTTATGTAGAAAATAAATTAATATAATTTTCGTGAGCACAGAAAAACAAGTTCATTTTGTTAAGTAATTAACTCATTCATACATTGAGTTCCTATAATAGCATTTGACATGAAAAAAACAATAATATAACAATATTGATAGAGAAAAAAATACTTACGAGTATTACAAAAACACTGTCTAATCGCTAGAAGACGCTCTCCGTCCGACGCAAAGGTGATCTATATAGCTCGCCAGATACTCGAACTCTTCTTTAAAGACGCCGAATGTAATAAACTATAATGTTTTGAAAACACGAAACAGAATAATATTATGAATATTGCGTCTTTAGCGTATGGTGAGCCACTTGAGTGGGTCTCTGTAAAATGTTTTACGTTCGTTTTTTTTAAGGTTCAAAATGTAACGCATACCTGCATTTTGAAGTCTCTCGATCTTAGCCATCTTCATTTAGAATTTAGATGAATGAAGGTGATGTCTGCATAATCAAGAATTGGTATTTATAAGGAGTGTACGACTAGGGTCTTAGTTTTCATCGGTAAGTATATTTGAAGGATTTTGAGATCATACAGTGAAAAAAAGATTTCCTTTTGAATAGAATGAATAAGTATATTGCTGCCAAGACAATCTTTGATCGATAATGAGACCAAGGCTCCGAATCGTTTTATAAATTTTGGAGCTTTATCTTGATTTATTTGGGTGGGAATAATCATCGTTAAGCTGTCGAGTTTACCAATTGAATGGTGACATCCTATAAATATTGACTGTGATTTGGATTTTGGATGAGTTGAAAATGAGTCCATTGCTAGAAGCCCGATCAGATATTAATTTGATATAGGCATTGTGACTTGTTATCAATTGCAGTTGCAAGGTCGTCTAATTTAGTTGAGTATAAATCTGTAAATCATCCGCATACACAACAGGATTGGTAAATATAGAGAAAAGAAGGGGAGAGACGACTCCGCCTTGTGATAGGTAACCCTGACCCTATTCCAACCAGTCGGAACGAGCACCACTATGCAGTCGGACACACCGAGCACCTCTTCTAAGATAGGGTTCAAACCAAACAAAACATGATGGATGAGATATATATACGAGGGTTGCTACTTAAGTTTTGAGATACGGCAAAACCAGTGCGAATATGTCAAATCTGACTTTGTCATCGTATAGTTTGAAACATTTTATGGTAAACATACTCAGAAAGTTTTGTCATACGAGTGATATTTCTATTGTTTACACATACTTGAAAAATTTGCTTTGTTGAAAAAATTGAATAAAATCGTGAACATTTTCGTGCGATAATTTTCTATGACTTTCGACGTGGATTAAACCAACAACAGTGTGCCGATCAACTTGCTGCGACTTTTGATAGTGAAGTACCACCTCAAGCCACCATGTTTCGCTTATTTTCTGATTTCAGTCGTGGTCAGACTTCGTTGCAGGACGAATTTCGTGAAGGTCGTCTAAAATCGGCTGTTGTGCCAGAAAACATCAATGCTGTGCGTAAACTGATTTTGCTAGATCGTCATGTGACATACCATGAGATTGAGGTATGCTTGAGCATTGGTTCCACTTGCATACATTTAATATTGCATGAACGTTTGGCTGTCAAAAAGATTTTTTCGCATGGTTTGGCAATCGTTTAAAAAAAGCCTCGTGTCGATTTTTGTAAACAAATGATGAAAAAAATCAATTGTGGTGCTTCAAAAGACGTTTATAAGATCGTGATAGATGACGAATCATAGATATATGCATATGAGCCTGAAACTAAACAACAATCGCCTGTATGGGTCTTTCAAGATGAGCCAAATCCAACAAAAGTTGTTCGCGTACGAAGCACTTCAAAGCAAATGGTCGCCTGTTTTTCCGGAATAACTGGACATATCGCTACCATTCTATTAGATCAATGTAGAACGGTTAATTCTGAATGGTACACCACCATTTGTTTTCCAGAAGTAATCGGAAAAACAAGGGAAACCAATTGCAGAAGACGAATCATTCTCCACCACGATCATGTAAGCTCTCACACATCAGATCAAACAAATGCATTTTTAAGCATTTAAAACATCAAATTGATGGGTCATCCGCTGCACAATCCTGATTTGGCACTTAATGTTTCTTTTTATTCCCGCAGATCAAAAATAAATTGTGAGGTCAACGTTTTATGACGCCTGAAGAGGCGGTTGATGCGTTCAAATCACGTGTTCTGGAGGTACATCAATCGAACTGAAAAAAGGGCTTCAAAGATGGGTTCAAACGCATGCAAAAGTGGATTGATCTTCATGGAAAATATTTTGCAAAACAATAAAGCCATTTTCGATTATAAATATTTGTTTATACTTGTATATCTCAAAACTTAAATAGCAACCCTCGTAAAATTGGTTTAGTGTAGTTAAATGTAGATCAAGTCCACAGAATTGAATATATTACTAAAATCTAATTAGTGGTCACGAAATTTCGATTGTGAATGTACAAGTTTTTCCATCACTTTAGAGAAAAACGGCAGGAAAGAAATAAGACGAAAGTCTTGAGGACCCGTAATAGTGTTTTTTTGGGGAAGTAGAATATGACATAGCAACATAATTATTCTTCGTCCTAATATGTAGAAATAATATAAAACCAATAAATTTATGTTCATTTTCAATAGGTAATATTCTTGTAAAATACGGGTTTGTTTGTGTGCAGGATATTCAGTAGAAGTCGGATAGATAGATGTCTATACCAGTGTTTCCCAAACTATCTTCGTGATCCACCGGTGGGTCACGAGCGAATATTGAGTGAGCCCTGAGCAGTAGTTCCATGACTCGCTTCTAGAGTATCTGAGCAATACCAATATTTATGACCTCTTTTCTCTAAGGCAGCTTAAAGGTGGGTCCTAAGATTGGAATTTTTTCCTAGATGGGTCGGAGCCCGGTCAACTTTGGGAATTACTGGTCTATACTTTAAATAAAGGTAGCTACCTTTATAATATACACAATATGTTGAATTATGCTTTGTTGGTGCATTGAACCATTGAACTGTGAAAGTGGACTTGGATCATTGGGATTCAGATCACACACGACATTGCTAACATGCATAGGGTACCTACCTACTAATATTAATATTGATAATATTGAATAAGGTAGGTACCTACTTACCCCATTAACTACATATAGTTACATACATCGAATCCTGAGCGTTAATGATTAACGTGTTATTAACTTTCATTGAAATTGTAATTAACTTTTGAGCCGGCGTTTTTTTAAAGAACAGGCATCTATCACATGCACTGGTTTTTTTAAGAAAAAGTTCCTGACTGTTTTCGCGCTAGGTCCTTTTTCATTTTCATATTCTAGAATTAACTGCAACATCCGGCCGTTACATAAAACAAAACTTAATTAAAAACGAAGTGAAGTTTTTCGTCAACAGATTAACGATTAACTCGCTGTGCTTGCTTTTTGTTTGTATGTACCCAATTCTGAGCTCTGGGGGCCTATTCTGCTCTAACTCTGATCGAATCATATTATGCATTCGCATTTGATCATGTAGGCATAAAAAATATATAAAGTTGTTACATCAGGTAAGTACCCACCAAAACATAAATTACCCTCCTTCACTATTTGCACCAACATGATGGTATATTTTTGTCTCACTTTTGAACTTCCAGTCTGTCTGTTTTGGAAACATGTAGGTACTCGCTCAAAAATTACTTCGTATCCGCATCCTTTGTTAACATTTGAGTGAAGTAGTGGAAGACAATGATTATTCCAACTTTCTTATCCATTGTATTAGATCAAATTACTCATTGAGCGGTAAATTGTTAATATTATCGGTAACAGAGTTCTACGTAGGGCAAATAAATCATACGAAAATAATAAGATTTTCACTTCTTTGAAAAATTGTGCCACTTGAGGCTCTCACTTACTCTAAAGGACACTTTAATATGTTAGCTTGATGATGAGAGCGAAAGCTCTTAAAAGCAGGCTCGCGATTGATAAATTCAATGTGGTAAGTAGCTGTACTAAATATAAGTATTTTATTAATTTAACATGAACTTCAACAAAGTCCCGTCGGTCGATAATATTAATTACCTTTTCTGGACTTTCTCTAGCACTAAACAACATCGAGCCTCGCGAGGATTCCATTTTATTGAAGCTGATTCCAATAGTACATAGGTATCAGGCCCACGAAATCGTCTTGAATGTCTGAACACAAAACAATGAACTTTAGAAACAAAACGAAAGACTTGTATGAAAGTGACTCAAAGATCTTTGTAACTCTAAACTCGAGTAAATAATTAATACTCCATTCATAGAATAGTTGTGCAATAAAGGCTGTCTGGATCTTGGGTATAACGCAATCGTGTACTTTTTGACGCTGAGCGGAAGTTCTGAAGACTGTGGTCGAATGATCCAAAGTCAATAAATCTTCCAAAAATATTACAGAATATAATATAAGGTCAACCGGGGCTTTTGCGTCTACGGGGTGAAGGCGTCTATTAAAATTATCAGATGAAACATTTATTCCAGAATTACTTAAGTCATCTCTTGATAATCTTTAGTACTAAAACTGGAAGCTTAGTGACCATAGACTATATTTGACAGTTTTTATTCTTTATAATATGCCATATTAATTTTGGCACATCGTTCGGATTCTTCGTTAGTGACACATCAACTTTTCAACCCATTATCATCTCAGATTTTTTGCAGAAAATCGATATTATATAAATGTAAGTAGTTGTTTTATTTATTAAACATTGTGTTTTCTTAATTATTTTATGTGATAAGCTTGATATTTTATGGCACCATGCATTTAAAAAATTTAAGATTAGGATTTCATTTTGGGGTTATTGCGTCTGTCTTATAGGGGCTATTGCAACTAGTGTAACGCAATAGCCCCATATAAGGGATCCTAAACATTTTAATTAAGTGTTCGTTATATGTTTTTTATTTATATTGTTTTTTTTATTTTAATTAAAGTAATCTATTGCAGGTTTTCCAAAATGTTGCGTAATTATCCAGATGAGGGCATCTTATCTTTAAAGAAAACTTAAAAATGTTTAATATTCAATAATATTTTTTTATTTTACCCCCAGTGAAACGAACTATTCGTATTTTTATGTTCTTTCGTGATAATTGATTGTTCTTGTTATAATAAAAATAATAAATACCCGACATTAAATATGTTTTTTTTATTTTTAATCAATCCAATGAATTATTATGACATATGAACCTATGACAGCAAAATTGTTTGTCTCCCCTGAAATTTTGTATGGGGTATTTGCGTCTATGTATACTAGACGCTATAGCCCCGTATTTTTTTATTTGTTCGATTTGGTGAAACCTCGCACGGAATCAGATGTAAGAGATAATAATAAACAATAGAATTAGGTATATATGTAACAGAATGAATGGTCAAATATTGCTTCTAGCTTTGTCAGTTACATGATACTACCGAAAGATGCAATAACCCCAACTGGGGTTATAGCGTCTAAAAACCTCAACTTTTAAAAAATCATTATTTTTACCCAAAAATCGTGTACAACATAATAAGATGACATCAAAATATTAATCCCTAAAACACATGAGGTCTTGTATTATTACTCACAGTTTAATATGTCAAAAAGAAAACATATTATAATCAACTAAAATTGGGCTCAAAAGTATTGTGACGCAATAGCCCCGGTTGACCTTACCTAATGTTATGAGAATTTAAAGAAAAAAAATAATGTATATAAAATGAAACTGTCGAATGCCTGCAACAGAATACCCTTCCCCCCGCTCTTTTCCGTAAGTTTTCAAGTGACCTGTAAAAAGCGGGTAATTATTCATTATTACTTCACATTTAAACCTTCAATTGAGTCAATTATCCCACACATTCTGAATGTCTTAATTTTTATAGTACAGAGAGGGTGACTTAGCTATCCTAATTATGAGATATGGTATGATTTGTATAAGTATATAAAGATAACAATTATAAAGACAATAAACATGTACCACTTACTGCAAAAAATAATATGTCTATGTTCCTATATCCACTAAAATTTACACCTTTAGGTATTAGCATAACCGTAATGTTAGATTAACATCTAGTGATCTAAGTATGTGCGTTTATTTTTAGTTTATTTGTAGATTTTTATCAGAGTTGTAATGCGGGATAGGTACAAAATATAATTTTATTATAAAAAGTTTCGAAACATATAGAAAACCATCACTCAACAATCAACAGATGTACCTGTCAGTATTTGCCACTAGTAACTTCCTCAGAATACGGACACACAAGAGGGTGAAAATACTAAACTATTACATATTTTTTTTCCTAATTTTAGTTTAGCAGTTTTCGAAAATATGTTAATTTTAAATAATGTCGATATTGGAATATGTATCCGATTTAGCTATAGGATCATCACATCGCGATCGGTTTAAAAAAATCTCCTGTCATGCAGGTAGAGAAAAATGAAAAACAGACGATTTTCGTTAGTTACGTGCTTTCTTTGGTTTCAACACTAATATGATTTGTTGCAGACGCTGGATTTGATTAATCTTACTCAAGATATGACCATCGTTTTGATCCATAATATCAACATAGAGCAATAATTATTACTACGATAAACGATTAAATCCTCGAAGCTATCACCCCGTTCACTTTCTATTGACTTATATGACATTTACAATCCTAGGTATATATTAATTAAATTTGATGTAACATTTCAGCCATGTTATACGGAATCCACGTTTGGTTGTGTTTGCTCATCACCGTGGCTGCTTCCAAGCCGGGAGACATGAGTTCCTTCTTTCTCAAAGCACCCAAGTCTGTACCGAGAGCAGGCAGAGCAGCTCCGGGTCATTACGAAGGATTCTTCTTGAAGACTTCAAAGTCCGTACCGCGCGTTGGAAGAAGGAATGGCGCACAAAATGTAAGTATAAGCAGGTACCTACCAATTGATAAAAGACCGTCCAAGTACAGTTGGATCACCTGTTTACACTTTCCAGGTAGCATCCAAGTAGACAGAAGTAGTCATCCAAGTATACTTGGTCCAAGTGTACTTGGATAGTGAAAACTGGGCTTAAAACATCTCCAAAGCAATATTTCGTACGGTTAATAATCACAGGGACATTACCAATGGAGCACATCAATATTATATTAGAATATCTGCTTTGCCTAAAAAAACTAAAAAACTATTTGCGGCGATGATTACTATCCATTATATTATATTATTAAAAGCATGGAGAATGCTTTGGTTCAGAAATTGAAACGTAATTTCGTAATATTTATTGAAGATAAAAAATAAATAAATAAACACTCTGCATCCTTGAAATGATGGATTAACGCGCTACGCAGTACCTACATAAATTATCATGTTATTAGTTTTTTTATAAGATATTTACTTTGTACTTTATTTTTATGGAAGGAGGCACACTATATTTACAGGATAAAAACATATTGATGATAGTTACATTTATATGGGTAGGTATATTGTTATGATTGAGTTCAATAGGTTCCTACCTGTACTCACCATACACACTTATTACTGATGTACTCATTTTTCAGGGAGAACCACAAGACAGCTTTTACCAACAGTTTTTATTGAACGAACACAACTACAATGCCAAAGATAGTGGTAAATATATTATATTAATTCTATTAACTTTACGCCTAGCTTCGCATAATTAATCCTCCTTGCGGTAGCATAGATTGTTAATTTGGTTAACACGCAAAAATTCTGCCCCCTACCTGCAAATCTTCAATTTTGAATAGAAATTTAAAATATTTCACGATTTCCTCGTTTCTATACTGTATACAACAAGTTTTAGAACCACATAGATAATATTGATTAACCATCTAACGCTGAAAATTTTTCATACTGCCTCCCACTCTGATTTTGCTTATTGTTTTTGAGATCCTAAGACATCCTGGGTACTTAGGATGTACCGATTTGGATTTCTTCCAAATCTGAATTCACATTTAAAAACGTAGATATTATTATGAGCGTTATCATATATTCATTTATTGATATTTAATTCTATCTATCAGTAATTCTATCTATCAATAAGATATTTAATTCTATCTATCTACTCTTGGCTACACTCAATCAACTCAATATATCTCCATCTTGTGCTGCATGGTTTGAGTCGTATCTCAGGGGTCGTGCACAGTGCGTTCGATTGCAGAGTGGTGTTAGTTCTGAGTGGGTGGAATTAAGGGCAGGGGTACCGCAAGGCGGAATCCTCTCTCCCCTTCTATTCTCAATTTTTATTAATCCAATTGCGCGACATATTTCATGTCAATATCATCTATACGCGGATGATTTGCAGGTTTATACTCACTTTAAGTTAGATGACCTTGCAACTGCAATTGACTGTAAATCACAATGCCTAAAGCAAATTTCTGATTGGGCTTCCAGCAATGGACTCATTCTTAACCCATCCAAATCACAGTCAATATTTATAGGGAGCCACCATTTAATTGGTAGACTTAACAATATAAGGATACCTCCCACGCAAATGAATCACGATACAGTTCCATATTCAAAAACGGTTAGGAATCTTGGTCTGATTATTGACCAGAGACTGTCTTGGCAACAGCATATAAATTCTATTCGAAAAAAATTCTTTTATTCGTTACATAATCTCAAAAGACTGCAAAGATTCTTGCCAGTGAAGACTAAGATCCTACTCGTTCAATCCTTATTAATACCGATCCTTGACTATGCAGACATTGCTTATATTGATCTTAATGAGGTTCTCTTGACTAAAGTTGAGAGACTTCAAAACGCAGGCATCCGTTATATTTTTAACCTCAAAAAAACTGATCACATAACCTCGTACAGAAACCAGCTGAAGTGGACCACCATACGTCAAAGACGTGATCTACACATTTTATGTCTAGTTTTTAAAGCTTTATTTTTAGCGTCCTCCCCTTACTATCTTAAAGTCAAATTCGAGTATCTAGCGAGTCATGGTTTACCCTTGCGATCTAACAGAGAGCGTCTTCTAGCTATACCAGCACACAGTACAAGCTTTTTATCTAACTCATTCCTTGTTCATGGTGCTCGCAGTTGGAACAATCTTCCTTCGAAAATCAGGATGATAACAACCTTTAATTCTTTCAGACAAGCTGTCAAAAATCATTTTCTCTCATTGAATTTAGCATCTGACTCCTAAATCCTTTTTCCTTTCCCTATGCATGTGCACGCTGCAATTTAATATGTTATACTTTTATTATTATGTGTCCGTAAGTGCATTGTTGCTTGCATGTGTTCTTTTTCTTTTCTTTTGTTTACTTTGTGTTGTATTTTTATTTCTTTTATGACTGTTGATATGTAAGGGTGTATATATGTATGCATGTGTTTTTTTTTTTTTTTTTTAATTTTGTTTAGTTTTAGTTACCGGGTTAGTTGGAAGACATCGCATTTTAGCGATAAACTCGCCCTCTGTACATTGAATTTATAATTGTTATTTTTATGCCACTATTTCACTATGTAATATTGTAACCAATGTACAGTAAAGAATAAAATAAAATAAATAAATAAATAAATAATGATGGTGTGGGTATTCTATATGTGCCTTCATTATTAAGTTGACTTATTAATTGTCTTGTGTTGATTTGTTGTTTTTTCCTATATGTGGCTATCTATCAGTAATGATATCCCATATGTGGCTATCTATCAGTAATGATGGTGTGGGTATTCTATATGTGCCTTCATTATTAAGTTGACTTATTAATTGTCTTGTGTTGATTTGTTGTTTTTTCCTATATGTGGCTATCTATCAGTAATGATATCCTATATGTGGCTATCTATCAGTAATGATGGTGTGGGTATTCTATATGTGCCTTCATTATTAAGTTGACTTATTAATTGTCTTGTGTTGATTTGTTGTTTTTTCCTATATGTGGCTATCTATCAGTAATGATGGTGTGGGTATTCTATATGTGCCTTCATTATTAAGTTGACTTATTAATTGTCTTGTGTTGATTTGTTGTTTTTTCGTGTTAATTTTCACAGATGGCGACTACAGATTGAAAAGTAAAGATGATAATTTGGATAATTATTTTATTTGGGATCCTGTCAGTAACAATGATAACTACTATTATACAAACAAATATCAATCTGAAGACACTGGTAAACACAACATGTACGGCGATATGGTGGATCAATATAATTTGATTGACCGGCATCTAGATCAATTTGGAGTTCTAAATGAAAATTCAATAAAGGAATGATTTAAAAAAAAATACCCGTGACAAATAACCGCAAGAGCAACGTTTGGGAATAATTTTATATATTTTTTTAATTTCATTACATGTTCTATAAGATTTATATTTTTTATAGGCCGGCTTTACAGTAGGTAGGTATGCATATCCACTAATGCGTCGCCTGATTATTTATTTACGTGTATACAGTATGCATATATGCACCTATGTAGGTATACAGAATGTTTTATATTATTTTTGAATACAAGATAATCTAAATTTAGTAAAATATAGGATACCCATCCATATTATATCAAAGATCAACTAAGTATTATTACTTACTCTATGATATATATTATATTATATAGATGGATAGTTAGTATCTTATATAAAAAAGAAATACACAAAATACTGAGAAAAATACTAACGAACTTTCACAACGAGTCATTGGTACGTACTATCAGATTAGGACCAGATATAGTACAAACGATTCATTAGTACGAATCTATAATATTAAATTTTCGCAGAAAAATCATTGGTAAATTTATTTAAATCGTTTGTATAATCTCTGGTCCTAATCTGATATTATACGTACCAATTATTCATTGTGATTATTTTTCTCAGTGTATCTTTATCAATATTCTAGGTAGGTACCTACCAGTTCTTCACTTCAATAAATAATTTGTTGTCAAACTTCGTATGAATTTGTCAAAATATTGTAATGTTAAGTCGAAACCTGCTAAAAAAATAAATTAATATACAAAAATACCTATCTATCTAGCTTCGTCCAATTGATAGATACTTATATTATTTTAAAGAAAGCATTTGTTATTTTTTGTGATAAAATGTTTCAGAAAGATTGCTCTGGAAAGTTTATTTCGATCTAGGCTTGAATATTGACATCGAATTGTAAACATAATACAATGTTATCACTTTAAGAACTTAGATTTAATTTTATTTGCCTTTGTGAATGGGACAGGTTGGTATTAATTAATTATGCCAATTGGATAATATAGCCCGATAATATATAATATAATTAGGTATGCTATTTCTAAATGAAGAAATTTTTGTAAAATTATTTATTATCAACATATCTATTATTATAATTCATGTACCCTATACTATAAATTTAAGGTCCAATACGAATTAATAAATTTCGTTATATTTTTATTTATTTTTTTCTTTTAGTATGAACATACATACCTACCATACCTAATCTATGAAATTTGTATTACGTATCATCTGGTTGTATACCTGCATACCTATCTTATGGTATGTGTAAGTTTCATATTCCAAACAACCAGTTCAACGAAAAAATAACGATCTGTGGTGTAAAGAGTTACCAACATATCTTTTATTATTATTTAAAAGTCATTGGTTTCTGAAATTTTCATCTTTTCAATTCATACGTAGTAATATCTAGGTAGGTATATAATATGTGACAATCCAGGTATATTTTTATGATTCTGTGGTTACGTTAATTGAAATAAAGGGGGACGATCGCTTCGCGAAAGACTCAGGAAGAAAAATTAGTCAGTCGGTTTGACAATGGATGCCCGAGCGCATTCGAAAGCTCACCACCAAACAAAAATACGCGATGTGTCCGCAAAGACAATCAATACATATATATATATATATATATATATATATATATATATATGTGTGTGTGTGTAATGTTGTTACCTTTAGGTACGTTTGGGTATGTTATTATTATTTCAAGCAAAAGAACAACAATGCCATTATCTCGTTTATTTATTTATCATTGTTTTGATTCAGTTGGTACCGTTGATGAGATAAAATAGTAGGTATAGGTACCTTACCTGCATAATTAAAATATATCCTTATTATTATTAGCTTTAAATAGTAAAATTATTAGTATAGATTGAAAATTAATATGGTAATATTCAACTAGGTAATACCTGTGGAGTCACAAGAAAAAATAGGTTATAAATAATCTATAAAATTTTGAGTGTCACGTAAAAGGCGGGCATTCGTAAAACATCGCACAGGTTCAACATATTTAATTTACCGATGAGGTATGACAACCGTCCTGAATGTTTTATTGGCAGAGAGGATCTCCGTTCATGTAGTCTGAGACAAGAGGACTAGTAGGGCAATTGGCACGATTCGAAAGAGAACTGTTGGATTCAGCGTTAGATGGTTTCAAGACGGTGCGGGTGGGTAAATCCGGGTGGAGCGAGTGTTATTACGGAAACGAGCACTAAGGAGGATGCTGGTAATATATTGAATTATGAAGTGGAGGATTTACGATAGTAGAACCTAAGGGCCGACTCCTCAGAATAGTATTTCATGACACTGCGCGAGAACTATAGACGACCAAGAGCTTCTCAAGGAAACATATCGATTGAACATACAGAGTAAACTATCTGAAGAGTCTTTATGGCCAGTAGGTACACGTCGTGTGGCATAGTTTGGGCTGATAGACAAGGCTTATTGTGGTTCGATTATCGTTTGGAGTAGTGAGGTGAGAACTACTCTAATCAAACAGCGGGCAAAGCTTTCGTTGGATGGAACGCATGTAATGTGAGAGATTTTGAGTGTGTACCGAGATGTTACAAGTGTCATGTCATAAGCAAATATAGATCAAGTTTTTAGGCATTGTGCCGCTGACGGTTACAAAGAAGAGGAATATCTCAACAAAGCACTCAAAGGTGTTTGTGCAACTTGCACTCGTTTCAGAAAAAGAGCAGATATAATTTGACTGGTGATAGGGACTGTTCGGCATATAAAGCAGCAAGATTGTGAGTTCAACTTACTATAGCTTACTCTGTTCTATTTACATACTACGTTGGATCAAGTAGGTAAATTTAAGACGCTCTAATGCTGTACCTTCGAATCAAGACACTATATGACAACGAACTCTACCCCAATAATATTTGTCCAAGAGTATGAAATTCAGGGGTAAAATGAACGGATTGACCTCTCCTATTATCGCAAGAAGGGACAAAATCCGCAGGCTGGTTTCTTTTTTGATAGTACGCTATAGTGAAGACTTTATTCTTGAATGATCTATCTGATAAATGATGTCGTATTTGTGGAAGTTTGGGTGATCCAGTGGTTCTTAACCTTTTTTCTCCAATTCACCCATAAACTACGGTACTGCAAGAATAGTTTGTGAGAATACTGTAGTAGGTAGGGTACTTACTATTTAGTGAGTTGTGCCTTGTGGTGAGTATCTCCTCCAAGGGACATTAAGGGTTATTCACTGTGTTGGTGTTTAGGTAGTAGAATTCCATATCGAAAAAATAAAACAGGTGTTTTATTCTACTAAAGATTTAATTTGTGAGAGAGACGTCTTTCGTCTTATGAGGACATTGTTAATCTGCAGGCTGGTTTCTTTTTTGATAGTACGCTATAGTGAAGACTTTATTCTTGGATGATCTATCTGATTGACAATGTCCTCATAAGACGAAAGACGTCTCTCTCACAAATTAAATCTTTAGTAGAATAAAACACCTGTTTTATTTTTTCGACATTAAGAGTTATAATTTAGGGGAGAGTTTAGTCAGGAGGAGCCCTTCAGGAAAACTTAGAGTCTTCCCATAGTATTTTTTGTTTCGCTGAGTCTGGATAATATAGGAACTCGGCCTTTAAAACGTCCAGGGAAAAGTGATGGAAAACGACTCCCACTTTTATTCATGCTGTTATAGTTTATTATCTGTCACAACTATTTACACTACGTTGTACCCAACAACTATTGCATTACGTTGTATTGCATCGTACCATGATAACCTTTATCATATAATTTTTAACATAAACTATCATGTTTCAACGAGAATGTACTCAAAAGACGTGAATATCATGATATAAATTTAATATACCTAAACATATTTGATATCAATAAAACACTGTTTTACTTTTCACTATTAATTTATTATTACTCAAGCGCTTTAAAGCAAGCTAACTTGACGAAAGCGCTTGAGTAATAATAAATTAATAGTGAAAAGTAAAACAGTGTTTTATTGATATCAAATAAATGTTTAAAATGTCTTTTCACAATGTGAACACACAAACTCTAGATCATTTTAATATACCTATATCTACCTACTGAAAATTCAAGAATATTTTTATATTTTTTAATTTATATTATTCTTCTTGCACATCACCACTTGCACAGCACAATCAACAAGACGTCAGTTTGCATAAGAAATTAATTTTTCTTAATCGGTGAATGCGATGTAAAATATATCAGATCACACGTTGGACTAACAATTTAACCTGAATTAAAAGATCCTGGTCATATCTCTCTCGAGTCCTTTGTTGCAGATGCATTTATAAAATTACGTTAGTGATTATTCGCAACATATTGATGGTTAATTTATTTGAAGCTTATCTTTTTACAACAATTACCACGGTTTGTTTATAATTATGTTCATATAGGTATATAATATATTTTTTGTTGCAGACTCGAAGTACATTCGTTATCTTTTTATTGTAAAGGTCTTCTTTGAATGACACCATTACTATCTTTATATTATTATGACGTGATAAAGCATTATAACTATTATAATTAATTTTGTAACACAAGTTTACTGTATTACTAATCTAGTGAGCCCATGACATACAAATTGTGTAAACGTAGTTTACGTTTGGAGTACTGGCAACATTAGGAAATTATTTTGTGAGATTGTTTATGAACTTTTAGGATATGCTCAGAAAATAGTTTTGTCTATGATTCTTTAGAAAACGGCGGCTAGTTTGTTTATTCTGATATTTTTTCGAGTTTTTTTGTTGTTATATAACTGCCATAAAATAAATTTTGTGAAAAAATATATTTTTTTACAAGGTAGATAAATTAATAGTTGAATTAAAGATTTATTTAAAGATCAATTACAACGTCTTACTCACAAAACATCTCACAATCTTTAAAATTATTTTGAATAGCCCTCGTTTCCAAACTAAAAACTTTTTAACTTAAATGATTTGAAGTAATAGTAATTATACATATTTAATATTTAAAATAATTACAAATCATTTAAAAACATCATGTTGAATATTTTTTCTTCTAGAATGTGTATTTTATTATAAAAAAGTAGTAATGTTGATCGTCAACGTGTCCTCCTGTTTGCTTCCCGCGCGCAGCGTGCTCGTTGGAAGTTGGTCATGGTCGCTCGCTAAACGGAAAGCCGCCATGATGGCTTTCTGTAAGGCACGCTCGACATGTAAAGTTTCGTTATTGTTTTTCCATAATTGTGACTGAGTGTATACAAATACCAATCATGGGAACGAACTAGAGAGTGCTCAGTTTATTTTAGGGTCCTTTAGGACCTCTCGAAGGACCTGAAAAGTGTTTTTTAGTGTGTTTTTCGTTTCGACGCTGGCGTGTTTTGTTCTGTCAACAAAAATGTCTAAGCTCTCGTTCAGGGCGAGGGCTCTCGATGCATCGAAACCGATGCCTATTTATGTTGCCGAGGAGCTCCCAGATCTGCCTGACTATTCGGCGATCAACAGAGCGGTGCCCCAGATGCCCTCTGGAATGGAAAAAGAAGAGGAATGTGTGAGTATAAAGCATTGAATAATTGAAATTACGACAAAACGTCCGCCATTCTTTGCACGATGATTAATATTTTATGTTGTTTCTGACGTTCGCTAGAGGCGCTGTATATATTTACGTCTCCATTTTATGTTAATTTTTACGAAAATATCTCTAAATATGCAAAAAATCACATTTTCCCCACATTTATAATTCATTTTGCAGATGTATGACACAATTCCCTCACGTTTATTGTGATAATAACGTACTTGTCAAAACAGTGAAAACATGGTGTCTTTTCGCGGGCTCATATGTCAAAACATTTTGTTTATTGGTAAACTTCGCTAAAAATTTCATTTTAGCTCAATGTTTTTTGTATATTATCGTTGCCAATATATCCATCTAACATTTATTGTTTCTAATAAAGAAAAGCTATTTACTATTGCAGTAAATTTGCCAGTTCCTTTTTTGTAGAAGAGGATGTCAAGATTCTCTAGATTTGTGTTTTAACTTTTACCGACCTACCTATTTCTTCGTTTATATCAGACGCTTGATTTTTTGACGGAATTATAAGGTATATTTTATAAGCGTTGATAAATAGCACAATATTAATGTATCCTCCAATGTTTGATGCATTCTTGGTGTTATATTTCTTAGTATTACCATAGTATTAACCTATTTACGTTGACTACCTGTTTATTATGGTTTATTAAATATTTCTATTTTTTATTATTTTCTTGTTATTATGTCTTAAATTGGTTGTTTATTGATCTCAATCTGTATTGATTATTTGTTTGAAATGTTAAATATTTTATAATTGTATATTATACCTTCGCCTTACTGAAATAAAAAACTTACACGCGCTCCTGAGATGTGTAGTGACTACAAATTTTTAAATGCCGTGGAGCACCCGGTAAAGAATTGGTCTCCCACTCTTCTGCGTAAGTTTTCGAGTGTTCTGTAAAAGGCAGGTGTTCGAAAAAATTAAGACATTGTACATCTTAAATTCAGCGATGAGGTTTGCCACCCGTCCTGAATGTCTTGATTTTATATTGGCACGAAGAGGACAGTTTGCATGTTTCTTACATGCAGCTGATCTGCTGGCTACCCCACTTGTGGGATATGCCGTGATGGTGTAGTAGTAGTAGTAGTAGTAGATTTAATATTGAAAAAATAGGAATATTCATAGCCAATTCATTCAGATACTTATAATTAAAGTAAACTATAGTTAAAAATCATAAAAAATATGTACATAGTTGCTGAAAAACTCATAAATAATATGTACGTGGTTAGATGGAAGAAATCACTTTATAGTGATAATCTCGCCACTGCGCATCGTCCTAGTTTCTAAAATTTTATATTATTTTGTTAACACTGTTATGTAATGATGATGTGCAAGAAGAATAAATAAATAAATAAAAACATGAAAAAAGCATCAACCAACGCTTAAGAACCCAGCGGCACAACAAGTTATCTTGAATGCTCTAGTCCAACTGACAAAAATACAAAATCCACGGGCTGAGCCGATCACGCCCGACCTACAGACACGTTCGGATACGCATATGCGTAAACTACAGGGGTTCCAAACCATTTGATATGTTTATTTTTCATTACTCATTATTTTTTATTATAACACATTTGTCATAATAAATGTATTAATTAATCTGTTATGTCATTAATAATTTCAAATTCTATATCATTATCATAGTCTACTTCTAGCGCTATCTCTTCATCTCTCAAATGTCTTGCAGTCATTTCTACCAAAAATTAGATGTTTCATAGAAAATACAATATGCGATCCAGCACAATTATGACAAAAATATAATATTTCTGAAATAAACATACTTGTAAATAATATTCCTATATAAATCGCAAATAAAGCAATAAATGAAATTCCCTCACTGAGAATATATTATTTATCCGTGGAGCACCCGGTAAAAATTTGGTATCCCACTCTTTTCTTAAAGTTTTCGAAAGTCCTGTAAAAGGCAGATGTTTGATAAAATAAGGATATTTTATATCTTAAATTCGGCAATGAGGTTTGCAACCCATCTTGAATATCTTATTTTTTTTGTTGGCACAAAGGTAGCTGATCTGCTGACTACCCTACTAGTGGAATATGACTTGATGGTATAGTAGTAGAAGTGTTAAGAATGTAAAAAAATAAAAAAAACTTACAATATTTTAATTTTTGAAATAATTATGGAACAGAAAAAATAAATTACTTTAGAACCTCTGACCAATTCGTTGTAGAAAAGTATACTTGAATGGTAAAAGAGGGCTGAGAAGCGATAATGCTATTTCGTCTGTTCCTTCCTTAGCATAGTACGCGAGAGTGAGATGTAAATTGTGTCTAGCGACAGTAGCCGCGTTTATAAATCTGATCTCGTCACCCGTTGATACATCGCGTATTTGATTGTATTGGCAAGATGTTTTGATTGTGTTTGTAAAGATGTTTTGATTGTGTTTGTAAATATATTCCCGACCTCCACAAAATGTCCTTAAAATACTTAATAAGTTCCGATTATTATTTAAATAATTTTTTTATTCGATACGTAAATGTGTGTCTGAGGATAACCTAAAATCTTAACATTCTATTTATTGTATTTATAGAAATAATAATGATAAACAGAAGCATGTGTATTGACTACACAATCACAGGAGAGCGAGTGTTAATAATCTTAAATCTTATGTTGAATTTCCCAATTTTGATAATTTATTGCTTGTTCTATCCTATTTCAATTAATTCTTAACAAGTTTTATTGAATGGTTTATATGTATTATATTGTTTTTTGATTATGTATTGTTCTTCTTTCATAGTTACTCCTTGTTAAGTTTGAATGTACTTTTTATGTCTGTCATGCATTTTCTATAATTATATTTTCTACATGTAAAAGGCTCATGCCGTATGTTGTAGTAAATAAATAAAATAAATAAATAATACTCAAGTTATTTTCTATTCTATTCTTCTTATAAGGCTAATATTCATGTTAATGTTGAAAATTACTATCCTAAGCTACCGTGGGATTGGCACATACATTGACATGGCGTTACGTCCCTCGTCGTAGGATTAAGATCCAAGACGAGAGTAAATTGAATTTAGATTGTATCATGATTTACCCTGCAGAACTATGCAGACATAATAATCCATGGCCTTTTATAACATGACACGCATATTTCCTAATAAAACTACAACACGATACAAGTGGAAAGCCAAATTATGCAAACTTGTATTGTAACAATGTAAGTTTGCTTTTATAATGCTATAGGTGACATTAATATTTGTAGTAAATTTGGGAGTTGATATATAGGGAGACTTATTTAACATTGTATATATGTGTATCGTCGTGCTAGTACCCATAATACAAGATTCATTTCTTAGTCTGGGACTAGCTCAGTCTGTGTGTTATGTTAAGAGCAGTATGGAGCGCAATAGCATTTTGGCACGTAGTAGCAAAAAATGTTAGGGTGCACTTTAGCATTGTAAACTTTACCGCAATTTTGTCGCCCTGTGAGAGAGCATGTATCTTACTTTGTGATATTTTAATAGTGTGGGTTTTAGTTAATATAATAATACAAGAAATATGTTAGTACCTATTGAAAAAAATATTACTTGTTACATTGAAACTTCACATAATTTAGGTAGAACTCCTAAGCACTAAAACAGTAAGTATAAAACGAAAGACGTCCTTCTCAATAAAAAACATGGAGTATTTTTTTTTTATTTCACTCAGTAGTGTGGATAATATAAAAACTACCATTTCTGAAATGTTCACTGGTAAGGGAAAATAGAACTTTTATTTTTAACAGCATTTAGATTGCTGTGATGTTCTGTAATGCAGCAATGCACAAACCGCTGCCCTTGGTCGGTATATCTGCGGCCCGCCAGTGAATTATATAATATTAAAAACATTATCAATACCAGTGATAATCGGATATTCAGTAAAATTACCGGATACATAATAATTCGAGTAAATATTTTTTAAGAAAATTGAGGAGTTTTCTATACCATTTATTTTTAGTATCCGGTATTGACACAAACAATCGGTACAAATACCCGGTACATTGCAGAAAAAGAAAAAGGTTCTGTGAGAAAATATTCCTTACGAAAACCGAGGAGTTTTTGAAATATTTCAAACTCCTATACCATTTTGAATATTCGGTGACGGGGGGTAGAAATTTTTGTGTGTGAGCATTTCTAGAAATTACTAAACTTTTAGTGTTAATTTTCTTATAGCGAGCCCGTCCTTGGCTCACAATCTCCCGAGTGGCTCCTGTTCCCTATTAGTCTGTGCATCCCTGCTTTAAAATTCAATTCACTCTGATACAACTATTTTAAGTTTGTGGGGAGTCATAACTCTTTTCAGATACTGAATTTTCAACAGATTTTTCTTTATGTATACATATGAAAAGAAATATTTTAATTAATAATATAATTTAGTAACATTTTTAGTAGAGTGCGTACTTATTTGATTCTTTTATTTCCAGGAACATCATCTTCAGAGGGCAATATGCACCGGCCTCATCATTCCAACTCCAGAGGTTATGGAACTACCAGATCCCGGAGCTTACGATCGCCTCTATCCACCAGACTATAAAATGCCCCGACAGTTGATACACATGCAACGTAATTATCTTTTTAAACCTTATTATTTTTTCTTAATATAAAGATGGATGCTCCCAATGTTGTTTCCATTGAACTACAACAGATGACATCTTTCCAATTTGAAAACACAAGAATTGTATGAAAATCATAGAAAAATTGATTGTATGAAAATTGTATGAAAATTGATTTCAATAGTGGAAGTATATCAAATTGAATTATATATACAACTTTCAAAAATTTCAAGTCATGTGATAAGCATGACACAGGAATTGGGAATGTTACCTGGGTTTAAAGAGTACTCTTAACCAAGCCTTGAGTCGATAGCGTCGAAACTCTGTGTCATGCACTCGTTAAGGAAGTTCACGTATGTATCTGCATCATATACAACATACCTATCTAGTTAATACCTATTCAAATAGGTTAACTATTGGTGAATGTGATCAATTGGGATGATTAATCTAGAGTGGTTCAAAATGTGATTGACATCTACACTTCTAGTAAGTAAAATCCAGTTACCGACATCCAATTTTGTTAAAAAATTCATAACATAAATAATATGGTCATCACCAATATTTATTTTGAATCCACTTCTTTCATAACTTCTGTTATGGAACTATAATGATTGTATGAGACATTGTATGTATTGATAATTTTGTTTTGTATATTTTAAGCGTTGGGACTTGAACAAGATGTACCGGACTATGACATGGATTCAGAAGATGAAAGATGGTTAAAGAAACAGCAGATGGTAGCAGGCTCTAGGAAATGTGATTTAACAGGTTCTATAGCTATATACTACTCACTACTATCTCTTATTTATATATTTAAAGTTATCCATTGCGGTGGGTTTGTGTCAATGGAGTTTAACATATTGAAATACAGAAGAGTAGGTTTTTTGATTGTTTAAATAACGGTTTTCTTTTCCTCTCATTTAAATGTTGTATTGTATAAAAAAAAGATTTATTCATTCTATTCGTGTTGAGGAAACTCATAAACTGTACATCCCTCTAGTAATAGTCAATATACAGCTCATGTCAATAGAACACGTTATAAAATTGATTAAAATGGTGTATTGTATAAAAAAAAGATTTATTCATTCTATTCATGTTGAGGAAACTCATAAACTGTACATCCCTCTAGTAATAGTCAATATACAGCTCATGTCAATAGAACACGTTATAAAATTGATTAAAATGGTGTATTGTATAAAAAAAAGATTTATTCATTCTATTCATGTTGAGGAAACTCATAAACTGTACATCCCTCTAGTAATAGTCAATATACAGCTCATGTCAATAGAACACATTATAAAATTGATTAAAATGGTGTATTGTATAAAAAAAAGATTTATTCATTCTATTCATGTTGAGGAAACTCATAAACTGTACATCCCTCTAGTAATAGTCAATATACAGCTCATGTCAATAGAACACGTTATAAAATTGATTAAAATGGTGTATTAGTACATACACAGAGACTCAAATGAAAAGTTTTGATTTTAAACTGAGTAATGGAATTAATTAGAAATTGTCTGCATGTACAGATAGGATATGTGATTATAATAAATCAAAATATTTGTAAAGTATATGAAGTGGATTTAGCTAGTTAAGTCGTATCATAACAAATTATGGTTTGTAGAACTGAAATTTGAAGAAACAATGGAAAGGTTGGAGCGTAGTTCGGGTCAAACGGTGGTAACATTGCGAGAAGCAAAAGCATTAGCGGGTAAAAGCGGTCCAGCGGAACATCTCCTTGCGGCTGTGTATGATTATTGGCTGAATAAGAGGTTGGCTGTGCAGCAACCTCTGCTGTTGTCTGTCCGGACAGAGGCTCGGCCTGGGGCGCCATCTCCATACCTCGCCTTTCGCAGGAGGACAGAAAAGATGCAGACTAGGAAAAATAGGTGAGGCATGAGGGTTGATGTTTGCTAGTTGGATATAGTCAGTATATATGTAACTATGGATATGTAAAAATATTGGAATAAGATAATAATATTTGAACTTTTATCAGCCTCCATTTTCATTACCATCTCGATGTTTATGGATTATCTTCTTGAATTAATTTTACCATTTAAACATGTTGATTAATCATACACAATTTAGTATTTACACATCTATTATTAGTTTTCCAAACTAGATTCACTTTCAGATACTTCTAACATTTTGTTGATATACTTGAAATCATTTTTTTTTTAATTTTCATTTGTCTTATCATTTGACTCTTTTTTTAAAACAAAAAAAAAGTTGATTTGATGTTTGAAAACAAAAAAAATTGTGAAATTATTTTTCAACGCCGTTGTTGGTATTTTTGGAATTTTACATGGATTATAATTTTATTATGCAATGTCTTATGCGATCATTGAAATTTCAGGAAAAATGACGAAAGTTCTTATGAAAAGATGGTTAAACTGAGAAGAGGCCTGTCTAATGCTGTGACTTTACTGGACATGATGCGACAGAGGGAGAAGATAAAGAAAGAATGTTTGAATTTGACCATTGTGATATTGGAGAAGCGCTACCAGGCCAGGGACTTTAGTGGTCATATGGTGGCGGAGGTTGCCGCTCAGAGGTACTTTACTTACTTTACTCCCCCATTTTTACTGCTCTACACTTGGAGAGGATATACAGTGAAACCTCTATCTATCGTTTTTGAAGGGACGTATTGAAATAAACTATGGATGCGGAAAACAATGAATGCGGGAGTATAGAAAAAATCATATTAATATGTATTTTAATGTTTAATATGTAGGTACACACGAGTATATAGGTTTTATAAAAATGATACATGTTTCAAAAGTTATAAATCAATTTGTTGAAATAAAAAATATACCTAGTAACAAAATAAAAAAGCTGCATGGAGAGCAAAATCATACTTTATACTGTATGTAATCTTTCATCGTCATTTGCTTTTTTATTGTATGTACCTACTGATGTACTATCAAAAAAGACAGCAGACAGAATGAACAAAATGTTCTTTCTTTCTCGCTCGTTCTCCAATGTTTTTATACATATATACGATTTTTTTGTGTAATTTAAACGGTCAATGCGATAAAATCATATAGAGAAACGATGGATGCGATATATTTTTACGTGTTTTGTATGAAACTAATTTGGAACTGTAAAAAATAACGACAAATACGGGAAAACAATTATTCGAGGAACGATAGATAGAGGTTTCACTGTATATGTATATTATTACATATAGTATCGTAGAGATAAAATGAAACTATGTATTAAAAAAATGTTGAAATTGTTTTGGTTGTAATTTATTTTATTTATTTATTTATTCATTCATTCTTTACTGTACAGTGATAACAATACATACAATTTTATAGAAAAATGTATTCAAATTAGATATAATCAATATTTAGAGAGATAGTTTATTGCAAAGGCACAGTCTCTTCCAACTAAACCGTTGATCATTTAAGTTAAAGAAAATAATCATGTCTTATACTTCATTTTACGTCCTTTAGCCTTGATTACAGTTTTTACTCTTCTTGTCATCGATTCAATAAAGTTTTCACATGTAGACACCATTTTTGGATTTCGAAGCTATATTTAAATTATGAATGAAATTAGCTATTACACTGTAGTAAAATCAATATTGGAGATTCTATATTTTCAAGTGAAAATGCATTATAAAAGATTTAATTTAAATATTATCTTTTATATTGGAGACCTGATTCATACAAATCACCCATAGTGTTTCAATCAAATTTATGTTTGATGAGTTTCTTGGGCAATTCAATACGGTGATTTAGGCCCAAAATTACAATGCAGGCTTAAGATCCTCCTTAACCTTAAGGAACACATAAAGCTTCGCTTTCCAAAATTACGCGAATTACAATGTCTCCTTAGCACGAATTTGCGGCTTAGCCTACTCCTTAAGTTAAGGAATACCCGGGGGTGTCCTCAACAACGTTAAGCTTGCTTAAACTCAGTTAATTTTTTCATCACCAGGAGGCGCCACTAGTAACAATAAGAACAAACTGACATTAATGTCATATGTTCGCGCCTTCATTACGCTTTTTGTTTGTTGTTGCTAAGGTTGCTTCATTTGCGCTTCTATTTGGATTTTTTCGTTACTGACCCTATTTCGTCGGTAACGAAAAAATCCAAGAGCATTTACGAAATCAAAACAACAACACGAAAAATGGCGCGCGTCGCCGTTAACATGACAGATGTGAGGTTAATGCATAGACAAAATCACGATAAAACAACTAGGAGGGCTACCAACTTAACCATATTTGCGGCTTAGCCAAGTCGCAGTAGAATATTGATTGAAATTCTCGTGTGAGCAGTAAGCTCGACTTAACTTTTAAGCCTCCTCACCAAAGCTCCACGATAAGCTACTGATTGTAATTTCGGGCCTTAATTTTTTGTACAGAACTTTCAACATTTTTTGACGTTGAGTGCTAAATCTTGGTAAAATATCCCTTCACCATTTGATCATCGCTTTTGCAGCTGTAACAGCTTCTTTTCAAATAGAATTAGCGAATTCTTCTTGCTATTTATTATTCCAGTCACTGGAATCAATTGTCTTGGTCCATCATACGAAAAACAGCCCAAATTATTTTCTTTAGAGGGTTTGAGGAGACGCAAGCTTTTAGGTTATTGTGAAAGGTGTATAAGGTTGGTTTGGGCTTATAACAAAATCCCAGATACATTAAAAAAATAATTGAAAATAGAAGTTTTTTGTCGTTTAACCGTTTCATTACCAATAACGGCATATCACGTTGCGAATTTCCTTACCATGCATTACCAATCCCGTCATATCACGTTTTCCATTTTTGACTACTCCCAGAGTCACGTTTATTATGGGATAGTGGTGACTCATTAATGTCTAATTTGTTTGCGATACGATAGCCAAAGGATTAATGAGTTCACTTGATCCTATGGAATATCTCTGGTGAGTAGATTTGTATTATTAAAATTGGTTTAAAACTAAAAAAATGGTTCATTTAAATCACGCAGTATTGAGGGCACAATCGTATTTGACATGGACGGTAATCAAAAGGTTAATGATGTGACAAGAATTTTCTGTAGCAAGATTTATCACACCTCCAAAAAATTATTTAGAAATAATCAAATCACATATTGGACTGGTCAAGAATCTTACCAGACATAAAAAGATGGTGTCCAAATGTGAAAACCTCATTAAATCGATGCCAAAAACAGTAATAAATGTAATAGATTATTTTATCTTAAATAAAGGATAAACTGGCAAATAAATAATTTTACTACTTTATTAATCTTGTTTCAATTAACCTCTTGTTTTAATCTGTTCGATATGTATATTTAACATAACATGTGTAGACAATTTGCACAGATTGAGTTAGGTCCCAAACTAAGATATGTATCTTGTATTATGGGTACTAACATGACAATAAGTATATATATATAATGCGCTAAACACATTTATATAACACCCAGAACAATTTGAAAAAAGTTCCTCAAAGGTTAGAGTGTTACCTCCGGCCAACACACACACACATATACATATATATTTTCATGAGATACTGTTTGTGTTACAGAGTTCCGGTGCCTGCTCCCATCCTGGCTCCACCCTACACAGCACCACTTATACACAGACCCCCTGTGGATCCTGTATCTAGGCAGGTGTGTATTTTAACCTCTTATTTCATTATTGATTCCGTTGTGTTTCTTATTTCATTTCTGATAGTTACATCATTCTTTATTGCAGAGAGAAAAGAGACAGTACAAAAGGAGAAAACATCTGCACCATCCTTCTGCAGCACAGCAGCATTCCTTACATGGTGAGTCTTATTCTTTTTTGTCTGAAGGAAAGGATAGGAAAAGTCATATAAACTTTTATCCAATAACCCACCAATAGAAAGACTTCATTGATAATGAATTAAATTGACAAATTCTTGTTACTATCCCATCTATCAATCCACCCACCAAGCACACAAACTTAATGACTCACACATTTTAATTTACTCAAACTTTATACATTTTAATCACTTAAATTTTTGATTCACAAAGTTTAATTATGTAATAATAATTTAAATTTATTGAGCCTTTAATACAACAGATACAACAATATGTACAGACTAAAATTAAAACTATAATCGAAACATATCCCCTTTATAGAGACAAGTCTTGTATATTTACTCTCTTTTCATGTATTCAGTCATTGAAACTCATAATTTTGTGATAAAAGTCCTTGTTCCGGACTATCATATTATATGAATGTATGTAACTCAGTTCTTACCTCTAACTGTACATGAATTTGGTTGTATCCTATTTATACTTCCTACACAATCAAGTGTGTAGGATTCATTCAAATTTCAATCTATCCTCACTAGAGAAATATTTGACGTATTTACTGTTTTAGGTGTATCGGGTTCAAGTAGTTCATCGGAAGGTGAAGCAGCTGAGGCAGTACCTGCACCAGATCCATCAGGGCCCTTTGCTTTCCGTAGGAAACCGGGCTGTCACTACTACATGGTTAGTTGTGCTAGCCAACACCACACATACACTTGCCTACCTGATATTATAATAAATATTCTTCACATTACATACATATTCAATATGTTTATTGTTAGACAAATATTATCAAAATTAAAAAAAAGAAAACTGTTATAGATATTACCGGTTTATAAAGTGACTTATATAAGTAGAGTGCTACTTACATTTGAAATGTAATTGTGTTGTTAGTGAAGTATCCAAATACACATACACTGTTACTTTGCAGCCAACTGCTAGTTTTGGTCCCTCCGATGAGGAGCCGTGGCGGATTGGCTGTGCCAAAGAAAACACCTTCCCAGGGGATCCGAAACAAAGGCTTAGGTATGTTCTACATTGTCAATGATGTATTGAAATGATACCATCAAGTATGTCATCTTATGTATTACTAATGATACATTTTGTCTTACAGGTATTCTTTAACGTCTTTACGATATCCAACATCACGGTTTGTAGGATTTGCTAGAAGAAGATTAGGCAGAGGTGGACGGGTGATACTGGATAGAATTTCAACATTGGATAAATTATGGGAAACCATGGATTACACCATAATAGATTCTCATGCACCCACGTTAAATAAATTGAAGGATTGTAGCAATGAAAAGAGTGTGGAATTAAAGTCACACGATGATAATTTGTCTGATAAGAGGTTATTGGAGAATTGTAAAAAGACAGATGTGAGTAGTAGTGGAATTAGTGTAGATCCATCATCGTGGTGTTTTACAGACATTAAAATAAAGTCGGAACCAGAGGATACAACGCGGCTGCCTCTCAGTGAACAAATTGATAGAATTATCAAAATGGAGGTGGACGAGTGTGAGAACAATGAATATAATGAGACATTAAATAACTATGTAACTGGCTGTGTTAGTGTAATTAGTGATAATAGTAATATTACAATAGACAATAGTACAATAGACAATAGCAGCTGGAGGGGCGGAATACAGAACCACAGTTGTAGGGGGGACAGTGGGAGCAGCGGGGTGGGCAGTCGGGAGGAATACAGGAAGATGACTGAGATGCTGGTACAACGAGGCCTCAAGAAACATCACATCAAGGATATCAACAAGACTGCAGAAGAAGTGGATGAGATATTTCCTGATAGGTGAGTTTACCACTCGTTAATACATAATTCAAAAGTAATTGTGTATATGTAGATGTATTAATGTCTCCTGTATGTTGTATTTTAGTGTTCACTTCAGGCCGATGTCTCCAAGCAGTGCATCTTGCCAAGGGCAGAGTGATAGTCAAGTGTGTAGAGATGGAGATGTGCAGCTGCAGTTGACTGATGCTCCGATATCTGTTCAAGTATTGCCACCGTTGTGCAATGATTCCGGGGACGCCCTGTTCCAAGACACCTCTTTGTATTCCACATCTGAGTTCACTCTATCGGCCCTCTACGGAGATAGCTTGTTGCCAGAAGTTAGTAATTCACTGGATCCTAAGAATGATTGGTCACACACCAATGGTCCAGATAAGTTAGAAATTGATAATGTTAGTGAAACCTCAAAAACAAATACACAGTTTAAAGATGCATTGGCTGATAATTCAAATCATAGCAGTGTATTTACACCTTCAGATGGCACCCCTAATAGTATAATGTCATGTGATGATTCCAACCATGTTGTGTCAGCCACCAATGGCGTAGAGTGGAGTAATGACTCTAACGTAAGTGAAAAGGTGATAAAAATTGATAAAGTGATTCCAGAAGATATAAAATTACGTGATAAAAGATTGACTTCATCAGTTTTTACCGTTCGAAGTTTGGATAATGAAAAACAGATATTTCTTGCTTCTGACAAAAATTATCGGCCAATATCTCCTCCTCAAGCCACACCTGCACCTCAGCAGGGCATCTATATTCCAATATCTAGCGGACAAGCAATCAAGAAGAAGTCTGATGGGCAAGGTATGGCTGTGGTGCAAGTGAGAGCTCCGTCCATGATGAGGCAGGTTATTAGCCGGATGGGAGTGGGTGTGGACACTGTGAATAGGCCACCTTTGCTGGTTGCACAACATGTCAAAACGTTGCCAGGTGGACATAAAGTAGTGCAGGGACAGAAAGTTGTACAGCAAAATCAGAAGGTGGTTCAACCAGTTCAGAAGATACAACCGGGGACCAAATTGGTGCAGCAGCAAATAGGGAGGAAGCTTCAGCCTGATGCAACGTGGCGACTCTCTGATGACCAGGTAACTAACTCATTTGGCACCTCACTCACCACTACGAATCATTTCAGAGTTGTTAATTGTGTTTATTTGTTTGTTTTTGTAGATAATAGTTAGCAGTGGAGGTGGAGGGCTGCAGTCTGCAACACAGCAGATGGTCACAGTGGCTGTTACAGAGTCCCTCAAGTTACGCTTGCAGGGACACCGGTTGGCCTCTTCACCCAGAGATGGTAATTTTTTATTTGTTGTCTTATACAGTAATTTCAGTTATGTATTGAGGGCGCAGATATAAAACCTGTTATGATTAAAAATTTTGTTTGTTCTCATGTAATGTTAATTTGAGAAATATATTTCATTTAACATACATACTTCAAAGAATATTTAAAATAGGACACATTCTTAAGGTTATATGAACTCTATTTTTTCACATTCTTTCTTACTTTTGTCAGGAAACCCCCAATTCTTATAAAAAATCCATATGATTTTGTAATGTTATATATCTCTGGCCACAAGCTAATAATAAAAATTCTTAAAATTTATTAACCATAAATTTATTTGTGATATTTTTTGTTTTTTGTGTTTTAATAAAATAAATAAATAAAATTATTTTAGTTTAATCGGTGATTAAACTTTTGCATAATTCAATCTATCATCATGCTGCTCTCCTTGCAGAGTAGGCAGAAAGGATACAGCCCCACTTACTCTTTGGATACACTTTCACTTCAATCACTGTAATACAACTTGTCATGCATGCTCTCCTATTCAATGTTCTAAACATATGTCCATCCTGTAGGATTCTTTCCACTGGCCCATATTACCGTAGTTTGTTCATTTTCACTTGATGTGCAAATTAACGAATTACAATGAATTTTCCCCTGAATGTGGTAAAAGTCCGAGAGCTAGAATGTGTAATAGCGACATATGAAAAGAATATGGAATGAAATAAGGAGTTACAAAACGAGAATAAAAGTGGGTTATACTATCCTCATTTTGTTATTAATAAGAAGATGCCCTGATGATAACAGAAAATCTAAATAAAATGTGTCATTCTGAAAAATGTTGTTGATTGTAGGTATAGTACAACAGTCTGGTAGACGAGCAGCTGTGGTACAGCTGTCTCCAAGTGGTGCAGGGGGAGTGCAGGGTGTTGGGAGCAGTCAGGTGAAGGTTGTGCGGACTTTGACAGCGGCACAGCGTAGTCGCCTCTTACAGGCGGCCGGGGCTAATCTCTCGGGTGTCCTGCAGCTGCAGGTCCAAACCAGACCCAACACAATGTACAACAGGTGAGGCGGGATAATGTATTCTTTAGGTTATATAACTATGACTCTCATATTTTTTATGTCCCGTCCTTCAGGAGGTGTTTGTACCTACCATTCAATTTACCCATTATGAGTGTTTATTTTATTTTATGGGACGAAGAGGATGACCTATATTTTCATTACATAGTTAATTCACTAGTTTCTCACTGGTGGCGGATGTTTTAATGGTCTACAGTAGGATCGCTGTATGAATGCATCTGTTACCCAGGTACGTCTCTTACTCAGGTACCCACCCTTCACAATCAATGTATTGTTTTGAATGGTGCGTCAGTGGTAGTCAACAAAAAAAAAAACTAAATTCATATATCTGGTACACATTTTTTTTATTTTTGCCCAAGCACATAGATTATTTACAAATAGGTTAAAATGAAATTTAAAATACCTTTAATCTATATATTATATATAAAAGAAAGTCAGGCTAGTAACACCATTTATAACTCAAGAATGGCTATACCGATTTGAATGATTTGTTGGATTCTTCTCTGCCCTAAATAGCCGATTAGCTATTAAAATATCTTACAAATTCACGGGAAGAAAATTTACGAAGAAAATTATTTAGATACACTATACATTTTTAATTTCAATAAAAAAAAGCAATATGGAGAATTATATAAAATCAAACATCTGGGGTTCTGAAATTTCAATTTTGAAAAAATAATGGATAAGATTTTTTTATGAATTTAAAATTAATAGGTATCTACATAAAAAATAATTTGTACCTACATATATTACGTGCAGCAGATAATTTATGTACAAATCTGAGATAAGTATAATTTATAGCTCAACATAAATGAATTTTATTATTTGCACTACACGATGACACACTTGGACAATTACGGGAGTTTGTAAAGAGATTAAAAATATTAATTATAGCTTATAGAGATAGAGAGTAAATGCTCATTTTCTTTTACCTTTATTGACATTCATTGATTTTTAGGCAATACGAAGTTCGCTGGGTCAGCTAGTATTAAAATAAAGTCTATTTCCATTCGTTTGTACCTACTTGCATTGTATAGAATCAGATTTATTTGTATTAGTAATAGGCTATTTTGAAAAAGACATAACATGTCAACCAGTTCACTACAATAAAAGTACATCGTAAAACTGTACAAAGTTTTTTCGTTTTTATTTACATTAAATTTTAATAATAATCTATACAATCCCTAAGTTGGCTACACCTGCACGTGAGAAAAAGAGACCATCATGTCTGAAATGCATTGGTAGAGTGACATGACTTTAGATAGAGATGACAGCCAGTGTGGTGCAGACGTAACACTCTTTCCTGTCTTAGAATTGCCTATTTGTGAATCAAATGTTCTTATATGTATCGTTTTGATAAACATTTTTTTGTGATTGTTTCACAGTGAAGCGGTGGAAGTTAGAAGTGGTCATGTGAATGATACGAGTGCGGCTACCTCGGGTGTTACAAATACATCATTAGTAGCTCCAACAAATTCTGGCAACAACAGTAGTGGTGCCAGTGTAGTAGTCAATACTGGCCAGGCCTCCGCGCAATCCTCTACGGCAGCAGCTCCTGCTGGTCAGCAACGGAAGAGTCCCATGGAAGTCACGTGATGCAGGGCTTAATACGACAATGCTGCACCTGTGCTACTTCAGTTCTGATAACCAAAAACTCACTCTATAATATTATTAACCATGTATTGTATTATATTGTTGCATATATGTCTCTACTTGTATTCCACAGAACATTTTATAATACATATTATTGTTATATTTTGTACCATAGTTGTTGTTGCCGCATACATTGTGCTGATGCAACTTGTGAGACTGTTTATTACACATTGTAATTATTATTATTATATATATATATATATTATTTACATCTAGTTATCATACATGTTAGGAGTGTTATCTGTCATTCATACCTCTTGTGTGATTAGTTACACGTCACTCTTTCCGTTTTTGTGAAATGTATTCACTTACTTTAATACATACTCAACTTGACACATTGGGACATTATGTGCGTATAGTGGTGTAGTATCGAATTGAAGTACACCACTTTTGGTTGACATTTTCTCTGCATATTTATCTGAATTTACACCCTCTGCACTATCTTGTCAAATGGTTGCAACACTTCTTATTTCTATTCATATGAATGAGTATAATTATATGTATATTGTTTATTATGTATTAATAGTGTGTTTGATTTTGTTTATGTTGCACTAGATCTTTAATTCCAATACTTGGTTGGTATACCTATTTTTATGAATATCAAGAGACAATAATAACATTGATTCATTTCCATTCATGCTGTGGGGTTGTAAATTTTATTTGAGCAACTTTTAAACTTAATATCCCCATCATTGTAAAGATAGTGTCTGGTGCAGCACAATGCGGTGCACTCATAGTGGGATATTATAATTTGCTTGTCCTTTTACCACCGCACATGATGGTGACTGGACTATCATCTGCGTAATTCCTTCTTGCCTCGTCAATATTTAATAATGCTTTTCATGTTTTACAGTAGGTACATATAGTGATTGCCAGCAAGCACACTAAATGTTTCAAAAGTGTCAATATCTTAGGAAGTGTACTGTTTTGCCATTCTAATACATAAGCATATAAATATCATCATTTTAATGTTTGTTCTGGAGTGAGAATTTTTTACATCTTGGAATCAACGAAATGTAATAAGTTTTGTATTTATACTTGGTGGGATGAATGTAGTGGCAATCACATTGAGAATGTCAGTTGAATAAATTGTTCCAAGTACTGAATATTTCATTTTTGCTTAAAACCATAGTTGTACTGCGATGGTGTAAATATTTAATATGGACATAGATAGTATAATAAAGAGTACCTACTGCTGCAGGGGAGTAATGTGGACATTGTCATTACACTGGTCTCAGATTTGTAATTTTTGGAAATACGGGTCCTAGATTAACTATTACATTATGTAAGTTAAGACTTCCAATCATATAATAATTATATTCTTGTATGTAAGGAAATGCTGTACTCTACTATATCATACTAGACTATACTCTACTAAACAAACTGAAGGCAAAATTTGTATTTGTGTTATTTTGTATTGTATATCGCAGTAGGCACAGTCGAGGGTGTTGTTAAATGGCTGTCCTTGTGTACACACGCACCTGAGATTTAATGTGTTGTCTCTTGTCTTTTCTCCACTTGTTTCCATAAACAATATTAACGTATTGCAACCAATATTCTTTATATACAAACATTGTAGAATTATAACAATACTCAAGATGCACAATGGTTACTAATGCATTGCTGCGCTGCAGTGTACTGTGTAGCGATAATATTAATTGGTGTATATATATATAAGAATCTATAGTTTTTGTGGTTATGTCACTTAATAAAGTTTCTTGGTAAGTTTTCTGAAGCACATGGATGTTCACTGTCAAACCACCTGATTTTATTTTAGAAAGTTCACCAAAAAACTTCAAAAAGTGTCATAACTGGAAAAACCACAGATTCACCTATAATTTATTGCGAAAAATTCATTAATGTATTGCATATAATATCTATACAGAGTATTTCAATCAATGTTTCATGTGTGAGTGTGTACAGTGGGGTGGGGTGGGGTGGTGTATTAGAGGGCAATGTATGTACTAAGATGAAATATCTTTGCATAGCACATACACAGGGGTGTACAATATATATACATATATATAATACCAACATGATTATCTAAAATGCATATAATAAAAATCTTAATACTTTATACACACAAAATTTTGTGTAAATGACATTAATTGTAATAACTCTATGATTACGATGATAATAATAATAATAATTATGTTGTATGTCTACGCTTCTTAAAGGTGTGGTAAATTAAAAAAAAAAACAAAATCCTTAAAACAATTCAAAATATTACACCAGCTGACAAATATTAAAAAAAAAAACTATTATAACTTTTGATGACGCTTAGAATTTGTGTATATTATAATAATTATGATGTATTTTTTAAATATATGAAGTAAATAACACATACACATGTATAACATAACATGGTGTAATTATGTATTATGTAATGTTATGTAGATTGTGTAATAACTTATCATGTAATGTTAGGAGGGCTCTGGATGCTCCAGGGACTTCTGTATCATATAATATGATTATATTAATGTGAGAACTTCTTACCTACTCAATGTTCGCATATATCAATGCTTTCTTCGCTTCACTCTGTTATTTATTAATACATTTATATATCTCTACTGATGTTCAGTTGTACAGCATTGTGCTGCACAAGTCCTTATAAGTAGAACAATTTTCTTTTGACCAAATAATTTATTTAAATTAATTTTGCATAAGTCAATTGGTTGAATGCTTTTGATATATTTATTGTGTTATAGTTATATTAGAATGATCCTCAACTTCCATCATTATTTGTTTGAAATGTGAAGTGAGGATGGGTGGGGGTGGAGGCAGGCTGGACATCAGCACAGACCAGTGAGTGAGGACACGCTTGCCTTTTCTCTGTTTGTATGGAGTATTTAGCGCTATGTTGTATTGATTGTTTATGTTTAAATTGATTGATTAATTAGCGAAGTTTGCAATGAATGTGCGAAATAATAACTTTGAAATGGTGAGAGTTAACTTCCTAGCTATTTTCAAATAATGGATGGAGTGATGTGTGATGTGAGCCACTGGTTTGTTGAGATTTCACTCAATATTCTCAGTAAATATATATATAAATATGTATCAGTATATGATATGATAATATGTTGTATGTGACTGCGATAGTAAAGTGGAGGTATGTAACTTGGTAGGTCTGGTAATTTGACCACCATCATTTTAGGATGTAAATATAATATTCAATTGCGACGGCAGTGGGAGTAAGTGATAATAAATGAGAAACAAAACCAACATTGTCTTTCACTTTGTCATCCATCATAACGATCCTAGACCCTAGCCACATTCATTGCATTTCTGCTGGATTTTTTTTCTCACTGAGGGAAAGATTCAGAGTGATATGTGATATTTTTTACATTGTTTAAGTAAAGTATGTTTAACCATGGAATATCACCATTGGTGCAACAAAACACATTTAATGTCATTTTCACTTATTTATAATAATGCAAATTTAAGTAGGTTTTTATCTCTATTAAATTTATCATGGAATGATATGCTTAAAAATTGATTATTATATATTATATATATTCAAAAAGAGGTACGTGCGAACATTTTTATTTAGGCCATACTCTATAAAAATTGTTAATTAGGGCATTAAAATTGTTGCTTGGACTTTTTATTGGCATGTGATATTATTCTTTAAGTATTGAATTTTAATATTTGATACTAAGAGTCTCTTTATAAAATGGTTATGATGTCATTATAAACAGTTTATTCTAGAAATGTCAAAACATTTATAAGTTCATATACCCCTTTTTGAATATGCAACAATGATTTATCTGTATTTTCATGGGATGTATTTGTCACTTTGGGATTTTGTTTTCTGAAGTTTAAAACACGGTCATGGCAAATAATATATAACTATGCTAGCCTACATTGTTTTAAAAAATTAAAACTGAATCTTTAGATAGATGTTTCCATTTTTGTTGTAAGCTTTCCAATATATGTACTGCAATATGTGGATAATTGTAGCCTTTAAAACATTTAACTTCTTGGATTCAGTGATGCACTATGTCGACTATCCTGAACCTTTTTAATTTTTTATCACCAAGATGAAAATCTCAGAGTTGAATACATTAAGTTGATCCACTAGTTACCCCACTTGTGGGAGGTGCTGTGATAGATAATAATAATAATAATGGTCTTGTTCTTTACCTTCATGAATGGTAGTAGAGGTTATTGCCTGGTCACAATTTTTTCCAGTTAGTCAAAGTGTGACAATGTAAGTAATTGAAACAACTTCAATTTGGCGATGAGATTATGTCTATAATCCTGAATAGTTTATTGGCGGGCAGAAGACAACATGGATTTAATTAAGTTGATAGTTTCAACCGACGCGACGGTTCTTGGTGGAAATTCATGTTGAATTGATTATGAATAAGTGTTTTATTTCAAACGAAGAAGTTCTTCAAAGAATCGAAGGAGGAAGGCACCTGCTCAAGATTTTGTCAGAAATGCGTGCAAGGTGGATCGGCCATGTAATGCGACAAGAAGGCCTCTTGCATGCCGTAATGGAGGGTATGACCGAGGGGACAAACTCTAGGGGACGCCCACGCCGAGAGTACCTGGAGGACCTGTTGGTGGACATGCGCTGCTCATCATATGCAGAATTCAAAAGAACCGCACAAGACAGGGAGGAGTGGAGGAGAAGAATTAAAGAGATAATTGCTGCAAACCAATCAGAGCTAATTTGCTGGCTAGTCCACTTGAGGAATATGATGTAAATAGACATCAAATACTTACATTATTATTTCTCAACATTATCATGGTAGATCCTTCTGGATAGAATCATATTAGTTTGTAGATAATACAGCTACCTCTATAATGAATAATATCTCTCGTGCATGGCATTAACAGTATAAGTCAAATTTCAACATTTTACAGGAGAGCATTTTAAAGTTTTTAAAATAAGCTTCTGAAGTCAAATATTGATATATAGACGTGAAATTTACAATTTCAATGTAAAATGTGTATTATTTTGTTACTGTGTATAGAAAAGTTTAAAAATAACTTAAATAAAAGATTAAATTGACTTGTACTCATAGATTCTGATATAAAAATGACATATACTATTAGATTCTTACATATACTGTTGATGTCAGTTGTGTTGGTATCTGGTTTCAGTGACATATACTGTTAGATTCTTACATATACTGTTGATGTCAGTTGTGTTGGTATTTTGTTTGTGACGTATACTACTAAATGCAACTTTTTCATAAGCTAGCTCTAAAAATAATATTAAAAATCATCCAATTTCATAAAACAGACACTTCTTTGGAAGACTAAAAAACAAAGGTACTTCGCTTTGTGAAAAAATTAAGACATTTTACATCTTAAATTCAGCGATGAGGTTTGCCACCCATCCTGAATGTCTTGTTTTTATATTGGCACGGAGAGGACAGCTTGCATGTTTTATATGGGATATGCCGTGATGGTATAGTAGTAGTAGTAGTACTTCGCTTTGTAATGGTATAGATTGCAAGTTTCCATGGTGGTTTCTCATTATCCACTGTGACTGTTTAGGAAACTATTTTCATATTTTGTCTCCCAACTGATGGTACCATCTTCGAGGGTTGCAGCTCTCCTAAACTTCATCCATCCTCAGACAAATGGATCCTTAAATTCGCAGACATACTTGCGTCAAATTTAGTGCCAAACCATAATGAAATATCTCAATCCTATTCCCACTTTGCTCTTGGAGAAATTGACAAAAAGTTTAATGACAAGGAACTAAAGCTGATCCTGAACTGCGTTACAGATACATCCCCAGGAATCGATGGAATAACGTATAGCCTTATACAAAGATTACAAAGAGTTTCTCTAGAATATTTACTTAACATTATTAAAAATATTTTCATCATAGGCAATATACCTTGCTCGAGGAAAACTCAGATCATTATTCCAACCTTGAAAGCAGAGACTGACCCAAACCAGGGCCAATCATATCGACCAATTGCACTCTCCTCAGCAATAGCCAAAAATACAGAACACATGGTGAAAAATCGACTAGATTGATTCATAGAAGGTAACAGGAAGCAGCCATCTTGGTTATCCAATTTCAGGAAGAGAATGGAAGTCCTGGACAGCGTAGCTATTTTGGTCACAGATGTTCACGTATCGTTATCGAGGAGAAAGCTCTTGGGAGGTGTATGCTTGGACATCAATAGTGCTTTCGATAATGTTATTATTTTTATACTATGTGCAAAGCTTGATCAATTGGACATTCCTTCTACCCTATCCGGACGTGAACCGAACCCGCAATAACCCTCCTATTAGAAAGACCATTCACAGGTGATTGCCGCAAGGCTCAGTGTTCTCACCCATTCTATTCAACTTGTATGTACCTACACGCATGATGTCTATCAGTCAGTATCTACGGATGTCCAAATTTTGAAATCTGCGGATGATTTGTTCGTATATTGCTCCGATAAATCCATTGACAACTTCCAGGTTTCCTTGCAATCAGAGTTGTCGGAATATGGCCTTAATGCTTCCTTCCAGAAGTGCAAAATCATAGTATTCTCCAGAAAACTCCGTCTAGTCTACCTGAAATTTTGATTTGACCAACGGTTGATTAATTCTTTTAACGAAATAAGATTCCTAGAGGTCACATTGGTCACTGGTCTTTGATGGACCTCATTCATTGAACTCATACACAACAAATGTCAGACCGGCCTCAAAATCATGAGAGAATTGCCACCCCGCGACTCAGAAAATCTTTTATACAGCATTTATCTGCAGCCATTTGGACTTAGGATCCTTTTTAATAACCCCAACCTCCAAGAAAACTTGTTGAGACCGGATCCGGTCTCAGTCTCTTCCGTTAATTACGGGTAATCCTCCCCTATCAACGCATTACAGGTGGAGGCTGCAGATCCCCCACTTGGACTGTGCAGACATCTTATGTGTAACAGGTTTTTAGTCAAAATCCTGCGTTTTATTGATTACCCTTTATTGATTACCCTCTGTCTCTCAAACTTCATCTCCTGTCATACTTGGTAACTCATTTACCGGTATGGAGGGGTAAAGATCCACCACCTCTTGTTACCAGCTATAGAAAAATTAAAACTCCCTTGTTGGAGAGCTACACAGTTCTTACTGTATACTCTTTGTCATTTCCCACACTAAGTTTTAAACCGAAAGTTGCTCTCAACCTGGGTGTCAGTAATGGCATATTCGCACCTCATATTTTCAAATCGATTTTTAATTCCGATTGGCACTACTGGCACCTATCTATACAGACAGTTCGAAAAGTGACAAAGAGCGTACAGGGGCTGGCTTCTTTTTTTAATATAACACTAATAAAATGTTCAGGCTCAGAGACGAGTCGTCAGTCTTCTCAGCGGAATGTCTTGTTATTAGAGAGGCTATAAGGGCTCTGACCATACGCCATTACAGGGTTAAAACTCTCCTCAGCGACTCTCAAAACGCTCTCCAGTCCGTTCTTCCTCCAGTCCGTTCTCCCTCCAGGCCGTTCTCTCTCCAGCATTATCCCGACCAGATGATCTTTTATCTTTAGATATTAGATACCTCCTATATAAACTTCAGATTTTGGGTGGAGAGGTGGTACTGGGTTGGATCCCGTGTGAACTCTGGGATCCCGGGCAATGAGGCGGTATATCTATTGGCCAAATTGGGAACGAACCTCCCTAACCCATCGGAAACTGTCTCAGCCTCCAATTACACTTTGATATTCGGCCGAAATCTCATCCAGTGCTGGCAGGCAGAGTGGACAGAGACCAGCCAACTCAAAGGAAGAAAGTATACCTCAATCCAACCCAATGTGTCCACGAAACTTTTATTTTTCGGAAATTTCAATGAGTAAGGCTGACACCTCCACGATCTGTATAATGAAGTTAGCTCATTGCTTCCCAGATGCATCTCTACCGAATCCACGTTATTGGTTCTCCTCTATGCGACCGCCTGAAGGAGGAGGACCTTGATCATTTTTTTTTCGAATGCCCGATCAATAACTTCTACCCAACTTTGATTAACAACCTGGTACATTATAGGGTTCCGTTACCTACAAATACTTCCTTGCTCCTGGGTTCAAGAAACAAAAGTATTTTCAAACTCCTTGTCCTATTCCTTAAGCCCCATTTGATAAAGCTTTGAATGTTGTGTTTTTTGTCCCGAACTAATAATTTTTCTTGGTAGTTTCTGGCTAGGAAGAAAGCCAACAAAAGAATAAGAGAGACAGCACGTGATACCAACAGTATAAGTGAATTAGTAAGAAAAAAAAACATTCACCCGGCTCATAGTACATGTTGACTTATACTGTTGATGCCACTCACAATGTTGAAAACTAACCATAATGATTGGTCACTAAGAGTATAGGTCGACATATACTTTTAATGCTATACGAGTTTGAAAATAAATAAGATATACTATTAAATACAAATATTGTTTTTAAGGTCTTATAATTACAATTTGACATTTGTTATCGATTACACATGTGTAGTTTGAGATATACTACAAGGTTCCATCAAAAAGTAAAAATCTATTTTTTTTTACTTATACTGTTAATGCCATGCACGAGAGATATAACAAATTGTTGTTGCGAATATAATATAGGTATCTACTCAATACATATTATTATAGTGAAGTGTCACTATTCTAGTTTGTGCTGTGTTCAATTCAATGCTGAGGCAACATTCAAAGTGGGGGAGAGGGGCTACAATACTCCATATAATAATATCTACAATACTATACAGTCATATACAAATGTACAGTCGCATTAAGATTATATTCATCAAGTACGGCGATTCGGGAAGTAAAACGAAACGATCTAAGTTCCAAATAAAATTATGATGATAAATTTTCGGTTCGGCAGGTGATATGGCGCGGAGGAAACACTCTTGCCTTTGAATCACGAGGTCCCGGGTTCGATTCCCGGCCAGGGCAAAATTAAGAATGACCTTTTCAAAATATTGTTCTGGGTCTGGGTGTTAGATGCATTATGCAATATTGCATGGATATGTATCGTCGCTTGAGTACCCATGTAATACAAGATTCTTAATTTAGGACTACATAGGTCTGGGTGTTAGATGCATTATGCAATACTTATTGCATGGATATGTATCGTCGCTTGAGTACCCATGCAATACAAGATTCTTAATTTAGGACTACATAGGTCTGGGTCTGGGTGTTAGATGCATTATGCACTACTTATTGCATGGATATGTATCGTCGCTTGAGTACCCATGCAATACAAGATTCTTAATTTAGGACTACATAGGTCTGGGTCTGGGTGTTAGATGCATTATGCAATACTTATTGCATGGATATGTATCGTCGCTTGAGTACCCATGCAATACAAGATTCTTAATTTAGGACTACATAGGTCTGGGTGTTAGATGCATTATGCAATACTTATTGCATGGATATGTATCGTCGCTTGAGTACCCATGTAATACAAGATTCTTATTTTAGGACTACAAAGCTCGATCTGTGTGAATTGTCTCGGATGTAATGTAGGTTTTTCCCGACATTTGTGTTCAATTTATCCTTGATTTTTGGGTCACCTATTTTTTTCTTCCTATATCATCACGGCACACATACTCCTAAAATGGGGAAGCCAGCGGACCTTAATCTTTAATGCCGTTTGTCTTCAACGCTTCAATTAGTTGTCGTTTTTATTTTGAACTTAAAATATAGATCGCCGAAGTATAACTTAGGTAGATACTATTTTTTATTCGCGGAGAAAAAATGTAACATATACCTACTTTTGCAAATATTTTTTTCAAATTCTTGTGTCAAATTTAAATAGCTTCGGTAAAAACGTTAAATGAAACAACGCACAGTAGGCAATGACGTGTAATACCATATCCAGTATCCGCGGCACGCCACTAAGTTTTATATTTTGTTATGTATGTACATAGGTACTGTGTGATTTGATACCTGTTTCGATAATACAGAAACGAGTCGTCAGTGGGAGCCAGTCCGAGTTGAAAAGTTTACTTTAGGATTAGTTGAAGCGATTAGTTCGTTGAGGTGGGCTGCTGTGCTAGTGGTGTCCGCGCGAGTCTCATAACATTATAACGGTGAACAAAATCATTATTAAATTGACTTTTCATGTCAAAAGTTCGCGAAGTAAAAGCGGTGAAACGTGTGTTGTAACTATTGTAGTGTTACTATCGCCGTAATCTTCCTAATCTGCATTCTAAAACACTAACCAAATTATATGATCACATTTTCTATATTATTCCATGCACAAATAACAAACAAAGAGAAACTTGGTTTTACAAAACTTATTTGCTTTATTATTGTATCTATACTGTAGTATAATACATCGGATCAGAGATACGTATCTCATAAAGCTTTGGAATAGGACCAACTACATAATATTTGTTCATAACGCTTGTTACAAAATTATTTCATCCCATTCATTAATAAATGTTGTGATTTTTATGAAAGGGTTTGTGTGGGTAGGTAGATAATAAAAGTTGAAACTTTTATTATGTTCATAATATGTGACATTTTATTCTCATTCTTATTAGAGTTAAAAAAAAACTAATTAGAATTACCGTGTTATGGAAAATGTAAATTTTTGTCTATACGCACATTCTGTTAGTGCGTTTTCTAATTTATTTTATTTTTATATCAGGTTTTTGTCTTTCGTAGAGGATCATCAGCTGTATTTGGTTGGTTTTATGTGGAAGATTCCGTGTCGTTGTTCGATTATATTGTATGCAACTATAAGCAAACATAACATATCATTTACGGAGTTTAACAACACAAGTTTATCCAAGTGCCTATTACAAATACTTCTAATATTCCATCGGCTATACATAAGGTAAGACTTCAATAATACCTACTTGTTATAAATATAATGTAGGATTCCTTTCTACAGTAACTTTTAAGCATTAACAACTAAATAAATCTATAAGTATCTACATACCTATAAGTATCTATACTAACTGAAAATATTTATTAAGATTTTTCCTTTATAAAGGAATACCTGCATATATTATGGGAGTTGGTAAATAATTCATATTTTATTGCTGCTTGCACACTCAAGAGTTTATTTGAATAGATGTGAGCGTCGTGGTGTATGATATATTTTATAGTAAAGTTACAGTGCATTTATTATACTTATTGCAAACATTTCCTTATTCCAAACCGATACATAGACCAAGTTTAATGTTTAGTGCAGTGCTTATTAGTTAGTACCTCCATGTTGCATAAATATGTAGATAGGTATTGTCCAATGTACGTACACGTTACGGTATAGAACTTTCAAACAATTCTCGGATTTGTTAAAGAATATTTTAGAAAAATGGTAGGAAATTGTACGTGCGAAAATTAAAATTATCAGATTTGTTAAAAGACCGAAAAGTATCTACGTAGTTCTACGTTAAAAATACGTGGACCTGGCAACATTGGTACCTATGTATATCTAATTACCTACCTATACCTAGATAAAAAAAGAAATCCTGAGAGCACGCAATGAGACTTTTATTCAAGAATTATAGGTAGACCATTCATATTACGAAATTTTAATTGCTATGAGAATATTTGTAGGACCAATAATCAATTTTAAGAACATTATGTGACATCATGTACCTTTTAACCTTATGGGGACTTTATATGTTAGTTAGGGTGTGACTGACATACCTAGATGCTTTTACCTTTCCGGCTTGAGGTATTCACGAGGGTGACATGCTTTACAATGTCCTAAACTCTATGTTTTACAAATGAGAATTGCAATCAATAAGAATTTCTATACATTATTTTATTCTTATTGGGATATTACGTAAAAACCTATTATGCATAAAGTAAATAATATTATACGAGGGTTGACCCTGTACAGAATAATATTCTATTCTATTCTTGTCAAGGTCATCCACTCGTCTGCGAGTGATTTAGGCCAATATGGAACAACGAGTTTTCAACAATGATATATTATGATATATACTAAAATTTTAAAATTAATATATATTATGTATTAAAAAAAAACAGAATAATATAATATTATGTTTAGCTAATTCTTAGCTCGGATAATGATAAAGCAGTGGTTCTTAACCTGGGTTCGATCGAACCCCAGGGGTTCGGTGAGTCAGTCTTGTGGGTTCGGTGAAAATCATTTTAAAGGCAATATAGTTTTGCAACATAATAGGTTATCTTTGCGAGCAATCCTTTTCGAAGATGTTGGATATAAAAACGAAGAAGAGGAATAGACTTTGTTGTAAAAATGACATGAGAGTGGCACTTGCCAAGGTAAAGCCGCGAATTTCTGAATTGTTTTCTGAAAGGGAACAGTAGAAGTCACACTGATTTGAAGTAAATATTAGTTAATATGTTTCATGTTTTGATTTAACCATTAAAATTTAATGTTTTGAATTTGTAAAAATCTAATTTTATTTTTCAAATTAGGAGGGGTTCGGTGAATGCATATATATGTAACTGGTGGGGTTCAGTACCCCCAAAAAGGTTAAGAACCACTGTGATAAAGGGATTGTAACCTGCGGCATCATTGTTTTTAAGAAGCAATGTATAATACATTTGTTTTGAATAATAATATATAATACATTATTGTTTATTACAATAATTAGAATAGAGAAATAAAGCATGTTATGTCATTTTGAATTATTTTTGCACTAATCCACGTCGTAAAAGAAAGATGGTGCATTTTTACGACTGTATAAGGTAGTTATTAGCGATAATAATGTGTCTCGGTAGTTTTTCCCAAATGTTTCATAAATCCTATATAATTATACCAGTATTTTTTTTTATGATGAATATTTAAGTTTTGATAAAGCCAAAGACACCACAATATGTTAATTGTGTCATAATGGTAGAGTAGGAATCGAACCTAAGACTACTAGATTAAAGGATTAAAAAATGATTGACTATCTTCTCTATCATATATTCATTATGCATTCTCGTACTTATTACACATTTATTCTTAATACTCTAATATTTTATTCATTCTTGAACAAAAACACGAGATTACAATAATATAATTAATATATTCATAACATTAAACCCTCTCCACTATGCTTTTTTATACTATTTTTATATTATTTTAAAAATAATTATTGAATAAATAAGTAAAATAACATTCATTGTTTGTAAATAATCGTGCTATCTTGTATCTTATAGATATTTAATACAAGGAAAATATATTATTGTTATGAAATAAAATAAACCAGGCACACGCATTTTTTCCTTATGTTTATAAATATTTATTGTTGATTGCTATGTCTTCAATATTTCCAAGACAGATTAATATTAATTTTATGTCAGTATGATATTATATAACATTACTAAATCATTCGCAAATAAGGGGACGGTCTCATAATCATGTATGACATTCATGTTGAGTTACGTATTCTATAAATAAGTAAAACATTTCGATTAATCAATTTGTGAACTAGCAGCAATGTGATTATGTTATTGATTGTTTTGAGATGGCGATTTTCGTTTCGTTTTATATACTTATTTAGATATTATTGATTGGCAGAATTCAGATCATAATCTTCTTTATCAGTGTGGACTTATTAGCCTTCTTAAGAGTTTCGAATATAGTACAATAGTATAAGATGGGAATAGTCTGGAAAGTTGGCATTGAAATGGCCTATTCCCATAGAAGTTAGGTGACTAAACAATATTATAAGATGCCTATAAAATTGTTAATAAAAACTAGTTGAATTGAAAATCCGGCAAGGGGGTAAGGGAGGAGAAGTTTTGCATACAAGCCAAGAGAGGCCTGTTGTGATATTGTTGGTGATATTATTATTGTTATTAAGTACAGTGCCTCTTTTCAAAAACTCTTGCGGTTTTTTCCTACAACCGCATGCATCTAATTTTGTACCAGGTAATACCATTCATTAATAAGTACAAACACCATAATACGTATAGGTACAAAGTCTACTCCGGTACACTCACAATGAATGTAGATTGTACATAGATGTGGGCACTGGGTAGGTCTGGTATACCAAGTATAGATATTATTAATATAATATTATGTATATATTAATACCTATAATGTTTTGTTAGCTAGGTATTAATATGACTACGTACGTAAACTTTACGGAAAGTTACCGTTTGGTTTATAGGTAGGTACGAATTGTTATAATATGCAGCAGGAATATAGTCGGTTGTGTCGATGACAACGGAAAATGGACCGTAATTACATAGAAAATGAACCAGTTATTACTATGTGCAGTGTAATTGATTTCATTGTATATTGCGCAATGAAATCACACCGTGTAATCAACTATACTGAGCAAAAAGCAAACTGCAAGCATTGCTTATGAGATAAGAAAAGATGGAAATCTAAATTATTGCGGACTAGTGTCTTATCGTGTTTTAGATACTCATTCATTTACTGGGTATAAAAAAGTGTTAAATAAAATGGTTTTGCAAAACAAAGAAGAGCTAAATTCAAAGGATATAAAGTTGATGTATATGATCTTATGTTTTCACGGCCGTCGTCACTGGTAGAAAAGTTTTCTTCCGGGCTGAGTGGCCGTGGTCTTCGGGGGCAATTTATATCCCAACGTTTCACCCACAGCTGTGGCGGACATCTTCAGGGATGAATATGCACGAATTTCCTGTTACATTTGAGACGACAATATTATGCTAGCAACCCTGTGTCCCAGCAGACCTAAATATAAATTGTCCTGGAGACCACGGCCACTTTTCTACGCATAGAAAATTTATTCAATGACCTGAGGTCAAATAGTTACTACATTGTAAGTGGTTGGTATAAACAAAAAATATATTAACTTTGTATAAGAAATAAGCTGTTTCTCTTTTCTAAATAATCAATTTCTCTCTTGATGTCCTCACTCGGTATCTTGTGATTCGACATTGAATTAATTAAGGCGTAGGTATCAACCAAATACATAACATAATAAATAGCGCATACTCGTATCTTCAGTAGGTAATTAATTACCTTTAATTGAATTCATGATTTTATTTAGTAAAAATCACGGCCGGTGATAAATAAATCACATAATAATATAGTAATGATGATTAATTAAAACATTGGCACTCATTTATAAATATAGGTAGGTACATATTAAACATTGCGACTGTCATTATTCATTAAGGGTTCTACTCTCCCTTACCCGTGGATGTTTCAGGAATGGTAGTTCCTATGTCATCAAAATCTTTATTTATATAAGAGGCCTCAGAGATTGCCTGAAGGGCTCCCCCCGACAAAACCTCCCCACAGTTAATTACATACAACCGTTAATGTCCCTAGGGTTTTTACAATATGTCTTATAAAACTTAAACGATACATTCTTACATTCCAACTTGCTAGAGGTTTTACAATGTTGCGACTGTCAACAAAAAAAATAACACATAGATCACATCTGATGTAAAACTTTTTATTGATAATAAGGCTATCCATTGAAAAATTTAGTAATTTGAGCCAAATAAGTAATAAAAAAATACCCTGCAAATAGCACAAAAATTATTAAATAATCACATAATAAAAACATTACAATACAATTATGTTCGATCTTGAATAGGATTTTTTGTTGAAATTTTTGTGAGAATTCAGAGATAATAAATGAGTAATTTCCAGAGATGTGCAAAATACTTTCAAAAAAGTATTTAAATACAAAATACAAATACTTTTGAATTTTTGTACCTATTTCAAATACAAAATACTAAATACATTTTCAAAATGGTATTTAAGTACAAAATACGTATTTTCAAAATACTTTTTAAAAATACTTATTTAAAATACTTTTTTCAAATAGTCGAACAAGGTGTTAGACAGGGGTATTTAATATTTCTAGCACTCTTTAACTGTTATATACAGCGAGCCATTGATGAATTGATAGAAGAAATGAAGAACAGGACAAGAGTTTAGATAAATGGAGAAAGAGTGGACATGATTCGATATAGCATTGCTTGCAGATAATGAAGATGAGTTGAATAAAGCCTTAGGAAGAACTGTCAAAATACAACATAAAAATAAATAAAGACAAAGCAAAATGTATGGTTGTTCGAAGAGATGAGGCGACTGCGAAAATTGTTATAAATGGAGTGGGTATCAAGCAGGTTAGAGAATTCCTGAACTTGGGCTGCAGAATAAATCAGGATGAATACTCCGAATCTGAAATCGTATGGACTACTGTAACATCATATTAAAATCATCATCATCATTAGCTCGACAGCCCTGGGTGGGCCTGGCTGAATCCAGTAGTCTCTTCCACTCTCGTCTATCCTTTGCTTTTGTCTTCCAGTTAGTTATTTGCAGTGTGGATGCATCGGCGCTGACAGAGTCCATCCATCGCAGTTTGGGTCTTCCTGGTCTTCTTCGTCCTTGTGGTGTGAGGAGTGTGAGGCGTTTTACAGGGCTATCGTCGTTCATTCTGATTATCTGACCAGCCCATCTTAAGCGCCCCACCTTGATGGAGCTGATCACATCGGGCTCTCCATACATGTCATAAAGCTCTTTGTTGTATCGACGACGCCAGCCATTATGATCTCTCACAGGACCGTAGATTGTTCTGAGGATCCTTCTCTCAAATGCTGCAATAGATCTCTCTAGAGCTTTTGGTAGTACCCAGGTTTCAGAAGCATATATCAGGACTGGCTTTATCAGGGTTTTGTACAATACAATTTTGTTATTTCTTTTGACTAGCTTTAACCTTAATTGTCTTTGGAGACCGTAGTAACAACATAGATTTTTATATATAATACCTAGATGGAGTACTCGTATGTATTTCATTGTAATAGTGTGAGGCACCTTTTTCGGCACTTTTGACAGATCGGTTGGCGAAAAGAAGTGTGGTAAATCGCTTAAAACGTCGACAAGAACTTAAAAAAATGTCCAATTACGTTTTTATAAATGTAAAAATGATATATTTTTATAAAAATACGAGAAATACTTCATAAAATGTAGGAAACACCACACGCTTTCGCCAACCGTTCTGTCAAAAATTCATAGATTTTTTATAAATTCAATATTGCAAATACCTCTAAATTTACAGAAAAGAGAACCAGAGTCGCAGCGCCAAGTGCCTGGATCAGATTGCCTGCAGATAAAGTTGAAAACGCTAACGTTCAGGAGAAATCACAGCGCCGTTGATGAAAATTTCATCATGGATCATTAAACGGCGTGATGTATAATTTGTTCAATCATCATTATTATGTGTGTATATCTCAAATATGGAGTACTCTAATGGAAACGTTGTATTCGTAATTCAACAAATTGACATAAAAAAGCTTGCGAACGCGCATATCAATTAATGGCAGAATTTTATTTCAAACAAATAAAAAGGTATTTTGTAAAAGTATTTTCTGTAAAATACAAAATACTCAAAAAAAGTATTTCAAATAAAATACAAAATACTTTTTAAGAAAAGGTATTTGAAATACAAAATGAAAATACGTATTTTGTATTTGCATTTTAAATACTTTTATTTCAAATACGTCACATCTCTGCTCGTGAGGCGTCAAAATAAAAATTTTGGTAAAAGTTTTACATACATGAATGTCATTTACGTTTTCTTTGAATGCTAATTCGTTATCATGGATAACGTTGAACGACCCTCTGAAATTACCAGTAGTAGTAGCTCACGAGTAGGTACGTAAATACATAGTTACCGCAGGGAACTTTATTCGAATTATCAAAAAAATAAATATATTTCCGCGAGTAGAGTGGTGCATATCTGAATACTACTTGTATCCGTTTGCAGAGTATATTATGGAGGGTTTACAGTCTACATGGCAAAGCTCAACCAGTCTCAAGGCCATTTAGTCGATTGTTTAGTTTATTTATGAAAACTGCACGAGAAATTTGATCACGAATTTAGAAACTTTTCAGTTCACACAGACAGTATAGGTACCTACCTATAATAATAGACTAATACTGCACTTGAATATAATGCAACTTTAATACATCGTGTTCTAAAATCAAACGTATTACTTTATCAATGTAACTATACATACTCGTATAACATTTATCATACTTTAGGTATCCCGTCTATATATTAGATAATATATAAAGCTGTATGCATATTATTTGAATTTCCTTTGTTTAGCAGTTGTGTGTTTTTTATATTTACGTGTGTTATCTTAATGAACTCTACATATCCTTGGAGGCTTTAATGTTTTAAAAAGTATTTAGTATACGTAGTTATACATAGTTTAGGTAGGTATTTGTAAAATAATTACATACATTATTGTTATTTTCTGAAACTTTACAATATTTTCCACCGTTTTTGATAATAGGTGAATCCTAATAATGATGTTTTCAATTCGTGATTAGAATGAAAGTTGTGTAGATATAGATATTACCTATACCTTGTATATGGTGTGTGTAAGTATAATAATAATATAATATCGCTATTATGTAGGTAGGTATAGATATCCGTTTCATAAAGCATTGCAAACTATCTCTCTCGCACTTCCTCTATGGAGTACAGTACCGCAACTTTCTAGTAATTTAGTAAGCCTGCTCTGTGCCGATACTACTAAAACTATACCTAACCATGGTAAACTGATAGAATTATCTGGTACCTCAACACATTAGCGAGTAACTAACAGCTCTTATGGTTTGTATACTTATATTATATTTAATTTACATCCATCACATCACTTCATTGCATCCCTTAAGGGGATGTGGATGGATAATTCTACATATCCCAACATTTTCTCGTGATATCGTTTGTCTTATCAGCTATCACATAGATTCTTTTATACGCTCTTCCATACCCCTTAAAGCTACACAAATGCATAGTAAATTATGATGAATTGATCTTTTGAAATATTTGCTATCTTTTTATTTCTACATATTTAGATATTTAAACTAAACTAAAAGCTCAGAAATCAAACAATTTTATCGTCGTAATCAATCTAATATTGAATGTGATTAATTTTGTCCTCTAAAAAGCTACGGAAAATAAATGTTTTTGCTTTAATTTTATTACAGAACATCCCACCATCACATCGCACATCTGTCACATCGCAAGTTGTATTTTATGTTTCATAATATTATTTTGATTGAGTTCATTCAGTTTCCTTAATATATGTAAATCCTGAATGAAAATGGTCACATTAATCATCACCAATTTTCTAATATAACTATTTTTGCACATCAGAACTTCAAACCTTAGGGTAGGTATATTTTTGAATTAAACTGCTATAGGTAATATTTTTCTTCAGAATACTTTTCTTTATACATCTGCATAGCTAAATACATCACCATTATATCAGATCATTAATTTTCAAGAAAGATTTGTATCTATTTATTTATTATGCTAATGCGATCTATCAGATCTGAAAGAAGGGGTGTGAGGAAGCGCGGACGTCCAAGAACCACGTGGGTTGATCACGTGGACCAAATTCTTAAGGACGGACGCGTGCTGAGTAAGAGAAATCGGCGTGCATGTATGAGAAACTGGATGAATGTAGAGGAAGCGAAAGAAGTATGTAAGGATAGATCTATATGGCGTTCCGTTCTCTCTGCCTACCCCTCCTGGGACATGGCGTGAGGGTATAGTATAGTATAGTATCTATCAGATCCCTCAACATTGAAGGCATTGCGTTGTAATTTGGCGATTAAGAGGAAGATGAAACAGACTCACTACAATAATAATGTTTCTCATGACGGTATATGTACAGTGATTAAGTAAGATGGTTAGATGCTTTGATAAACCAAATATTATTAAGTAGCTAGTAAGCAGTGTATTTACCTAAATATTGTAATACTTAGTCCCTATTAACCAAATACTAAGTACCTATTTGACAAGGTAATTATTATTTACCTAAACATTGATAAAATAAAGAATCTAAATTCATTAGGTTGGTAGGTACTCTCTCTAATAAACCGACTGCCGGAACAAAGTATTTTATAAATTGTTTCTTATTTTGGTACGTGTGTAATAAAGTAGGTAGGTACTGATGAATTTATAATGTCAATTGCAAACAAACTTTGTAGGTAGAGTGGAGTGTCGCGCAGTTTCACCTATTAGCACATTTGCCGAAGTTGCGGTGACATTGTCTCGGGATTAATAGAATGTGACGGTTCTTTTCAGTAGTTGTCAAATGGTTTATTTATTCAACTTATAAACGACATGTTGATGTAGTCTAACTGACAACAATTTGAATACATACAATCAAAAAACTTTATAAGTGGGTACCTACTAACGTTATGAAGTGGAATAATATGTGTATTTACTTCAAGTACCTACCTACTTTTTACAAATGGCACTTTAAAATAAATTAAAGTTTAGAGTACCATTACTAGTGCAGAGTCATCGATTGTTTTATAATTATGAGAGTTCCTTCCAGTACCGCAGGCATTAGAATAGTCCTCTGTACAGAATTACTAGCAATTATAATGACAAAATTATGGAACTGGATAATTATTTAATTTACATCGATTGTTTTATAATTATGAGAGTTCCTTCCAGTACCGCAGGCATTAGAATAGTCCTCTGTACAGAATTACTAGCAATTATAATGACAAAATTATGGAACTGGATAATTATTTAATTTACACCTTTTAACTGTAAAAAATCTTTTTTAACACATTCTCTTTGGAAAACGGGTGTTTTTTTTTCTTTTCATCCTTCCACCCACCAGGTTCAGGTCAAATGTATTCTATGAGTTGTATTTCCTTTTTTATATATTTAATAACTGCACAAATGTTTTTTTTTTTGTGTATGTGTGTTTATATTTATATGTTTGGTGGGCTAACTACTCAATTGTGCCTATAAAAAGAGTATTTAATTGATCATATTTTTGTGTATATGTATTGCTGTAATTTATGTTAAGGTAATGGTCATGTGCCGTGTATAAGAGTAATAAATATGTAATCGAATGCATGTATGATAAATATATTATTCATACGTCTGTCACATACATAATAATGTACTACAGTCATATTATAGGTACTAAAATACTATACCTACTCTGATGCCGTATTCAATGTGGGGTAGGCAGAGAGGACGGAACGCCGTGTTCTATTCTTATATATTTATTTTGCTTTTTCCACATTCATGTAGTTTCTCTCACACACACGTCCAAATGTCCAAATCGCGGTAACTTATTTATACGTGTTCTATCCACGTCACTCCTCTCGCATCCGCTCATTTTCCTTATACTGTATTTATTTATTTATTCTTTTCTGTTAGTACCTTCATTGGTAACAACATCAATAATTACAAAGTATCATAAAATTTATAAGTTATACAATTCAATGTACAGAAGACGAGTTTTTCGCTAGATTGCGATATCTTCCTACTAGCCTGATATTATATCCTCATTCCTCACTTTATCAACCATTCTTCTCAGTGATCGCATCTCCACAGTATTTATTCCACTTTCGTCCTTCGTCTCAGTTTCGCTTGCATACATAAGTGTCGGTAACAGAATGATATCGTATGGTTATACATATACAAATTAAAATATGTAGATACTGATAAGATATTATGAACAATTTCCTCCACACTATTACCTATGCATACCTACATAGATACTACATACCTACATACATTATTATGATTGCGGCGAGATCAATGTACTTACCTACTTAGGTAGAACATAGATATGTATATGTAATATGTATTATATTATTATATTATGATATACCAACATGAGTCGAAAGAAAGTGAAAACAACCATGTTGAACCATTCATTGTACTGGGCTAACTGTTGGGCTGTGTGACCGTCACTATAATGTTGTAACTATTATAAGACATAGAGAAAACTGACCATTGAAAGATATTTTAATTAGAAACAAAGATGCTACGGGCATTTTGTATAATATTATAAACCATCTGATTTGTTGGAGATGTGTGAGATTGAGAACATTTTACATAGTAAATGACGTTTTGTGCTTCGATTAGCAGTTAGCACAGGCTGAAGCAAAAAACTAAACTTATTCAGCCATCTCGATTTCACATAACGAAGGAGAGAAGAATTCAGAAATATATTATCAAATATTACAAATATATTTCGTTTAGACTTTGCAAACAGAATCATTACTCTACAACGTATAGTAAAAACTGCTAGGAACAGTTATAGGTAATGAGCAATATATTATATGAACGATATTATTATACTCGTGATTTATTTACAGGAAAGTGTTAAAAATACTTTACATATACATAATATAATAATAATGTTATTTATTATTATTGTGGGTAAATTATCATAAAATACGATCAGTTTCCTGTACTGTGTGTCTATATGCCTACTAATATGTTGCATCTACCTAATTAACACATTTGAATGTAAGAATACCTACTGAGTTATCTTCTTCATCATTTATCTATTCATCATTCATACCTGTTATAATTACATATCTTAACAATAGATAAAATTGTATTAAGTGCACACTATTAATATATTTTATTTATTTATTTTATACAACTAGTCCCGTCCACTGCTGAATCTCTGTCCTGGGCTTTCTGTAACCAATCACCAGCGATTCTTGGATCATTTAATGTCGTCATAATATACTCGTACTTGCTATAATATAAAAACACGGTTTCGTTCAGAAATAATAAGTCTCATAGCTTTAAGAGTATTTTTTCAAAATATTGATGAAATTTTAAGATAAATGTGCAAATATTTTACCTTTTTGCCACTATTTTATGTACCTACCTACGATATCGATGATTTTAATTACATATTAGTCTTGTTCTAGTATGAGTAATATTTTTTATGCAAATACCAAACACTAGATATTACATATATTATGATAATATCTAAAAAAGGCTTATACGCCGTTTAATGTATTAATAAATAACATTTTTTCATTATTTCCGTTCTGATTTTAACTCAATACAATGAAATGACTATGACGATATTTATTAAAAGATGCGTTAATTATTCTTTCACTTTCCATCTTAAAATTTTAGATATCATTTCACTAAAACTAAAATACATGGTTTTCTATAAAAAAACCAATACACGTGTGTAAAATGTAGAAGCTGTTTACCGGTGGGTATGTAGATGTTGTTTACCGGTGGGATATGCATAAATTGTTTACCGGTGGGATATGCATAAATTGTTTACCGGTGGGATATGCATAAATTGTTTACCGGTGGGATTGTGTTCGATTAGTCCGTATTTCGCATATGACCGATCATCATCATTTTTGCGAAATGTTATATAGATTTTATGCGAACAATTATATTTATATAGTCATTTATTAACACATTGGTATTTTTCATAAAACATTGTTTTATTTTAAATCTCGTGCATGTTTTGTGTAATTATTGTGTTTATAATAGACATAAATTAATACTGCATATAAATTCACGTTGCTATAATATCTTTACACAATGATTTAATTATATAATTACATGCAACACACTAAATCAATATTATAGTATGGGTGTAATCAAGTATGTAAGTTTGTTTACATATACATTTCAAATAATTAATATGGAAGCTCTTCCTCTGAAAGACACCTATTTGAGCTTTAATCTATTGAGAGTTTCCCGGGATTGAAAAATACTTTTATGTTTATTATATTACAGTTTTTGAAATTTATCAAATATTTTAAAAGAGTGAACATCTCCTTCTTCGTGTTTTGTCACTATATCATACAACATTATAATATATTGTATTGATTACTAGTGAATCGTATATAGGTAGGTATAAGTATCTGTTCTCTGTGATTGCGATATTAAAAATAATAATAGGCTGTGATGCTATATGTATGTATTAAGTATTAATTATATGATTACCAACAATGAATATAACCTCTAGTTAATGTTACAAGTTAATTAATAGTTTGTCACATGTCATGTCATGGCACATTGTGACTTTGATTAATCTTATAATTTTATAGACATAATATCACAGATAGATAGAAACAGTATATACACCTGCCCCATGCTCTAATAAAGCTTTTATATGCACTATTGTACATATATTAAATATAGAGTTAATAAACATATATAAAAGTATAATTTGTCTACCTATTTAGTTGTGTCTAAACTATATCATGACAAACTCAACAATAAAACATGGCTTTAGTTAACATTTTAGGTAGGAGAGGAATTAAAATTAAACAATTACAATCGATTCCGCTTAATTGGGACACATCGGCACTTGGGTATTCTGTCCTAATTAAGCGGTTGTCCCAATTAAGCGAACTTTACATTTTTTTAAATTCATTTATTTGGTTTTGGCAACTAAGGCCATTAACCAGTAACACATAAAATTAAACAATGCATATTTTTTTCAATAATTTTATTTTATAAACTCTTGTAAATTGTAAATTACATTATATAGTACGATATACATGGATACGATATACGGCGCCCTTGAGGTCATGTTATGAGTAAACGGCGCTTTACAAATTGTCCATATATATATATGAATGACCGTGTGATCAAATTTTCATCGGAAATGCATGTACAACATGCATTCCATTAATGAAAGATCACTTGATTTTACGCAGGAGATAGTATGAGGTGAAGGTTTTACTAGTATGATAGTATGAGGTGAAGGCAAGAGCCAAGTCTCTGCCCGACTGTACGCAGTGAAATGGAGTAAAACCTTCACCTATACTATAGTTACTATAAATTACCATATAAATTACAAATATGTAATTTAAACTTTTAAGTAAAAATATATATGTACATATTTTTTCTTGAGAATATGTGTTACATAATATGTGCAGTGATCTTAAATTTACTGTCCCAATTAAGCGGAATGTTGTCCCAATTAAACATATAAATTTACTATTGGTTTGTCTTCTGTTCTTTGAGATTTGTCCCAATTAAGCGGAATCGACTATATTTAGTAAAGGTCTGGATGGATTACTCTGAAGCTGTATGCAGCTCTATATGCATATTATATAGATAACCGAATGCCATTATAAGCCTACTTCATTAATGTATGGTTGTGTAGGAGTGTAGGTGTGTATTTATGTGCGTATTGTACTTGGTGATGTTTTAATTAAACGAATGGCACATTTGTAATATTGAATTGTATTTGTGTTAAACTGATATTGGTTTTATTTAGTTTATTAATGTGGTTTGTATTGTTTTTACTTGAATTTTATACATAATTTTGATATTATTTGAAGAAAAAGTAATAATTTATAATGTAATGCAAAAAATGTATGGCTTTAATGCTGAATACTACTATACCATCACAGCATATCCCACAAGTGGTGAAGCCAAGAGACCAGCTGTATGTAATTAACATGCAAGCTGTCCTTTCCGTGCCAGCAAAAAAATCAAGGTGGGGAGGCAAGCCACATCCTTGAATAATTTAAGATGTAAAATGTCTGAATTTGAAATTAAACTTAGGTTTAATATTGCTATTCGAAAATAAAAAAATCATTTTAAGCATGGGAAAATTTTGGAGAAAGTGTTGCCAGATACCGCTTCTTTAATACGAGGAAATGAAAATGACAGTATTTTTTGTATTAAATAACATATATTATCTCATAAAAGCTATAATAATTAATCCAAAGCTTTTATTATATAGATCTTTTAAAAAAAAGAAAATGAAGAAAGTTTGTATAGAGGGCATTAGTTTTCCTATAAGTTGACTAATAAAAGTAGCCGGGATTGTCTACCAATTACATCCATATAAAATAAGTCACCGTATTAGAACAGTTCATACAATAGTTATTAGGTAATAATACTCAACCATAAAGTATATGAAGTAGTGACAAACATGATTACATTTTTTTACAAACTTTCACTCCCAAAATGATCGCACACTTGTCTTATTATAATTCTTATAGTATTGATATGGTGTATCGTGTCGTTATATTTGAGTTATGAAATGAAATATTAATATGAGCACGTGTGATGATGTGTACATATTATTATTAAAACATGACTTTATATGACATGACACGGAGTAGGTATATTGTACCTACTCAGCTCGTTTATAACAGTCTGCGGGACCATCGACTTTGACGCTATAAATTATAATATCACGTCTTGTATAAAAGGATGTCGTTGTATGAAGCTATAATTCTGCTCAAAACATTGGAACAGATGGAGTCCCATTGTCCAGTATTTATAAATTATTTTAGTTCGTTCACATTTATGTACGAAGTACATAGTAACTTTTCACAGCGGTAGTGGATACTATTTATTTAATTTACCTCTGAATAGAATACATAGGTTTAGTTAGAAACATGTACGGATGTTTGTTGGACATTTTCATGGATTCCCTATTTGAGTTGAAGCTGAGAATGGTGGAGAATGTTAAGCTATTATGATTAGCATGGCTGGTATTGAAATATTCTGTGAACAGAACGCATATATTTTTGTTTTCTGATGATTGAGATTGGTTTCACTGCCCACCCTTCCCATTTTTTTGGTGTTTTTTTTTATATATAACTCAATATGATACGATACGATGTAATAAGGTATGATTATGTGGGATGATAGTCTGCTGGCTACCCCACTTGTGGGATGTGCGGTGATGGTATAGTAGTAGTAGTAGTAGATTATCTAATTCACAGCTTATAATTTTTTACGTGCCTATATTACTTCCATTAGTATTTATCATTCCTTCTTTGTTGATTGCAAATAACATTCAAAAATGATTGTCGAGGAGTGGCCTCTATAACAATATGTATAGTAATAGTCATGAAGTCATACCAGTGTATGACTGTGTACTTTGTGAAAGGCTTACAATACTAATGTTAATACCTCTGACTATGTATAATAATATAATGTATATTATCATTACCTACGTAATATAATCGTAGTGTCTCAACTGTGAACTTCTCTACTACCTACTCTAAGTAATATAATATATATGTAGGTATATTATTTACTGTAACTAGTTGACAACGTACAGCTGATTGCAGGGAGTGCAGTTTGTCTTTCGAAAATTGGTTGCGGTTGGTTACACACTGTTTCAGAGTTTTAACGTTATTTTTAGTGATATAGAAATATAGTATTCAGTAAAAACAATCGATTCAATATAACTCAATTAAAATATTCTCTTTATTCACGACTATCGAGCATTTAAACTTTACAAAAATACAATCTGTTAGATAATAGTTAATTATAATTAATATGTTCTAGACACTAAGTCGGTGTTACGGTAGTTGAATTACATAATAAAATACAAGTGTTTTTCCTATTATATTGTTTATTATTGAGAGATACGGCTTTCGTCTTACAAGAACATTGTCAACCTGATTAAAAATTACAACTATATTCAACTAATTGATGTAAAAATTACATCTATTTAAATATACATGAATATAATTGTAATTTTTAATCAGATTGACAATGTCCTTGTAAGATGAAGGACGACTCTCTTATACAATAGAAACAAGATTTTATGTTATTTAATTTCATTATAATGTTCTAGAAAATTTATATCAAAACTACTCAAAGCCATATAAATACGTAAAATTAAAAGAAATTATATAATTCCTGAACAAAGTGAATTTATTTTATGTTTTCAATTAAGAAAAACCAATTTTCAGTAATGCTAGGAAGTCACCGAAATTGTAATTTTTTTCGATTTTCCTTGAAACCGGTTTGCATAACCATACAAACTATGTATCTCATTAAGTAGGTACCTACATATGTTTTAAATTTGCATTGTTCTGTTGTTAAAAATCACCGTATCACTGGTAATTCTATACACAAGGTCATAATTATACATACCTACTACTTATATAGGTTTTTTATCTTTACGAAGAGGTATATATAATTAAACAATGCAAACAATATCACGGTATGGAGATGATAAAAGAAAAAATATATTCATACATTTGCAATGTATCTACGTAAAATGAGATTAAATTCATACATAGTAATGTCATTTCAATCAGCTGTTTAGCGCTGCGCAGAATAATAAAATACCTACATATTAAATAAATATGTATTAATTATACGTAGATATATACTCAAACCGGGAAGATAACAAGAACATAACATTCAATTGTTATAACAATTCTATGAATTGATTAATTTACATATTTTCACGTATTCTAGTCTGTGTCATAAACTTTCCTAAACTGGATAAACCTGAACTATTTAAATGACAATGTAAACTCATTGTAGACGGAAAATTTGGTATGTAGGTACATATTTGTCATATTTGTTGACTTTAAATTTATACTACATAATATGTATTGTCATTAGATGACTTACTCATCAAGTTAATAGTAGACATTTACGCTAACTTTCAATGTGAAACACTTCTGTAATAAAATTAGTACGTTGTCTTATTCGTTCAATTTGTAGTGTTAAGATTTCTACAACAATTTTAACTTAACCTTGATGATGGGTTTTCTGTCATACACTACATATATACCTAATAATAATAAAAATAAAACTTTATTGACAGAACATAAATAATTTTTTTGTACAAATAACACATAATAAATAAAAAATGATGCTTTGTCAAATGGCGGACTTGTTGCAGAGCAACATCTACCAGCCAACCATTTGAAAGAAGAAAAGAAATACAAACAGGTACCTTGAACATTTTTGTCTTATATCAATTCAGTATCATCTCTGATGAGGTGGTTAAGGTATGATAAAAATATCTTACTGAACATAGTGATGCATAAACATTAAAAAAAATAATACCTACTGTAAAGGTGTGAGTATTTTCAGCTACATTTCAGTTTTAGCGCTGAATGCAATTCTCATTTAATCTGTGAATTTATAGTGTGACGTTGATGTAATGTCCTAGAATTTATGAATTGTACAGTGTCCTTGAGGTGCTTTGGCACGTAAACGACTCTTTAATGTTGTTCAATAATAATAGAAACCTAAAAAGCGGTAGAGGATTTTCCATAGCATTGACAGGAAGCTGGTTAGATAATATTTGGGATCTATATTAATGTATATACTATCTACATTCATACTAGATAAGTATAATATGATGAATCAAAATGCGCGCACTAGTTATTACGGAATTAACTTGAATACAGTAGGTACCTACATTACTGACATTTCTACATATTATTACATACCTACTATGACATGTCTATGTATGTTGTGATTATATTGTGCGCCATATACAGTGGATAATACATACTAATAATAATAATAATAATAATAATATGCGATAGTCCCAATGACCCGGTGTTAGGCCGTACCAGTGTCCAGTAAACCTCCACTAAACACTACTTCACTCTTCACAATAATATTATTAGGTACACATACATATACTTGTACATATTTGTAGTACTGTACCATCGTTCATTATAATAAACTCAACTAAACTGAAACAAAACAATTTTATCGGTACTGTATTATATGTAGCTTTGAAAATATGCGCGTCTAGATTGCATACAACTGAGATTTCTTTGAAATCTCGTGAAGTACATTTATATTCCAATGCTGTTGTTACAGTTTGAAAAACATATTTCTGATAATTTGTTTAGCACACAGTGGAATAAATTCAATAGAAAGTGATAACAGCTATAATATTAATTGATAACTCCATAATAAATCTCCTGGGTGGTATGTCTTTTTGACTTTGTGAAAACAATTATTTATTTATGTCTCTATCCAAATATGCAATTATCATTAGTTTTCGATTTATGAGACAAACAGACGTTTTGGCATAGTGATTCATAAGTTTTTAACAGACGACTTTCAGGACAAGAAAAAATAATTAATTTGGATTTATCCACATTATCCACATAAACTATATTCGTACATATAAAATCAGTATCAAATGTTAAATCGAATATCGAGATCTAACTGCAATGAACATAATATAAATAATATATTATATAATATATAAGACGTTTAGATCGGGTGCATTGCTCCATCGTAGAATCTGATCAGAAATTTTATCGCTATGGAAAATCCTGTCGTAATTTAATTACGTGTTAGACAATTTACATCTTCAATTCAACGATGGAGTATTTTATATTTGTGTTGTAACTAATAATGATATAAGATATTAATTGTCTCATATGTAATTACGTTTCGATAGGATTTTAAAAATATTTTAATACGATTTACAAGACGCTCGTAAATTTACCGAAAAGAATGGAAGACCTATTCCATTCCGGGGGCTCGTAGGTTATTTTTGACGTGTGAAATTTTTAATAAATCCTAGTCAGAATTATACAGTAGCAGTGACTAGTATCTGATATCATGTCTAAATATTGATAAGCATCATAGCTGTAGAGATATATGCATATACAAACATAACTACTTAATACCTATTATAGCTCAAAATCAAACAGCTACTAGCCGGTCTTTGGAGCCAAGAGGTGAGGTCAAACGACGCGCCTGGTGCTCTCAAGTTAATCTCTGATCCGGAACCTCGGGTCAACATATTGTTGCATATCAATATAACTTACAGTACACAATAATAATAATTATTATTTATTAGTTGCGATTTGTCAGAAATCGCATATTTATAATATCAATGACAGATATGTATAGGATAAATCAAGGGTGGCCAACCCGTTGCGGCCCGTTGAGTGTCTTCGTGCGGCCCGCGAAGCATATGCACACTTTTACTTTTTTTTTTAAATAATAGTCGGCACAAGTACCCGTTACTTTTCTGAAAGAGGTATTTTGAGAAAATATTTTTAAAGAAAACCGAGGAATTTTGAAACATTTCAAATTCCTATAAGTACCATTTGGGTAGAAATTTTAAGGTGAAGTAAAATTATCAAATATTGAGTACATTGTTGTGCGGCCCGGTAGGAAATCTCATTCTGAAATTTGGCCCGGCTGCTGAAAAGGTTGGCCACCCATGGGATAAATTGTTTAGTTCGAGTACCTATGCATAGGATCAGAGATGTGACGTACCTATTTCAAATAAAAGTATTTAAAATACAAATACAAAATACAAAATACGTATTTGTATTTTGTATTTCAAATACCTTTTTGTAAAAAGTATTTTGTATTTTATTTGAAATACTTTTTTTGAGTATTTTGTATTTTACACAAAATACTTTTACAAAATACCTTTTTATTGTTTGAAACAAAATTCTGCCATTAATTGATATGCGCGTACGCAAGCTTTTTTTGCCAATTTGTTGAATTACAAATACAAAGTTTCCATTAGAGTACTCCATGTTAGAGATATACACACATAATAATGATGATTGAACAAATTATACATGACGCCGTTTAACGATCCATGGCCATTTCAAGGGCGCTGTGATTTCTCCTGAATGGTAGCATTTTCAATTTTGTCTGAAGGCAATCTATTCCAGGCAGATGACGCTGCGACTTTGTTTCTTCTTTCTGCAAATTTAGAGGTATTTGCCCTTTTGAGTTCAACGAGTTTAAGAAGCTGAGCACAGCCTTCGCCACACATTTTCGTCAGCGGCACAGCTCAGTGGGTAGTGTGCTGCCTTGTGGACAGTGAGACACAGTTTAAACACCAGCATCTCTAGGACTCTCAGTTAGTGTAGACTTCTTAGTAGTGAAGTTATGTGGCAGCTCTTATTCTCTCTGTAAATGATCCGGAGGCAACACTAAAAACCATCTGAAGACGATAAGGAAGAGTCTGGAGCAGTCCTGTATACTGTATGTATGATGTTACAGTAGTCCATACGATTTCAGATTTGGATTATCCATTCTGATTTATTTTGCAGCCCAAGTCAGGAATTCTTTTATCTGCTTGATGATACTCAATCCATTTATGACAATTTTCGGCTTATCTCTTCTAACAACCGTACATTTTGTCATGACTTAGTTAATTTTTTTTTCTATTTTGACAGTTCTTCCTAAGGCTCATCCTCATTGTCTGCAAGCAATGATATATCGAATCATGTCAACCCTTTCTCCATTTATGTATACTCTTGTCCAGTTTTTCATTCATCAATGGCATTAATCATTTGTCTGCAAGCAATGCTATATTGAATCATGTCAACCCTTTTTCCATCTTGTCCAGTTTTTTAATCATTTGTCTGCAAGCAATGCTATATTGAATCATGTCAACCCTTTTTCCATCTTGTCCAGTTTTTCATTCATCAATGGCATTAATCAATTGTCTGCAAGCAATGTTATATAGAAACATGTCAACCCTTTCTCCATTTATGTATACTCTTGTCCAGTTTTTCATTCATCAATGGCATTCATCAATTGTCTGCAAGCAATGCTATATCGAATCATGTCAACCCTTTCTCCATTTATGTATACTCTTGTCCAGTTTTTCATTCATCAATTGTCTGCAAGCAATGCTATATCGAATCATGTCAACCCTTTCTCCATTTATGTATACTCTTGTCCAGTTTTTCATTCATCAATTGTCTGCAAGCAATGCTATATCGAATCATGTCAACCCTTTCTCCATTTATGTATACTCTTGTCCAGTTTTTCATTCATCAATGGCATTCATCAATTGTCTGCAAGCAATGCTATATCGAATCATGTCAACCCTTTCTCCATTTATGTATACTCTTGTCCAGTTTTTCATTCATCAATGGCATTCATCAATTGTCTGCAAGCAATGCTATATCGAATCATGTCAACCCTTTCTCCATTTATGTATACTTTTGTCCAGTTTTTAATTTCTCTTTCATTCATCAATGGTTTAAATATTAAATACTTTTGTCTTACACCTTGTTCGACTATTTGTAAAAAGTATTTTAAAAAGGTATTTTAAAAAAGTATTTTGAAAATACGTATTTTGTATTTTGTATTTAAATACCATTTTGAAAAAGTATTTTGTATTTGAAATACAAAAATTCAAAAGTATTTGTATTTTGTATTTAAATACTTTTTTGAAAGTATTTTGCACATCTCTGCATAGGATGAATGTTAGTTCTATTTATTTTCACTGTGAAGTCCCCGGCAAATAATAGGTCTCCCACTTTTTTCTGTTAGCTTTCGAGTGTCCTGTAAATGTAAATGACAAGTATTCGTAAAACATCATGTGTAAGACATTTAACATATTCAGTTCAACGATGAGGTATGTCGTCCATACTGAATGTCGCATTCACATTCGCCAATATTCGCATATTTCAAAGTATTCGCATTCGTACTCGCAAAAAATATGCGAATGTTTTGCGAATATTATTTTGGTAATAAAGTATCGGTAATTCGGCAAAAGTACCGGATAGGTACTTACCAGTTACATTGTAGAAAAAGGTACTGCAAGAAAATATTCTTTAAGAAAACCGAGCAGTTTTGAAATACTTTAAATTCCTACACCATTTTGAAAATTCGGCGACGGGGGGTAGAAATTTTAATGTTTGAGCAATTGTAGAAATTTAAGCAAGTCAATATTCGCCATTCGCATTCGCGAATCTCGGCAACTTAATATTCGCATTCGCATTCGTGAATATCCAAAATCACACATTCGTTACATCACTAGATCAAATACATAGTTTCTAATTTGAAATGGTTCCTTTTTGTAGTACTAGTTTTTATAAAATCTTCATTACAACGTACCATACCACAGATTTATGAAGACTAAGGTCAATGGTTACATACAGAGACTTTATCGTCTACCCCATTCATATGCAGTGGAGTGATGGTGCATACGCGTAGGTACTTTAAGAAAAACCTTACGTACATACTCGTATATTGTTTGAACTTGTACGGCGACATGATGGAAACATATTAGCTGAAGTAAAGTAATATTGATGGCCGCTTGCAGTAAATAGGTACCAAGCAGTACCTACAGTAGTTACAGTACTGTAAGTTTTATTTATATCATATACACCTGTATTGGTACACACACCTAGTATGTTAATACGAATAGATATTACAGTCAGCGACCCACATCTCTAGTAATGTTACTCATGACCATTTTTCACAAGTCATTATAGTTTTATAGTTCTACAATATTAGGTACGTTGTTTTTATGATAAATACAGATTTTAACGTTTTTTATGAATATTTTCACCGGTAGATTACAAAAGTTTAAAAGCCGTTAACGTCAATTGAATGCTTCTATATAATAGGGAGATATGTAATTCTCAAACACTTTACAAGAAAATATTACATTACTTAATATTTGGGTCTCATATATTTACATTTAATATTAGATTATGCTTCTAACAAAGTCAAGTATTCTATCAGGTAATTAACATTCCAATAACACTTCAATTTTTGTATTTGTTTAGAATTGTTATAAATTATGCAATATGTACATTGTAGTTATAGTAATTTACAAATGTAATGCAACATTTTATGCAAGAATCTGAGATAACATGTTGTATGCAGAATACAAAAAATGATACCTACATATTAATTAATGTGCCAATGTCCAGTTTCATTTTTATACAATCTTATTTATTTTTACACTACCAAAATCATTTTGTAAATTGATAATTTACGTACTTGAAATATGTATTGAGTAAGACGGAGTAGGTCTATTTTGCTGGTTTACCATTTTAATCCAGCATATTGTTCAAAACTAAAACCAATTGAATAAAATTGGCAATTTATGGTATGTACATATTATGTTTGCAGAGTTGAGTTCAAACAAAGAGAATATCTGTATGTGTTGTCGTCAGTTATCTGTAGAATTGGCATATGGTAATACTGTAACTATATAACTTGTCAGATACCTACATAACGCAAACTATTATAACATAATATATATATATATATATATATATATATATATATATATATATATATGTGTGTATCGGTATCCTATATATACAGCAAGGTTACAGCATTTGTATATACAACTTGTTATACGTACATAGTATTTATTATTTTAAATAATTATAAACAATAAAGTTATATTATTTATCAGACTACCGCCATCGGTGATTTTGTAGAAAAAATGCATTAACCTTGATTCATATCTGTTTTTTTTTATACACGTTGCTATCACTGTTCATTATACAATGATCGTAATTAAGGAAAAAAAAACAATAATGAAACCGGTAGACACCTCTCTGGTTGAGTTAAAAACTTTTTATGTATAAATACAGAGTTATTAGAATTTTGTCTTTCAGTTTTGATTTTACTCTACTTAGATAATAATTCATATTTCGGTTAATAATTGATCATAGAGAGTAGCTATAGAGAGTACTCTACAACATAATTTTGCGTCAGCATGTCAATGAGAATAAAAAAATACTTAATTCATAAGATTTCAGACTTCCTGAAATAATTTATTTAACCACTCAGACTCTTTCTAACAATCATGTTATAGCATTATGAAACTTTTAGGTAACAAGCTTACTACCTAATAACTATTAGGTAACAAACTTACTACCCAATAACTATTAGGTAGTAAGTGTGTTATGGTATTTCAAAAGTCTAATCCAATTTTCCTCTTTTTCAATAAATTCACATACCTAACTAATTCTCGAAGGATAATAATGTGCGTGATTCTGTTTTGTGGATTGTAATTATTTTCTGCGTTATGCGTGGCGCGTGCGATAACTCTATTTTGTGTATAAATAAATAAATGAAAAAATAAACAAAAGGAGAGTAGCCTTAAAGTTAAAAATATACCTACTAGCGATGTAAACACTAAACATTCAACATCATAAACGCTAAACATCTTTATGGTGTTGAATCATTTATTGTAATGTGTATGCATCTGCATTTTCCTGATTATGTATAGCGGTAAAGAAAACCTACATATTATCTCTTACAACTTACGAGTAGGAATATTTTATAATTCAAATGCATTTTCCTTGTTCAGCTGTTCAATTCCATTTGAGTTTGATTTTCTGTTCAATGTTAAATTCCTAGTATTATTTCGACCAAAAAATAATTTGTAAATAATAAGTCTTTATTATTGATTGCTGTTTGAGCTTATCAATGAATTATTTTACTTACGTAGGGTAGAGTTGACTAAATTGTACCGGTTTTGCGGAAAGTGATTTTTTGTAAAAACTAAATATCATGGTAAATATTTCAATATACCAAATGAAAGAGTATTTAGTTGGCTATCTAATTATGTATTTCAAGAAGGTCAAAAGTGACATGAACATAATAAAATATAGTTTTGAAAATTGAGTAGTCATCGGTACGATATAGCAGACCGGGTTACTATATCGTACCACTGGTATTTAAATCGTACCTCTACGTAAATTTCAAACAAAAAATAGCACAACAGTAACGAAACAAATAATAATACTTCTTAAAATATATTTAGCCTAGTACAACGTGATATGGAGAAAGAATTATTTACTCTAAAAACCATAACAATTTCTGAGATTATTTTCCATTTACCAAATAAATTAAAAATATACCAAGTATTTTTACTACTAAAGGTTCTCTATATCGTAGCGGTACGATTTAGAAGCATCAAAGTGGTACGATTTAACGAACTCGCTCAAATATCAGAAAACAACAAATATCAAACCAAACTCAAAACTTATGCTCGAATTGCAAAAACTTTTTCAAACTAGGTATACAAATTTCGAATTAAAATGGTAATAATTACAAAGTAATATAATTACCCATTAATGTGTTATGCCCTTAGAAACCAACTGAAAAAAATTATATCGAATTGCCAAAAAATAATAATTTGTTCATGATATATTTATTTTGACACAAACAAATCAAATGAATACGTCAACATGATAGAAATGTTTATGTAATGAAATTTGAGTTAAAAATGTTATAAAAAATATGCGTACTTTCGGAAATATTGAGGTGGTACGATTTAATAGGCGGTACAATATAGCGTACTGTACCCTAATTAGGTAATTATTAAATCTCTTGTTTTTATCGACCCACTGTTCAATTCACTTTTTATAGATTTTCCATTTGCAGTACAAAATGACATCATGTAAAAACTTTATTTAGAACATCAATAGAATTATGTATATTCAACTAGTTTATTTCGTTACAAAATCAAATATAGGAAATACGTATCTAGAAGGTGTTCACATATTATAGAAAATGCATTGTTATGAGCAAAGATAATAGGGGGCCACAACTGATGCTATTTTCAAGAAGATCGCATTTTATTATCGAGGATTTAATATACAATAATTATGAATTGGCGTACACAAGATACTAGATAATATTTTAGACATAGACCGTAACGGGAGTAGCCCCGTGTGGTACCTACAATAAATACCAATCTACATATTCACACACACATTTCTTATAGAATGTCTGTGTGAATATGTGTATGTGTGTTATTTCATGAGATGTCGGTGTTATGTGGCTGAATCTGTCTCCTCAGTGAGGTTTCCTTATCTCATCTATCTGATGTTGTAACACAGTAAGTATAACAATGAATATGAAAGTAAATAATACCTATTAATAATGACATGTATAAGTATAACTGTTTACTACAGAGCAGGGGTCGGCAAACTTTTAAAATAAAGGGGACAACAATCGAAATTTATTTCGAGAATCGCATGAGTTCAAAATATTTACGTGACGAGGGGTGGAAGAAATAATTTGAGATTCTATTTTTTATTTTATTTTTATTTTCACAATATTTAGAATCAAACAGTCGTTATACAATATGTTGACAATTAATATATTTGACATGTAGACCAGCGAAGATTCCACTCTTACCAGAAATGTTTCAATCTTGAGGAAAAAAAAGTAAAAGTTAAAATGCTCCAAAAAAGTCTCAAAAAAATCTATAATTATATTATCTTATCTAGTGTAAGTTCGTCCTGAAGTATTTGCAATGGGGCAAGAGGGCACATTAAGGGTTGTACCCTCCCTCACCCACGGATGTAACAGGAATATTAGTTCCAATGTCATCCATACTCTTCATGCAAATTCTTCTTAAGGAAACAAAATCCTCCCCAAAATTATATACAACCGTTAATGTCCACTGACTCCATTGTTTTACAAAAATATTAACTTGCAGTTAAGTATTTACTACGTACTAGTTGTTTGCCTAAATTAATACAAAATATCTTGAGGCAACAGGGAAGTATAAATTTGAGATTAATGTTTACAGTCTGTTAGTAGAATCAGAGATTTAATTATATTATACTTTATTGTGGTGTGGTGTGGTAATTACAAGGATGAATGTAAACAAGTTAAGATGGTTTGAGCACGTGGAAAGAATGAATGAGAACAGAATGACTAAGATATATTTGGCTGAGAGGAATGGTGCTCGAAGACGTGGACGTCTGAGGAATAAATGGCAAGATCATTTAAATCAAATCCTACAGGACGGTCACGCGTTGAGTAGGTACATTGAACAGGAGAGCATGCATTAGGAATTGTATGACAGTGACGGAAGCGAAAGATGTATGCAAGGATAGAAGGAAGTAGCGCTCGATCCTTTCTGCCTACCCCGCAAGGGAAGCGGCGTGATGGTATGTATGTATGTATGTACTGCTAATTATGAATGTCTTATTTTTTATTTACATGGAAAAGATGCATTTTTTATATTTTTATTACATGCAGTTAGTCTATTGGCTACCCTACATAATGTATGTAAGATGTTGTGATGATATAAATATATTTATAGACTCTAGGGGCAAAACAGCCATAGCTTACAAAGACCTGTACTAGTAAATCAAACTGATAATAGTCATGTATGTATGTACATACCTTGTACGTTAATTAGGAGAATGCATCAAGATACCAATGATAAATGCATTCATTGTAATGTAATAACACACACACACACACATATATTATCGCATGCATACAGATTTATTGGAAGAGACAATAATTATCACTTTTTCTCGTGTTCTTTTGTTTTATTGATTGTGTATTACGTATGTTTGTATTATTAACTATTTATGTACAAGTATTACCTTACATCATATTTACAAATATATACCTACCTATTAGATTACTGTCTACGTATTGTGTGAGTCTGAATGATAAATACAAAAGTGTATATTATTACATAAATACGTGGAGTAATCTATAGCTGATGATATTTAGACTTAATTACAAGAAAGTGAATGTTACTTCTCGTTTTTACTCGGAGTGAAAAAATATTTTACGATAGGAAAATAGAAAATGTGAGGAAGCGCGGGCGTCCGAGAACCACGTGGATCAAATTCTCAAGGACGGTCGTGTGTTGACTAAGACCATTCGCCGTGCGTGTATGAAAAATTTTATGAATGTAGAAGAAATTGAAGTTGGTATGTAAGGAAAGATCTATATGGTGTTCCGTTTACTCTGCCAACCCCACTTGGGTTACGGCATGAGGGTATAGATAAATAGATAGAAAAATTAATATTTTTCCCTCCAATCTTTGTGTCTAATCAATTGTACATAAATAATAAAAAAATCATATGGCACCTAATTTAGCAAAACAGAAATATTACTATTATTATTATTATACCATCACGACCTATCCTACAAATGGGGCAGCCAGCAGACCAGTTGCATGTAATAAACATGAAAGCTGTCCTCTCCGTGCCAATGAAAAAAGTGACATTCAGGATGGGTGGCAAACCTCCTCACTGAATTTAAGAAGAAATATCTTTAGATTGAATATATTATATACCTACGTACGAGTATATTATTACTCTAAGTATCAAAACTTATGCTTTTGTTTAATCTGGTTTGAAATTCTACTCCTTTTGCACAAATACAGCGACTTGGATATAGAGAGTTGAGGCTCGTCACATGCATGGGCATGACAAACTATTTTGAGTTAATTTTACTAATTTATCTACCTGCGTTTATTATTTTCCGTCTGCTAAAATGAATAATTGTTATTGGTTATCTCGTAATTTGATAAGATCTACGATGATGCTAAATCTTCAAGGCCGAGGATAATATCTGCTCTACACAATATGTGACGTGAAACCAGCGGCGTGACTTCCATACAACAATTACATTCGCCACAAGCTTTAGTTAATTTAAATTAATCTGGTGCAATTATCGGCTTTTGGGTAGAGTTTTACTTATTAATTGAGTGCATTGTTCATTGCAATATTTTATTAAAATAATAATAATTTTACTAAACATAACAAAACAATACAGATATAGCAATATATAGACTATTTCATTAAAACATAAATCCAAAGATCCTCCTTATGGAGACAAGTTTCGTGTAAAGGAGGGTATAATATCTTATAAAATTATGTAAATACTTTATTTTTATCGTAGCTACAGAATATAATACGTTACTATACTATATTATGATGAAACACTGTATATAGAACTAAGCTGTATTCCTTTCTCCCGCCCTTCCTTTTTTCTACCTATAAGTAGTTTTTTAATATTGTGCGGTTTGGTTAATCAAATTTTAGATACTTACTATAATTGGCGATGTAAATTTCTTATTGAATCATTGTATTATCCTTTGTTCAGGCTGTTGCATTTGTTGAAAATAATAATAAATAATAAGAAAATAGATACGTAACACATGTCCTAAAATAAATAAATAATCTTAAAACATTATACACTATAGTATGTAGTATAAACATTAATATGGAATCCTCAAATGTTATTCTATACTATCTACTACATCAGTGTTCCGCAAAGCATGTGCCGCGGCATACCGTGTACCGTGGTCATCACTTGGTGTGCCGCGGAAAATAGGCAAGGTTTTGTGCAGATAATACACCTAAAAATAGTTGAGATCTATGTGCGAGACGCTTTGTTAAAAAAACATTTTTTTTCTTTGGTGTACCTCTTAAATTTCTTGATTTGATAGGTGTACCTTGAACTCAAAAAGTTTGCGGAACACTGTACTACATTATATAATTTTATATGATTAATTAGGTATGAGTTCGTTAGAAGCCTCGAGGTAGAGTCTCGGCCTCGTGAACAAGGGGTCCACGGTTCGATCCCAGGTGCCGGCAAACTCCCTTTCACGACACAAGCTTTAAGCTTACTGTGAAAAGTGTATTTGGGTTTATAACAAAAACCCAGATATATCATTTAAAAAAAATTAGGGCATGCGTTGTATATTTGCTTGTACGGAAAACACGTCGCTGCGTGAACCTATCTCTCTACCTACATATATAATAAAACATAATAAGATGAAATATTATATCACAAAAAATGTACCACACCTCGTATTAAAGCCTAGCACAATGTTAATAAAAGAATTAAATCGAAAAGGAACATGAATTTCGGTGCTTATCCATTTTTTGGACAAACCGAAACCGAACTAGAATGTAAAATCTTAAAATTAATACTTAAACAGGGGATCCATTAATCATTATTTTAGTACGAAATTCGCAATAATTAAAATTATCTATTTTTGTCTTTACTCGATTCCCCTATGGATAACAATTTAGAATTAACAGATTAAACAGAGCTCTCTTTAGAAAGAAGATAAAGCATTAAAAATTTTCGTTGTTACCTTATTTTAATCAAATTTTATCATAATAATAAAAGTAAACTGAGGATAATCATAAAAAATGTGTACATAATCAAAGTTAAAATAAGAACTCCGTATAAATGGAAGTTTCGATATTAGTCTAGTATATTTTTTTTGATAAAACCAGAACAACATTTTTTAGATGAAATCGAATTTTCGTTCGGGCATTACTGATTCTATACTCTACATCTTGGGTGTTTCATGAATAATTTATTTTATATCCTCCCAGATACACATTACCTATTATCTCTATTTGTTTGAAACGTTTTTATACGTTATAGATTTGTTACAAAACAAGTTCTGTTCCTGATACGATACCTTTAATTATTACGCACATATCTTGCTTGATTCCTGCAATATTATCGTGTGTTATAGGTACTTAAAGTGAAACATTGGCGTGCTATGTTTTTGTAAGTAATTAGAATAAAAATATATGATGTATGAGAATCAATATTATTTAGTGTAAAATCGTACACAAGCAGTAGAATTCTATAATTGTATAAATTAAAGAAAAAAAATCGTTTTACTGTAGAAAACGACAGAGAGACGTCTTTCGATTCATAGGTTATTATCATCAATCTTTGATTGACACGACTCGAAAGACGTCTCTCGTGTGTTTGTTTAACCTATAGTAGAGCGAAACGCTTGTTTCAATTTATCCAAAGAATAAATATTTTTACTTAATCAAACGATTTGAATATGTAATGAATTTTATTAATATACAATTTGGCATTGGTATGTAAAAAACAGGGATGTTATAAATCGTTGCACAATGTATTTCAGTTCTCACGACAAAAATTTGCAGTTGATATTATATTTTTTTCTTTATTAGTAATAATGTATGAAAATTAGAATTAAATGGTTATTTAGTCAGTAGGTAAAATACTTTGCATATTCATTACATGCAGCTGATCTGCAGGCTACCCTCTTTGTGGGATGTGCCGTGATGGTATAGGATCTAATGTTAAACTAGCTAAAATATTTGGGTAGAAAATATAACTAATAGTTTATAACCGTATATGTACTTGCTCACACTTAATATTATTTGATTGTTTATCAAATACTTCATAGTATCTACCTATATATGTGTGTGTGTGCAGACATTGTTATCAGCTCACCATGGTTTTGTAGTGAGATTCTTCCTTCAAGTACTCTGAACATCCTCATGGTGAACAAAAACTAATATGGTGAAGGAGGTGGATTCATCCATAAATGGGTGCAGTATATAAATAATTTATTAACGTATTAGAGGAATACAAAGTTCAAGAGTGATAAATAATATGATGCAACTTTACGCGATATATTTAGCGTAATATATATGCAGGTATTGCTGAAAATTGGGCATTAGAGCATGATATTTTGAAAAATACTCTTCAATCGATTTATTTTAATTCATAATCTTATACTTATTATGTATAACGTATTGACGATAATAAGATTATTCAATCACAAAAGGTTCCTTTTAGTTTTATTCTCAACTACCAAACAATGAAGCAATGCAAAATCAACTTTTTTATCCACCGTGTTGTCAGCATGGTAACCAGAATATATAAATGTGTTTATGGAGGCTTTGTTATTATTAATATTATATTATGTATCAATGGTGGACCAGGCTTTTTTTTATTGGTCTTAAATTTATGATAATGATAATTATATGTACCTAATAGTCTACCTATTAGTAGAATAAGTAGTGCGGACATTTATTGCTAAAAATAAAATACATTATTATAAAATATCGAGTAAAATATTATATTTACCCAGTGTCTGCATATGTTAATGGCACAGAAAGGATTACCTATATAATTTTTACATGCATTTGGTGCACTGGTTGTCCTATTTGCGAAAGATGTCGTATATATTAAATTATGAAGTGGATTTGCAGTCAGATTAAGGTTAATTTCAGATTATTAATATTTTGTTTCTTACTTTTTCATAGGTTATAATTGTATTCTATAGGAGTGCGGTGGATTTACATACATACCATATTTATTTTTATTTATTTTATTTAACAATAATTATACAGACATTACAATAGACCATTAAAGGATGACGTCACAGAAAAATCATTGAGGGGCATCAGACATCCCAACACAACAGACGATTACTGTGTAATATTAGATGGAACGCCTAAAGAATACCTAGTAATAAAAAAAAAACTGTCAGTGTCGATTTTATTATTATTTTGTCGTCTGACTTTCTTTTTTTTCTCTTATGGCATAACATCCTACAAGGATGATTTGCGCAATCTGACTGTTTGCCCCCCAAGCAAAAGCAAATCCATAGACATGACCACGTGACCTTTAATGGTCTATACATAGACTATTTGATAAAACTTAAATCTAAACATCCTCCTTATAGAGACAAGTCTCGTGTAAAGGAGGGTGATAGATTATAGTTACGTCACTGGTAATTTATTATGTAGGTACTATGTTTTAAATTAATAATTTACAATACAGCCTTCTGCATGTGGGTCCGTATTGATGTTTAAATTTTATTATTATGGTTGTGTGTTTTTTGCGAGGAAAACTGGCACAACATTTCTTAGAAGAGTCTTAGGTAGGTACCTACTTAATATGTTGTGTTTATTTTATTCTGTACCTGGTACTCTATAACACATCAATATTATCTTTACAGAATAGTAATAACATATATAGCTGATACGTATCTCATTATAATATAAAAATTAATGTTATCTCATTGTAAGTGTAGAGATCTTCTGTGAGAATAATAAAATTATGGCGTGTAAATTGGTTTATCCCAGGCATTGGATCAATAAAGCTATAATTTTTTAATGTCATGACAAATACGTAAATTAATGTTTTTTTTATACCTGTTTGCTTTATACAAATTCGGACAGGTATTTAAGGCTGCTATTTTTGTCATTTTTATTTCATGTTGTGTTAATTTGAACAGAACTCACAGAATTTAGTCATTCATATCCATGCGTGATTTTGTATAGTGATTAGTGGGTAAATGAATATGTTTCGTAAAGTTCTCGAAAGCAAAGATTCATGTTTCCAATCTTTTTTGTAAATTGTCGAGTGTCCTGCAAGATTCAGCAGTTCGTAAAACCAATAAGACATTTATCATTTTTTATTACAAAACATAACATGCATAGGCAATTCATACAGATTGAGCTAGTCCCAAACTAAGATTGAATCTTGTATTACTCGACGATACACATAAATACAATGCACTAAACATATATAAACGTAATACCCAGACCCAGTACAATTTGAAAAGATCATTCTTCATTTTGCCCTGGCCGGGAATCGAACCCGGGACCTCGTGACTCAAAGGCAAGAGCGGTACCTCCGCGTCACACCGGCCGACTTTTTCAATTTTCAATTCAGTGACTACCTCAATTCAATTCAGTTCCACCCATCCTGAAAGCTTGATTTTTTATTGACACAAAGAGGACGACTAATATGTTCATTACATGTAGTTAATCTGCTGGCTTCTCCTTTTTTGGAGATGCCGTGATGATATAGACAAGGAGTGATTTATGAATATAATTTTACTTCATGTCATCGCTATAATTTGTGACACAGTGTCTATGAATCTGTTGATACGAATCACCTTATTACACAATATACAATGTCAACTACATCACAAAGTTTGAATATGATTAATAAATAAAATATTATTGTTGTTACAGAATCCAACAAAAAGTCTGCATAAGAATCTTTACAGAGTTTTGAAGACTGGATTTAAATATATGTAAGTACGAAAAATACTGTTTCATAAATAATCAGAACGTATTTTTTCTATATCTTTTATACCTTTACGAATATGTTTATTATTAAGATGTAAGTAGAGAAAATTCACGCAGGTTTAACTAGTTTCAAACTAAGATAATATGAATTATTTATTAAGGATAGTAACACGACGATATACATATTATATACATTGCACTTAACACAAATGTACACGTAACACACAGACTTAAGACAATTCGAAAAAGGTCATTTTCATTGTGCCCTAGCCGGATATCGATATTTTTTTTGTTTTCCTTATTTACATTTATTGAAAATGTACATTTATTAAGTATTTTACTGTAAAAGTATTGAATAAATCAAATGTTTTTGTGTTAACACTTTGGAAATTCATTATAATTAAAATGATTTTAAAACACTGTATACGTTTGAGGTGAATAAATTTAATTTGGAATTTTAAAACATAAGAAAAGTTTAAAACACTGTAAACGTTTGAGGTGAATAAATTTAATTTGGAAATTATACAGTGTTTTAAAATCATTTTAAGTAAAAGTATTGAATTAAAGTAATGCTTTTCATCTTCTAAGCTTTATTTTCCGCAGATTTTCAATTCTTAGTCCAAATATATTTTCTATAGAAAATTATCTATTATGCTTTTGTAGGTAGTTGTAATTTAATTTTGGGATCAGAATACTTTTTTTTACATACCTACATGAACGTGTTATTTACCAGTGACAAAAAATAGCAAAATTTTGTTGGTGTGTTGATTTGAAAATGTTTATTTAATATTACAAAATTTGGTAAAATTTCAGATTAGGTGAACGCATGAAAATATAATTTATGAACTTTTTACATATATTCACGTAATTATATAGAATTTCACCTATGAAATTGTATGATAATGAAATGACTTGTCAATAAATGTGCATAAAATAACACCAGACCAACCCTAACCTGCAAATTAATCAAACGTAAAAATGTAAGTATACTTGTGACATGTCAAACGCGTACGAAAAATGCAAATAGGTAATTTTGTACTTGAAAAATCCACAAAATTCTACCAGATTCTTATTATCCAGATAAAACACCTACTACATATTCTACATAAAGATAGTTCTAAATAATCGACGTTTAAATACTTTCAAATAATCTGAATAAATTCCTAAAATTTTACCAAAAAAAAAATGCAGAATGAATCAGAACACATAATGCATTTAGTAAATGTGTAATTCATATTATGCAGCGTAGATACTGAAATAATACTACCCGTAAATTGATACGCACTATACCTGCATAATATCTAATTCGTGTTACCAATGTTAGGTATATCCGTAGTAAAAATATATTGTTAGGTATTTATTTCATTCTAGGTTCTGATAAAAATATTAATATAGTATTTCTATTATTAATTAACGCCTCCATAAAACAATACCCCATGGCATTAAATTACATTCAACAATCATTAACATAATAAATATGCAATATTATCATCCAATAATAATAATATATATTGCGTTGTAATATTATTAAATTAGGTGTTAGTTTCAGTAGATACCTATTAGGTCTGGTACTGTGGTACCGGGTAATTATTAAATTAATTGTAATACAATCAGACTGATAAACTCCCCTTTTAGGAAGTGGTGAGTGTGCTAACTGTTTGTGCTGAGCAGATATTATTGATATTGCGATAATAAGAATAGGTATTATAATGTTAGTACCTACGTGGCCACGTGCTTATCTCGGTGAATGCAATCATATACTAGGAAGCAATTTTACATTGTGTGTCCATGTTTTGTATTGTTTTTTCTTGGTACGAATTTGATATCAAAAACACAATTTATTAATTACGATATAGTTGGTACTTTCCAAAATCATATAATAAATATTCAGTAGATACTCGTACCTACCACGGCATTTGCTGTGCTAATCATTTCAAAGTAAAAGTTTTATTAGAATAACGGCTTCATCTGAACTATTTTTATGAATTCAGTTTCGCAATTATCTACTATACCATCACGGCATATCCCAAAAATGGGGTAGCCAGCAGATCAGCTGCATGTAATAAACATGCAAGCTGTCATATCCGTGCCAACAAAAATTAAGACATTCAGGATGGGTGGCTAACCTCATCGCAGAATTCAAGATAAGAGTCACAATTCTGTTAACTTTTGATTAAAAAAATATTATTTTATGAATCCAGTTTCGCAATTAAGCTATTTTACATAGAAAATTATGTTTATTATGTATCCAGTTTTGTAATTCAGCTAACTTTAACTAGAAAATGATAATATTTTATCTGGAAAAGGATAAGAGTGAAAATCATTAAAATTGATATTTTTATCATTTGACTTTACGATGGCACGATGTTTATAGTTCAGATTGTTATCTGTTCAAAGACATTAACTATTTATAAAAAAAATAATTAAAGTTTAATTTATGATGTAAATAGGAGATCGTGGCTGTCCTCTAAACTAATTTATTCAGTTAATATAAATATTGTTATATTCACTTAATTATAGAAACGCCTATGATTTCAAGTATAACTATACTTTGCATTTATATATTTTCTAAACTTTTACTAAGTATTAGTTGAGTATAGTTAAAATGCATTGAGATCTTATTATCATAACATTCTAAACACGGTTCAGATATCCTCGTTATATTATTCTGAAGGCTTGTTTCAAATGCATATTCGTAGTAGGTATAGTAGTAATGGCATATAGTACGAATGCTTTGTATTGAGTTCCGCCTACGATCTCTGATTTGAGTTATATGTATTATCACTCATACTATTAAAATACCTATACGTGTCAATAACTCTACTGCAGCTCGTGTTGATCGGAGCCTTGACAAGACTGGCAGGCAGCTATCACATGAGCAGTAGAGCAGTGGTCACCAACCTTTTTATCTCCACGAACCGGTCACCGTTTGATCATTTTACCGCGGCCCGCTGAGGGGGAGATGTTGAATGGTTTTTTATTTGAGGACTTTTTTCTGTTTTAGGTCTTAGATTCCCAAATTTGATTCAAAATTTCTAAACCTCCGTCACCAGAAATTCCGAATTTCTATCTCCCTCCCCTCGTCGCCAGGTTCTAAGGAAGGTATAGGAATTTGACATATTTCGTGATCTCCTCGGTTTTGTTTAGGCATATTTCACATATTTTTGTTTTACATAGTTTTAAATATTGAAAAAGAAAACACAAAAAAAAGACTGACGTTCATGATTCTTACGCGGATCTGGAGTTGGAGACCTCTGCTATAGAGGACTGGATATTGTATAATAATGTAAATATTATGAATATGAATAGCCACCCTATGTACAGCTGCCCAAAGCTGATATATCCACAAATATCTGCATATTGTATTATTTACATAGGTGCTGACATAGTCAATAATTCAATAAATAGATATACCTATGTAATATGTATGTAGGTACTAGTGATGTAACGAATGTGTGATTTTGGATATTCGCGAATGTGAATGCGAATATTTGTTGCCGACATTCGCGAATGCGAATAGAGAATATTGACTTGCTTAAATTTCTACAATTGCTCAAACATTAAAATTTCTACCCCCCCGTCGCCGAATTTTCAAAATGGTATAGGAATTTTAAATATTTCAAAACTCCTCGGTTTTCTTAAAGACTATTTTCTTGCAGTACCTTTCTCTTTAATGTACCGGGTACGTATCTGATACTTTAATACCAAAATAATATTCGCAAAACATTCGCATATTTGTTTGCGAATACTTTGAAATATGCGAATATTCGCGAAAGCGAATACGAGTATGTACCTATCGACAATGTTAAAAGTTTACGTATAGTTATTTGTGTAACTAATTTTGATCCTACTTACAGACGACCAACTTATTTGTATTAAAATTCCACTAGTTTGGGGTTGGTATAACCAAACCTGATTTGTTTCCAATTTTCTTTTAATTTCGCACACAGTATCACATATTATCCAATAAATTCATAAGTAAAAGAAAACACGAGCCTAGAAATAGAAAATTCATAATACCTACATTTTTAAAACTCTTACATAACAGTCTTTGATCTATGCGTTAGTGTGTTAACTACGCCTGAGAGTTGTGCGGGGTGATGATGAGACGACGCGTTAAGATATCGATCGGTTTGGGTTTTTTTGCGATAAACATCGAAGGACATGTGGCCGTTGGGATTTTTCTTGATTAAAACATCAAGGAAGGGGATACAGTTGTTTTCCTCAACTTCCATTGTGAACTTGATAGATTCACTAATGGAGTTGAGATGATCGAGAAAAAGATTTAGTTCTTCTCGACCATGGGACCATATGACGAACGTATCGTCAACATATCGCAGCCACAGTTTGGGTTTTAGACGTGCATTGTCTAGCGCTCTTGTTTCGAGGCCAGACATGAAGATATTGGCAACAGCCGGGGACAGGGGAGATCCCATCGGTGCCCCGAGGATCTGTTTGTAAAACTTTCCATTGAAAGTGAAGTACCACATACTGCTGCACGCTCTCTCCCCACACCGACCGTTTCACGCTGCGGCCGTGAATCGTAGTAGGTGTACGTCGACAAAATCTCCGTTCTCCCTTGCTCATCGACGCCTGCTGCCTTCACGACACCCGCGCCGCCGAAGCCTGCCACCGCCCCTCTACGCCCCAGCTGATGTCAGGTTGAATCCTGCACGAAACGTCGGGCAGAAGCCAACGGTCTTTCTCAAGACCAACTATAAAAAGCCTTTCTCAAGGCTACTGTACGTAGAGTACCCAAAAACGATACTTATATATGAATATATATATATACATATAGATCTAATTTTCATCCGAAATGCATGTACAACATGCACCTCATGAATGAAAGATCATTCGATTTTACGCAGGAGACAGTATGAAGGTGAAGGTTTTACTCCATTTCACTGCGTACAGTCGGGCAGAGACTTGGCTCATGCCTTTGCATACGGAACGAGGCTTGGCCCGTCACCGGAATATGCAGTTTGGATATATATATATCGCGTCCCTGCGATAAACTCGCGCATTGTACAAAATTATTCGTTTATACCTTGTTGTAATCTTATTATTTCTATACAAATATTTTGTGCAATAAAGTTTATTATTAATATTATTATTATAAATTTATCAGATAGTTATGAGTGTTTGAATTTTCGCTCAGATTTAAATCCGAGTACGAACATATTGTCTAATCGAGTGCTTATACCAAAATATTGACTTAGCAATGTTTGTGACTAATATTTAGACATATCATTATCTATATATCTATGATCGCTTACGTTATATACCTAATAAGCCTTTAGATTCAAAAATCAACCAAATGGAAAAACATGTGATATTATGTATCACAGCGCATAATATATTTGCTTATTTTTATAGTAAACAACAATGCTTTCCATAATCATTAGCTAATAAATATTTAAGTACGTGTTACTTTAGTTCACCAAATTTTTATTCCGAACAGCAGAGATCTATTTTTCGTTGGTAATACGTAGGTATATTTACAGCGCAATTCTCTTTATACGTGTATAGTAAGTATGTCCGATATACGAGTATAATGAGGCTTAATACCCTTTTTATTTATAATAATATTGAGATACTTTACACAATGCACTGTGTAGTCAACATAATTTAAAGAGCCTTGCACAATATAAGCACAATGTGAGCACAATACTAGCACAATGCGAGCACGCCCATTGTTTTCCAGTTGCAGTTATATCAAATAGCCAAATGCAGATATGTACCTACAATAGGTATTATAAACTTTCATAATAGGAGTAAAGGTTTTATTATTTGAAATTATTTTTATATATACAGTATTAGATACAATAATTTCTGTTCTACTATACAGCTTGCATGTGTAATACACATGCAAGCTGTCCTCTCCATGCCAACAAAAACTTAGACATTCAGTATGGGTGGAAAACCTCATCATTAAATTTAATATGTAAAATGTCTTTATTTTTTCAAACTCCTGCTTTTTACAGACCAATTTTTTTTCCATCCATGAATTCGATTTAAGTTCTCAAATATAATATTTGTCTTATAAAACAATCAATTTTGAAGTTTGTTCCCCTTGTATCCGAAAACAAAAAAAATACTGTTATAACTCATCTTAATGAACAAATTATTGTGATACACCAAATAATATACAACATTTTTTTTAAAAGATATATCTGGGTTTTTGTTTTAAACCCAAATACAATCTTATACACCTTTCACAGTAAGCTACTTAAAGCTTGTGTCGTGAAAGGGGAGTTTGCCGGCACCTGGTATCGAACCACGGACCCTTTGTTCACGAGGCCGAGACTCTACCTCCAGGCTACCGACGAACTCGAAGCACTATATTATTAAGGGCGCCATATTGTATATTTATCCATGATAATGTGAATAACTTTTATTTAACTCTTAGGTATACACCATCGATATTTTGAATGAAATATTTTTTTGTAGGTACTGTTAATTTTATCGTTTTAAATATGAAGTTTGTATTCAGCGTCAGGGTCAAGTAATAAACAATTTATTTGAAAGTGTTTTTTCACTTAAAAAAAACATTCATATGGTAGGTGAGTGAAATATAATATATGCCAAAAGCTTGTCTGACACAGCTACAAAGGTTTTTATTTCGTGTTGTACATACATAATATTTGCATGGTTTGATATTTAAACAGCTAGAAGCAATGCATTATGTCTATTTAAATAGTAGGTAAATATATAAATGTTATTAAACTAACAATGTACCTACGTAGCTATGCTATATCCACACGACGACTCTCCTAGGCAGCCTGCAATACTGCAATACTTTGCCTCGTTTCTTATTCTTATCGTAATGATAATTGTAATAATGAACGAACCTCACTGGTTAAAAAACCACGTCTTCACCAAGTCACAGCTTTCTATACAATAGATCATAACAGATTTCAACAGCTCCAACACTATCTGTCTGGTTAGGAAATAATATCATATCAATTTGGTAATCGTGAGAAAATTGGTTGCATTTTTGAAATAATACTTTTGCAATGATACATTTTCTAAACGAGATCCTAATGTATGAAATTAGATATTATATTACTTAAAATATACCAGTTTCTATTGCAAAATTATACAGTTTATTCTGTAAACGGTATGTCACCCTTTTTGCTAGTTTTCGAGTGTCCTGTAGGAGGCACTAGGTATTCGTAAAACATCTTATTTAAGGCAATTTACATCTTCAATTCATTAATGAGGTATGCCACGCCTTCTGAATGTCTTTCTGAAAACTTTTATTGGCGAGAGAGGACAGCTTGTATGTTTTTTAAGTGCAATTAGTCTCCTGGCTACCCCACGAGTGGGAAATGCAGTGATGGTGCGAGTGAATAAACGAATGACAATATACGGACCACAATCTATTTCATAGAACATTACTTTATAATGTTGATATGTTAAATTGTATACCTAGAGTGTAGAGAAATTATGTAGATTGTATTGAGTATGTAAAGTTTATTAAATTGTTATTTAAAAGGCAACAGCCATTTAAACTTTAAATAAATAATTAATATTATTTATTCTTTTATCCCGTGGAGCACCCGGTAAAGAATTGGTCTCCCACTGAAGAGTGGGAGACCGCAGAAGTGCGTAAGTTTTCGAGTATCCTGTAAAAGGCAGGTGTTCGAAAAAATTAAGACATTATACGTCTTAAATTCAGCGATGAGGTTTGCCACCCATCCTGAATGTCTCGATTTTATATTGGCACGAAGAGGACAGTTTGCATGTTTCTTACATACAGCTGATCTGCTGGCTACCCCACTTGTGGGATATGCCATGATGGTAAAAAAAAAAAAAAAAATTTTACTCTATGACGTCAAGTTTTTCCATGTTAATATTAAAATGTTACTATAATATATATACTTGCATTTCGATCTTTTATAGACCTTTCGCACTCTACAAATATTTATGAACTTGGTTGTTCATTATGTAGCTTTATACTTATGCACATTGCAATATTACACAGTTTTCGTCATCAGTTGTCATATGAAACAACTAATTTTATAATTATATTAGGTGTATTTTTACAAAAACGCATCTGTGTTCATTGATTTTACACACATAAACATTGTTATAATTAAAAGTGTGTTGTGTTTGTGTGTAGGTATCAGTGTCATTACTTTGCTTTGGGTGCACTGACCTTTCACTCTTCCGTTAATTCTTTATTATTATTATTACGATCACCGAATGTATTCTTGAATAAAACCGCGAGACGATCTTTGAATCCTTTAGGATTTACCTACGTTATTGCTTACATATTAAATTATACCTAGTGTATAACATGGTAAAATAACAAGACTTGTAGCAAAGTAGGTAATACTTGCAGTCATTAAAATTCACAATACGTTGATATTGCATTAAATCACAGAATTGTAAACATCTTCTATATATGTATATCTATACCATTACGGTGTTCCTCACAAATGGGTAGTAAATTTTATCTTAAATAATTTTAATTTACTCTGCATGCTACTGAAAGTAAGACATTTAAGATCGGTGGCATTTTTAATCGATGTATTGAAGATGTGAAGTGCTATGTAGGGATATTTTTAATAGATGTATTGGAGATGTGAAGTGCTATGTAGGGATATTTTTAATAGATGTATTGGAGATGTGAAGTGCTATGTAGGGATATTTTTAATAGATGTATTTAAGATGTGAAGTGCTATGTAGGGATATTTTTAATAGATGTATTTAAGATGTGAAGTGCTATGTAGGGATATTTTTAATAGATGTATTGGAGATGTGAAGTGCTATGTAGGGATATTTTTAATAGATGTATTGGAGATGTGAAGTGCTATGTAGGGATATTTTTAATAGATGTATTGAAGATCTGAAGTGCTGTGTAGGGATATTTTTAATAGATGTATTGGAGATGTGAAGTGCTGTGTAGGGATATTTTTAATAGATGTATTTAAGATGTGAAGTGCTATGTAGGGATATTTTTAATAGATGTATTGGAGATGTGAAGTGCTATGTAGGGATATTTTTAATAGATGTATTGGAGATGTGAAGTGCTATGTAGGGATATTTTTAATAGATGTATTGGAGATGTGAAGTGCTATGTAGGGATATTTTTAATAGATGTATTTAAGATGTGAAGTGCTATGTAGGGATATTTTTAATAGATGTATTTAAGATGTGAAGTGCTATGTAGGGATATTTTTAATAGATGTATTGGAGATGTGAAGTGCTATGTAGGGATATTTTTAATAGATGTATTGGAGATGTGAAGTGCTATGTAGGGATATTTTTAATAGATGTATTGAAGATGTGAAGTGCTGTGTAGGGATATTTTTAATAGATGTATTGGAGATGTGAAGTGCTGTGTAGGGATATTTTTAATAGATGTATTTAAGATGTGAAGTGCTATGTAGGGATATTTTTAATAGATGTATTGGAGATGTGAAGTGCTATGTAGGGATATTTTTAATAGATGTATTGGAGATGTGAAGTGCTATGTAGGGATATTTTTCAAATACTCGCCTTTTACAGATTAATCGAATATTTACGGAAAAGAATGGGAGGCCAATTTTATTCTATGAATTATAAGTGCCTACATATACCTACTAAATTTAAATGAATATTTATAACTGAAGTAAGAATTATCGCAAGATAAATATTTACTAAGGTAATTTTCATATTTACACCTCTTAACTAGTCTATAATCATTCTCACTTTTAATTTCATTGAATGGGAAAAATTTAATTATGAGTGCACGCATATTTTCTGTATCCGCATCACTGAATCTTATTTGTTATCATTTGTATCTACATAAATTTATTCTTTTTAATTATTCAAACAAATTATGGAATAAGGTGATAAAAATAATAATATGATTCGCGTAATTTGTAATTAAGATAAATAGTGAAATGTCACCTGAAATTCTTGGGTGGTTCACTCTATGGTTTAATTTATGAGTTCAATATAATTTCTGTCGTAATGGATTTTCACTATTTTTCTTCAAAAACTACCTTAGTTGAAGAGATTAACAAAAAATCTTTTCTGTATTTCTGTCATATTTCACGACCCTAGTGGATTAAAAACCTTTTTGATCGATTTGTGTTAGTTAACTAAGTGATTGTTTCTCTTGATCTAAGTGATTTTCAGCTAAGAGTTTTGTATTTTAAGTTATTTATTTATTTATTTTTAGCTATAATAACTATATATCGGCATGACAGCTAGAAAGCCTTTTCGCCGATAAAATTATTAAACAATCATTAACTCTTTCCAGCATTTTTTCATGCAATTATTAGTTTTTTTTTTTCATTTTATGCCATGTAACGAAGTAGGGATTAGTCTTCAAGTGAATTTGATCGTGAAATATTTTCTTCTTCTTCTTCTTCTTCTGCTTGAGTTAGGACTGTATCCTGTGGTTCTCTGAGCCTGCTCCTGGGAGGTGGATGCCCAATTATCCCTCCATCGTTTGGGTGGTCTTCCTGGGGGTCTGTTGAAACATTTCCAACAATTTCAATCGTTTAGTGCTTCTAAATGTTGATTGACATTATACACAAGTAAATTATCATTACAGCAATGTACCTATATTGTTTTTACTTTTATTCAATGATCACGGAAACCAACACAAGTTGATGTAATACACTTTCTTTATACCTAATCGTTTTCTCAATCTGTTATTCTTCATGTTTATTTTCCATTCATTCTCGTGCAGTTTATTACTAAAACATTAACGTACATTTTATCTATAGGCTTCGTATCGTATTATTGAATTTCAACCTATTATTGCAGGTCCATTGTTTCATTAATCTCGGTAATGAGTTGTGGTATAGTAAGTACAGTACTTACAGTCTCGAGTAAATATTATTTCTCCTTAGAAACTGTACGGCGCGTTAGCAATAATTTAACATGTTGTGTACTAACCTACTATTATAATACACACTGTGAACTTTATGCAAATGTCAAAGACTTGAATAAGTGTATTGTTGTGCTTAAAAATATTGTGCATGAAAAAACTCATTTGTTTTACAATAACCCGGAGGGGTCCATGAACCAAAAACTTGTATTTACGTGTATGTATAGTATGTACCATACCACAATTAAAATAATTTCATTTAAAATTCAATTTGCATTATAGATCATAAACAAAGTATCAGCTGTCCACACAAATGGTTACTTATACAAACTTAATATTAGTGTAGGTAAAATTGTATTTGGTTATGTTCATTCATTCATGCCATCACTGAATTCCACTGAAAAGCCAGGGAACCAAATACAAGTCATGCCAGCAGTCGTGGTCTTAGTGCCAATAAAAAATAATATTTTCAGGATGGAAGGTATACCTCATCGCTGAATTGTAGATGTAAAATATCTTGATACATGATGTTTTACGAATATCTGTCTTTTACAGGAAACTTATACTAAAAAGAGTGAGATATCTATTCTTTGGCAGGGACTCCGCGGATAATATTCGAAGTACCTCTTCGTTTAAAGCCATTGACTTGAACGATTTCAATGAGTTTCGTAGATTGTAGCAATAAAAGACTAGCAACTCCTCACATTATGGGAAACGTGTTTTCCCTTTGTTACAAACCCAGTTATAAAGTTTGTTATAAAATTGAATTATCAAAACGAGCGATAGAAACATTCTGAAAACTTTCTTATCTTATCAATCTACAAAGTATATATTTTTATCTATCTATTTTTTTATATTAGCCCTGGAAATCAAACTCCCTATAAGCATATATTATGTAATTGATGTTGCGGTCTTGTTTTACTATTTGTTTTCTAGTAGATAAAATGTATTAATTAAAAAAAATATAATTCCTCTTTTATATTAATTCCAGATTGTGATGAATGATTTCTATTTATAATGTGATAAATACGTAAAATTTACCATTTTCTAATATTTCTTGAGAGTATGTGCATTATTGTAAATTTGGAATTACCTAATTATATATTAGGAATTTCCTGGAGAGACCACATCACAAACGAAGAAGTTCTTCAAAGAATCGAAGGAGGAAGGCACCTGCTCAAGATTTTGTCAGAAAGGCGTGCAAGGTGGATCGGCCATGTAATACGACAAGAAGGCCTCTTGCATGCCGTAATGGAGGGTATGACCGAGGGGACAAACTCTAGGGACGCCCACGCCGAGAGTACCTTGAGGACCTGCTGGTGGACATGCGCTGCTCATCATATGCAGAATTCAAAAGAACCGCAAAAGACAGGGAGGAGAAAAATTAAAGAGATAATTGCTGCAAACCAATCCCAGGATTGAAACCAGAGAGAGAGAATTATATATTAAAAAAAAAACAATTATAATACGTACCCACGTTTAATGAAATTATAATTTGCATTACGTGAAATTGTAACATAATGACCGAGTATTAAATGTTCAATATTGTAATATACTGTACCACAGAACATACCAGAATGCACTTCTACTGTGTTGCACTCTATAGTGTGTTGTAATTGTGGATACTTTTGTAATAATTATTAGTATTCATTATTATTTTATTGTAATGGTCGTCGTTTGTCAAAGTTGTAACAATTGCAGTACTACCTATGTGCTAATATAAGTAGTGGCCTAATAGTACTCTAGGACGGTCTGTAATAATACAATACTGTATATTGTACTGTACTTAGTATATTATTTAATAGTGTGCTCGAGGGAGAAATCAAATATTGATGTATACCTTTTAAAGACGGCATAATTTTTTGTCATTAATATTTTTTATGGGGTTTGCAACCTGATTGTCATTTTTTTATTTCTCCTGCTAGTTCTGTATATTTACGTTTTTTTTTCGGGATTTTTTTTCACACATCAATATCAATATTCATATTTCTTTGAACATTGTGGGAGATTTATCACATGTAAAATTAATTTCCAATAAAACTTGATTATACCTACCAAGGTATAAATTATGAGCACCATTCTATCTAAACCATGGGTGGCCAACCTTTTCAGCAGCCGGGCCAAATTTCAGAACGAGATTTCCTACCGGGCTACTATATTCTCCACATATGGAAACATTTGATAATTTAATAATATTAAAAATTTCTACCCCTCGTCGCCAAATTTTCAAAATGGTATAGAAATTTGAAATGTTTCAAAACTCCTCAGTTTTCTTTAAGAATATTTTCTCAAAATAACTCTTTCAAAAATGTAACGGGAACTAATACCGACTATTATAAAAAGTGTGCATATGCTTCGCGGGCCACAAGCAGGCACCCCGCGGGCCGCATGTGGCCCGCGGACCGCGGGTTGGCCACCCTTGATCTAAACGCAAATATATTTTCTCACTTCACGAAGTTTTTGTTACGTAACTGTTGCAAAAGTAATCAACATTAAAAATCACTACACCAATATGCTAAAACAATCTCTTGGCTACTTCGTGGGGCGTTTTAATTTTTTAATATGCCTATTTATGCTTATAAATCACCACTAATGAAGTTTTGCGTATAATATACCTACAAATATTTAAATTATACCACCGGCGAATGTATTAGAGTTTGTTTTTAATAGACTTATAAACTTTATTGTCTTTAGTCAGCCGTATAAAACTACAGTTATAGCCTCGATTCAATACTAATTCTGTGTCTGCCTGTAGCTAGACTGTAATAATGTCAATACTAGTAAAAATAAATGTCATAAACTGAATACACTAAACACCCACTTACTTGATAAATATGCAATCACATTGTTGTAAAGAGAGAAAAAAATATTCGTTGACGAATTAGAATAATAGGCGATTAGTCATCAGAAATTAGCATAGATGTTCATAGATTACTTGTGTTATTATGTTATTAACTTTTTGTGTTCTTATTTATCTGTGCTTTTGCTAATAACAATAATATTATAATAGGTACGGCGTCTTGTTCTATTTTCTTGTACATGACGATTTGCATTGAATACAAAATGAAGATCATAGAAGCATTCGTTCTGCCGGTTATGTTAATTATTATTATGTTGGCAAATAAATATTAAATGAGATAGGTAGTCGACGATTAAGTTATTATGATGAAAATATAAAATAATTATAATATATCCACGGCCAGGTATACTTTCAAATTATACTATTTAATAATGTATTCTTATCGCATCATGTAAATCATGATTTCCTACGTGTGAAGAATATCAAAACATATCCATACAGTAATGAAGAGTGATAACAAGACAAATATAGACAAAATAATAATAAAACAGATGCTGGAAACTTAGTAATTTTAATATTAAATAGGTATGGTCGCATTGTTATGAAATAATCCTTGGAAACACTAATCTGATACTACATCAGAACGTGACTTGCCCCAATATTACCTATTGTGTAGAGAATTTCATTTAGAAAGGTGTGTGAGGGATTTCTGACTTGTTGTATCTTGTTTTGTATTTGTTTAATCATACATGTTCATACGAAATATTGTTATACTTTCATTTTACTGAGCTAAGCTAAATTTTTTGAAATATTTGTTGAGTTCTAACAATGTGAGAGAGAACACATTCTTTGGTTTGGTCTAAGTCATCTCTATATCAGTCCTATTTGTGCATAGTATGTAATCTATTTACCTACTAGTATACTAAATTTCACGATAAACTAAGAGTATGACATATATAGAATTATTAATTATCTGGAGAGCCTTCTAGAGAGCTATTTATTTCTTTTGTTACGTATTTTTATAAGCGGACAACTTGCATGTTTAAAATGTGTAGAAATCCGCTGGCTTCCCCAGTTTTGGGAAATATCGTGATGGTTTGAATGAATGAACATAATATCACCATTTTATAATTATTATAGGTACCTGGACATGAAATAATGGTTGCAAGGTTGTATGCAGGCAGTTGGATGCGTCAAACGGAATTAGCATCCGTACTGCATTTTATATGAGTCACACATTAGGTATAATAGATATATTATAATTAGGTAGCTTATGCACCTATATAGTAAATATTACCAACGGATGTATCAGGTCAACTCCGATTTCCACTACCTTGAGAATAAATAGTTTCCTACGCAAGTAAATAGACCTACTAACTATAAATAAATTGATTATTTAACAACAACATACCCAATTAATCAATAATAATAAATTTAATTGTTACTTTTATAGGTAAATTATAATCTTGCTGAAGGTCTGTTTAGATTAATGTTGGTATAATAACAATGATGATTGTTGATATTAAAATGATAAGAGTTAAACACTGTTACTTTCACTTATTTAAATTTTTATTTTGGCAGAGGCCTTTCGGACTTAGTCCATCGTCAGTGCCGTCAACTTAGGAACTAAAACAAAATACAGACTTAAGCTAGGTACTAAGTCGGGGAAGGGGAAGTGTGGGAGGGGTGGGGGGTGGTGGTGGTAGTGAGAAGGAGGGTGAGTGGAGAGTTGAGTGGGGGTACTTGTATATTTATTAATTTTTCTTTTTCTAGATTTTTAGATTTTTGGATAGCGATGTATTCTAATAAATTCATTTTGAGACCCTTGTTACATTTTTGAATTAAACTAACATTATTAGAGTTGAAATTATGGTTAAATTTTATACAATGATCGGCCATTTCTGACATTACACTGTTGCTTCTGAATGCTGAAAGGTGTTCTTTTATCCTGGTCTTAATTTTTCTGCCACATTGTCCTATGTAAAAACTATCACAATCGTTGCAACTTATTTTATACACACCGCTATTGTCTAATAATTCTGTTTTGGTTTTATAATTGAAAATGTATTTGCCTATGTTGTTGTCAGTATAATATGCTGGATTAAAATTTGACTTTTTACATAATTTTAAGTTATCATAAGTTAATTTCCCCATGAATAATATTTTATTCCACGGTTTATCATATGTTGGTTGTTTCACGTGTGGATATATGTATTTATGTATTGTTTTTAGTTTTTCTTTCTTATGTAGAATGTTGAATATGTCTTCTTCCTTGTAACCGTTATCTCTGGCTATCTGAAGTATGGTTTGTAATTCTTCTTCGAAACTTTCATTTGAAAGTGGTATGGACGTTAGGCGATGAATCATCGAATGGAAGGCTGCCATCTTATGTGCTGTTGGATGACAGGATGAAGCGTGGATTATGGTGTCGGTGTAAGTTGGTTTTCTGTAGATTTTGAATGTGATAAGTGAAAGTAACAGTGTTTAACTCTTATCATTTTAATATCAATAAAAATGAACTTTCATAAGGTTACCACCGAAAAAATAGAATACAAATGATGATTGCTTGATCATCTCCCTCTTTCTCTCTCTCTCTCTCTCAATGACTTATAGATTATTATTTTACTCATTAATTATCTATTATAAGGATTGTTATGTTTTATCAGTTTTTTTTTTTTTTAAATTAAGTTGAATGTAGAATATTTGACAACTAATTCTACAATTAGAAAGACAGGTAAAATACCTACCTGTATCGGTAATAAATAACGAAAAGTAAATATACAAGTAATATTTATAATTTCATATGAATACAAGAATACATATTTTATCCTGTATTGTTCTGTATATAAATAGTATTTTATATCTAGCGACATATTATGAATCGCCCACATTTTTATCAAATATTTACGATGTCCTGTATATATTGATTAGGTAATCATAAAATTATACACAGTATACATAGTTGTCCCTCAATAATAATAATAATATTATAGTCTCGAAACATATCGTCTTTTTTATGGTAAATTTTTATGGCACGACACAAACTTTTAGCTTACTGTGAAAGGTGTATAAGGATGTATTTGGAGTTATAACAAAACCCAGATATATCTTTGACATTTTGTAGCTTCATTTCATTTGGTAATTCTATTGGTCACTCCACTTGTGTGACATATCTTGATAATGTAGACAGAAAAAATGGTAACTTTTTTTGTGATGCCGTTTCACCGAAAGCTGTCGTATGTAGGTAAACTGTAACCTAAACATGGTTATGCGTCGATGTTACATTAATATACAGGTGATAATAAATGATAAATAATAACAATATGTATTAATGGATCTCATCTTAGAAATGCTAAGTACAACATTCCAATACATCGCTATAACAAGTCATGTTTATAAAAAAACCAGTATAGTATATAGTGCCAATAACAAATTAAATATATCTGCATGTATGTATAATGATATTGAATATGTCTATTTTCTTAAACCCGGCTTTGTTGAGAATTTTCTGAAAAATTACAGTAGTGGGGAAAATTAATTGAAAACATGTAACATCATGATATAAATGTTTTTGACTTTGTCATTTATTCTTTCTTGATTGCCTTAATTTTAATTATTAGTAGTTACACATAATATTTTTATGCGAACACAATTTTTGAACAATATGATAAATAATACTATATTTTCCATTTTAATGTAATATGGTAACGAAGTAAATATGTTGTGTTATGAAAAAACACCGAATAATGGTTAATTGTCATATTGAAATTTGGGCCCCAACTTACTAAAAGTGTGATTTGGCGATAAATATTATATATTATGTATGATTGTATTATCCAAAAAATAATGTGCTCAAAGTATGAGATTTTGCATAGAGTGTATATTTTTCATATTTTTGTCTAGTAAAGATGTCCATAGAGAACATATTATTATGAACATACATATTTTTGAACAAATTCAAATACGTATACATTAGGTATAATATTATTAGTATTGAAGAGAAAATAATATTATACTTGTGTTTGTGTGTGTGTGTGTGTGTGTGTGTGTGTGTGTGTGTGTGTGTGTGTGTGTGTGCCTCGATGTAATGACGATGTTATGTATATGTATAATTATACACATCTACATAGATATTATTGCGTAAGACCATTTTTGTAGAAAGAAAGTTTAGATAGATAGATAGCTGTACAACATATTATTATGTAGTTACATAGGTATGTTGTTGTTGTTTGTCATTCATGTTATTATTATATTGTTAATTAATAATTATAAAAGATAGATAGATAAATACATACATACATACCTAGGTAGGTACTATTAGATAGGGTAAACAGAATAGTGAATGGCTTTTTAAAGGTTTAAAATGATTTTCGAGACGCTTTGGCGATTAGTTTTTTATATTTTTTTCTTTGTGAATTGTTTATTTTGTCATTACATTTGGCTTGCCTATGTTTTTTCAATTTTAATTTAGATAAAGTGAATAATTCATTTTGTTTTCATTTCTTACTCCGTTGTAAGTGGTGTTCTTGAAACGTCAAGGGCCAATTGGTAGAAATACCTACCCTTTATGTTATAATAATAACTTTAGTAACACAACAAACAATACAAATACATAGACTATTTTATAAAAACTTAAATCTAAACATCCTTCTTATAGAGACATGTCTCGTGTAAAGGAGGGTTATACTTGACGAAATCTTTTCTGTCATACCATGACGTGTTGACCATTTATTAACGACTTTAAATATTAATATAAATAGATATGCTGTACATAGGCATAATTTTTTTTGGGTATTAGACAAATTATTCTAGCATTTACCCTCCTATTGCGAATTGTATTCTATAATAGGTACGACCAAAGCACGCAAATTCACCTGCCTAAATTTTATTGTACAGAACCTATCTATGTATTACATATTGTTATTATGTGCTATTATATCTAAAGTAATATGTATGTACACAGTGTATTTATTTTAATATAATATAGAGACTATACATAATGTAAACTATTACATCCTGTAGTGAGTTGTGTTCATGTTAATTATTATTTCTCTCAAATCAATATTTTATATTTCAAATAGGTTTTATTATATAATAATAAATAAATATATAATAAATTTATTTATAATGTCAAAAATTCTTAAATCCTTGAAATTATGAATAAAATAATTAATTAATTTTCAAATTTTATATTGCAACAGCGTTTTTAATTAATTGCCTGTAACTTAAGAGGTTAAAGGTTTTTTTATGTAGTTATCAATGATATTTTTTAAATAAAAAAAAAACCCTGTATATAAAACACATTTCATATGTGTAAACCACAATATTTTATGCGTTTTTCACAATTTATTTATAACTTAGCTTTAAACTTGGAAATAAAGAAATGATGACAAAATCTTTTGTGACAATGATTCTAACCGTGTGATGTGTTCACATTGTTATGTTACTCGTATATACGACATGATGATTTTTTTCTAAGTATATCTTGTATATACCTATACTATCTTGTAAAAATGAGAATCGTTGTTTTTTGTCTGAATTATTTAACAGATCATAATAATTGTTTTCTCACAAATTTGTAAACCATCAAAATAGTTCCTATGAAGATTTATAGCATATTATGGTAAAAGTTTACTGATTAAGCACTAACATCATGTTTTTAAGGTTTTAAACTGTGATTAGTCAGAAGGTAACCCCGTATTAGCGTTAACAGAAACTATAAATGTGGGTATAATGTAGTAAAGTAGCGGGTACCGAAATTCACAATTAATAGCTAGTAATATAATAAAATGTATTGCAAACATCTGTACGAGTATATACTTAATTAAGTTAAATAACAATTTCTAGACATGATATGATTTTTTGGAGTGTTGTGTGATTGTTGTTGTTTTTTGGGCTTTTTATTTGCTGCTGCGGTTTCGGTGGGGCGTCCGCCGTTGGCGGGCGTAAGTCTAGGGCTTTTAAAGTTTTGGATTGACGCTCGTTGGTGGTGGGCGCTCCGCCGGGGCCGCGGTGGCGAGTGGGAGGCTCGGGGAATGGCGGTGGTTGCATGGTGCTCTGGGGAGTCGTGTCATGTCTGTTTTTTAAGTAACTTCTTTTGTTGTCGTTTTGTTATTCTTCTTTTGTATTTAAGTATTTGGTTTTTTATTATTACTTTATCTTTCTTTTAGCTATGTAAACACATTCGAATACAAATGTGCAATCTGTAAATGGGTTAATATGTTTGTATATTGTAATATATTATATTTGTATAAAACCTGTAGATGTGCCAATAAAATAAAATAAAAATAAAATAAAATAAGTAGTTACGAATGAATGATTTGGTGTGTAGGAACGTCAATATTGAGTAGGTGAATACGGTTATGTTGTAGATTGTATGTAAATGGTATGTCTGAGTGTGGTTGTTAGTTGTTTTGTGATAATAATATCAAGTTCATGATTGTTGGTCGTGGTGGGACAATGTATTTTCTTGCACCTACCAACTCACTATTGACTTTATTGAAGTTTATCCAGTTCGTTGCACTCACTTTTAACATAACTGGTTGTCGCAATGCGAATTGTAATGCATCAAATGAAGCCAAATCTAAATTTAATTGCTCGGCGGAGAATTATTAACCCATTTTGCTTTCACAATCAAAATGTAGAATTTCAAATGACGTGTGCTTTAAAAAGGTATTGCTATAAACACTAATGAAGATTCGTTTTGAGTTATGCAATAATATTATTTGTTTCATATTTATCGACACGAATAAAGCTTCCAAAACATATATGTGTATCGTCGCGTTAGTACTCATAATACAAGATTCAATCCTAATTTGGGACTAGCTCGATCTGTGTGAATTGTCTATATGCATGTAATGTTATAATATACTGTACAAAACATATATAATCATTCATTTATACCATTAGGACATTTTACATAAATAGGGTAGTCATGGACCAACTGCATATAATGAACATGCAAATCATCCTTTTCATGCATAGTTAATACATTCAGGGTGAGTGGTATACCTCGTCGCTGAACTGAAAATGTTAAATGTCTGAAATGTTCTACAAATGCTTGCCTGATATGCCTTACATGATACTTATTTGTTTATTGATGCCAATAGAGATTTGTAAACATCATTTTTATTAACACATTATAATATATTGTCTCTTTGGATCGCTTTGCATGCGCGTGATAAAAATTGCTTATTTTTTCAGTAATCAAATACTTAAATACTTTTTTTCAATAATCAAATTGACAAATTGTGATTGTAAAAAAATAAAGCGTTCAGTTTTTGTACAAAAATATATTGTTTTGTAATAAATAAAATGCTAATACAACCATATAAACCTACAAATAAAACGTAGTATTCATGTAAGTTTCAGGAAAAAATCGCAACTCGTTTTGTTTAACTCCCAGAATTGTTATTTATTGGATTTCATCATTGTCAAAGCAGTCGCGTAAATCTTTTTCAAATGATAAAAGACTCGGACAAACATAACATTGTTCGATTTAAATATCATACCAATAAATTTACGTTAGGTATTATTATTATTATTATTATTGGTCACTTTGAAATTAGAATGTGTCATTGTGATTGGTGCATTCTTTCACGCACTGCTGCAGACAACCAATCGAACCAATGATTCGATATTTGACGTTTCATTCTTTTGGGTGAAAGTGAACAATGGTGTGAATGGTGTGATTATCATCTTTTAGCCTTTTTTGAAACTATTATTATGCGATTAGACCATTTACACTTTGCGAAAATCAAGGTTAATAATATCAGCGCTGCCAACTGATAATTTATACATTTAAGTTGAAATTACCACTTTTCCGGATCTTTCAGGAGTCGGAAGATTCCTATTTATCCGTATTTTTCTAGTCGGTATTCACTTGGGTACAGATAATGATTAGGGATATATGCTAGGTTAAATTTACATGTAAGCAAAAAACAAATCATACAAAATAAACTTAATTATATCTATATTTATCTATACCATCAAGCCAATAATCCTCAAAAGCAGGTTAGTAAGTAGACAAACAGCATGTCATTAACATGTAGCTGTCCTCTCCGTACAACTGAATTAAGGATATTATACAATTTTCACATATTATTTACATATTCCATGCCTGAAATAAAAATAATAGTACCTATCTATTATTTCCCAAAAAGTCGATACGCACGTTTGAGACAAGCACTAAACCTGCAAAAAGTTATGTGCTCGCTCTACCGATCTACTTTACCTTCATTATACAAGTATATCGCTTACTTAGAGGGTGCCTGAAATGTGGTTATAGAAAACTCAGATCCATTTTTTTAAATAATCTTCCATCAGATGAACTGAAGTCATCTTTGATTAATATAGTGCGGGGTAAACAAATCATTTATTTATTTATTCATTCTTTACTGTGCATTGATTACATACAATTACATAAAAGGTAAACATTCAAGTCAGGTACAACCAGTATACAGAGGGAGAATTTATCGCAAAGGCGCGATCTCTTCCAACAAACCCAAATGATAAATTTATAATAAATTACTGTACAAAATACATTCAATACTGTTTAATTGTATACATTTACAGCTAATAGAGTGATATATGTATAGGTATCATTATGATGTCTGGCTTGGGAAATTTTATCGAGGGAAGTTTTTCTTAAACTCGATAAATGCTAAATTTATAATTTTGCAGGAAAGATACTTCTTACACACAAATATCTTTTTTTTTAAATATCGTGTACCTCTAAAAAAACTTTTTAAAAAGTTATTTTTAAAGAACTATTTATCATGAAAAAATCATTTCTCGCAATATATGCATTTATTGAACTTTGAAAAGACGCTCCTCAGTTTGAACTCTATACGACAATCACAATATTTGTTCATTATCTAAGTCGCTTCATAGGTATATTTTCCATATTCATATACGTTTCACAAATGAGTGTAGATAATAACATAACAGCATTTAGTTCAAAAATAGCCAAGAAAGCTTAGTTTAATACCCATATGTACAGGTAACAGTACTACTAATGTAAACGGAACATTGATACCTACCTATACCTATGCATAGTAATAATATGTGTATAGACATTGTATGATAGTTATGTAATATTAAGGATGTGTTGTAATGCACACATATACAAAAACATTCTTTTTTTAAATACATACTTTGATAAACCAGAATAACCTAGAACATTCTAGTGATCTTAGGAAGCGTTTTACATTTCTAGAATAATCTATGGTAACTAACTACCTACATTTTGTTGCCATATAACTACAAAAAGTACGCGTTGATTTAAGTTTCTTATTAGTGACTCTCTTAAGTAGGTATATGAGCTAAGAGTTGATCTGGATATAATTATGTCCTACTTTTGATTTTCTCACAAATTCATCTATACGATGGTTCCAGTTCTTAGAAGTGTATATTTCACGTAGTTTAATGATTCTTCTCCTCAATTTTGTCCTTTTCACGTGGAAGATAAATCATAAAATGCTAAGTAATTTTATTTGATGCCGATCGGTTGAAGTTTCTACCTTTTCTAAGATGTAATTATATCCATAACTATGTACCTATTATATTGTTTTCTTTGAATGCACATTGCACGTGTATAATAATAGTATAAGTAATCACAAGGATGACTACTTGTTATTATTTTCCACATAATGATTACTGACATATGAATTTCATTACTTTACAATTAGATATCAATAAATATTTATATTCCACAGCATTGAGCTGGAATCCTATCTAGTAACTACTACTACATGGTATATCTTGTATTACTTATCAATGCATTCCTTCAGTGTGATGAAACAATCATGAGAATATGTTTATAATTTTGCATTATCACATTAATATTAATTATTTATAATTTCTTTGTTAATATTATAATAGATACCTACTTAATCGGTGGAATTTTTCCGATTTTATAACTCCATAACTTCACATTGTTTGTAAATAAATATTGATGTAAAAAAAACCAATACCAATTCGTAAATATTATCACGAAATAGTTATCTAATTTTTATTTAAATTTACTGACTATTTGGAATAATGTACCTACAACAACCATTATTTTTATTTGGTTATTGACATTATTATGAATAACAATTTAATATTCATGTAAATATTATGAATACTTTTCAAATGAACTTATATCAGCCTCTAAAGACAATTATTGAAGGATATTTTTTAAAAGATGTTTTCGGATTTCAAATACCCCCAAACACACCTCAGACATTCTCACAGTAAGTTTATTGTTTGTTTCGCGACGGTGGAGTAAGTCGGCATCGAATGGAATCGAACCCGAGTCTTCCAATTGAAATTCCGAAACTTCAACATCTGATAGTCCTGATAAAGATATCGTTTGATTTTAACATTAAGCACCTAATGGATATTTAAGTAAGCTCACCGTCCACCTGGATACCGCAGAAGTCTGAGAATTTTAATTTATCCAAATCCTTAACAAATCTTAATATTAATATTTATAATAAACATTCCATAGAATACATGCGCTCTCGGACAGAATAACGTATGCATTATATTATAGTCACCTTTCAGGACAAACCTCTGGGTACCATTCACTGAAAAATCGCGAGGATGCAGTTGCAGAGTCCACGCCGCAGGAAGGCGCTTATGTTAATATAGATCCCTGAGTCAAAAATCAAAATGAAGAAAAATACAATATCTATGTATATAAATAGGTATATATAATATCTAGTAGTGGTACTTAAGTACTAGTTAATGTTATAGTTATTTAAATTATGTAACAAATGGACAGTTAAATAGTACGTTAAACTAAAATACACATTAAATTGTATATCTACATAATATCTTGTTGTTGATAGACTTGCTGGTTATCTCAGTTACCTTGAGGAAGGTTGTTAGTTCAACAAAGTAGTGCGCAGATAGAATATCAATACTCAACTACTTCGTCATAGATACTAAACCTAGGTCTGATATTCCAATGTATAGGTACCTACTCTTAGGTCTGATATTCCAATGTAGGTACCTACTTTTAGGGTGATTACATATTACGTGTCTGAGGTCCACCATAATCCAATTATTTTTTTAAAACATTAATGATGTTGACTTTTTACTAATCGCCCGATGATGGAGACGAGAGTCTCCGAATACTAGTACGCGAAGTTAATAAAGTCATTTGGAAGTTAAAACTACATATTGTGTTTTTTTCAATTATCTTTAATTATTTTTTTTCTTTTGAATCAAACATTTTGTAAATCTATCACATAATTTCATACAAAAATTTGAAAGAGAAATGTAGCGACCCTACATTTAAGTATTATAATCATTATTATCTACATTTGACGGATTAAAATAATTATTATACCCAGATTTAATTAAAGGTTGGCAGGTGTCAATGAGAATCACTCTCATATTTTCCTTAGATTTTGGTATAAAATAAGTTTTAGTTGATTGGATATTAAAGACAAAAAATATCGAGATGAGGTGAACTTCATAGTAACATCTAATCACTTTAGGGATATTTATTTATTTATTTACCTATGACACACTTCAGATAAAAACAATATACAAGAGAAAAAATATTGACAATGCATTACTCTATTTAAAAGTTCGTACAATTTTCACAATTCACAATATTTTAAGCCCATAAGGTTGTCATCTATAATAAGATTTATTTTAAAAAATAAGAACAAAACAGTAGTAATACAAATAATAAATATATTTGAATATCGGATCTTAGAGAGCTATGTATACAATATTAAGGCATTCCACCCGGTTCGAGTGATTCGTGATTGCGCTCAGAGAACTAAGGCGCTGTGAAAAAAATATTGAATTTAATAATACATAATATCAATACCTCATAGTGTATTCAGTACTTTTCTAATATTCGTATATAAATAATAAAATATATTTAAATCTACATTTATCATCCTGCACAAGGTTACTAAATAATATTCATCTTATACTCACCTACCTACTAGTATCATCTACATTCCTATATTTCCATCTTGGTTAGGTTAATCAAATAAAAGTTAACATCAAAATATATTAACAAACGGTTCCGCGTTATAAAAATATTTACATACTTGAAAATATTTGCTTAATTTTTGGTTTAAGTACCAGAATTTTACAAATTTACTTAATTTTATTTATATTATTTATTATGAAAAGAGTAATGAGGAAAACAAATTTATTTAATTAATTATTGTCTAAAAATAAATCTATTAAAATAAAAAAATTTAACTTTTTCCTCGAGTAAGATAAGAGCCCTTTTTTAGGATTTAAATTGAACAGGTAACCGTGGAGTACAGAGTGTATGACCTGTACAGTGTACATTCTTTCCATTATATCAGATTAGCTGACTTCCATTTGTGGAAATTTCCGTGATGGGATATATTGACACATTCCACTGGAAACAAGCTCAATGAAAGAAAAAGCTTCAGAATATCAAACACAGTTATTATTTTGAAATGCGTCTTTATTAACACTTGATAATTGTAATAACCTTTCAATAATTATCGTCCATTGCTGCATTCAGATGTGTTGATAAGAAAAACAAATTGATCAGGGTTTCAGAATCATCAATTGGTGTCATTGTAATTTTGCAGCAATAGTATAAATGCGAGTAGGTACCTACATAATATCTAATACAGATATTTATTTTAAGTGTATTATTATGCAGAATCATACGTATACTTAATTAATTATTATTTATTTATTATTGTTGTACTAGAGGTCAATTTAATATAATGTATTGAAGTATGTAGTATTGTTACTCTTGGCAAATAGGTAAATACGTGCCACGGCCTATGCCAATATTTAACTTAGTAATAAATATTCCTTTGTAATAAATATTCCTTTTGGCAGCACATATCAAATAACACGATATCACAAATTACTTAATCTTCGATTATATAATACGTTTATGTACCATATTTATTTGCTCTTTAGGTTAATACCTATGTCAAGACTTATAAATCGAGTTAACTGTAGATGTTTCTATTGTTTTTAATCAGACTCGGAGAAAACTTAAAATATCGTCAGTCATAAAAATAAGACAAAGACATTTTGTATGTGCCTAAAACATTTCTTATCCCTGAGTAAATATACTCTGTTTGTACTAAAAACTCTCTTAGAGATATTTTTATCATACAATGTGTAACAATGTCCTTTTAGATAAGAACAGAATATATCTAATATAAGGTGATAGGTAGGAAAATCATATTATTAACATGTAAGTAGTATAAATGTATAGTGAGAATACTAGTTTCAGATTTCAAGTTATATTGGTATATAGTTACACACCAATCAATCATTGGACTACAGATTTGACTGCTTCCATATTAATACTTACATATATGTAAGTTCTGTTAGTAAGTAGTACTGTAAGTAAATTATAGTTCTGAAATAGTGTGATATTATTTATTATTATGACTGGCCACACAGCTGATTTCCTTTGTTGACAATCGTAAATATATATAATAACAAACCATTAGTACCTATCACGTATATTTCTTCAGCGGGAGCCTTATAAAGTGTTACGGCTTAAGCGGCTTGCTGAAGACGACCTAAATTGTTATACCTAATAGGTATATATATTATTATGATACGATAATGCTATGATGAGTAGATAATATCTATGTGATGGTCAGCTTCAGCACTAGTATACCATAACTATATCCATATCTATAGCTACTCACTAGAGCATTAACGATTAACCGATTAACGAGTTAATTGTTAATCTTATTACAAATTTTGAATTTAACATTTTTTATTTAATTCTTTTGTATTTTATCTTATGCTTAAGATTGTTTGAATCCACATGTCTGGCATTGTTGTTGTATTCATTATTTGTATTACAAATTGGTAATGATAGGGCATTTTACTGGTCCACTTATGGCTTTATACAACTATGTTAGTATTACCTGTATATGAATATGACTGTTTGTATCCCTGTAAAAATGTAATAAATAAAAAAATAAAAAATAAAATTAGCTTCCATTAATATTGTGAAACACCTTAAGCTTTTCAGTAAATCTCAATTTTTATTACTGTAACGTTGACTTTCATTAAAAAACCTTCCATTAAGTTAATTTCGTTACTTTTTTAAGGAGGTGTCCACCAGTGATTTTTAAAGAACAACTGTTACCCATTACAGGTACTCCCGATAATTTCCGCTTTTTTCAGCTTTTGTAATAAACTGTGATGATTCATCGTTACTAGTATTTAATTGAAAAAATAACCACTGAACGAGTAACGAAGTTAACTTTTTCATTAATACAATTCAAATACAGTTTTTAGTTTTCCTCGCACTTTATTAGGGTGACCCAAGTTCCGACATTTGATTTTTCGTTAACGGATTAACAATTAACTGAGAATGTTCAACTCTGGTACTTGGCATTGTATTACATCATTCATTCACAATGTTTCAATATAGGTACCTACCTACAATATTAATATTCAGCCTTGTCCATAACAATAGGCTCACCAGATGATAGTAAGTAAGTAGGTACATATTAATATATCGGGCAGGAGTAAATAGGTAAATAAATACCCTATGTAACAGTATTAAGTACATGAATCTAATATTAGATGATCATTGACCATTCACACAACATTCATGTATTAGGATTAATAGAATTTATTCTCTATCATAAACGATTTCCGTCAAGTGTAACTTGATGACATTATCTAATTTAATTCAGGAAAGGAGATATTGAGCTAGTACTTGCTATGGTATATCGATATCCGCTGATGTGTCGTCCACATTATGTAAGTATTTAGGTATACCTAATTTAAATATTCTACACATCCAATTCTATGCATAATTATATATTTTCAATGAGACTACGCACAACTGAGTTCAAATAATCTCGGAGACGGGATTATTTGAACTATGTTGTTTCACATTGGTAAAAATGTCAGTTTTTGCAAAGTAAAATACGAGTGTTCCTTAGAGCCCCCAGCAAGGAATAGGTTTTCTACTCTTTTTTTATACGTTTTAGAGCAGTGTTTCCCAAGGTGGGGCGTACGCCCCACTGGTGGGGCATCACGCCTCAGAGGTGGTGGGGCACCACGATTTCACATATTATTGAAAATGTACCAACTGTTTAATTAAAAAAGAGGCCGGTGGGGCATATGACTTTTGAAAGGACTACGTTGGGGCATGGCATAAAGAAGATTGGGAAACACTGTTTTAGAGTGTTCTGCAAAAGGCAGGTATATATAAAACATCCCTTATAATATTATTTTTTTTTTTTTTTTTTTTTTTTTTTTTTTTTTTTTTTTTTTTTTTTTTTTTTTTTTTTTTTTTAAAAAGATATATTTCTGGATTTGTTATAAACCCAAATACAACCTTATACACCTTTCACACTAAGCTAAAAGCTTGTGCCGTGAAAGGGGAGTTTGCCGGCACCTGGGATCGAACCACGGACCCCTTGTTCTGAAGGCCGAGACTCTACCTCCAGGCTACCGACGAACTCTTTTTACCGACGAAATTTAACATCTCCAATTCAGCGATGAGGTATGCCACTCATCATGTATTCAACATTTTATTGTTACGTAGAGAATGGTCAGCATATTTTTACATGCAGTTAGTCCGTAAACTACCCCGCTTGTGGGTAAAAAGAAGTAAATAAGAATAGGTTACAAAAATAATGAAGAATATTCCTAGATGAACGATATTTCAGACACAAAATATGCAGAATAAGATGGTTTAGGAGTGTTTTTATATTAGAATTGATGAATTGTATAGTATCCTTGAGGCACGTAAACGACCCTTTAATGTTGTCCAATAATAATAATAAATAAATTTCTATTGAAATTACATAGTTAGAAGTGTGATATCTTATTTAATATACGTTATCATTTAGAGGACTATTTACTGACTGCATAATTATTTCGACGGAATCCTTAGTATGAGTCACGATTTATAGTAACACATAAAAATAAATAAATTAATATATTTATTTCTAAAGGACAAAGGTTATTGTTATTCACGTTATATTATAATTTGCAATTCTACTTAACAACAAATATAGGTAGGTACCTACCTAATAATATTTTAATATACTTACCAAGTGAATGACTAACTGCAGAGCATGGAACAAATGTGTACCTCTATAGTTATATTATTTATCACCTGTTATGTAAGTGTAGATATATAATATTGCAACATAGTTTCACCTTGGTATGGTATGCAATTTGTCTTTATTATTACCATATATCCATGGTCTATTATTACTTATATTTATACTAGCGCTGGCAAAGTAGTAGCCATCACATCATTTGGAAAAAAGTGAATTTTGTTTTTTTCATTAAAATCCATAAATATATATTTTTTTGGTATATCGGCCATCAGTCCCTGGTCCTTTATTCAAATCAAATGGATTCAACTTAGAAAATATCTGTTTTAATATCAAAACAGTGAATTCCTATAATTAATTAAATTATCCACCTATAATAATAGTATCATTCTTTATGTTTATAATGACCAATTATTGTTAGATTATTATTATTGTTGTCGTCCTTGCAGAAAATTTTCAAGTCTTTGCTTCATACAATATAAGAAAACATTGCAAGGAATGTTTTATAAACAGCTATTTATGAATACTATTTACGTACCTCTATGGTATTATTTATATAGCTATCTGTTATAATAATTATTTCACGATAGTCCTCATTAATCTTCAAAGTGTTGAGAACACACACATAGGTATACATAACATTGTCCTCTATTACTATGTACCACTCTCCGTTCCAGCATGGAAAGTCCGTGGAAAAAAGACTCTTCTATTCAAAGTATCTTACTATGCCAGTTGAGTCAACTTTTCCCATGACATAATGTTCCAAAGTTAATGTTATAGGAATGACTTTCATTTTTTTTTCTGAGGATTAAGGTGAGAATGAGTATACCTACATAAAACATTCGTAAACTATAAATTAGACAATTAAAGGAAGATTTTATAATAAAACCACTGTATTTTTTTCACATTTATTTTTTACTTAATTTCTTGTTTACAGAGCGAGAACTTGTATGTTTTTATCATACCTTTTTTCTTATATTATCATAATATCTAACATAAAATTCTCGTGTCACGGTGTTTGTTATCATACTCCTTCGAAACGGCTGGACCGACTTTGATGAAATTTTGTGTGCTTATCGGGTAGGTCTGAGAATCAACCAATATCTATTTTTCATACCCCTAAAAGTTAAAGGTGGTCAACCCCGTTTTTTTTATTTTATTTTTTGGACAATTTTTTTTATATTTTTTTTATGATGAGGCATTAAAAAATACACACAGCCCTAAATTTTCACCCTTCTACCATCAACCCCTATTTTTTAATAGAGATATTAGTAATCTAGAAATAATGTATATGGCAAAACAACGTTTACCGGGTCAGCTAGTAATAATATAAAATATATATCTACACATACTAATGTAATAAATGAGATGTGGCATATTTTATGAGTGTGAATGCACATTAAAATACATTTTTATGCATATTACATTCTTACCTATATTGTGTATAAATGTTTACATATTACGTGCATAATTTCAGACTAGAATAAATTTATGTAGGTACCTACTTATGTAACATAGATATACACCTATTATGTATAACTGTCTATATATTATGCGATTCCACATTTTACGAATTGTTTACATGCATGTGAGTCAATATGTATGTTTTGATCAATTTTGTATAGATAGGTATAGATTATAATTATGTATATACATAAGTGATTCCAGGATCCGACATACATATACCTACATATCACCTCATGGTAGAATCCAATAGAATAAGAGTGGACTTCAGAAAAAGAATCACCATTCTTAAGGACACATAGAGATATCACAAGTGGAGTTGTCAGTAGACTAGCTGCATGTAATAAACATGCAAGCTGTCGTTTCCGTGCCAACAAAAATTTAACACTTTCAGGATGTGTGACTAGTCGCTTTCACTGAAATAAAGATATAAAACTTGTGTATTTTTTCGAGCATCTGCCTTCTACAGGAGACTCGAAAATATACGGTAAAGAGTGGGAAACCAATTCGTTGCCGTGTGTATCACAAATCAAATTAAATTAATATGGAATAAAATTATATTAACTATCACTCACAATATGTGTAACTAATTGAATGTATGTACCTACCTAGTTTCGAGGACTCTTTACACTTACTTTTCGAGTATATTTTAAAAGATAGGTATTGTATCGATTTCTATCGTTATTTATGTTGAGAGAAGATGTATTTTATCTTTTTAAGACATCGTCACAATGAAAAATCGTATTTTGTTATCTGTTGGAATATTTCAAAACAAGACTTAACTACAAAACAAAATCAAATATAGGGAGTGTATATAATATTTATGTAAGTATACATATAATGCTAGATAGAAACCTATTCATTGTTATAAAAATATTGAGCATCGTCACAATAAATTCGATGTCAGGGTTTTACACGGAGTTATCATATTATAAATAATGTATGCTGCATTGTGAATATTTATAATATCAACCACATAACATCTACCTATAACTAACAATTATTATTATTATTTTAAGTAACTTAACGTCCAGCATTGGTATCAGAGAGTAGTAGTCATCACCGCAATTTTTGCAACCTAGGTATTTAATCTGTTTAGTGGTGGGTACTGCTTTCATATCATTTGTATTATCTTTGTAATGTAACGTACCGTAATGTAATGTAATGTAACATATTATCTTTGCTAATAAACAGGAGATGGTCAGTAGCCTTAAAATTTCAATCGAAATATCGTGAATCCGAATCCTCCCGTGCCGACTTACTACATTGGGTTGGTTGGAAGAAATCGCATATGCGATAAGCCCGCTTTTTGGTACTTGAAATTTACTTGTATACTACACATTTGTATACCAATAAAGTTTTATTTATTTATTACTTATTAATATTACAGTTTCAGGAAACAAGGACCACAAGGTGTGGAGTATATTTGTAATAAAGATTCATAAAAATCTATAATTTGGGAACATGCTGAATGGATGAGAAATTTCTTTGATATTATTGTTATCATTGTTACTTGTCTGGTGTCAATAGCTAATACATCTATAGAAACATACATACATACATGTGAACTAACTAAAATATTAATGCGGGGATTATTAGTACAAAGTATGATATTATATACGCTAGGTACCTACTACAATACAAATAGTACTGCAATGGTGGGTAACTATATTCAGAAGCAAGGCACGGCACGGCACAATATTGTGTATTTATAGTAGATATATCTACCGCATAATATAATAATAATAATGTTCCCAAGATTGTAAAGTGTGTCATTGTGTTGTGGTAGCCGCATTATGTTACCTACAGGTACATACTAGTACATAATCATTTACATACACTGCATTAATTATTTACATAGCTTACGTATTATTATTTATTCTGTCAATCCTCTATTGATTATAATTTCCTACATTGATGATATTATTTGAACTTATACTATTACTTACTCTGTCATTCATCTCCCTAATGAAAATAATTATTTTATTTACTTTTAATTATCCTTAGGCCCTTATTATGCAGGCGCTTGGACTGGTTATGCATTATAACGTTTATCACAATATTCAAATATAATAAATAAAATAGTTCATAAAATAACATCATAGTATTTGTACTTTAGACGCGAATGTAAAGAGTTCGGATCCACAACGTCAAATATTCAATTAATTTTCTCAAAACAGTATGCTGTACGACATTATTTTATAATGACATAATACTATGTCATCTAATATTATTTTGGCTGCCAGATATCAGCTGTTGAGAACTATTTATAGCGAATTTTAATCAAAATGTCAATTACAAGTTATAGGAAAATGTGACGTCACAACTTCGAATAATTCAAAATTTCTGTAGGAAAATGGGCACGTCCTAGTGTAGGGACGAAACAACATGAACCCTTGATTGCTTTGGAAAAATTATATGAAAAACAAATTATAAAAAGCAAATACGTTTATACGCAGTGAACTTTAACAAAACTCTACTAATGAAGCTATTGGTTTAACTGTAATACCCATTCATACCTTCTTATAAAGGTTTAACTGTAATACCCATTCATACCTTCTTATAAATGTATGTGGTTTAACGCATAATTACATATGTAGATAAAATACGTGCATATAATGCATAAGTATGTAGTGGTTAGTAAGTATCTAGACTAATTTGGGAATCTGTATCATCATTAAGTGTCAATGAGAATTCATACGAGTATAAAATTTATACTACATAGTTTCTTTAGAAGATAAGATAATTAAAAGAAGAAACGCCTCACTTTATAGGTACCTACATAAGATAAATATTTTTCTTTTGTCTCACTAAATGGAGATTTTTTATCATAATTATTATCACAGATTGCAGATAAATTATCGATATGTTATATTTATCATAATTATTATCAGTGTGAAATTTTGCAGAAATATGTAGGTAATTATTTTTATATAATTCAAATTGTAACAGCTGACGTTGCTCAGTACCGCTGTAAGATGATCATATGCATATATTATGTTTCGAAAATATTGTCTATGAAGGGAGTGATTGGAGACATGTGAGATATGATATAGGTATTGAAATTTTTTGATGACCGAATGTAAGGGAAACTGCAATGTATTGTAGAAAATTTGCTGACGAAGTAGATATGTTGGACGATAATTTAGTGATTATATAATATGTACATTTTTCTTATTTTACCCCCCCCCCCTCATTATTTTTTATTATACGCCTTTGGTGGTTGCATTTTTCATCAATTCCTGCCACGGTCCTGCTATGTATACAGAAACTATGTAAAATTATACAGTAACTGAACATACCAGCTTTGTGCCTAATTATTAGTATCTATATTTAAAAAAAAAAATCCTTCTATATTTTATATTATCTCTCAATCTGTTTGTTGCATTGTGTTCTATTGTAGTTGTATAATAATAATTGTATAGTGTTGTGTTGTGCTACTGTGTTCATTATGGTGGTAGTAGGGTAGGTACCTACGTAATAATGACTCCTATACCAATTATATTCTTTATTATACATTGATTACAGTTGCTGATCTATGAGAATTACACTCGAATCACTAGATTGTTGATTGATATGGTTAGCAAGTACTGCAAAATATAACCATGCTCGTGACGAGCTGGGACGAAATAAAAAAGTTTCTTAGAACCAATTTTTTGTTTTTTTTTTCGGTTTGTATAGGCGGATATATTGTTATTCGTAATATTACATTGAATTTTTAATTAACATAATATGGGACGTTTAGGAAGTCTCTGAATGTATAAAAAGTACTACTACTACTATACCATCACGGCATATCCCACAAGTGGGGTAGCCAGCAGATCAGCTGTATGTAAGAAACATACAAACTGTCCTCTTCGTGCCAGTATAAAATCAAGACATTCAGGATGGGTGGCAAACCTCAACGCTGAATTTAAGATGTAAAATGTCTTATTTTTTTCGAACACCTGCCTTTTACAGGACACTCGAAAACTTACGCAGAAGAGTGGGAGACCAATTCTTTACCGGGTGCTCCACATGTATAAAAAGTTCATTTGAATTTTGCATATACCTACTATCTATATACACGCACCTACTTAATTAATTCTTAACCCAGTGAAATGTTCAAATGAAACTCTTCTTATTTCATTTTACGGCAATGCACCCGCAATCGAGTGAATTATGAAATGAAACTCAAACTACATGTTTTTCATTTATCTGTTTCTCGAAACGTTATCAATAATTTATCTTTTTGTTTCTACTTTCACGAATTTGATAGTATTAATTATTTTTATCAACAGATAAGGAAGTGGCTACGTTATCAATTACATTGATTCAGCTTTCGTTTCTTATCCATTGTCTCTACAAGGTGTAGGTATGTATATAAGTAGGTATATAAAATAATTATATTGTCTAAGGTGTCATTTAGAGTCATGATATGTATATAAGTGTTGTTGGTTGTTACAAGTTAATAATAAGACACTAGAGATGTAAAATTTAAATCGATGTAACATCAATAAAATAGATAGGTACCTACATATTATAATATTTAGTAGGTAAGATTTTTAGTTATAAAAATTAAAATAATCGTAAATATGTCAAAGTTCTCTTAATCAGTTATGAAAATGATTTAATGGATCTATCTCTAAATAAGTATAAAAAAAAACGTTTTCTAGGAGACTACCTTCGCGCCATATTCCAAAGATATATATAACATAACATGCATAGACAATTTACACAGATCGAGCTAGTCCCAAACTCAGATTGAATCTTGTATTATGGGTACTAACGCGACGATACACATATATACAATGCACTAAACACATATACATGTAACACCCAGACCCAGGATAGTACATTGAAGGACCCACCGACCACCCGGATAGCGCAGAAGTCTGAGGACTTCCATTTATCCGAAATTCTACACTTAACAAATTTTGTCCACAACGGAGGCGCCATAGTGGGCAGCCTGAAGGGCTGGCCGGCCAAAACCTCCGTGTGAAATCTTTTGACTAAACTCCTTCGATGTACCTCTATACGAGAGAAGCAAACAACATATATGAAACAAAATAAAAGTATACAAAAACATTCTTAGCCAATTTTACAAACCATACAATAACAATTAAACAGAAATAAAATAAAATAAGAAAAAAAAAAAATTTATATACATATTTGAGCACAAGGCTGAATTGAGGTGTCCAGAAACTTTTTCAGGTTTTAAGGTCGGCGAGCAAGCGAGTCGCCGATACCGTCAACGCTGCAGAGACGCTTCCCTCCCTAGGGGACATCCCACCCAGACCTAAGACTCTCCACCAAGGGAGACAGGACAGCACAAAAACAAATAAACGAGTTCGCTCGCGACAACCATGATCACACTAGACCAAATCAACCATGTAGCTCTCCAGGTGAGCCCGGCTCACGTAAGAGATCCCATCGAGTTACCCAGACATCTGCAAACTTCAAGAAGGCCCTGAAGTTCCCTGGACAAATCATCAGTTCCCCAGACCAAATGGGTCTGGGGGTGTCATCACTCATACTATCAATCATAACGTCTCTAGCATCCGTCATCATTGGGCACTCCCACAGGATATGCCTAGCAGACTGAGTTCCCGTCCCACAAGCACACCACGGATCATTCACCAGTCCAAGCTCAAAGAGCTTGGCTTTAAATTCCCCGTGGCCCGTTACCAACTGAACGGCAAAGTGATTGAAGGACAGGAAGCCCCTTTTAATCCTCTCTCTTACATCCGGAAGAAAACTGTAGACAAGTCTAGCAGTTCTCCCCCGGTCCCATCTTTCTTGCCACACTTCAAATGTTCTGTCTCTGATTCGGCTGAATGCCCTACTAATCCCCCCATTCCCGGGTTCCGCTTGAACAGAAATTCCGAGATGTTCAACTCTACCGTCCGCCTTGATCTTACGCCTGGCTACACTATCTAGGACTTCCAAATCGGAAGGCAACACTCCAGCGATGACAGGAAGACCATCGCTGGCGGCAGTACGATACGCACCTGTGACGGCGAGCAGCGGGAGTCTTTGTCCCCTCAAGACTGCCGCGGACACAGAGCCCACCGAGAGTCTGTGAGACCAAACACGTGCAGCATAAGTGACTTGCGCCACGTATGTGGCCCGATATATGGTCCTCACAGTTCCCGACCTCAGGCCCCATGTTCCACGGCTAAGTCTGCGTAAAGTGAAGAAAAGCACCTTCGCTCTCTCAGCAGTCGCTCTCACGTGAGGGAGAAAGGAGAAGCCCCTGTCCAGAACAACCCCCAGGTACCGGACTTCATCGACCACCCTCACGGGTGCCCCACTCATCCGGAGGACCGGGTTTCTGCCCCTTCCAAGAGTACCCTTCAGCCACATCGCAGAGGTCTTGCTTGGCGAGAAGACAAGCCTATTCACACTGCCCCACGTCAGGATGCGCTCGATCGCGGTTTTAAATTTGTCCTCGATCGCTCTCCTCGTGCTGCCCGACAGCACGAGAAGAGCATCGTCAGCATATGCAAAAACAGTGCAACCAGGCGGAAAATCCATTCTGAGAAGATCATCGAAAAGAACGTTCCACAGGAACGGCCCCAGGACTGAGCCCTGAGGACAGCCCATGTCAACAGTCCTTTCTACCATGTGTCCCGCGTGAGTAATTACCACTGATCTATCCCCAAAATAGCTGCTAACGATGTTAAACAGCCAACGAGGACAACCCCGCATCTTCACTTTAGCCAATATAAGTGGCCACCATGCATTATCAAAGGCCCCAGCTATATCAAGGAAGACACCTAACACATTCTTCTCCTTACTATCATCCTTCCATTTCAAACAGGCATCAATGGCATGCTCTGTGGATAAGCCTCGGCTAAAGCCAAACTGTTTAGGATCCCCAGGCGCAAGGGCCCCAGCAAGCCGGTTCCTCACCAAGATCTCTAATATCTTGCCGAAAGAAGGCAGCAGGGTGATGGGTCTATACGCCTTGAGATCCGACAGAGGCTTATCATTACCCTTGGGGATTACCCTGAGCAAGCCTCTCTTCCAAACTCTCGGAAACACTCCCTGTCTTAGACAAGTCTGGAAGAGTCCCAGCATTTCAACTGGGCAAATCCTCCAGACCTGCTTCACAATCGCACCATTCACTCTGTCGATTCCAGGTGCCTTCCTTGGTCCTAATCCCTTGACGATTTCTCCCAATTCTTGATGTGTCACATCGTCAATCTCGATTACTGACTCATCAGGGGGGCAGCGTGACTGAAAACGCAGCGCCGTATGGAACGGTGTGTCCCTCGACATTGAGTCAAGAGGCACTAAACCATCCAGCAGCGCCCTGAGTGTGCCGTCAATACACACTGTTTCACTATCGCCAGAAACAATACTAGTAAGATAGTGATCAGCTGACCTCTTAGTCTTTACCGCAGTTCGAGTCACAGACCAAGGGTCGGCGTTTCCCATTTCTGTAATCCACTCCTTCCAGGCCGAGGTCTTTGCATGCCTTATGGCCATTTTGAAAGAGCCCCTCGCTCGCTGGAGCCGCTCAAAGAGTTGCTTACCAGCTGGAGAGTCCCGCAACACGCTGCCACTTCTCACGGGGCAGAAGGCCCGTTCGGCGGACTTAAATTGTCGTCTTAAGGCCGTGAGTTCCGGGGTCCACCAATTGGTGGAACGACGTCCCCCAGGCCTACATCTACCCAGCGCTACTGTCGCCGCTGAGACGACCGCTGAATTAAATTTTTCCCCAGCTACTTCAGCTCCATCAGACAGACATACATCAAAATCTTTCAATTCTTCTTTCAAGCAAATCGCAAATGAATTCCAGTTAGCATTCGAACGCTTGAAACTCCACAAGCCGTATGGTTCGACTTCCAACGAGCCTCCGACAGACCAAGTGATCAGCCGATGGTCGCTGACAACCTCCCCAACGTGGACCCTCCAATTGGAGAGATCCGTAAGCAAATCATCGGTGCATAGGGTGAGATCAATCCAACTCTCCCCCATTGGCCCAGCAAACGTGGCCGGTTGACCAGCAACATTGAGAATACTGAGACCTGTGGAAGATATAAAATCCTCCACAGGCCCACCACTCCCAGTGCGGTCCGAGCCAGGTCTGTCGTGCCAGAGAGGCGAGCGCGCATTAAAATCACCAGCCACCAAGACAGACTTACCCTGCAAAGCGTCAAGGGCCCGTTTTAGGCCCCGGAGGTGAGTCCCTACATCATCAGAGAACTTAAAGTACACAGATATCAAGAAAATCTCTCGTCCACCTATTCGGAGGCAAACGCAACATCGAAATTCATCCGAAAGTCCATCCAAAAGCAGCGGCTGAACCTTACTGGTGTCTATTAAGAAACCCGCCATGGGACGAGACCCCTTGTCGATTACGGCAAGTGGTACATCGGCACCATCGAGGATTACTCGCGAAAACAACTGCTCCTGGACGAAGACCAATGGAATCTTCCTTCGCTGCACGGACCTAACCAAATCGATAGCCGATGCTCGGCAGCGCCCCAAATTAATCTGGCCCAGCACGACGACAGGCTCACTAGCCATCGTAATTCGTTGCCTGCACTACCCTGTCAATTGCGTCCCGCAGAGCGGGACAAACCCGATCACCCGTGGGGTGGGACGCATTCCTCCTGAAGGCTGTGCACGTGGCACACACCCCTCTTGCAACAGGGACTTTGCAGTCCCTCTCCTCATGCCCCTCTTTGGCACAACGTGCGCACACTGGAGCAGCGTGTTTGCACTCCCTCTGGGTGTGCCCATACAACTGGCACTTGAAGCACCTTGTGGCGCCTATGTAGTCCCGAATCTTGCAACAACTCCAGCCCAACAATATTGCCCCATGAGCTAGAAGTGCAGACCTGACCTGCCCGCTACAGATCAGGATGCTGCCCACTCGTGACCCAGTCTTGGGGCCAAACTTAGCCACTCTTCTCGTCGTGGACAAGAAGGCCTCTTTAGATATATCAGATTTCCCCTCTAAATTAGCTCTGAAGATCTCCTTTAGGAGATCCTCGTCAGAAAGATCCCGCGGGGTGTCATACACCACAACGCGCGGAAATCTCCCCTTTGGCTCGGCAGCACTAAGCCCTTTGCTCTTGAGCTTCTCTGAAGCCAAGAGCTTTTTCGCGCCCTCCTTGGTGGAAGTCTCCACAACGACACCAGCACCGTACGCCCCGCGAACCCTTACCGGAATAAAACCGTCTTGGACGGGGTCCAAGACTTCCTTTAAAGCTTGCTCCGTCTTCTTAGACGTAGCACCCTCTTGCTGATCTGGCCTGATTATGACAGCTGCAGTCTTGTTTTGCGCTGCTCGGGAAATTACCCGAGACGCTCTTTCAGCATAAGTCTCCTTGGGTGCGCTAGCAGAAGCCAGCGACACCTGCGACACAGCGGAAGACACGGCACGTACATCTCCCTTGAGGGCCCGAAGGTCCTCACGGAAGGCCGACACCATAGCCTCCGCCGCGCTGGCCCTCGTCATAGCAGCCACCTCGCGGAGATGGCTCTCCGCGAGTAAGTCTCCCACCACGGCAACCAGGCCTCTCAATTCAGCCTTCTGCTCCAAATTGAACTTATTTTGCGAGCAAATCTTTTCGACATTTGAGGCAATTCTCTTATACTCCTCTCTATCTCTTCTGATGTCACTTAACTCTTGATCTGCAGTACCCAAGTTATCTACTCCAGTAGACATAGGCGGGCTATCAGCTAGACGTCGCTTTTTAGACCTAACCGTTGGTCCACAATCCCCGCTTGTACTGGGAAGCACCTCCATCGATGCATCCCTCGATGGCTGCTCCCTCGTCGTCTTTTCAGTAGCCACGCTTGATATTGTCGACTTGTTCGACGTTGTTACAGTGGCAGTCACCACCTTGCTCCCCTTCTTCCCCTTACGGGGCACAATAGATCCCTCTGTATCTGCATCTGAACCTCCAGCACTTCTTATGTTTTCCCTTCTTGCAGAAGGAGGCGATCGATGTAGGGATCGACGCGGCGTAAAAACTGCACGCGCCTCATCCTCAGACGAATTCATAATTCAACTAGGTCAAGCCACGATAAAGAAAAAATATGAAATTTTTTCATGCAAATATAACACTATGAGTGTTTTTCACTAAGAATAATATAAATCACAATACAACACTGAGATTTAATAAAGCATTGTCCGTTTATTTATTATTTGTAAACACAAAAGAGTATGTGGATACAATTTTAGAATGAATACATTCATAATTTTTTCATACAAATATGACACCTTAAGTGTTTCTTCAAAAACAAGTCACAGAAATATTTATACGAACTTTACAGCTTTTTCCACAAATAGAAAACTTATTGGAATCTTCACAACTTTTCATACAAGTATGACACTAAAAGTGTTTATTATATGGGGAGAAACTATTGCAAATTAACAATTGAAATAACAGTTTTTTCATACAAGTATGACACTCACAAGGTATGTCACTTAATTCACATCCCTTTTTGTCTTTAATACAAATATTCCAAAATTAAAAAAAAAGCGCATAATGAAGCCCAAGAGGCACGCTCAGAAATAATGCGGGGGTACCCAGCGGGGAACCCCTACAACAAGAACACAAGACAATGAAAGTACGAAATTCACAGATGTAGACAGATTCACACGTTTATGTATTATTATCCAAAATTAAATAACACAAGCAAATAGATGTTTATTTACTTGAGGAACACCGAGAAGTACGCAATTATTAAGATGATAATGAGAAAATAAAGTTTAAGAAAAACAAGATAATAAATTAAATTATTCAAGAGCTCCACGCATCACGTCTGTATGATCTGACAGCGCGAAGCGAACTGGAAGTTCTGGGGACGAAGACCTGGGAACGAAGACCCAGGATAATTTGATAAAGGTCATTCTGCATTTTGCCCTGGCCGGGAATCGAACCCGGGACCTCGTGACTCAAAGGCAAGAGCGTTAACCTCCGCGCCACACCGGTCGTCAATTAGAAATGATTAATAATATCTTAATCTATAATGGTATAAGGTATTTGTATTAAAACATCGTCAAATGAATGTCTACCCTTGATGAAGTATGTATGGTAGAGTAGAGGGTAAAGGAGGTAGAATCTCGGCCTCTTGAACAAGGGGTCCGCGGTTCGATCCCAGGTGCCGGCAAACTCCCCTTTCACGACACAAGCTTTTAGCTTACTGTGGAAGGTGTATAAAGTTGTATTTGGGTTTACAACAAAACCCAGATATATCTTTTTTTTTTTTTTTTTTTAAATGTAAAATAAGTATTAATTCTATCTTTTGATTAATGCGTTAATATCTTACCACATTTTATTGTATTGATAAGAAGACATCATATATACCTATTTTATAAAAAGAAAAAAGGTAAAACGTGTGCAATCGATATATTCGTGATTAATCTACACGAATATAGATATAATACAAAACGTGATTATTCTAAACTTTGACGAATTAAAAAAAACTACTACTACTACTATACCATCACGGCATATCCCACAAGTGTGGTAGCCAGCAGATCAGCTGTATGTAAGAAACACACAAACTGTCCTCTTCGTGCCAGTATAAAATCAAGACATTCAGGATGGGTGGCAAACCTCAACGCTGAATTTAAGATGTAAAATGTCTTATTTTTTTCGAACACCTGCCTTTTACAGGACACTCGAAAACTTACGCAGAAGAGTGGGAGACCAATTCTTTACCGGGTGCTCCACGGGATTAAAAAAATGACTTATCAATTTTACATCTCTATATACAGGTAGGTAGTCTATTGTTGTCACTATGCTGTAAGGTCTTTTTCATACTATGAAATTTGTGTCTGATGCTAATCGAATATTAAATTTTACAAACCTCTTTTCAATTTCACCAATTGCACGAATTCACAGTCATCTTTTCACATATTTAAACGCTTTTATCTACAATTATAATAACACGATAAAACCAATAATCTTTCTCTCTTCGATCTCAAAATGATTTCAAATATAAATGGGTAAGTGCATATTTTTTTGTTTTCAATTTTCTTCGACCGTTACTGGTGTAAAGTCTTCACTTCGTGGCGTAAATTTTGTGTGAAGCCTCTGACACGTAGGTACGTAATAATATTATTATCTCCGCGTGTTTGTGTTGCACGTAAACTGACAAAATATGTATTAATATACCTCATATAAATAAAAGAGAAGTACCTACGTAACTAGTATCTAACATCACTTTGCAAGTAGGCAAGTTGTAGAATAATACCTAGAGACATTGCAGTCAGTGCTAGAAGACAGAATTAGCCATTGTCTCGTATAAATAATCAGAGTCGTGTGAACCTAACGGCATAATATTATTGTTGTTGTATAATGTATCCATTCTTTATTGTATTATAATAATTATACTTATGTTTTAGACTATTTTTATATAGGTATACCTAGTACACAATATTGTTTCTATACTTACTTATATTAAATATACAACATTGTCTTACATATTATTATTATACCTACTATGTTCTGTTAGCTATGAAAGTAGCACAGTTACACACTTTTTAGTATTGTTCCAGACAATCAGTGCTCTAATTACAGCAACGTGTGCTTGTTATTTCAAATATGATTTGTTTAAATAATTATTTATTCTTTACATGTTTTTTCTAATGATCATTGAATAGGTACACGTGTTAATACTTTAATGTATTCTTCATTATTTTTGTGTAGCTATTTAGTGAAATTGGTAAAATCATATTGTTTATATTGTGTAAATTTCTTATTAGTATTCTTTCTGTTTTATGGTGTGGAAAAATATTTAACGGTTTGCCACCCATCCTGAATGTCTTGATTTTATACTGGCACGGAGAAGACAGCTTGCATGTTTTATATGCAGCTGGTCTGCTGGCTACCCCACTTGTGGGATATGCCGTGATGGTATAGTATAGTACTTATAGTAAAAATATTTAATTTGGAACTTAATAAGATTGAGTGATATCGTATAACGTAAGATTGTATAAAAAGTTCTATTCTCTTTGAATTCAATATAAGCTCAATCCAATAATATTCCATACGTTGATGTCGTTACGAGTAAATGGCGGACGCTGCACCGGGTAATATACTCGTCTAGTTACTAGGTATATTTATACTAACTAGTATCTAATACATAACAATAATGATACATTGTGAGTGTGTATGTATATTAATTTCGAAATTACAGCGTTCACGTTGCAGATAAATATACCTTATAATAACTAGGTAAAGATATATCTACAAGTGTAAAATGCATTCATTCCAGCAGCTGGTAGGTAGGTACACTTAAGTCTCACGTATAATATATTTTTATATAATGTGAATTGTTTTAAAGACAGGTTAGACTTCGTTTGACAACGTCCATCCTCAGTGAAAAATACTTAAAACTATGGAATAATATTTCGAGCTTACTTGAGTCATGGGAGTTATTCCCGATGCTGCGCTGACCTAATTTATATAATAGGTGTCTTAGGATCGTCCGTAGTTTGTTTTAAAGAATATAAATTAATATGTATATTCTTTAAAACATACTACGGTCTTCTATATATAATGAGTTACAATCCATTGGATTGGTCTGCAACGAGTTTGGACTTTCTTCTCCACTCCTCCCTATTCTCAGCTAGTCTCTTCAACTCCATGTATGAGCCTGAGCTCATGTCCCTCTTCAGTTGGTCCATATAGGCGTCTCTCGGTCAGCCTCTGCCATTTGTGCATTCGATCCTACCCTCTGCGATTGTGATGAGCAGTCCTGGGTGCCTGATGTTGTGGCCAATCCAGTTAGCTCGTTGTTGGCAGATTCTTTTGAGGAGTTGCCTTTTTTCGGTCTTCACTTAGATGAAAATCTAACTGGGGGTCGTTAAAAGTATTGCCACTTACTTTTGTACGATATTTGGTATTCCTAAGACTAGAAAGCCTTTTTTCAAGACTCAATTACATGTACTACCTACTAGATAAGGTCTGCGTTAGAAGTAAAGCTTCATTTTTTTATAGCTGTCTAGTTTAAAAAAGAATTGTATAAAAGCAAATAAATGTTTGGTTTCTACTTCGTGGCAATTGTAATAGCAAAAGCAATATCTAACAATATACTTTGATAAGCAGTAGGGAGGTGGTCACTGTGGTCCAGTGGCGGGACTAGACTTTTCATATTAGTCATGCTTCATACGTACCTCTATGTACACAGAAGTGCGTATATATTTCAAAAATCACTCATTTCGGGTGGATTATCGCAAATAAATAAAAATATATACATACTACGTACATATTATGTAATTATGTATTTATTCAAAATACTCAAACATTACTTCAGATTTTTAAGCATTATATAGTATACTTTCAAGATTTCCATATACCTAAAATTGCTTTCTGTAAAGTGTGATTGAATTAACAACAAAAATGTTGGTAGGTACCTAGCTTTCTTATCTTTACACACCTTTATCTTGCAATAAAAAGAATCAGAAAATTTTGACTCGATTAATTAGAACACAACATGATAAGTAACTATCAGAACTTTTAACTATTATGTCTAACATTATCTAAGGACTCGAAGCATTCATCATAATAATGTGAACTCAATATTCAAAAACTTTATCATGATTAATTTTGTACCGGAATATAAAAGCGATGCGAGTACAAATTTTTTGCCCAAACGGATTTCATAAAATTAATTTTGATTACTACGTTTAATACGGTCACATTTACAAAAATAATAAATTATTTTGAGGCATGCGTAGCATATTTGCGTGCATGGAAGGCACGACACTGCTATGGTCATGTTATCATTGTCGACACAATACATTGATACAGCAGCCTCTTAAAGCTTTACGATGCGGTGGACCGTATATTTCTGTGTGTATTATTACGTTATTTATGTATTATTAATGTTTACCAACATTCATTAACACTAAACTAGTATCGAAGGTCAAGTAAATATTATTATCTAGTGTTGTTGTCTATGTAGTTATGTACCTACCTACTAATCATACAATAATATTATTTTCTTACTTTTGTGCAGGCATTACATGTATCTGTATGTAAGTAGGTATTATTATAAGATGTAATAATCTTATGTTAATATTATTAGAGTAAGCATAGGGACTGAAGAGATATACCTACGTAGTTATTTTATGACCTACTGATGCTACTAGCAATGAGATTAACAGAAGTAAACTCAACCCATGTGTACATAATTATATTATTAAAAAATAAGTAGACAACGATCAATTAGAAATCAAACTATTTATTTGGTTCAGTGATCAGCACCTTTATATTCCAGTAACGATGCTAAATAAAGACATTCAAAGAACACCACAATCCTGTTTTTAACAGATTTTTAGAATATTCTTAAATATCAATATACAAATCTACCTAATACAATTACTCCCGCGTTTTTTTTTTTGGTATCATCGCAATTATAATGTAGTTTGTAATCAACGTACCTACACCATACCTGCCTCTTTCATAATATACAAGGTTGAACGTTGCAGATGCAAGTTATAGGCTGTTATTTTTAATTCCTTTAAAATAATATCCATTAGTTAAATACATAGAACTATAATATATTTAAAAGAGTGTATGTAATTCATTTGCGTATTAATCTATATGTATATATCTAGGTACCTACATGCCATCTTCAGAACAAAGGGGCACATGTTATATAAATATTTATTAACCTACAAGATTCTTAGATACTCACGCTACGTACATACAAATCCTTTGTATTGCGCAATATTCTCACCAGGTAAATAATATATGTATGTAATGGTTATCTATGTACCTACACATAAATAAATATTATACTATACCTACTACTCATATTTTTATGCAATCATAGGTATTATGAATAATATAAAGATGTACATAATTCTCAATATACCTTACTACTTACTTACTGCATAGCTTTCTTCTCTCCATTGCTGTATATAGATCTCTTCAAAACTCTTCCACACTTTTCGATCTCGAGCAACACGATACCACTGTTTTCCCATCATCTGGACAATATTGTCGACCCATCTTTTTTGGGGTCTTCCTACACTTCTTTTGTCCTCCCACGGCCTCCATTCAAAAACTCTGGAAGTCCACCTGCCATTCTTTCGGCTCTCGCCTCACCACATGACCAGCCTATTCCTAGTTCAACTTGCAGACTTTATCAACAATGTTGACAACTTTTGTCAGATGGTTTCAATATACCTAGTTCATATTCAAATTTCTTTATTCACAAAATATTTACAGCACATTATTTATGCAACAATTAATAATGCGTTGGTGTTGCTGCCCCACTAGGTACAATGCACCTGTATTGGGGCGAATATCATATTATATTGCAAGTATCACATACTTACTTAGCTACTTTCAGTGTTGGGTGGTTTTCATTTGATATGATTCAGGCAATGAGAATAATAAAATTTTCAATTAATAAAATTAATTATTTCCAAGAGAGTACACTTCATTAGGTACTTCGTAATGTAACGGGAAAATTCAAATTGAAAATTCAATTCAATATCTAATCCAAGAGTGTCATTGCAGAACAAAAGTTTCAAGTTTTATGTATGTATATCTATTAGTAAGCAAGCTAAATATTGCATGAGACTAATCAAATAATTAAATTATTTCAATTGATAGTATAATCCGCAAATTAACGATGAAACGGAACAAATGTTAGACGAACACGATTAATAAATATACTTACCGACATATTATTATTATTATGATATTCCTTGTCAACGATTACAACGTTACTGTCGGTCATGACATGATTTATAGGAAAATAAGCATTATAAACGAATAAAATTTCACGAGCTCAGCTCAATACAGTAATAATTTAAACAAGTTCAGCTTCAATATACCTAATGCCTGCCAGTTCCAGGTGAGTATAAAATAATAATAACGTATCGCAGCGGATGAATTCGTCTCGGCAGTAGTAATATGAATACAACCAACCAGCTATGCCACAACTCAACTAAAGTTGTCTCTCTGCGTAAAAACCTTAACACCGTTCAGCTGTTTAGTTGTTCGATTTAGTAGAAGTAAGTAGATATCTGTCTCGTGTCTGTATCTGTTGGCAATGTTTGGTTTAGTCAAAAACAAGATATCTCTGAAGCAACAAGTCTCTATTCGACAATCTCTGTTATTTTATTTCAAAACGCGTTTTTATTACTATCATTTCGTATCAACAAGTGCTTTGTGACGTACAGTGTGCATGCCATTCTCGACCTTATACATCTGTGATATAACATTGTTAATGACATGCAAAACACGACGTTAGTTATGTTAGTGCGCTCGATATAATTTCCGTTCATAGCACGGAGTGACACGAGATTGGATCTAGACGAGTCGGTGTCGGTAATCAAGATAATTAATTGATCAGTCGACAAACGGCGCAAGCAATCACTGATCAGAGAAGACACTGATCCAATCGTGTTCTAAGAAGATCCAGGATCATAGTAAATCATATGTGACAAAATTATTATGTACATTATTATAATATATGCAATGAGACATGATAATATGTAAATAGAAGTCATTACTTTCAATTTAGGTATCATAACTCTTATAGTTGAGCAGTACATTTCGCTTGTATAGAATCAAGTAAAGAGCACAGAAAAAAACTATCTAGGTATGTATTTTTGATACACATTATCTTACGTACCATTTATAAAAATGTGATTTGCTATAGGTTAGTATTAATATAAATAACAAAGTAGGTTTACTCATAACAGAAAATATACACCTATTTATGTGTAACAAAGCTCAATACATTTTTTCATCCTTAAAATAAATTAACTTATTACACCTTATAGTCTAGATTTTAAATAAACTTTGGTAAATAAATAAATTTGGGTGGAGGATTAGCTAAGAATTGCAAAAACATCAAACATATTCTATCGTGATTTCTCAGGAGATAAAATTTTAATTTTATTATCTGACGTAGGTACCTGTCCATGTATGTATGTAGATTATTAATTTGTATGTAATTACACTTGGATGTTATGTTTTGTCAATCGTTTACTAGACTTTCATGTTTTGTTAGTATTTTTTTATTATTTGTAAATATGAATCATACCTACTATTAATTAATTATACCATCTGTGAAATGTGTAGGTACTGTACATGTTCAAAAAAATAAATCACTCGCGCGTGTATTTTCTCATAAGAAATCGATGAATGGAACAGAAAATAATATAGGTAATCATACAAAGAAACATGATATTAGATTACGATAAGTTGGCATCATATTATAATGATTTAACTAAAATGACGATAATTTGTTCAGTTATACTATAATGAATTGAAATATGTATGTATTAGGTATCATGTAAGTAACTAAATATTGTTATATAAATATATGAAATATCTAAACAAAAACAAACTCGTGATCGTACCTCCATACATGCCTTATATTAATAATTAACTAAGCTCTATATAATAAACGATTTTTTTATATTTTTAACACTAGGTAGTTGTTTTTTTAGCAACTCATCAATAGTTCAAATACGAGTTCCAATACTCTATAGGAGAAGCTTTAGGTGGTGGTGGTGCCTACCGACTTAATGTATTACCTATCCACTTGAATCTAATAATAGTAGTAGTAGTTGTTGTTTTGTATTCAATAATTTATTTTGTTTTTTTACATCTGGCTTTTACACAATAACAAACTCGATATCCTCACGGGTTTTCCGACGTCGTGTTCTTTGCACGTCTTGTAGGTATTTATCAATCATATTGAGAAAAATATTTTTTCTATGTTTTGATTATAATGATAATCTATAATTCTATACCTAGAGGAGGGATCGATTCCTTTTCAAGGCAAAAAATACATGTGATTGATAACCCACATTAATTTTATTCTTTGAAAATTCTAGCATCAATACGTACCTACTTACCTACATAATATTTTTATAATTTATTTAAATATTGTATTATTTAATCAAATACCTGGGTACCTGATAATAGGTATTTGTATTATTATTTTCATCGCAATCATTATAAATATACTCGTATGCATGTTTCGTATAGTTGGTACAACATTGTACAAAATCGTAATAATTATTGCAGTCTTATTCAAAGAGGAAAATTCTTTATTTAATCATTTAGATAATTCTCGTTGTACTTAAATAGTAGGTAGACAGGTCTTTGGAAATATAAATACACCATATTTTTTTAAATCTTTAGATACATACCTATTTATTGTGTTATTTAATGTTAGATCTGTTTCCCAGAGACATGTTCTCTTGTTAGGTTGAATACTTCCGGTAATCCTTTCATCTTTTAGCATACATTTTTTAATTTATACACTTACTTGAGATTTCCTATATGTTACAATGAGTAATGCGTAAATATTTTTGAAAGAGATTTCAATCTGGTTTTCGTAAGGGCCATAAAGCCATAATACAATCACCATCCTGCTCAAGATATCTGAGGACGTCTAAACACAGGCAAAGAGTACCTATAAAAATATGGACGGAGATAATATACATGTATGATTGTTTTTGACAACAATACTTGATATTGTTATAACACGCACATTTATTTGAATGATTTTAATTCGAGTTGCGTACCTCGCGCCTAAATGGGTAGGTACTTCCTAAATAAATAATTTATTGTTGATAATGAATGTGACCAGTTAGTTAATAAGCATGTGTGTATTTAGTATAGTTCCTACATCTTTTGTGGTCGGGAATAGACCATTAAAGGTCACGTGGTCTTGTCTATAGATTTGCTTTTGCTTGGGGGGCAAACAGTCAGATTTTGCAAATCATCCTTGTAGGAATTTATGCCATAAGAGAAAAAAAAGAAAGTCAGACGACAAAATAATAACAAAATCGACACTGACAGTTTTTTTTTTATTATTAGGTATTCTTTAGGCGTTCCACCTAATATTACACAGTAATCGTATGTTGTGTTGGGAAGCCTGATGCCCCTCAATGATTTTTCTGTGACGTCATCCTTTAATGGTCTATATTACCTCAGTTGGCACAACACTACAGTGTGTAACCTTTCTATTATGTCTTTCACTCACTTTCTTTGTTATTTTTCTAGTAAAGATATCTTTACTAGTTATTATGAAGAATAATTAAATGATCACTTATAATATTGAGGCACAATAGCTAGGTAGGTGCATATATAATAATTATTATTATGAAGTAGATATTTAGTCAAGAATCTTTTATGATAGCACAAGCGCAAGTTCGATATTAAATGTAGTTTTCGGCTTTTACTGGATTTTTCACATCTGTGCAAGTGAAGATCTAAATTATTGGAAGAATTGGTGAATGCGCCATGGATAAAGTGTATTGAAATCAATAAGCCGATTCCTGTCCTTCGAGACACCTTTCCTGTTTATTACTTAACGAAGTTTGCACAACTTGTTGATTGTGCAGATGGGGTGTCTGTTGAGTATTTATTGAGTTTTTAGGTTGGTATTTACTCTGAAACTCTTAAATTGCGTGGTTTCGATGATCTATGTACATGTACATAATATATATTATATCTTCACCTATTTATTTATACGATTAACTGTTTACGATGTAGGTAATTAAATGAGCAGTCATAATAATTACGTTATTCCAGTATGACCCCAGCTGTCTTGTTATAGCATCAGTTGGTACCTACCTAATTCTCGTAATTAATTTGACGTCACTTTATTGTTTACATATAATAATTTTAATATTATCATACATATGTGTAGTGTCGTCACATTTTTATATTTTTTCTACGTAGTATACTAGTTTAATAATCGGTCAATATAAATGGTCATGACACTGTCGAACTCTCCACAATTCACTCATGACATAGCATTAGTTCAGTGAGTTATTCTAAAGTATCTAAAGAAACGCAATAAGGTTTATACCCTAAGTAGGTTTAGTTTTAGTTTTCACCTGTGTAAAGTTTTTTTATACAAGTCATTTACAGTTTGAGTGTATTTTAGATTCAAATAGATTTAATATAATTTTCTTTTGTTGCAGATTGTAATGTCGAGCCTTCTGTTCTGGCAGGGGCGCAATGGAAAGAGCAATGGTACAACCGGGGGCACTAACGCAGGTACCGGGGGGCCACAAGGATCCAACCCCAGAGCCTGGTTACATGTCCCTGATTTATTACTCAAAGGTCATGTAGCGTATCTTGTAAAGGTGAGTTGATATCCAATTTATAAAATTTATTTTATCAGCTTCCTTGATAATAAGAAATTATTTTGAAGAATGTTTCGAATGTTACAAACTTATGAAAAATTAAAGATGTTATTATAAGCAATTTTACATGAAAATATATTTGTATTAAATGCAGACAACAGAATTCTAAATTTTAATTTTTTCTTCCTACAAAAACCTGTTATCTTACAAAATAGTTTTATTTCGCAACTATTTTCATATACCTACCTATTAGATATTTACTACAATAATGTGATATCTCTCAATTCAAAAATTATGTGGAAACTGTTTCTTATAGTTGCTTATATATAGGTATATTGTTATTTTTTTGTAGTATCTCGGTTCAACAAGTGTAGATCAACCCAAAGGAATTGAAGTTGTGAAAGATGCAATCAGACGGCTACAATTCACACAGCAGCTTAGGAAATCTGAAACAGGTGCCAAGACAAAGAAAGTTGAAATCACCATATCTGTAGATGGCGTTGCCATACAAGAGCCAAGAACAAATAATATACTCCATCAATTTCCACTTCATAGAATATCATACTGCGCTGATGATAAAGAAGCCAAAAAGTATTTCTCTTTCATTGCCAAAGCTGATGGGAATGCTCCAAGTTGGACCAATGGAGATTCAAATGGGTCTATTAGTAATGGCTCTACAAATGGCAGCACGACTAATGATCAACACGAGTGCTTTGTCTTTGTGTCAAATAAGTTGGCTTCAGAGATAACACTCACCATTGGACAAGCATTTGATTTAGCTTACAGGTAAGTGGTCTACTACGTCATGTAATAAAACAATATAATTATTCAAAAAAAAAAATGATTATCATATTGTTATGAATGGTTTTTTTATACTTTTAATTAATTATTTCAGGAGATTTTTAATGGAGAGAGGTGCTGGAGCAGAAGCTGTAGGACAAGAAGCAGCCAAAGCAAGATCACATGCCACTGAGATGGCTAACAGAGCCAAAGAACTTGCCGCTCTATTACCTGCAGCTGAACTCAAGGCATGGTTAAACAAGAAAGGAATATCACATCCCACAGAATGGAATCCAGAGCCAGATATTGGTAAGAAAGAAATACCTATGTTTTATGTTCTAATTCATTTCCTACAGCCTTTAGATATTGGTGAAGTGTTCATTGCTTTTTGCCAAAAATATTCAGAGTGTACTTGCCAATTCAACGAAATAATTGATGCATTTTTGAATAATAATGTTTCAAAATTTTGTCTCATGTATACCATATTTACCTAAATAATCTCAAAAATTAGCTTTTTAAATGTAAAAGTCATGTTAAATCAATTTCTAAAGTGTTATTTAATGTGCAGACAAAAATTAGTTATCAGTCTAGAATAAAATATTGCTTAAGTATATGTTCAACTTGTTAATCAAAACTTTGTTTCAGGAACAGAAAAACAAAATGGAAATGGTACTACACAAGATAATCTGATTCAAACATTCTCAAAGTAAGTTGTTACATTACTATTTCTTTAGCTTCTGTTGCCTGCATGTGTCTTTTTCATTTGTTTGCTTTATATTGTATTTTTGTTTTTTTTTTTTATTTATAATATTATTGTAGATATGTATGTATATTTATTTATGTGTTTTTTTTGTTTTGTTTTTAATAACCGGGTTAGTTGGAAGACATCGCATTTTAGCGATAAACTCGCCCTCTGTACATTGAATTGTATAAACGATATTTTCTATGTTAATTTGTATTATTGTAAACAATGTACAGTGAAGAATAAAATAAATAAATAAAACATGATAATCTTAAAAAAATATTGTGTATTGTGTAAAATCTCTGTGAAAAGTGAGTGAATGTGAAAAATTCTAGATATTTTTATTTGCTATGACTACATATATTCATTTTGATTCCAGCAATCACATAGAAGATCTCATGAGCACGAGTATAGACACAACACCCACAAAGAATCCATCTGTAGGAACTAAATTAGAGGGATTGTTACTCAACTCGGATTCAGACAGCGGTATATTTAATTTTTTATACACTTATTCCACTGACTCCCTTACATAAGAGAGGTGCTGTGTTGGCATAGATACATAGCATTTTCCACATTTCAAATAACATTTTAATCAAATTATGCTAGATATACTTGAATGACATCCTGATAACTTCAATTAGATATCTCGATTGGAGAGCCATGTTTACACAATCTAACTTTGTGCGAAATTCAATTGGAAGAAATGAGAAAGGTGTCCCAAGGATCTCCAATCAAGATGTCTGATTGGTTTTGTCATCTGCATATTTTCCCCAAATCCAGTTGAACAGTAAAAATAATTAAATATTCTAAACATTCTGATAACTATGATAAAATATGAATTAATATAATTAGCTTAATTTTATATTTTAATCAACATTTCCCGTGTTTTGTTTTAGATTTTGATCCTAGAGCATCTGAGAGTGACCTTCCAGCTGTTACCATCGCAAGTCGACCCAAAGCAGCTCTGCCACAGAGCCCATCACCAATACAGAATGGATTCACTCCTCCACCATTATGTATGCATTTAATTATATAATTTAATTAAAGCCCAAAAATTACTTATACAAATGAATTGATTTGGTTTGGGGGTGACTGATGATATATTATTGTATTTTTATTTCCAGTGGCTCCACCACCAAAGGCCAGCAAGAGATCACCGCAGAATGGAAACACGAATGGCAACGGTCTGCACAATGGAACAGATGACTTGTTTGGATCATCTCCATTCTCTCTCACACCTGTCACTCACGTTAGCTCTGCACCTCCAGCCATGTTGGCTCCAGTATTGAACAACAGTGTATCCACTGTCACACCTAGCAACACACCCAACTACAATCTAAGTGATTTCAATCTTCAAACATCCATCTTCCCACCAAACAATGTTCCTAATACTCATAATGGCAATGCATTCAGTAATGGTACATCGGGAATGGTCGGATATGATCCTTTTGATACTAACAAATTCAACAACTTCTCAGCCACGTCTAATGGCTTCAGTAATCCAATGGGTTTCAGCAACGGGTTTGCTAACTTCCCATTTGGTGAAAAACAGAACAATCCTGCCCTCCTTGACAGTAGTTTCAGTGGATTTTTGGACAAGAGGGTCACAGAGATGAAGGTTGGTAACTTTTGTAAGTAATTTGCATTTTTATTTTGTTTTACTAATTTAATTTTAGTTTTTTTTTTAAATTTACTAACTACTTCTGATAAATTATTTAAAAGAAGTTTTAGACTAAGGTTTTGATAAATATTTATCAAATATTGTGTTTGAGAATGACAGGATTCCTGTCGAAACATTGGTCGTGCATTGAAAAACATATAAATGGTATTTAAATTCATTTATATTTGTTTTATATTTTATAATGTTTATTAATATTTTATTTTCTTGTTTCAGGATGGATTCAGTCGAGGCTTGATAATTGCCAATGAAGATTTCTCAGATTTGGATCCACTCAGAAAAAACTGAAATAACACAATATTAAATTAAAAATATATTATTAAATGATTTAACAAAAACATTCCAGAAGGTAACGCCGAGATGAAATTTTAATATTTAGTAATTGTTATACTTTGCATTTTTACATTTGATATGTAAAAGCAAATGAGTTTTTTTATTTACAAAATATATTTTATTCGGGAGTAGTTTACATCTGTGTAATAATATCTATTTATGTTGTAGACAAACAATATTGGTGTATTTATTATTAAAGAACTACTAGAGAAAACTTCTAAGCAGAGATTGTATTTTAGCTTTACATGAATAGGCTTTGAGAGGGTGATATATGAGATAGAACTAATTTAAAATTGTATTTGAGGCTAAATTCAGATTAAAGATATGTGGTCTCTGTTTAGATGTCAATCATTCATTTATATCTAAATATACCTACGTATAATCAATACAATATAGATAATTTAATATGAAATGGTGCTTTAATGACAATAAACTACTGTAGGTATAACTACTATTTTACACTGTGCATGTTATTATTATTATTATGTTCTATATATTATTATGATGTTATGTAAATAATAAGTACATAGATTACCTAATAATTGCCTATGAATAGCTACGCTAGTTTTTGTGGAATATAGATATATGTTAAGGAACATTCTCATATATTTTATTTTATTATCACTAGTTACTATTGACATAATCAAAGCCTTAATTAACAGTTTCATGCCAGATAAAAAAGGGCATTTAGGGTTAGCTCATGTTTTTAATAGATACCTAATATTTAAATGTTAAACAATATTTTAAAAAAGCCATTTACAATTGAAGCTGATTCTATCATTAAAATTTTAGAAATTGCTGTTTTATATAACTGTAATATATTTAAGTTTTAAAATGCATAATTTAATATTGTCATGTTTTTATATTTATTCATGATATCGTCGGTTAAATAGAAAAGTGACATATTTCAAAATGAACAAATTTTACATACGCACATTTAAAGTATTTTATAAATTGATAAATTTTTTCAATAATTTCACATAACAATGTTCACATTCACATTTAATCGACGATATGTTAATGTGAATTTATATAAAAAATAAATAAATTAAAATAAAACACTTAAATGCGAGTTAGAAATGCATTTGTTTTTTTTTTAATAGTTAAATTAAATTTATAAAACATGCTAAAATTTGATAAATAAATTTTAAAAAATTAAAATGCGCCCTTACGGTGGTTTGTACCACAAAACGGCGCTCAATAAATTGTCCAGATTATTATTATTTTTACTGTAAAATTTGTTCATTTTGAAATATCGTTGCTCGGCGTTCAATACCGCGAATGTAACAATTACAAAATTTTACAGGAGGCCTAATAAACTGAATAAAAGTTACGTTAGCGCCGAGTCCATATTCACGATTTTATTCCATATGGCATTCTAGCAGTTTGGAAAATATTTGGGGAAGTTTTTGAATACACAATCGCGTATTTTAACATTCTGTTCTAATATCTTAAAAACAAAAACTATTTCACCTAAATTGTCAAATTCGCGGCATTGAACGCCGAGCGACGATATGTCACTTTTCTATTTAACCGACGATATATTTCATAAATTATATTTCCTACTAAAGTCAATTATTTTTTTCTGTTATGAATGCATGTTGATGTGATGGTATATATTAAATATGCATTCCAATTATTAATAATTTGGAAAAGCCAGTGATAATGGTATCATATTAGTTTAAGTATTTTATGAACTTGGTATGTCTTGAACTGTTTATTTCACACCCATATGGGTTTATGAATAATATGTGTTTGGTGTATTATCAGTTTGAAGTTTGGAATGTAGAATCAATATAAAAAACATATTAGCTCCATTTATAGGCTGTAATAGATATTTCCGATTCTGCGATGCTAATCATATAAAATCCAATATCGAAGATATATATTTTTTTCAGTAATGTGGTTGATTTATAATTCTCTTCTGCATACGTTTAAGTACTACACAAACAAATATTCATATATGAAGGAGTGATTGAACAATTTAAATGTCATAAAAAGACAAAAAACAAAAATATAGTGATATATACATATAAGGAATTAAATTAATTATAAGTCTAATCATATTATTTCTATCTATCTACGTTTATTATTATTATAAGGCAATCATTTTACAAAATATGCAATGTTTGTTATCTTCAAGAACCTTTTTTCATTGTCAATTATGTCCTTTATTAACTTTTTTGTGTAATATACACTAACAGACAGCTGAAAATATCATTCAGGGAGATCAATAAAAATATTTTAAATAAACAATACATCAGGGCTACTCTAGACAAAATCTAAACATGATCTTAATCATACGACGCGCGAAGTGATTATTGGACAAAAATACGCGCATACCGATCACGCGGTAGCGTAATGTTTTTGACCATAGTCCCTTCGTGCATCATATTTAGATTGTGTCAAGAGTAGCCCTGCATGAATACATTCATTGTCTTGTAGGGCCGTTGCCAATTAAAATATATCTAGAATGTAAATTCAAATTTTGTGCAAACATTTCCTAAAGATAATATAATAAAATGAAAACTGTAAAGTTAAAATATCTAATATATAAACAATATGCCTTGTATCTTGTTGTAAGCTTAGTCTTTTAAGAAATAGCCAAATGTTGATTGTATTATATAAAATATTTTGTAAGTTATACATAATTATGTTTATATAAACGCATATATTTTTATATTCTATAAAAATAAAGATATGTATACCTACATAATATGTGTATATTATTTTTCATTTACTCCAGCATCATTTAGTAAATGCCTTCTCATCATCACAGCGACTTAACATCAATTATAATCAAATCCCTTGTCGTGTACCCGTCCAGAAACTAGTTGCAAACAGTTCAAACTTTCTTCGGTTGAAATCAAATTTCTTGAAGTCACAACTGATAGAACTGAACCTGAAGGGTTACTCTTTATGCAATCTAAATACGATCTTAATCTAGTCTTGATCTTAATCATACGCTGCGCGTGAAGGGACTATAGTCATAAATACCACCCTACCGTTACTGCGAGATTGGTGTTCATGTATTTTTTACTAATAGTAGCTTCACGCGTCGTATAATAATGATATACGATTGAAATAATGTTATGATAATTTATAATTTTAATTCCCAGCAGACAATTTACTATTTTTTTCTGCAAAGCAAGAGAGCCACCAATAGAGAATACTCACAAGAATGTAAAATTGCCTCCTAATCATTCATTTTCAACATAAAAAAAATATGTAATAATACTAGATTACATTATTTTTTCATCATTTATGAATGCCATATGAAATATTTTTTTAATAAGAAGTAAGTAGTGCCTTTTTTGCCAATCGTGTCCATAAAAAGACAATGCTCTGTTCTGAAAAGTTGAATAAAAATATTTTTGTTTTGATTTGTACAATATGTTTAGTTGAATATAGCCCTATACATTCTAAATAAAAATAAACAAGCTTTAAAATAGAAACAAAAAAATATGTTCATGTGGAATCATTTGGCACTATTGGGTCAAGGGAAGATAGAAAGAAAGAGTGGTTACACGAAATTAAAATCCTCATAAAATTTGTGGAACAGCTTATATTTACAAAATATTTGAATATTCATACAATAATAACGCTACATCATTATAATATGGACTGACAACATTCATCCAAGAAGGACAAACAACGAAATATAGTTATATAAGAATATAAACACATTCAACAAAGTGTAGAAACAATTTATTTATAGTAAATATAATATTCTTTAAAAGATAAACAAATTAGTGTGATTATTTTTAGTCTTATCTTATATATGAATTCAAAATTTTTATGATATTAGTAAGTTCCCATTGCAATAATATTATGGTGATTGAAATTCTTTTATATATTAATGGTGATCTTACTACTGGAAGTTGAATATTAAATGTTGTTGACTGTATTAAATGTCAGCGAAAAATCATTGGTATAGTGAAATAATAAGTTCTAGCACCTGATAACATTAATGTTGGTTTGTATGATTGTAAAATATATACCTATCGTTAAATAAAAATGTAAGTGTTCATAGAACATATTTTCCAAATAATAATGCAACGAATGCGACTGCAACAGAAAAAGCTATATAATAAAATGAGATTGATTTTGGTGTTTCTGTTTTAGGTGGCATGTATGAATGGTGATTATTGTGAGCATAACGTGTTCTAACAATCTTTTCCTTTAAACTCTGATTCTCTTCTTTTAATTTACTTTCTTTTTCTCTAAGTAGAAAAATTTCTGAAAGTATCTTTTGTATATCATTTCTTGAGTCTGATATTGGAGTTTGTTCAGATATTGCCAGTTCTGCCACAGGTTTCGTAAGAGCAAAAACACATTTCACTTTATAGTTCATTACTTTTTCAGGGTCAACAGAGTTCCAAAACGCTTCATTTAATATTATATTAGACTCTGGCATAATTACTGATTGAATCATGATTTTGTGTTTATACTCCTCTTCCGGATCAAACAGAAATGGTTGAAGTAAAACTTGAATATCTAAATGTGCTTTTCCAGCAAGACTACCTGAATTTGGCCTCACACAGTACTTTTTGGGAACAGTGATTTTAATTTTAAAACAAACCATTTGATCAGTGATATTGGTCAACCCAATCCATGAGACTATTGGGATATTAAAGGGACCTACAAAGAGTAGCTGATCACTTTTCTGTAAGTTATTATAAGGGTTGACTATCAACAAATCTTGTTCTGGTTTGGTCATTATGACAATATTGACAAACTTTGACTTAGAGAATATGGACAGTTCTAAAATCACAAATGAAATGATAATTTAATATGCACTTGTGACACACAGAATTCTTCACCACGACCTGGAAAAGTAATTGTATTTTCTAAATTTTTAATTTTTCTTTATTTTTATATCATCAGTTAAGTACAGCAACCGTCTGATTAATATTTAGATATAATGTATGGAGACATTAATATGTGTAATGAGCAAGGAATGCTTATTTGCAACATAACCTCAAAATTGCTATACAGTGGACATAATAATATTATTGTCATTCAAGATTCAAGATTCTCAACAAACAGATGCAGCCTACATTCATCTGTGAAACTTTCTCTATTTATATTCAAACAGTTTGTTTCAATATCCTGAATTAGAATTAATACAAACTATATAAGTAAATGTTATAATAATATATGCATATTATATTATACAGATATAAAACACTTATTTAGTATTTCCACTGTGACTTTATTAGTAGGGAGTCACAGTTCCTGAATAATTTAAGATAAACTTTCAAGAACAGTCGGTCGAAAATATCAAATATATGCATATTTTATCCAATAAATCTGTTATTGAAGAGATAATAAAAAATTTGCGCCCCAATATATATCTGATCTTAAAGCCAGCATTAGGCATATATTATTTCAACAGAGAAATGAATACCTATGTATTTAATATGAATGAAAATTTGTGCCAATAAAAATTATGTCAGGATTACCTACAGGTAATATTCACACATTCATAATCTAGCATACAATGACTGTCATTTTAGTATTATGTGTTGTCTCAAAATTAATTTGAAAAATTAACTTACAACTCTCTGTGATCTGTGATAAGATTGCTATTTTAATTTGGTTGAGTAGAATAATTGATGAATAAAATCAATAATATCAGGTTGAAGAGTCAAGTCCAGTCATTTTTTGCAAATATAACAAAAAATAGAATAGCTGTTAAAAAAATAATATTTATTATTTACGACAGAACTGACATGCAAAAACTATTAACACACAATTTGAAATACGAAATATACAGAAATAGTGATGTCTAGTGATGTCAAATTTGGCATATATCCGTTATTATCTACTCGTTACTTTGTTTTTTCGGTATACCGAACGGGTAATGCTCAGGATCCGCGGGTAGATAATACCGATCGGTACTATGTATTCTGTACTAGCCATTTCCGGGTAATACCGATGGATACTTGTGTATTCGTTATTAGCGATTTCCGGCTACTTTCTACCCATCGGTACTATGTACCTGCCGAATTACTCGGTAATACCGACCTTCAATCCATCGGTAATGTGTACATATACGTACCTACTGTGGAAGTATTGGTGCGCTGTGAGTGTATTGGTGTACCTACATTTAATGGCTTTTTACAAAAACTACGGGAAACCCTAGGACTTTAGGAGCAATCAGTGTGACCAGATTTCAAAATAAAATTGTGAAAAACATTTAATCTATTCTTTCTCAATAACGACAATATTAGGTCCTTACATATGAAATTGGCGTTTGGCGAACTGGCAACTTTGATTCAAAATATGTGGCGTTCGGCTAGGAATTCCAAATTCAAATTTATTTCAAATTTAAGACCATGTATTTCTGTGTTCGAATTACGAAATTTATTTGTTATCGCGTCATTTGTTTTTCTTTCACATCGTTCTGTTCACAATATGGAGAACTTAAAATATCGCTATATTTACGAATATGAGTTTCACCTCGGCACTAGTGCTGCAGAAACGGCTCGTAGGATTAACAATGCGTATGGGGAAGCTACTGCAAAAGAAAATACGGTACGTTATTGGTTCCAACGTTTCCGTTCTGGAAATTTTGACCTACAGAACAAGCCTCGTGGACGGCCGGAGACACAAGTTGATAACGAAGAATTAAAAGCAATTGTGGAAGCAGATCCATCGCAAACCACGTCAGAGTTAGCGGCAGGCTTCGGTGTGAGTGATAAAACCATTTTGATTCACTTGAAACAAATTGGAAAAGTGAAAAAACTTGAAAAATGGGTACCGCATGAATTGGTACTGCTGCTTCAGGACAACGCTCGACCACATACGGCACGTTTGACGACCGCAAAACTACGGGAGCTGCGACTGGAATGTCTTCGACACCCACCATACTCCCCGGACCTTGCTCCAACTGATTACCATTTTTTTCGGAATTTGGACAACTTCATGCAAGGAAAAAAATTCAATTCTCACGAGGCTGTCCAAACGGCCTTCAAAGATTTTATTGATTCTCGCTCACACACTTTTTTTAGTAAAGGAATCAATGAACTACCTTCGAGATGGCAAAAGTGCATAGATAGCCATGGTACATACTTTGACTAAATAAAAAAATAGTTTCATAAAAAAAAATCGTTTTCATTTCTGCCATATGAAACGCCAATTTCATATGTAAGGACCTAATAACTTCATACATTAATTATTGATAATGATAATTATAGTGTGAAATTCGTGCACCCATTTTGCGCTTTTAATACTCGTTTAAGGTCAAAAAATTTTTACACGACTTTAATGTCTAGTTTTAAAGTTTTTTTTTAACACAAGTTACAGTACGCAGTGAAAACAGTGTGTTGGTACATACCGTTAATTAATAACATAATATTTAATTTCTTTGTATGTGTCGGGGAAGAATCGCGGCAAAAGTGGACCAGATAGTGACGCTACTTACTTTGCCGAGACACGCTACTTACTTTGCCGAGACACTCGTTATTTTTGATGAGTACAAAGGAATAGGTGTTAAGATTAGTCAATATTTATTTACTCTCATCTAGACTAGTTAAGTGTTTATGCATAAAATTGAAACACCTAATCTATGGAATCGAATATTTCAAATACTTTTGATACTATAGACCATTAAAGGATGACGTCACAGAAAAATCATTGAGGGGCATCAGGCATCCCAACACAACAGACGATTACGGTGTAATATTAGGTGGAACGCCTAAAGAATACCTAATAATCAAAATAACTGTCAGTGTCGATTTTGTTATTATTTTGTCGTCTGACTTTCTTTTTTTTCTCTTATGGCATAACATCCTACAAGGATGATTTGCGCAATCTGACTGTTTGCCCCCCAAGCAAAAGCAAATCCATAGACAAGACCACGTGACCTTTAATGGTCTATTCGAATAAAGAAACGAATAGTACATTGATCAAAAAATTATAAAAGTACCTAACATTCATTAATTTGGGGTTTGAATTATTTTTATTTATTATATGAATACAGTCAACATTTAAAACTGTCTCTTTTTCTGGAGTCTGTGTTATGGTAAGTTTAATATCTTATTTTTGAGTAATACCTCTACACAGGCTTGTCCTCATGAGGTATAATACTTGTTTATATATATTTTTAGTCATAATGTATGTATTAATTGACTTCTTGTGTTGTGTAAACTGTATGTATATAAATAAATAAATAATAAAAAAAAATGAAAAAATAAGTGTTGCCAAGATTATGTATTTTTGTACTTAATAATCTACGCACTTTTGACCTATTTCTTAAATTTATATATTTACAACAAGGAGATCATGAATAATCTAAAAAAATAAATGAATATCGATCAAAAAATTTATTCTTAGAAAATATTCTTTAACAAAACCGAAGAGATCATTAAACATTTCAAAATTCTATACCAGATCGAAAATTTGGCGACAGGGGGGGGGGTAGAAATTTGAGAGGAAAGGTATTTACTAAAATTACTATTAGGATTATTCCTTCCATCAGTAAAATACCCGTTATCTAATAATGGGTATTTTGCTCGGATTACCCCACGGTACTCGGTATGAAAATATATCCGGTATTGACATCAATTTTGAAATATCACAAAATAGTGTTGCCATTCTTGAAAAAAGCAAAGATTCAGTTTAAGTGTTTAACTCAGACCCAGTTTTAATATTCATGCCATTACAATAATATTATTAAAAAGTATTAATATATTATTCTTTTTGGCTATCTATCTATTCATAAATGGGGGTAACTTTTGGTGACCAAATAATTCACAATAGCTTAAGTATTACTTGGGTAATGCAGGGTCTAAGACCTAAAAGTCTTAAAAAATACACATTAATCCTCGTTAAGATGTATACTTTATAAATACATGAACAAGATAATAATATAACATTAAGCACAATCTTTTATAATATATTTCATTAGATTTCTATAATATGGTAGGTATATATTTATTTATATTCCAATATATTTACTTACAACTATAATAACAAATGTATAAGTGTGTGGCAATTCAGCCATCACATGAAATAAAAGACACATCACAATACATTATCATAACAGAATAAAAACAATTCATTTAAGGAAGAGAATGTATAACAAAAATAAATATTTTAAGAACACATTGAAAAGGCATTACCATTTATCAGACCTGCTGAAAAAATAAATACATACATACATAACAAAGAGCAGAAAAACGTTTTATCAATTTGTATGAATTAAGAGATGGTTAACAAAACTATTTCAATATTGATATTTCGGTCATAGTAATTACAATATTTTTTCTAGTTTGAATAGAATAATTTTGAAAATAAGTACTAAAAATAATATAACACTTTAAGATATCACTTGTATTAATTTCGAATGTATTCCTAGGTAAAATTGTTTGTAATAAATGTACAGTAAATGAATAAATAAAAAATATATCTCGTAAACTAACACTTTCAAATTTTAATTAATTATAAGCGCAAATAATATAGAAATGTTAAAGTGAATAATATAAAGTAATGGAAACAAACACAGTATGGAGACAAATAAAATTAGACTGTTATATATTGGGTTGTTCGGAAAGTAATATCTTTTTTTATGAAAATGAAAGACTTAGAAGAAAAATATATTATTGAATTGAATATTTTCCATTGTAGTCCAATACTTTTTGCCATCTTTCTGGCAATAGCATGATTCCATGCCCATAAAATTTTTGTTTTTTGTTGGCAAAAAACTGATTCAGATGATTTTTAACCATTTCATTTGCTGTAAAGGTTTTATTGTCTAAAAAGATTGTAGAGAGTGGAACAAATAATGATCAGAAGGTGACAGTTTGTTAATATTTTCGGCATTAACTAAGTATATAACAATTTCTAGACATATTGATATGATTTTAGATTACTAAGTATTAATTGTTATTTTGTGAGCTTTTTTCGCTACCGCGGTTTCAGTGGATCATCCACCATTAACGAGCGTTTATCTAAAACTTATGATAAGATTTAGATAAACGCTCGTTAATGGTGGACGCTCCACCGAAACCGCTGTAGCGAAAGAAGGTGACAGATTTAGATAATGTGGTGGGTGTGTCAGTATATCCCCAAACTGCAAGAGCTTTTGGTGAGTTACGAAACTCATTTTTACTAAATTTTTTTCTCAAAAAACACGAGCCGCTCGTATGTCGGGTTTTGAGCCTAAGCCTTTAGAGCACTTAAGAGATTAAATTCCTTAAATAGCATTTTGAGCCTAAGCCTTCAGATCACTTAAGAGATTAAATTCCTTAAATAGCATTTTTACCTTTTCCATAGTAAAAAAATATCCGGCCTTAGTGTCAAGTTAGATGTGAAAAAATGCAATGGCCTTTTGTTGGGAAAAAACGAAAGTACTTTCTGAACAACTCAGTACATTAATAAAACAACACAACATTATAGACAATATCTTAAACGTAGTTGATACAAATAAAAACAGGAATGAAAAATTGTTAACTTAAACATTGAATCTAGTTTCTGAACCGTCCGCGAGGGTAAGAGTTGCTTGTCGTTGTCCTGACCATGTGAGCTTCGCAAGACGAGCTGGACTCAAGCGAGCAGCATCAGCCAAAGGAGCTGTACTATAACACTTGACGCAGCGAGTGGATGGGGCACCCAAACCAAACATACCTGTAAGGCACAAAATGTCATATAGAAGTTATAAGAAAATTGTCGAGTCTCAGGAATACAATTGACATTCCATTCTTTTTTGTAAGATTTTGAGAGTACTGTAAAAGCAGGGACTCATAAAATATCAACTAGAAGACATTTAACATATTCAATCCAAGATAATACAGGTAGCCCATCCTTAATGTTTTACATTTGTATGTCATGATATCTTGTATGTATATTACACACAATTATTTCACTGGCTACCCAACTTACGGAATATACTGTGATATAATAGATAAATAGAAATTGATGTTATAAAAAAAACGTGAAATTAAGAATTTGCTCTAACCTGTTGTAGTCTGCCAAAAGCTCAGTTTGTTTTCATTGCAAGAATATGTAACAAGGAACTTTCCATCAGGACTGAATGCACAGGCACTGAGAGGTGCAGAGTGTGCTGTTAGCAATTGGCATCTGCCCTGACGCAGCTCGTACATGGCCACCTGCCCACTGTGACTACCTACAGCAATCCTTCTGGTGGCGGGACAATGGGACACTTGATTATATCTACAGATTGCTGGGAACACATCATTAAGACCCTTGGACTTCAAGTGAGATTGATCCACACAGTGCAGAACAATATCCATCACCTACAATGAAATAAAAAAAGTTTAAAATATACTCATACAGATTTTTTTATGTTAAAATTAATTTAAATAATGTTTGAATTTCCGAATTATTATGAGCTAGTACAATAAAATAGGCAATATGGTAAAAGTTTTGGGCTCATTTGTATAATACAATAATATATTGTTGGTATACACCTTCTAAGCCTTAAGTCGGTATTCCTGTATTCCAACAAATTATTAGTAAGTCATAAAACAGGTGACAAAATATACCTCAACAAGTAACTCTTGTACTTCAGGTAGTTGTTTATTGACCAGTAGCTCTATCCCCCTGAGAACCTCTGCCCTGCTACGGTACAGGGCCCCTCCGCTTCCACTAGAGCCTCCACTAGCTCCTGCTGCTGCTCCAGCTGGAGTTCCTGTGCCAGCGTTACCAGCCGCTTGTTGAACGGCAGATCGTGCCACTTCTCTGGCCATGGTCGTAATGAAAGCTGCAGGTCTATTAAAATAATATTCCAGTATTAGTAGAAGAAATTTAAAAATGGCTATCATTTAAACGATCAGCATAATATTGATGTTATGTTCAGAAGAAAAATGTATTCTGCCGACAAATATATCATGTTGATATGCTACTTATGCCCAGCGAAAATATTATATTGCAAATATATTTATATATTTCTAATATATTTCTATTGCAAATAATATGATATTGTAAAACTCTAAATTTAATCGACCAGCAAAATTATTATTTTACCGGCATAATGATTATTTGTCCAGCAAAATAAATAAATGAGCAGCAAACCGTGAGCTGATTTTAATTAAAATTGTGAAAGCTAAATTTTTGATCTTGTTCAAATAATAAATCTTTGTATCTAGCATCTTTTTATGTGATTTTATATGTAGCATCTGAATGAACGACACCAAGACACTGGTATTTTTCGACATTTCACTTAGATATTTCGTTAATATAGCAATGCGGAAACTGGCATTATTTTCGTAGTCATCATTAATTTGGTAAGAAATCACAAAAACTTCATGTGGATCCGAAGGTAAATCGGTGTGTGAAAAATATTGTTTATCTAATATTTTCTGCCGGTCAAATAATAATTTTGCTGCTCAAATAACAATTCTTCTGGTCAATTAATTATTTTGTTGTGCGAGTATTTATTAAGCTGTTCAATTTTTTTATTTTGCCGATATAACCAAGTTTGTTTGTAAAACAAGTGTTGGGCTTATTTTTTATTTATTGCCGATGAAAACATTGTTTGCTGTGCAAATGACTTAAATGCTGATTTTTTCTTGCCGAACGAATGGATTAATAGCCGTACAAATAATTAGTTCTCTTTAAGAATATCACCCAATGGTGTTCTTACAAAGATTTGAAGATTTTGTAATATCATTTTTAAACCATGAAATATTGATTACATTTTCTGACTCATGAATGGTACCTTATCAAATTCAATTTGGTTAACTAGAAGAAATTGACTGAATTGCATTACAACAAAATAGCTATACCTAGCAGTGGCGATGAGTGTAAGAGCATGTCTTGCTGTGCGACACGAGTCAGCTTGTGGAGTGAGAGGCAAGCCGTACGTCATGGATGGCACCAGTTTGTCAGCATCACAGCACATATCCAATAATCCTACAAAGTATAATGCAGGTATACTTATTATCATCGAGTAAATAAATAAATCAGGTGATAAAAATATTATTTATTTATACACAATATATATTTAAACATAAAACCTCTGTGGTCAAAATGAATTAATGTAAAGATATGAACAATAATAACATACCTAGCAACACTTTACTGACATCCAAATAAGGCTCCCAGACAGTGAAGCCTCTACCCAGCAGATCCACAGCAGCTCTCCGCAGGGGAGTGTGTGGAGGCAGCTTAGCTGTGCCTGGGGCCAGCACCAAGTGAGCCAGGGCCAGAGCTGTCAGGCGGGATAGACTACCATGGCCAACACCAAAACCTACAAACATAATATACATTGTCATAATTTTTAAGAGCAGCTCTGACAACGTACGTAAAAATGTTAGCCGTTTTACAACATACATATTCAAAAACAATATTTGATATAACAACAAAGTAAAAATTGCTGGAGGTTTAACGTGTGAGAAAACTAGTTTTTATAGCCACATACCTAAAGCTTTGGTCCATAAAGGGAAGCCTAGAGATGAAAATATACCTTATTCTCTATGCAGTATTAATACAACTAAGCTACTATACTTACGCAACAAGTCTTTATAGTAACTACATCCAGATTGAACTTGTTCTTAGTGATGATGTGTGCCACTTATCCAGAATGTTTTTTTCTACTTTTTATGGCATAGTATGTAAATTCTTTAAATTGGATACATGTGATATGCTGCCGATTATTTTTGAGAGGTACCTGGTACATTGAGATGCTATAGACAGAAATGATGTATGTGAAGGCCTTCATTTTACTGTAGTATTCCATTCACCTCAAAAGTACAATTTTAGGAAGAACAGTAGTAAATTCACAACATTTTCTAGGCTATTAGATTTTAGATATGTGCACATTACAATTAGGTACAAGTGCATAATACCTACGTTTATATAGAATCTATATTAATCCTGAATAAATTTTGGTAGAAATTATAAAATTATAGTATAGTAAATTGTTGTTTCACATTTAAATCTCATATTATATACTTAAGTTTAATTATTATTAGTTCAAAATGATCTATGAGAGTCATTTTATTATATAAATAAGTATTTATGTGATGGCAAGAGTTATGTCTTTGTAAATTTATGCTTACAGTATAAAGAAACTACTCATGTTTCTTAAAGTTTCATTCAATTTACTTACAAAACAGTTTTGTCACATTGGAGGTTTTAAATGTGCAATAACATTATGCATTTTTGTTATAATAATAGTTGATGGTGAAATAAACATGGACACATCAAGTAAATACAGGAAAACAATATTTGGACATTTTGATGTAAAATACACCTAGATATACCACAAGACAGTGTACGCACAACACAAAGCATGCACAGAACATTCAGTTGATGATGGACATGACATACCTTCCACTACAGAGTTCTTCCTGCGGACATCATCACTCTGTCTTCTCTTATTATTGGCTGCACCTGTGTTGGTCAATGGCAATATGGGTGAGAATAAAATGATTAATATTGGAGAAACATGCGCACATGTGGGACCATACACATTCTTAACAAGTTCGTGGTCAAGAAGCAATAAAAAAAATTAACATCTTCAGTAAACTTAGTGATTTTCAGAGTGATGCATGAATACCATTAAACTATTGTGTTAAGATTAAAATATATTAAAACATACTATTATTAATTCTTATTTGGATGAAATCATACTACATTTGCCATAGTCAAAATATAGTCCATAATTGGCAAACAAACTAATGTTGTTTAGTTGTATATAACTTTGGTGACCTGGATTAAAATTTCTAATTACAGGTTTTTTCCCCCGGATAGTACTAAAGTTTATTTTAATTTGTGCAAATAAAACAAAATAGAAAAGATTTATATCTTTAGGTGAAAGTTGATTGTCTCTTATGGATAGTGACAAACAGCTATGTTCTTTGTATAATTGACGACGAACAAATTAAATTGTGCATAAGGAAATGGAAATATTACTAGATCGCGTAAGGAAGCTATAAGGTGCAATATAGGAAAATTCTGAAATGAAAGAAGTAAAGGAGCAAGCCAGAGATCAGAGTAAAAACTACAAAAGAAAAATAAATAATAAATAGCTAGTAAATAATATTTCAATTAAGATAAAATTGGCATACATAAAAAAAATTGGTTGAAAACAGTCAGCATTTAGTACTGCAGCTATCAATTAATAGATTGATACATGTTATTATATATATAATATATATCCATACCAGAATTATGATTAACAACAATGTAAACTGCAAATCAAAGAATTGTGAATAAAATCCAAAATGATATTTGATAATTGCTTTTTGTTAAAATGATTGTAAAAAGAAAATTAAAAAATGTGTTAGAAACTTTTAGAATAAGATGTAAGGCTCTGTAATAAACGATACTGTAAAATAATTACAATTATACAAGCGTAGTGCATTAATGAAAATGGAAAAGAGAAAATTTTGAGTGTTAATTCAAGAAGTAAACCTTCGCTTGTGATGTCCTGGCCAAACTCAGCTCCTATAACTCCCAGGAGAACCACGGCAGTGGTCTGCTTTCTCTTGAGTTCAGCCATTGACGATGGTTTCCTCATGGCTTCTTCTTCCTCTTCCTCTTCCAATTCTTCTTCCTTCAAAATGATAAGACACATATGTAAAACAAACTCTGCATTTGGTTAGAGCATGAATTAAAGTACAAATTTAATAGGGTATTTTGTTATAGATAAACAAACTCTGTACCTGAGAGCCATTTAGTCTTAAGTACTAAAATTTTCAAATTCAATTTTTAATCGAAAAAATCTCAACATTTTACTAGTAATAAGAAGTATATAGTATATAAAGCTTATTACATAGACCCTATATATAGACCCTAAGCATTTCTGTACTTAAGACTCACGACTTATGTGTTATTTCCGCTTTTTTCATAACTTTGGCATTTTTGACAAAAATGCAACTAAGTCTTAATGGCTCTCAGGTACAGAACTGTTTTACAATATAAAGGTTTACTTTATCTTGGGGAGTTTGCTGAGTGGGTGGTGCCTGGGGGTTAATGCTGTCCTGTTGTGTGTAAAGAGGAAGGTACTGAGCCCAACTGTCCACGAGAGCTTTTCTTCCCTTTGGACCAAGTCTGAAAAACAAAAAAAAATACTTGCTGAGAATTAAGTATACAAAAGTCTATATAAAGATATAGTTACGTCCACAAAATGTTACTAGATATTCATCTTTTACTATCAATATTTCTTTCAGATCATAAGATAGAAACCAACCTCCTTCATTTAGAGTGATCATGTAGTCACTTTTTCTATGACATTCATAACACTTTGATATTGCATGTAACACTGCGAGATATAGTTTCACAAAATTTTGCACACAAGGAGTTATATTACCAAATTAATTCAGATACGCTTGTTTTGTGCTTTTAACAATCTGTAGAAGACAGGACTGACCTTCCAAGTTCAGCTAACAATAAAGCCTGAGCAGCTTCCCGGACTTCCAAACACTGATGTTGCCATCTGCGAGCCATCATCTCCACTTGAGGTCTCTTGAAGTTCTTTGAACCTGAACAATTTATAAAACATTAATAACCGTATCTTTAATCAATGAAAAGTATAGTTTTTTAATTGAAGAACATTTGAAATATGTTTACCGGCGCTGATGAGTTTATCTGGCAGAAGTACACAATGTAGTGTGGCCAAGAGAGACCATCCCTGTTTGATGTGTGCCTGTTGATGTCCATAAGCTTCCTCCCTTTCTTCTTCGCCCTTGGACCAAGAAGAAACAGAAGAACGCCCAGAGACCCTGAACAAGTAATACCAGAGCATTAAGTACATATTGTTGTTAAACAGAAAACACCCAGTTCAATAAAACTGTGCCTCTGGAATAGATGGACAGAAAAATATTGTATTTTCAAATAAATTTTTGTAAATTGGCTGTTTTTTTGAAAGAATTAAAATTATAGGGTTTTTTACCTGTGCATTTTTCTGTTCACTTCCTGTTCGGGAACGAATGTAGCATTGTTCATAGACATGAGAGTGTTGGCCAGAGCAATGATAGCCAATAGATGGTTGGATGTTAGTGTGGTGCTTAGTTCCCAATGCAGGCGAGCAGTGAAAATTCTGCAAAAAACATTGATTATTTTATAAAATATAAATGCTATGTAAATACATTGTTTCTACACCTATAAACATTTCTGGTTCAATAAAAGGTTACATAATATGTATGATTAAACGTCTGATATATATGATAAACCACACACATATGAACATACTTCTTTTGATGATTTGACTCGCATAAAGTGAAAACAAAAATCTGGATTTTCCATCTGCCTGAGATGAAAATTTCATTAAAGAGAAGAAGTCAAAGGTTACAAATATTATTATTTCTGTCAATGAATCAGTATTGAAGTAAAAGTTGAAAAACTCCCAACCTGGTCAACATTTCTTGTCTGACGAGCTGTGGTGGTATGTTTGAGCTTGGAGGAGGCTGGGGCAGAGCACCAGGTGCCAGGGCATTCTGCCATGTGGGCAACTGCAGGGACATCTGTCCTCCCTTGGAGAGAACACCAAAGCTCACAGGCACCTAAATTCATACCATGTAAAATTCAGTAATATAAACTCGACTACTGTGCATTTTAACTTTTTACATTAGTGTTGTTAGCTGCATTTTTATTTACTAAACAAATGGTGCAAACAAATGTTCCATCTTTATCATTCTCTTTGTTGATATAAAAAACAAAACAACTAGTTTGACATCTTTCTTTTACCTATATTTACAACAGGAGAGAAAGTGGAAAAGAATATTTGTTCCCATTGTTTGGAGTAATATGGATGCACCCAGTGAAAAATCATCATACACTCTTTTAAAATAAATATAAACTGTAATACAAATGTTTGTCTAGACATATACATAGTATTTATATATTTTTATAACGGGGGTAACTATATAAATTTAATTCACATAATGGTATTTAGATATTTAAGTAGATTTATTTGCTTTGAAGCACTAAATTATCAAAAAACACATAATTTGTCTACACTATCGTATGTAAAAATACGTATCTAACCATTGGTCTTAGAAGTCCCAACTTTGTCTCACAGACTTTGTCTAGATCCGAGTCCAATCCCCAAGCATGTAAGAGGGAAAGCAGAACTTGGGCGATCTCCATGGCATGACTGGGTTCTGTTAAGGCGCCAGCACGCCGAGCACTTCCAGTTCCAGAATCCAAGGTACTTGCTGGAAAAATGTAGCTTCTTTTATTTTCTACTCAAAATATTGATAATGTAAGCATCAAACAAAAAATATATACAGCGGAGTAAAAACATTGTTATAAAATATACAGCATCATAATATTAGGAATATCTACATAAATCACACTTATAAAAGTATACAAGTATAGTTTTTGAATTGTAAGCAAATTTACAAAATAGTCAAAAAATAAAATTTCCATCTGAAAAACAAAACACATATGTATTATATAACATATTATTTACATAACGGAACAAGTAAGTCATCGATACAAAAATTGAATAAAGGTATAAGTCGACAGAGTTCAGACTACTAAGTACAAATATTTGTATATATATTTATATATATATATATATATATATATATATATATATATATATTTGTTTAATGTATCTATATAATATTTGACATATTTTGTCATGTTTTGGGTTCATTACCAACTCCAGTTCATGTCCAAATCCTAGCGTTAATAGCAAATTTTTATAATGACACCTCTGTCATATGACTTTGTTTAATTTTTCCCAATTCAATCAAAACAATAAACAGAAGTGAATTTTTTTGTGTACATATTTTAAGCAGAATTACTGATTACAACTGCGGGTATCAGTCGGGGATATATGTCCAGAATGATGCCAAGTAAATTTATGAAAGTTTTATTAAATAACAGGATTCATAGTCAAACATTTTTCATTGCATTGAAGTCATTCCAAAATGGATGTAATAATAAATATAACGATATTGAAACTAAATAATTGAGGATTAATTTGATAATAAAATATCATAGTAGTAGTAGTAGTTTGCTAATGATGTAAAAAAGAAAATTAAAAACATTAAAAATAATAATATTTAAAGACAGACACAATCAAAGTTAAAAGAGCAAAATATTATAGATAACAACTAAAACGATAGAGAGACATTAATACAGATGAATCAACAAAGAAATTTCTAAGATTTTGTAAAAATAAAAATATAATGTTAAATAATTGAAGATAAAATATAAGATATTTTAATGCAATGTATGGAATAAAAAATTATGTAAGTAGGTAGATACATTTGTTCTTAAAAGTTTGTTTTTTGGGAAAAAAGGAGGGAGTACCTAAGTATTATTTTCTAAACTTTGTTTTTTTAATTTCATGGCAAAGCATCCCATATCCAGGTATTACGGACTAAAAACATCAGTTTGAATTGGGGAACTTTATTATCTACAGAGGTAAACTAAATATGATTGTGTGGAGTGTCAAACTTCAAGTTTTTACTTTGGGAAGAGGTTTTTAGTACTGTTTTCCACGTAGATACCTATTTATTTTTTAAATTTAATATAGACCATTAAAGGATGACGTCACAGAAAAATCATTGAGGGACATCAGGCATCCCAGCACAACAGACGATTACGGTGTAATATTATTTTGTCGTCTGACTTTTTTTTTTTCTCTTATGGCATAACATCCTACAAGGATGATTTGCGCAAACTGACTGTTTGCCCCCCAAGCAAAAGCAAATCCATAGACAAGATCACGTGACCTTTAATGGTCTATTGGCATGTGGGGTGTGAAACTCCAAGTTTTTATTTTGGGAAGAGGTTTTTAGTAGTTTTTTTCCACGTAGGTAATTCCCCATTTCTTTTGCTTAAATATGAGTAGGTAAGTGTGGTGTCAAACTTCAAATTTTTGCAATGAGATCAAATTTTAAGCAGGTAGGTACCTACATTTTTCCACGTAGGTATTTACTAATTATTTTTATTACTTAAATATGGGTATGTGGGGTATCAAACTTCAAGTTTTTACTTTGGGAAGAAGTTTTTAGTAGTTTTATTCCATGCAAGTACCTACCCATTTTTTTCATAAATCTTATAACATTAAAACTCATATTGTGTTTGCACGGTTTCTCTTTTTTTAATCTATTTATAATATAACTCCGAGCGATGCCTAGTAACAAAAGCTAGTAAAAAATATAGCTAATATACAGTCAAGGAACGTGTACAACATGACGTATTACAATTGACATTGAAAACTTGAAATAGAATAAAATAATTTAAAACAAATGTAGATAGAAATAGCATTTTACTTTTCTTTATATTTTTTTGGCATGTGTATTTGCATTTACATACAAGGCATTTTACATAATACGTAGCGCCATTTCATGACTAATTCCGATCAGGATGCTTTGGAATATAAAAATACGAATAAAACAAAACCGTAGGTATTAGTGACTGCAAATGATAAACATAAGACACGACGCCGCGATGTTATATAAACACAAGTAAAAGGATGTTCAAGTCTCTCATTTCTAATAACGTACATAATATATATTATGTACAATGATGTTGAACTCTATTATTACGAATCGTTTATTACGAAAGATCGATTGTAATGCACACTATATTCTAGCTCCGACGATCGGAAAACTCAAACTCACATTAATACTACGACAAGTCGGTTAATACGGGTAAATCAAATTTCTCTATTACAAAGGTTCTTTTTGTGGATAATTAAGTGGACAACATCTTATAAGATAAATAAACTCGTTTTATGTACATTGATTATTGTAACTAGGGCTACTGCTTTTTGATTGTTTTACAAAAATACTCGTTAAAAATAAAAATATAATTCTTATAGATGAAATAAAATCTAATAATACAGATCAACTATGGTACATTCTTCAGTTTGTCAAAATTAACTATTTTTTTAATAACATAAATACTGAACGAAAAACACTAACTTCAAATTATATTATGTAACCGGAACGTCTAGGAACACCAAGAATTCTATTAAATAAAAAAAATACTTAATCGAAACGTCGAATTTGTAAAATTAATTATGAAGTATATGAGCTATTACAGCCGACACTCGTTATAACCGAGTTGCGCTACGCATGTAGGCTGTCTCTGTACAGATTAGAGATGAGAAAAGTGTTGAGGAAGAAGGAGGCAGAGACTTGGGTGTTTGTTGGGAGGCTGTGTATATGTACAACCCACATTATACTCAGTCTGTCAGTCGACCTTCACAAGTTTATATCAAATCATGAGACTTTTGGTGAGTTCTCACACTAATTAATTCTCAACAACAATATAAATGTAATTAATAACTAATTAATAATAAAAAATCGTAAACAAATTAAGCAATGAAAGCATTATGCAATAAAAATACACGCGTATACGTGTGAGCTAAAGTGATGTTATTACATTTCCACATAAAAAGTAAAAATGTGTTTTTTTTAACGGCAACATTTCTTAAAAAAAAACAGTGAAAATTAAATAAAAGCAGGAATTTTGTAATAATTATTTATTAAAGCAGTTTATTTAAAATAAAATTGGAAAACCGTGCGTATTTATGAATAGTTCATTTTATGTGTGTTATTAAATGTGTGTAATTTTATAATGTGAATATAAGAACGGTATAGTAAAAATGACAAAGATTAGTTGGAAGAAATCTAAATAATAATTTTGGTATTGACTGTGTCAAATAATATTATAAACATTGTAAATGTGTAAAAATATTAAATGAACGACGTATAAAACCGCGAAATATCAATTTGTTCTAAAAGATTACAACGCATGGTAATTCACGGTTTTCGTGTTAATATTATGATAAAAAATAGAAGTAAACTCACAAACATTTTCACTTTCGGGAAGTAATTCAGCATCTATAATCAAATTGATAATTTAGCATAATTTTCTCTTTTATTTACAGGGAAATTATGAAATACATATTTGGAACTTCTGCGAAGTGTTTACCTACAAAGTGCAAAAAATGTTGAGAAGTAAAAAAAAACACCAAGTATAAAACTGTGAATTTATGCTTATTGTCAGATTAAAATTTAAGTAAAATGACAAAAAAATAACTAGTCACATAAGATTAGAATAAAAAATATAGAGCAGTACCTACCTACCTGCGTAAATTGTATACAATGCAAAAACATCTATTAACATAATACATATCCTTAAGCCACCCATCCTGAATATAATATTTTTACTGGCATAGAGGGGACAGCTTGCATGTTCATTACATGCAGTTATTCGACTGGTTGCCTCGCTTTTGAGAAATGTCGTGATGGTACAGAAATAGATTATTTACCTACAAAATTTGATTTTATTTTAGGACAGGTCAGGCCTAGCCTACATGGATAGTTGGGAAGTATCAAGATGTTCTAATGCCAATCGTTAACAAAAAATAATTATACATAATCAATAGCAAACAAACTGCTTATTCCAATTATTATGCAAGAACTAAAATCCACCCATCCATAAATTTATGATTGTTATTATAACGGAGTTTCAAAACTAAACAATGTGAGAATCAGAATAAAACATAATATGAATTCATTATGATTAAATAATATTTTTAAATTGTCTATTATATTGTTAGATAGGTAGATAGTTAGTATTCACGAAAATATTAAAATAATTATTGTTAGGATATTTAAACACACACACACACAGCTGTGGGAGATTACATATAAATTCAATTAGGTACTTAATACGTATCCAAGTATAAAATCTTATATTATTATTATTGTCGACAAACAGGAAAAGAAAATATACATTTGGGTAACATAATTTTACCTATTAACTATTAGAAAAATCCCATGCTATAATATTTAGTGCAAATGAAATAATATGTAATAGGTTCAGCTACAATCAAACTTTGAGAACACAAACACTAGGAGTTGGGTTAGTTGGAGGATATCGCTTCCGCGATAAACTCGCCTATTGCACAATATCATATTTTATTAGTATCACCTTTCCAAGTAGGTAAGTTTGTAACTGCTTTGTTCTATATTGTGCAATTTTTTTAACGCGGCGGCAGAATTGCTATCCACACTTCTAAGCATTATAAAGCCAGATAAATATTCATATGATTAGTCATGGTCACACAAAAACTTAATAGTCTAATGTCGGGAAAAATTCACCTATCCAGAAAAACAGGATATCAAAGGATTAGGCTCAAAACGCGGGTTCAAAATACCAGCATTGTGCCTGAAATATCTGTGTTCAGAAACTTTCTAACAATATTATAAGTGTTATTTATAATAGGTTTTTGAATTTTTATGTACCTATAAATTAACCGGTAAATCTAATTTTTGTAAATTATTTATTAAAGATTTCGGAGTTACCCCTGTAGCTGACATTACAAAAGGTAGGTATTATATAAACTAACCTAGAATGCCAAATATTTTTTGTTTCAATAATATTTAAAGTTTATTACTATTATTACAAGGAATAGAAAATTGAAGTTTGATGAGTGTCGGTATGCTAATAAATTTGCTATCTGTTTATTGAATTGTAGGGTTTATTTGAGATCTTCCACAAAAAAAAAAATACCTAAGCCTTTTCATTTCTCGAGGAGTCCCCGGCAAAGAATAGGTATTCCGCCGTTTTCAGTAAATTTTTGAGTGTTCTTTCATACGTAGGTGTTCGTAAACACTCCGTTAAAGATATTTAACATCTTAAAATGAGACCTTACATGATGTCCTTACTTGAGATGCACATTAAAAATCAATTAGGTACGTACTTTCATTTTACTGAATGGTAAACATTCGCATATAATATGGAACCCAAATCATGAATAATATCAGCTATAACCTGCATGCTATTGTGGAATCATAAGATATAATGTACCTACTTAAAAATAATCGTTCATCCGTCAATTAAAGATATTTTACCGGGTTAGTTGAAAGACATCGCATTTCAGAGATAAAATAGCCCTCTGTACATTAAATTGCGTTACTGATATTTTAATGATACTTGTTTTGATTTGTAATTTTGTAACCAATTTGTACAGTGAAGAATAAAATAAATAAATAAATACATATTTTTGAATTCGGGAGATCCCGGCTATGATTCCTGTAGTTGAAGTAATTCGCCTTTGCGACATTAGCATATGGCTTTCCGAGGGTATTATGGACTTAATACAAACTCTGTAACTAATACAAATGTAACTAAGAAAATAGAAAATAAATATGTGGAATTTTGTACAATGAAAAACGTTACGAAGAAGTTTGACCCTATTGTTTGTAAAAAACTAGTCAAATTTGCGTAGCACAAACGTAAACTATCATTCAATTAATCAACTGTGTAATTCGCAATCAACTATGTAACATCGGTTAGTAGTTACCTCTTTACATATTATATTATACTATTATTACACACAATGATATAATATGTAATGATGTTGCAGAAGATGTCGGAGTATAGGAAAGTTGTGTAATGACCGCCTACTTATTTTACTATAAGCAAATTCATTTGTCTGACGTAGCACAACAATTATGTATAATATACAATAATACATATTATTATCTCTCTTTTACACGTGTTAACGGTTTTTGTTAATTTAAATCAGGGGTCCGTGGTTCGATCCCAGGTGCCGGCAAAACTCCCCTTTCACGACACAAGCTTTTAGCTTAGTGTGAAAGGTGTATAAGGTTGTATTTGGGTTTATAACAAAACCCAGATAAGGTATATCTTTTTTTTTTTAAATCTATGGTTTTATTGATTTTGCATAAGTAGATATTTTTTAATGTAGGTAACTTATATTAACAATTGGTGATAAGTGGCTCGTCAACAATCATAATAATGTGTAATATTATAGGTACTAGAAGATTTACATACATAATTCCATCAAGGCATTTCTCACGAGTGGGGTAGCCAGCCGACTGCTTATTATTGCAAACATTAAATGCATATTATTATTTAATATCTATTATGTCATACGTAATTGTAAAGAAATTTAACATATATTTACCTTACTAAAAGCAAATGTGAATACATTTACGATCAATTAAAATATAAACTTTGATGGCAAAAATTTACCCAAGTCATGTTAATATGGAGGTACCTACATACTTTCTTACAAATATCAATTGGAAAATTCGAACTTTTCAATAAGATTGTACAAACTCAAATTTACACAAGTAGGTACTTTCGACTTATCAAGCAAAGCATTCACGCGATTTTCTTTATGTTCAGATGTTGTAAATTATTATACAAGGTTTTAAATTAATCGGATATCGGGAAAGCATTGATATTAACATAGGTAATTCAAAGCGAATAAAGGAATATTTAAAATATTTATTATAAAGATAGGTTCTAAATTATGCCAAATAATCATTGAATAATTTCTTGTCAAATAATTATTCGTCACTGCTCAGGGTGGGTATTTTTTAAAATATAGCCTTTATTCAAATTTGTAACAAGTTTAACAATAAATTAGTACAGTCCCATTAAACCATGTTTTGGTTTGACGATGGGTTCTGAAAATACAAACATTTCTTCAGTATTTTGTATAATCAAGGAAAATAAAAAAAAAAATTGCTCGTTACTCTGTTATACCTACATCCAAGTGTAAATAAAAATAAATAAATAATAACTAGGTATGTCATGTAGGTAATGCAGAAAAAGTGTAGGATTTTAAATATTTAAATTTAAAGGTAGGTAGGTACCTATGTATATAATAACAAGACAATTAAATATAGGAACAAATCATATTAATAATAATGTGTGATATGACATTGAATAAATTATAACTACTAAGTTCCTATGCAATGAAATTAACTTAAATAATACATTAATCTCAAATACATCGGCAATGAATACCTACACATAACAATCACATTACAACGACGAGTACACATTACCTATATTATATACTGCATCAATATAAAACCTGTGAAGCATCACACATTTGCTTATTAATTGTAATAATAAAATGATAAATTTATTATTATTTACTCTCACGTAAAGGTAACTATTTAGAACTGTGTACTATACAAAGGATAACAAACTGACGGCTTCATGAGATATCATCAAATTATTTATATGTTACATTGATTATCCGCATTCAAACTTATGAAATACACTGAGAAAAATACTCAAAACGAATCATTGGTACTATCAGATTAGGACCAGAGATCGTACAAACGATTCATTGGTATAAATCTATAATATTAACTCTTCGCAAACAAATCATTCGTAAATTTACCGACAACTTGTTTGCGAAGAGTTAATATTATAGATTCGTACTAATGAATCGTTTGTACGATCTCTGGTCCTAATCTGATAGTACGTACCAATGATTCGTTGTGAAATTTCGTTAGTATTTTTCTCAGTGTACCATTACAATGTACATTAGGAAATAACATTGACTTAATCTACCTAATCAAAAAGCTTTTGAATTGCGGGTAAATTGACTGCTTTATGTTGTAAACTTTCGAAGTATCCGGCAACAAATGGAAATGTTATATTTTCTATATCGTAATAATAATAATTATAATAATATGAAAAGTAAGAAGAGGATGTATCAATATGGGTGCGTTTATTAAGTAACAAGGTTGCCGCTGGTTCAGGGAGGTCAAATTTCTCAACAACATTACACGTTGAAGTGCAACAGAATATAAAGCTATCATACAGTGAAGATTGCGAAGGTGGCGATGATGGTAGATAATATTATAACATTATCACTAATAAAATGAGCGTGTCATCCTTCATCACACGTATGATTCATAATTCAACTCTGTCGAAATGCGAGATGAATAAAGAATCTAACAATATTTGATACTTCAGTTAATAATCTACTCTGATCCGGGTAATAAATAGTTCCAATGACGGATACAATTAATCTTTCAAGAGCAACGAACATCGTGAAACTACTTAAAGAACAATAATAAAATATTTCAATGTCATTGTAATGAATGTTTCAGATTCTGTTTTACGCCTTTTTATATCAGGCGTTTTTCGCCCAAGGTGTTGAAGAAATAGTGGCGACACCTGAGGAGATTGCGAGACGGGAACCTGATGGAGATCATATACTTCAAGAAGAGAGCCGATTACCACCGGCAAGTAATATCAAATAATTATGTATACCAATGTAACTAATTGTCGCGTGAACCAGTAAATCGATTCTATTTCCGATACTTGTTCTAAAACAATCTTACTTAAGATACTTATACCTACACTAAAATTATCTAATTGCACCGTAAATTACATGTTTGAGATGAATAAATCTGAATAAATATAATTTTATTTTAGGTGCTTATTCCCCCAGATGGAGAAGTCACGGCAGCAGCTGTAAGACGGGCTGAAGCTCTCAGGTATCCAAAAAGAATTCCGGATAAATTTAGCGAATTGATGGAAGAAACAGATATAAATGAGATACGTCGAATTATTGTACCGCCATTATCCGTGCAAGAAAACACCATAAATAGAGAAGGTGTGGATAAAAACAATCCTACAGTGATCGTTAAAGTTCTAAATCCAAATGATCCAGAAACAAGGACCTTTATAAAAAATACATTACAAGATGTAACTAATATTCAAATCTCCAGTAATCCAACAGTTTTAACTAAGCCCCAACAACCAGTGGAGACAACAATTAATGCACAGTTACCTTCCAATCGAGAAATTAAATTTAACACTAAAAGCGAAAGGATCGATATCGAGTCTTCATTAAAAACGAGTAACGTTCAGCCGATTATTAATAATAGTAAACAAAGTGTTCAAAAAGTAGTCGGGTCATATGAAAGTGATAGTGATAAAAGTACAATATCATCAAGTAAAACTGAAAGTCTTACAGATATACAAATAAAAGAGTTACATACAGATGATAAACATAATGATTCAAAAGAGAGAAAGGTGATTATTTCAAATCCAGTCATAAAAGACCCGAATGACGAAGAAAATTATAATACTGAGTCTACAACTGTAATAAGTGATAAGACATTTTCGTTCGAAAATCAACCAATAATTGTACAAGATATTCTAATCCCAGGTGAAATAACACAACCGAGCCTTGATTTGGAAACACCAATATTAAAACCAAGCTTAGATTTAGAGGCACCTTGGGAAGATATTGAACAGTCTACAGAGGTTACGGTTAAGAGAAATAATGGAAAACTCGAAACGACTACAGTCTTACCGGTCACATTATTAAATAGCGTAAACAAAGGTAGTAATACCCAAAAAGATGCTGAAATCACAACTCAAAAACCTACAACTCAAACTCAAGGAGAGCAAAAAATAAACGTAGTTAATAGAAACAACGCAGATAAAGAAGTTTTAATTATAAGTTCAGTGCAAACAAAAGACAACAGAGGAGTTGTAAACTCTCAGGCTAGTATAAAACCAGTAAAACCTGAACAGGTTACACCTGTAGAAAATATACAAAAAACGTTGAAGGATGTTACTCCACTTGTAAGGCAACCGAGTGCTGACTTAGAATTGCCAAAATTGGATGAAGAAAGTGAGCCACAAGAAGAAATAAAAGATCAGATAAAGGGAGACAAAAATGGCAATGTGGTCGAAACCAGTTCAGAAACAACATTATCATCATTAGAGAAAAAAGAATCACAGCACTTACAAATTACTCCAATTGTAAAGCAGCCGAGTGTAGAATTAGAATTACCGAATTTAGACCAAGAAAATGAGCCACATGAAGAAATAAAAACCACGTTAAAGCAAGATCAAATTGGTGATGTGGTCGAAAGCAGTTCAGAAGCAGCGATTTTATTCTTAGAGAAAAAAGAAACAGAAATTTTAAAAATTACTCCAGTTGTAAAGCAACCGAGTGTAGAATTAGAATTACCGAATTTAGACCAAGAAAGAAAGCAACATGAAGAAATAAAAACTTTAATAAAGCAAGATGAAATTGGTAATGTGGTCGAAACCGGTTCAAAAGCAACGGTTCTATTATTAGAGAAAAAAGAAAATGAAAACATAGATTTGAAGAAAAATAGGAACGACCAAAGACAACTTCAATCAGAAGTTAGAAATAGTTTTGATTTGGGTACAAACAAGTCTATTCAACGAGAGACATCAAGAGATAAAATATCAAATGATATATCAAAGAAATTACAAACAATTAACAATAACCAGCGTCAAGTATCTCAAGATTCCTCCTTGGTAGACGATTTAAAAGTAACAGAGGAAAATATTCAAAACAAAGAAATAAATATTGATAGTACACACGTAACATCGGAAATTCCTAACGTAAAGAGAATCCTATCGCCTGATGCAATAAGCACTCCTACACAAACTCAAAAAAGCATTTATAATGTACAAACTACGACATCCAACCAGCGCCAGGCTATATTGGGAAATGATATTAATAAAAATATTGTGTATACTAGTGACAACGCGAATTCACAAAACAGTGAGAAAGATAGAGCAGAGGCGCTCGATTACATAAAATATCATCCATTGTGTGAACAAGTTCTAAAGTATATGGAACTAACCCGCCCACAGTTACTATTTCAAATATATATTTCAATGGCACCATTCCTTGACGGAATCTCTAAAGCTCTTCACACAGAGCCTGGATATGCTCAAAGTTACACAAATTATTACCCTCATGAGACTAGGCAATTTATTCCTCAAGAAAACCCCCGAATCAGCCGGCAAAACCATGAAAGCGAAATTGGAAGTCATCCACAACACAAAAAAAGATGTGTAAAATCTGTCCAACAAAGAAATAATCTAGATTTAGAAAACATAATGCCGATTGCCGAAGCTCTATATAGGAGACAAAATGTTTTAGAAGAACATGGATTAGGAGCAGCTAGACGATAGAAATATTTCAAAAATAAATAAAGGTATGAACTACGTTTTCGCTGTATTTCGATTAAAAAATGTTTTATGAATTTTATTTGCGTCATCTTTTGCATCATATTCATTTCCTAAAATTGATGCGATATTTCATAAGTATTGGCATTGTGACATTTAGTCTCATCCAGCTTCAGTACATCCGTGTCTAAGCGTCTGATATAAAATTTATCGATAAAAATTAAGAGCGATACGATGCGACGATTGAAAGGCATGTCAATCTTTGGGTGATTACATAACAATCGACCTTTTTTTGTTGTTTATTTCATAATTGATGATATATTCGATCCTGACTTACTATTAATGGTAGAAATCGTGTCGGGTGCTTCATTTTACAAAATTATTATAGATTATTATACCTATACAAAATTATTATAGATTTATTTAAAGGTACCTAGTTACTAATGAAAATAGCGGATGACAAGATGTGCTCTTACGTAACAAGTTGCCTAATAATCGTATCATAAAATATTCGTAACATATCCACAGACAATGTCGAAATAAGAAAAACCTAAAGGACAATATTATTCACAATTTATTGAACACGAGTGGATATATAGGTACCTAATTATGTATATTTAAACAATCGGAAAGTTGAAGTTTTTCATAGAATTAAATTTGGGATTCCCAATATGATCAAATATTTGTTGATGTATCGAAGTTTGATAGGTCAAGTTCACACAAAATTCGTAAGACGCTATTATGAGTTTTCAAGGATATTTTAATGAGCCAATGAACCGCTCTACATAATCAAAGGTTATAATAAAAATGTAACAATATTATTTATTACGTTTCTACCAAAGATGATGACCGTACCTATGTCCATCTGAATCCATCAAACAAACGAAACATTGGCAGCGATATTCCACTATTACAACTACTGACCACGTAACAAGTTGGCCTTGACAGAGTAATAATAATATATTGGTTTGAAGTATTAGTATTTTAATTTTATATTACATATCTACAAACTAAATGTCGCGTATTATCATTTTATATTGACTTATATGGAAACCAGATACGCGGCCCACACAATAAACACCACTGCTTGGGATATTATTTTGTTGTTTCCTTTAAAAAATATGAATCAGATCTTCAATAAGTTATGACCTATACATTTTTGCAACAGCTACACATATAAGCAACTTTTTTTATTACAACGGATTATATTCATAATTTGATCTCAACTTTGTTGGGAGATTGTTATGTAAAATGAATTCAACAAAATATGGATTAATGTAACACGTTTTCTATTTATACAACATCGATTTTTATGTACAGGCACTAAATTAAATCATAATTTTAGTTCAATTGAAATAAAATATGAAACAAGAAAATAACATAAAAAATATTTACACAAATATTGAGAATTAATACTGAACACTGTGAAACTAACTGCGCAATCATTGACATGTAAAAATAAACAGTAAATATTATCTAGGTATTATAGAATTTCTAAAAATTAGAAAAATAAATAGTTACTTAAAATAGTTTTTCACAATGTCTGATGTCTTGTCAAGGAAGAGAAATTTGCAGGAAGTGAGATGAATGTAAAAAAAGCAAAAGAAGTATGTAAGGATAAATTTAATTGGCTTTCCCTCTTTTTTGCTTACCCCATAAGATAGATAGATTTAAATGTTTGTCTATTTAATCTGCAAACTCATTGGGAATATATAATTTTATTTGTAAATAACATAGACATATATGCTAAAAGATGAGTAATTAGTAACCTTTTCACATATATGATAATGATATCTGATTTTTATTGCCATGGCTGATTTACTATAGTGGCAATCCAATTAAGGAAATTTACAATGGACAATAACAAGACCTTGTTGCTTTATGATCCGCTCTGTTCCCCAACTTCTTATCATATTGCCAAATTCTTCAACATTGTAGACATTAAAACATCGTACCTACTTTTTAAATTGGATTTTACCAAATTGAAACTGACATATGTTATGTATTATTTTATTTATGAAATTAAATCTTGTAAACCTACACAAACAAGCAAAAAAAGTGTGAAGTCATTGTTGTTGCTGAGTATGTTTGTGATACTTGTGTGCCTTGGATTATTAAAAACAACAAGAAAAACGTAAAAGCTGAAACAAAAAAGTCTATCTATTATGTTAAACTATACACAAATATTAAACATTGCTATAAATAAAGCACTAACAATAAAATGAAAATGTACATCAATAGGACCCAAAATAAAAAGGAAATCAAACTCGTTAAAGCAATACACAATATTAGAAAATATGATTATTGCTTTATAAACTCACGCCTGTTGGAATCAGAGTGATGTCCTTTAAGTCCAATACTTTCCGCTTTAGCTTGGAGTCTGGTTTGTACTGTCTCAGCACCTTCCTTTACTTTCGCCAAAAGACCTATACAAGTATTAAGTGCCAACAATTACATACATTCATTTCATAATAATTTATTACAAATCAAACCTTAATACATTATTAAAAACTTATTGCTAAAACTTGTGCAGACTCTCAATGATATATAAATTGTAACTGTATTAATGTGATTTTAAACCCTTTCAGCTTTGAAGCGGAGAATTTTAGTCCAAACCCACTTTGCGGTAAATAATCAGCAGCAATACAACTCCTAGTCCACATTTTCTTATTTGTTTTCTTCACATATTATGTCACAATGTTTGTGACTTATTAGATAATTAACCAAATCAATAAACATTACTTTTGCAATATGTGGCCAATATGATGATGACGCCACGTTGAGGTTTGTAATCAAATGTGTGTTACTGTACAAACAAACCTGGTTCTTAACCCATCGCAGTCCCACCTTCTCACCATAGAACATTACATTGAGCTCTGAATTAATAATCAGTGTTCAAAAATATGTTTTTTTTTGTAAATTATTAAAAAAAATAATTATTTATTTGTTATACAAATTGATCGAAATTTTAAAATTTCATATAAAAGATCCTCTAGAATATGAGGTATTTTACAAAAATATATTTTTGGTAATATTTGTATACTTATTTAATTAACTAATAATTTTTGTATATAAAATATTATATTATAGAAAAATTACCAAATTATTTTTGAAAAAACATAGAATTATAATATGCAGGGGTGATATTATCACTATAGAGATATTTATTCCATAAAATCACAATATATTATTGGAAATAATACATTTAACAGATTTTTATCATTCAAAGTAAAAAATTCAAGTAAAACAATAAAGATTCGTTATTTTTACTTTTTTTGGCTATCCACCTGTTAAAAACAAAAAAAGATTGTTTGTATGGAATTTTGAACAAGACTAAATTAATGAATAACTTTTTTTGCAAAACTATTCAAAAATTTCACATTTTTACACTTAAAAAAAAATGTAAACACTATGTCAGTGCCGTATACCTACTGATCCATTTATTAAGGCATTTAACACGAGTTGGTGTTACACACCTATCTGGATTGCAATGGGTTAACACGTTGTTGATTAATTAACAGCGTGAGATATAAAATTTCATGAATACTTCCAAGCAATCAACGCTTTAAACGAATTAAAAAATATATGATTATTTATTATTAGTCTATAGAAAAGCAAAATGTGAACTATATTATATTTAATGAAGATAAATTACGATGTTGTTTCATTGAAATATGAATTTTGTTATAACAAATAATATTCATGAAATACTATTATATTATGTATCCCAGCTTTAGTTGAGATTTTATTTGATTGATGAGTGTAAACAATAATTAAATACTTATTATTAATGCTTTACAATAATAAACACTATGTTCACTGGACAAGTAGAAAACAAACCGTGTTTATCTTTCTCCTTCAATATTCTTTCCATATCACCAGCTTTGTCCTTGACTCGTCCAAAAAAGTCTTTCCACGAAAGCAAGAGGAGAAGAAACACCAAATTATTATACATATAAACAGTGGTCACAGATAACACAGAGAAAAAAACACAAATCACTAAAGAGATACCTAGATACCAACGAAACAAATATTAAATATCCTTTTGTCTAGTTGATTGATTGATCTATTTCTTCTTAGAAACAAAGGGAGGCCAAAATCAGCTTACTATGAATATTTGTATAAAGTAGGAAGAAAAAATTATACACTTTTTGCAGAAAATTGGCAACACTAATGCTATTGTCACATCACCAGATTAGCTTTCCATGCACAAGGTTATAGATTCAGTTTCTCATCAAGTCAAGGGATAATATAAAAAAAAGGAATTTCATGCTCAAGGTGGACATGACTAACCCTAATTATTTTACAAAAGTGAGTTTTTACATGTTAAAAAAAATTATATTAGTAGGTACCTATAAACAATATTTCTATCATATTGTGTCAAAGACATTATATTATAATAAGACTGTGCACTCTGATCAAATGCAAGCAGAAATATGTTTTCTGTCCTATGAAAAAAAAAAACTCTGCTACAAGAGACAGTAGAGATGTGTAACACTGCGCTGCGCCGCGCAATTGCGCCAACTCAATTCACTGCGCCGGATGTGTTAACTCACTTCTTCGAAATGTGTTGGCGCACAGCGCAGTGAGCGCAGGACCGGCAAAATTCGAAAGGTGTTAGTATTTAGTTGCCCGCTTTTTGTTGAGTTTTTTTAAGTTAAATAAGGAATTAAAAGTAGAATCAAGTGATATATATAAGTGAGGACATGAAATATAATGAATATATAAATAAACCTTACTTACATACATACAATACAATACCAACTTTTTTTATTAACTCAATGATTCGGCTGGATTCGGCGCAGTGAGCTGATGAGTTACTGAGTTGCTTAGAAAGGTGTTGTGTTACCAGCAAAGTAATATAATTAACTATAATTATAATTAACAAACAAATTATACATACAAATGGTGTAAACCAATCAGCAACCACGATTCTACTAATACATTTATATGCGTAAATACTATGCATTTTTTTTGTTTATGTATAGAATTGGCACTTTAAAAAAAATCAGAATTCAAAAAAAGTTTTAGTATAACACTCGTCAATGACGCATCTGAGCGTTGAAACCGGTAGTGTTTTCTAAAAAAAAATTAAAGTGGTTGTAGTACATAATTAACTAATTCTTTAATTAAAAATGTTTCGTGATTACCACATAGTTAGTGCCAACAAAATCAAACATTTTAATTAAATCAGTAAGGTGACAATCATTTGTAGAGTGTGTTTAATATAATAATTTATTGAATAAGATGTTTAGGAAACCTCTCACTGAATTGAAGATGTTAAATTAGCTATTTTAGCAAGGGTATGATATCCTGCCTGTTACAGGACACTCAAACTAACAGAAACAAGCGAAAAATCTATTCTTTGCCGTAGACTCCATGGGACAACCATACATCATATTCTACAAAAAACATAATATTTTAAATAAATATGCTATGTGGAGTTACCAGTAAAGAATGGGTCACCCACTATTTTCTGTAAGTTTTCTAGTGTCCTGTGGAAGGCAGGTGTTTGTAAAACCTCATGTATAAGACAATTCACTTCAATGATGAAACATATCACCATTCTTGAATGTTTATTTTTTTATTGGCACGGAGAGCAGCACTAGTTTGATATGCCGCAATGGTTTGTATCCATATATTTTGTACAATAAAGTTTATTATTATTGTTATTATACTAGTAGTAGGAGTAATAAAAATTATCATCCATAATTTATTTTGTTCCTAAACGTATGAACACCCTACTAGGAAGGGATGCTTTCCCCCTCGCTATTGGCTCGTTTTTTAGTCGCAGTACAGTCTTGTTATGTATATTATATAATGTCTTTGTATTGCATATTTGTAGACGTTTTAAGAAGACCGGAATGTTACCTATATTTTTTAAATTAATCGTGGCACATGTTGTCAGATGATAGTTGATCTTTGAAAGATTTACCTTCTTATCTGCACTTACATTTTTAGTAAATGTCTGTTTTGTGTTTATATAATGAAACATAATTAAAATTATAGTTTACAATAATATCCACAAAGCTAAAAGAAAATACATGCATACAATACAGTATTTAGCTTATCCATGTAATAAATTACACATAAGTACAGACATTTACAATATGAATTGATGACATAAATTATTATTGACATGTTTTGGCAACATATTTATTATATATCTTTACAACTAATATCTACCATTTATCAACTCCCACATCATAATAAATAATCAAGAAATAATTACTTATTGTCTATGACCAAAAAAGATGACATACCAAACAGAAGTGGAGGTGAAAATCAAAAATAGAACTGAGAAAAAACTTACTCATCTTACTGTTATGACAGATGTTAGAGAGTACATACAGAATATTGTTGTGTACTTTAGTTAATTGTTAGTAATGAAACATAAAAAGATATTCACCAGATATTTTCTTGGCAGCATCAGGACTAGCAGACTGTGTTAATGCGGCAGCCTTGTTATATTCAGCACTTGTTAGAAGACCTGCAGCCTGGGGAATGAAGATAAAATCATTTCTGAAGTTTTCACACAACAAATAACTATATAAAATAAATATATGAAAGCAATGGTTAATGTAGACTATTCCCAACATCACTTCTATTTTACTTACTTCCAAACAGGCTGGACTCATGGCAGAATATTCTTCACTTAGTAACTCCACAATCAGACCCTCAATATCAAAGAATAGAATGTGACTTTCTGGATCTGTAATGAAATAACAAAATAATCATGATAAATTTTGTCAAAATGATTACCTTCTTAAAAACAGTTAAAAGTTACCATGTGTATTAAACATGGAAAATATTCTCTCCTTACCATTAATTACTACGACGTTCAAAATGGGTGGTATGCCTCATCGCTAAATTAAAGATGTAAGGTGTATTAAACTCCTTTATGAGCTTTATAAAAAAGGAAAAGGTTGCAGTGTGATTTGAGTCATGGATATTCCAATTGCAAGTTTACGATGCTACTCAAGTCAGACTACAAAACATCTCAAAGAATGTAAGTACCTATATTATGATAATTCAAATAAAAAATCTACCTTTAGGATTGGAGTGATGAGGTTGTATAGCAAGCGGAGCTCTTCTGTTCCTCAAAGTAAAGCCACCTCCCTGTGATCTACCCCCTTGCTGCAACTGCTGTAACTGATGAAGACCTCGTTGTGTAGCGTGACGGATGGCATTCAGATTACGATGACGAAGTCCTCTGAAAAATCAACATGATGGTTAATATATTTTGGAATGGATACTAAAATATTTTGATAAATGTATTCAAATATATATCTTAATACTCTATTTAGCGGTTTTGTTTTCATTCATGCGAATAAGCAAAAGAGAGTTGATATAGTATATGAATGGAATGGACTGAATGTGTAAATGATCCACTGAAAAATTGAGTAAACCTCAGATAAAATGTAATCTCTAAGATTATACCTGAAAAAGTGAACGGCGGGATTCGCCATTCCTTGGACATCTCCACTGCCTCCAAGTGTTCCTGCCTCAGCTGCAGCTTCATCACAAGCAAACACCACCTCCTCTGCGATCATTCCTACATGTAACAACAACGTAAGAAATGTAATATCTTATCAACATGCTTCAAAAAAAAAGCCAAGGAAAACCTCAATACATCTGGCGGATAACATTGCTCAAGACTATAGAAAAAAGAAATGTTTTGAAGAGACCAGTATCCAGCAGTGCAGAATGAAGTGCTGCAAATAAGTATGTTTCATTCAGCTTACTACTACAATATCAATAATGATTGCATATATTTGGGTTAGTTGGAAGAGATCGCGCCTTTGCAATAAACTCACCCTCTGTATATTGATTGTATTTAATTTGAATGTATACCTTTTACGTAATTGTTTTTAATCAATGTACAGTAAAGAATGAATAAATAAAAAAATATATTGTAAAATATATTACCGTGAAGCACTCGGTCCAAATGTCCAGTATCCATTTGCCAAACATATACGGTACCATCTGAGCATCCTACAATCATGAAATCATCCAAAGGTCTCCATTTAATGGACACAACAGGAAACAGATGACGGGATGCTAAAGTTATGCATTTTCTCTCACTCAAACCTGCAAATATCAAACGTATATATTAATATTTTTTTGTTTATTAAAGACAGATTTCTCAATTTCTTTTATGAATAGAGTTATGCGTGTCAATAAATACATAGGTACTTACTCAACAAGCACACACTGTGGTCACTAGCTACAGAACAAATGCATTTCTGTATTCTGGGCTGTAATGATAAAAAAATAATTAATAAATTCTCAAAACTATGAAAGTAAAATTTTGCATTAATAAATTATGATCCTCACACTACATGCGTCGGGTGGAACCAAAAGTTGTTGAATTTCTCCTGCATGAACACAGAAACGGTAGAGTAAGTTTCCAGCATACAGATCCCAAAGGCAAACTGCAAAGTCCACACCGCCACTAAGCAAATGGGATTTATCATATCTGTAACGAAAAAATCCAAATAAGTTTATGTAATCGCAACGAAAAATTTACAATAAAATAATTATTACGACTTATTTGACAAAACCTTTGATGGACATGGTGAGGATATAAAAGACAGTTTACTCTGCCACTGTGACCCAAAAGCAATTGATGTGGAGGCCAATCTGAAGAAAAAGAAAAAATCAATGGTGTTACTTAAATTTAGACAAATTACAAAATAAATATTTTCTTTTCGAATAAACTCACCCTCTGTACATTGATTGCATTTGATATTGTTATATTGATGTGTGAAATTGCTTGTAATCAATGTACAATAAAGAATAAATATAAATGTTAATACATTACCATGATATTGTTGATGTTGTCCATGTAAAAGTTGTAACATGACTGTGTGTGTCGCTGGTACGATGACTATAGAACCATCTTCCCTTCCTACCACCAATCTGCTCTGTCCAGCCAAGTAAACTGAAGCAGTGAGCTTTATTTCTAGAATTGGAAATATCACAGTGAAGATAAAGTAGAAGGGTATATTTTATTCTATTTAAAATTAATTGCAAACAAAATAAATAAATATATTTTTATTACCAGCTTCTTCAGGATGGTTCAGCTGGTCAAGAATTCCCACTGGACCAGGATTCATTTCTGCCCACGCTCGTCCTAAACTGGTACTTGTTGTAGGTGATAATGCTAGAAAACCAAATAAATTATCTTTCTTTCATCTCTAAGCTCACACTTCACATATTTATGATGTTTATGGAAATGTTTCTTTACCCGGTGGTTTTTGGTCAGGCACTATGTTAGTAGGAGGTCCTTCTGGAACTACCCAGACCGATATCACTCCTTCAGAATCTCCACGAAGAAGCAAGAGGCGCTTTCCCTTAGCGGGACCCACTCCACCACCGCACATTCTCATAGCAGGCGGACAAGTTAAAGTCTGCAATGATTAAAGTAATAGAAGAGATAAATAAATAGAACTATTAAAAAATATATTTAATTACACTTTATGTTATTTAATAATTAAAATATACTAGATGAGAAAAATATAATAACCTTATCTCCAGGTTGAGCTAGTAATCCATATAAAATAGGATTATCCGAGTCCACTGTCGGTCCATGGAATCCCTTGTTATCAGCTATACTGCTGTAGTACACATAGAAAAATAAAAGTGAAGTCTGTATACAAACATTTAATAAACGTAAATAAATATACAATATGCAAAACATCTGCCAACTTAATAATTTGTTGCAGTGTTATTATTACAGTTTTCAAGATATCCAACACCTAAAATTTGATGTTAATAATAAGAAACTATGAAAAAAAAACTCAAAAACAAATGAGTACTCAAATCATTCATGTTATAAGATTGTTACTGTGTATTGTATTGTAATCTACAGAATTAATTTGAAGCAAGTTATTTGAGTCTGTCAGTTGAAGTGTTTTATGAATATGACTTTTTAATTCAATGACATACAGTAAAATAACTCAAACAACTAATGAAAGATAGTAGTTAGACTTACGATACGCTTACAACAAATTTAATTTATCGAAGGATTCCTGATCAGAACTATTCGGACGACAGTCTCATGTGTACACAGCTTCTGTTATCGAACGCCATTGGTCTTAGCTTGTGAGTAGTATGAACTAAATTGTCACTAGAAACTGACCAAAACTGTTGAGAAATCCAAGCAAGTTTGGATTGATCAGATGATTAGACATACTCGGATGATGTCTGATGTAGCTGTGTAAGCACATTTGTTTTGTTACATACGTTTAGTAAGATTGTCCGAGTAATTCCAATCCAGTTTTGTCCGATGGCAGATTTGGTGTAAAAGTACCGTTAGACGCAATGAAGTTACACAAATAATATTACTTAAGTCAATGGTAAGAGAAAGAAAATACACTAAGAAGAAAATAATACTAGACTATATCTACTTATGAGATTTGGTTGATGATCACATAGTTTATACAAAAATAAATTAGGATCTTTCTAAAAAAGCAAACTAAATAATGATTTTATACAAAGAAGTTCCTCAAAAGATAGTTAAGAAATTTTATGAACAAACAAGTAATAAGTATAGTCCTACACAGAGGAAAATATTAAGCAATTGTATTATTTACAATATTAAATACAATATATATATCATAATATGTGGGCTCCTGTCTAAAACGTAATAGATAAGCTGCATTAAAGAATTTGAAAAATAGAGTTGGTCGCTAATTGAGGTACAATTAATTGGATTAATAAAAATTAGTGTTTTCTTTTACTATGTATTTCAACTGAGATATAATATACCATTCCACTTCTAAGGTCATTTATTATCAATCAATTCAATCAAAGTTGTTCAAACAATTTATTTTATAAGATAAATATTAAGAAAAATCGCCGGTGCTAGAGTGAATGGTGCACTTCGACCCATTGTTAGCAACAGCAATGTGTCAAACATGGCTAAAATACTGGTGCACAATACCATTCTGGTACCGACACTTATGTATGCAAGTGAAACTTGGACGTGGTTGAAGAAGGACAAGAGTGGAATAAATGCCGTGGAGATGCGTTCACTAAGAAGAATGGTTGGTAAAAAGTTGCGGAAAAGAGTGAAGAATGAGGATATCAGGAGAATGAGCGGATGCGAGAAGAGTGTTGTGGATAGAATGCGTGTAAATAAGTTAAGATGGTTTGGACATGTTGAGCGAATGCAAGATGAAAGAATGACGAAGAGGATGTATTTGTCTGAAAGAGGAGGTGTGAGGAAACGCGGACGTCCAAGAACCACGTGGCTTGAGCACGTGGATCAAATCCTGAAGGACAGACGCGTGTTGAGTAAGAGAAATCAGCGAACATGTATGAGAAACTGGATGAATGTGGAGGAAGCGAAAGAAGTTTGTAAGGATAGATCTATATGGCGTTCCGTTCTCTCTGCCTACCCCTCCTGGGACACGGCGTGAGGGTATAGATAGATAGATAAATATTTTAAAATATTATATTGTTTTGATAATTAAACCATCCTTTGAATGAAACAAAAATGCAAAGTTTGATAAAAGAACACATAAATATTTTTAATACATAAATAGTGGTTTTAGATAACTATTGTGCAATGAAATATTGGAGATATTGGAGAAAGAAGTAAAAATAAGTAAATTGTTTTGAAAAACTGTTTTGAAAAAAAAAAAGTGAAATAAATATACATGGTGCAATGAATCAATACTAGATTTTTCTTTACATATATTGACGTCTAAAAAAGCATGGAACACTTGGCATAGACATTCATAAAAATAACGACAACTTGTTTTTCAAATTCTTCTTCTTTAGAGGTGTAGAGAAGGAGAAGTATAGAATAAAAGAAGATTTTAAAGAAAAAAAAAGAAGAACACCCAAAACCTTTACAATATGTGAGATAATTCACAATCATTTCTTTAAACATTTTATTTGTCTAGCACCAAATAATATACACGACTTAAACAAACAAAAATCCACATTACTGTTTGTGTGACACAAATAATATTACGCATGTGTATTCGACAAGATACAACATAAAATATTCACAACAAATACAAAAATGTCTATGATATAGTTATATATTACCAAATGCAAGTAATGTATATATAAACTGAAGCAGAAGATAACTATAAAAATTAAAATTTCACTTTATTTAATATAAAGGAGAAATTGAATATAGACTTCTGACCTAATTAATGCACGGCCACGCAGCTTGCTAAAAATAGAAATAAAAATCAAAATAACAAAAGGTGAGCAAACATTGATCGTAAATTTAATAATTGGTGTTAACTAAGTATCAAATATTGAGTTGATAATAACAAAATAAAAACATTGCACAATTGTAGAAGAAGTTTATCATTTAATTTTATTTATTATTCTTGCAAATATTACAGTAAATTTAATAAATAGCATAATTTTAAATTAATTTTATTACAAAGTTTTTACAAAGGTATGTAACTCAATATTTTGAATGTTAAAAAATCACCCCATGAAATGCAAATATTCTCTAAAAAATATGCACCAATACATAAGAAAAAGTTAAATTTTTTAAAATGTATATCAATGCATAATTAATATTAACTGAATTTCTGTATGGTTTCATAGGGATGTTTACATGAAATTTCTAGCTTTATTATTTACTACTGGGAACTAATTTATTCCCTACATGATACAATTTAATTCAAAAAACAAACAAACCTTACAAAAATTCCCAATAATCTCCTGAATATTTTATTATGTTGACAATAAATAATACGGAAAATATGTTATGAACCACATTGATTATAGGTACTTATGAAATTATGTTTAAGTGTTCAACTCAATATGTGTGACAAAACATTCAAGAGATCATAATCTACAACTTCAAATATAAACTGGTGAGCTACATGAGCGATGAGAGTGCTCAAACTTCTATAAAAACATTCACATTAAAAGAAAACAACATTAGCAGTAAAATGTTATGAGAAGTGTGTTAGCCATTTACATGGTTATCAATAGTAGCCCAGGTATTACCAATATTAATCAGTTATCAACAATGTACATCAAAATCTATACATTTAATTAATTTTGTTTTGGGTGTCCAAACCATTTTCATCCACAACAGTGAGAGAAAAGAATCTGATGGCAGATTCCTATGTTAGTTGATGTTGAGTTAGATTAATAATAGATTACTGCAATTAGTCACGTCCGGGAAACATTGTACGATATTATGAATAGGGGGCAGTAAACTTACTTGGCAGGCAGTTTGTACATGTAACCCTTTCCTTCATCAGACCAAACCAAAACACGGTCTGGAGATAAGAAATCTCCAGACATCCAGCGCTCCCCAACGGGAGCATTTATGGAGCACAACACAGAGAAATCACCTAGAACAGTAAAATTGCAACCTAATACTCCATTAATTAAAATAGTTTTTAGGTGAAGTATTTTAATATTTGGAAAATAAAATACCTGCATCGTATATTTGACAGTATTTGGCACATACAACCAACACTGTCCTTTGGTTGTGAGCACAGCACACCAATGACAAGGCATTCAAACAACGAATCTGTTTAGATTCATTCTCGTAGATAGGTTCTGAGTGTTTATTTTCATGTCCCAGTAGTGACCACACCTTGACAGTACCTGTGATGGATATGGCCAACACTACATCATCTTTTCGAGATGATGGCCGCAAAACCTACAAAAAATAAATACATTTATTGTATTAGAAATGATGCTTCATTAATCATAAGTAAAATTATAACATGTTATCAGTTGTATGAATAATTTAAGATTTCTCACGTGTAATGCTGATATCCAGTCTGGATTTACTTTAGAGCTCAGTGAGAATAATATTTCTAAAGAAAATGGATCCATTATAAGAATCTCAGCATAGTATCCATTGCAGAAAAGGCGAAGATCATCTGAGTTGCACATGTGGTACGCCTAAAATCAAACAATGTTTTAAAATTGATAAGAATTGTAACTAAGAGATTTATAATTATTATTTCAATGAATCAATATATTAAGTATTTACCTGAATACTAGTGTGCACTTGTGGAAGTTTAACATGTTCCCTGCATTTACCATCAATCAAATCCCATGTACACATTTCTCCTGCTTCAGATGATGTCACAATGAAATTATTGTCCTAAAAATAATTACCAGTTATTCTATATACTGATAATCTATTGGTTGATATGTGCTATACCACACCATCACACTGTATCCCAAGTGGAGTAGGCAGAGAGAATGAAACGTAATATAGATCTATCCTTACATACTTCTTTCGTTGCTTCAACATTTATACTTATTATAATTCCTCATACACGCATGCCAATTTCTCTTACTCAACACACTTCCTTGAGAATTTGATCCCAAAAACACAGAAGAACAAATACATATATCACAGTTAGTTGGAAGATATCGCGCTTCTGTGATAAACTCACCTATTGCACAGAAGTATGTGTTCAGTAGAAATTATGTCATGTTTTTTTTTATATATTATATACTATTTTTGTGCAATAAAGATTTTTATTATTACTATCACACTGTTTCATATTCAATAAATCTTTCCAAGTATTCTTCTTCTTACCAACATCTTCCTTCACATTATTGAAATGTCAGGGCATAAAAATATTCTTAACACTTCCCCCATTTCTATTCTTCATATTTAAGGTTAATAATTTATTTATTCATTTCTATACATTGACAACAAGCAATTTTAAATTTAAAAAAAACATTCACATTTAACAAAATCATTATACAGAGGGAAAAGTTATTGTACCTAAAAGTGATTTTTTTCAACTAACCCAAAATCATAAATAGAAACAAATGATGGGATGGTTTAAATATGCCCTAAAATAACAAGCTGCAAATATTTACGTACGCACATATACAGTGTGAATATGTTTTATCGTTACAAAACACTCATTTCGCTTTTAAACCTAGTACAGTGAAACCTCTATCTATCGTTCCTCGAATAATTGTTTTCCCGTATTTGTCGTTATTTTTTACAGTTCCGAATTAGTTTCATACAAAACACGTAAAAATATATCGCATCCATCGTTTCTCTATATGATTTTATCGCATTGACCGTTTAAATTACACAAAAAAATCGTATATATGTATAAAAACATTGGAGAGCGAGCGAGAAAGAAAGAACAGTTTGTTGATTCTGTCGGCTGTCTTTTATGAAACATCAGTAGGTACAATAAAAAAGCAAAAAAGCAAATGACGATGAAAGATTACATACAGTATAAAGTATGATTTTGCTCTCCATGCAGCTTTCTTTTTTATTTTGTTACTATATTTTTTTTTTTTTTAAAAGATATATCTGGGTTTGTTATAAACCCAAATACAACCTTATACACCTTTCACACTAAGCTAAAAGCTTGTGCCGCGAAAGGGGAGTTTGCCGGCACCTGAGATCGAACCACGGACCCCTTGTCCTGAAGGCCGAGACTCTACCGCCAGGCTAACGACGAACTCTTTCAACAAATTGATCTATAACTTTTGAAACATGTATCATTTTTATAAAACCTATACTCGTATGTACCTACCTACATATTAAACATTAAAATACATATTAATGTGATTTTTTCTATACTCCCGCATTCATTGTTTTCCCGCATCCATAGTTTATTTCAATAGGTCCCTTCAAAAACGATAGAGGTTTCACTGTATTTGTTTTAAAAAAAACATGATTTTCAGATCCAAAAACTGCAGGGTTACTCTTGACAAAACTAAACACGATCTTAATCTAGGCTTGATCTTGATCTTACGACCAGGGATGTTGCGGATGTCAATTTTTACACATCCGCGGATGTGAATGCGGATGCGGATTTTTGAAGGCTCACATCCGCGGATGCGGATGTTTAAGATGTTATAGAAAAAAAGTAGGATGCGAATGCGGATGTTTAAGATGTTTTAGAAAAAAAGTAGGAACTATAATATAGTCAAATATGTGACGAAATTATTGCTACAATAATATTATGGATTTTTTGGATATATATATTTTTTTTGGTTATTTGCAAAAATAAAATAAAACCGGCAAAAATAAAAACGCGTCGGATCTTGTCACCAACTTTTTCGTTCCTATTGGTTAATGTCAAGTGCGAACGGCACGCGCCATTCTTCGGCCCCCCCCATTTCTTTCTTGTCGCAAATTGTCTTACATCCGCATCCGCATGAACATCCGCATCGATTATTGCGGATGCGGATGCAGATGTCCAAATACATGCGGAAGCTCCGCATTTGCGGATGCGAATATTCGCAACATCCCTGCTTACGACGCACGAAGGGTCAAAAACACCGCGCTACCGCTAACGCGCGATCAGTTTGGGTGTATTTTTGGCCAATAGTCACTTCGTGCGTCATATGATCAAGATCAAGACTAGATTAAAATTGTGTTTAGTTTTGTCAAGAGTAGCCCTGCTGGTGTGCTTTAAAAGATACCAACTGTTTTAATTGAAACAACAACAAAAATAAGTATGGTACGGGAGGTAATATGGTTTATAAAAGTAAATATTTATGTACCTGAATAATAGATGCCCTAGAAATACAAAGTACTGGAGCAGAGTGACCGACCAGCAGACATCTGGGTGTCATTTTCAAGGTCTCAGGTTCCATCTGCCATACGCAGATCTGACCATCGTAGCATCCTGTTACAAGGGTCTTCTGATCCCGGGATAAAAATACTGAAGACACACAGTGTGTAGGAGCATTGTGCCCCCACAGGACCACTGGTACTACTAGATTTGTTCCAGGCATCCTGGAAAGTGCTGAAAACACTAAATCATTATCTAAATATAAAGAAATAGCTTGGATGAATCTGAGAAAGTAAAAAATATAGCCTAATTAACACAAAATTAAAACACAACAAACAAACATAGATAATTATGAAATAATGTGTAAAATTTCAAGTACAATAATCCATTGTTTATATTTTGTGTTTTGTAAACTATTTCTGGTCAAAGGTACAAATAGAAAAAAGTAAATTTAATAAAACAAAAACTAGATGAAGAATATTGTATGAATTACACACTTAAACTTTATAATACACACATTTTATTTTTATAGACAATATTTTTCGCCTCTTAATGAGTCATTATCAATACAATAGAAAATAATATACATGAAAAATAATTGTGTGCATATTATTTACATAGATGTTAAAATTATGGCAGCAATCTGCAATAGTTTTATTTTAAATGAAGAGGAATGAATTCAAGTCCGGCGAAACGAGAAATATCACATTATATTAGATATGTATGCTAATTACTTGTTTAGTACAATAACAAACAATCTATTCAAGGGTGATTTGACATACTCATTAATAGGTGTCTCGTGATCCTTATGTAAGTCAGTGTTTACATATATATATATTATTTACATGAAACATTAATAAAATAAATTTGAATTATTATATATTACCTTTTTAATGAGGATTTAAATATTTTTTTATAAATATTTTACAACATAATATATTATCCCAACCAATAGTAATTGGCTGGAGCAAATACAGAAACGTCACTGTCACTTTGACAACCTTTACGACTAGTAAAATTACGAACAACGTATTGTAATATGATTAGATGGGTGATATAGCTAAGAGTCGACTCAGTGTTACGAATCTTTGATGATCTGAAAATATAAGATTTGTGATCTGCGAACAAATAAATTATGATTTGGCACAATTTTGCGAATCAATAGTCGACTAGGCATTTAAACAAGTTAGATTTAAGACACAAGATCTTCTTCACCTTTCGATGATCAGGTTTCGAGTAACTTCGATGAAATTCTGTAAAGCAGTGATCTCTAACTTCTGGTCCGAAGGAAAATGAAGGTCAGTCTTTTTTTGTTGAAAACAAAGCCCTTCGAAGGACGAACATGAAGGTCAGTTCTTTATGGTTGAAAACAAAACCCTCACTTTTTAGAAGCTTACTTACAATATCAGATAAAACCTAAATTATTTTTTTACGAAAATACTTCAAACAAAAGACAATATGACTGAAAATATTGACATGACAACGAAAGCATAAGATGAATTAGTGTGAATAGACGTGTTCACTTTCGACGGACAGCTTTGACTCTAACACTTTGAATGATCTTCCAAAGTTTTCAAATCTTAATTTAGTGGCTTATCTTTCTAATGAGTAAGTTAAACGGAGGATCATTACAGCGAGTCATTCTACCCTCCTCTTTAAATGATGAAAATATTTCTGATCATGCGCGAATATTATAGTCAATAATATCATTGCTACAATAAAAAAATATATACAACGAAAGCATAAGATGAATTAGTGTGAATAGACGTGTTCACTTTCGACGGACAGCTTTGACTCTAACACTTTGAATGATCTTCCAAAGTTTTCAAATCTTAATTTAGTGGCTTATCTTTCTAATGAGTAAGTTAAACGGAGGATCATTACAGCGAGTCATTCTACCCTCCTCTTTAAATGATGAAAATATTTCTGATCATGCGCGAATATTATAGTCAATAATATCATTGCTACAATAAAAAAAAAATATAAGATTATTGCAGCTTTTCAGTTTAAAAGTACTTTGTCGACTATTGACAAAATGAGGAGAAATCGTTAAATTAGATTTTTGAGGTCGTCAAAATATAAAGAAATTGTCTAGGAAAAAAACATTATGTTAATTGTCTATGCTATTAACTGCCAAATTCAAACAAAAATAATTGAAAATGAAATTCATGATGTGAAATGTTATTATTTATAATTTTATGTTATAAATTCGCAGCCAATAGAAAAATTATATTATTTTCACGTTTTTCTTCACGCAGCACACCTCGATACAGGGCAAGTTGCTGCGACATAATTTTATTCACATTTGTGATTTTTGGTCTTATACACTGCCACCTATAATAGTATTATAGGTGGCAGTGGTCTTATATGAATATTTTATTAAATATTTTTTTTTATTATTATATATGCGCCATACCAAATATTTGCGAGAATTAGAGAAAGTCGTTTATATAAACAAATAAATGTATTATACTTCAAAATACCCATTGTTAATTTATACTTTAAAATAATAATATCTATTTTATTTTGGTAAATTTAATATTTTGACATACGTAATATTATATTGTTATTTCTTGTCATATGTGATGTAAAACTGTCTGTTTCCAAAACATTTCAAAATAAATAATTATACATCTATTCACACATTTAATTTTTGAAGATCATCCAGAGTTATCGCCGATCACTGATATTCAGAAATGAATTAGCATTAAAAGTAAAGATTACTTTAGGTAATGGCATATATAATTATTATGTCAATAAAAAAAAAAACTGATATAAATTAAAATTGATGAGTACATTATTTTAGCCATTATTAATATTTCAAAAAAATATCAGAATGTCAATTTGGTTATAATGCAAAAAACTAGCGATATTCACATATTTTACAACAGAATTCCATACAAAACCTAGAACCCTGACTCATTTACAAAAGTGAGGCAAAAAATCTATGAATTTTTGACTGAACGGCTGAACGGTTGGCGAATGCGTGTGGTGTTTCCTACATTTTATGAAGTATTTCTCGCATTTTTACTAAAATATATCATTTTTACATTTATAAAAATGTAATTGGACATTTTTTGAAGTTCTTGTCGACGTTTTAAGCGATTTACCACACTTTTTTTCGCCAACCGATCTGTCAAAAGTGCCGAAAAATGGTTCCTCACTTTATTACAATGAAAATACATACGAGTCCTCCATCTAGAAAAATCTATGTATAAAAATCTATGTATTTTACCATATTCGTGAATATTCGCACTTTTTTCGAAAAAATTGCTATAAAATAACATGTAAAGCAGGCTTAACATGTATTTATCCATCGACAATGATAAATAATATAATTAATGAGGCAAGCATCAAAATGCTAGTCATTTTTAAGGTTTGGAACAACGCTCGTGTTCTCGTCCGCCATTTGTCACTTGGTAGTTTTTGTCATGCGCGATGATTCCGTGTTAAGTTTTGAAAAGTATGAGTTGTGTTTTATGAAGTGAAAAGTTTGTTTTAGTGGAAATAAGTGTGTGTTAATAATATTTTTTTGTACTGTAGAAAGTTTAAGCGAAACTTCAATATGAATAAAACTTGTGCCAGATGTCAGAAAACTGTTTATCCCATCGAGGAACTAAAGTGTTTAGACAAGGTAAGCAGATGTCATCTCGCATTCAACAGTTTATAGCAATTATCTCAATAAATTGCTTGTACTTTTAAAATAAGCTGACTAGAAAAAATGCATGAGGATACTTATTTGTTGAAGTTGATGCTGTCTCGAATTTATTTTAAAAGCTCAAGTGTTACGAAAGTCTTTTTTTGCCCATCCCCTCAGAAACTTTGGCAGGTACGTACTATGTGCATTGCATACACGGGTACGTATAAGTATCGCTTGAACAAAATATCGGATATTTTTCGCAAAACTGTGTTATGTTTAATTATATTTTTATGTATTGTTAGAAATAATGCAATTCTATGTATTCCTTGCACGTTAATGAAATTTATCTCGGTGCTACAAAGATTCATAATAAAATAAAAATTAGTTGTATAAACTTTTTGTTAGTAATCAACACGCTGTCGCAAAACATCAATACCCTATATTTTGAATGATTAATAATATGCAAACAAGTTGAAAAGTGAGTACTCCATATATCATATACCAGTGCTCATGAATATTTTTCACTCTTGCTTTCATTTACCATCCATACATGGACAGGTGTACATATGGGATTACTTATATCATACTTAATTAATTACCACTTATTTATATTCATACATCGTTTTATTTAATGTGTTGGTTTTATAATATATTACTTTTAGTGGCTATTGCATTATTTGTTTACCTATTTTCTTAGATTTTAACAAAACAAACTATTTGGGAGGGGTTATTCCATTTTACTCAAATTTTTTTTAAAAAATTAACACAAATATGTTTCAAATAATATATACTTCTAAATACAAACGATGTATTTGATTGTGGGAAAAAAACGTGATTTGAAGATTTAGAAGTCAATTTTAGTTAAAATGGTCACAAAGTTATCATATCATTCTTTAGAAAAATTGTGCATTCCTTTTATTTTTCTAATCAATTATAGTGGTGAGAATTCAGGTATTGGTACTTAATACTTTTGTATTTTTAATATGATCTTGTGTAATAATTATTATTCACTCATTATGCCATTACCAAGTACTACTAAGTTTTCTTAATAGTCCCCGCATGCCCTAGCAGGTGGAAAGTAGTAATTAGGAATGCACAGTTGCAAAATAAATGTGTATTATTTATCAACACACCTTTTTAAAGATTATTTTATTGTTCTATAACATATACGTGTACTTTTAATAGCTACTACTGCAAATTAGTGTAGAAATGAAAGATATGAATATTCGTCTTATTTATGCATTTATAGTTTTGTATTTATATTACATCTGTTATGTTGAACATTAAAGTTGCAATTGAAAAGTTGTTTTCAGTAGCTATCCCAGATTTTGCGGAGCCCCAGGCTTATCAAATTGTGCAGGGCCTTCTAAGCAATTTGGTAGAGAAATTTCACCAGATTCTCAAATTTCTACACCTTATATTGCTAAATTTTTAATTCGCGTCAGTTGGAAAAATCACACCTCTGTCATAACCTCACCCCGTGTATATTGATTTTCATTTTTGTACAGGAATTTTGAAAAATAGTAAAAATATTCTTTTCATTGATTTTTTAATCATCAAGGGATATTCCACAAGTGGGGTAGCTACATGTAATAAACATGCAAGCTTTCCTCTCTGCCCCAACAAAAATTAAGACATTCAAAAGTGGTGGTAAACCTCATCGCTGCATAAAATGTTTTTATTTTTTGGATGCCTGCTTTTTACAGGACACTAGAAAACATACGAAAAAGATTGGGAGACCGATTTTTTTTTCATCTATAAAAATGCTAGGTATATATCTTTATTGTGCGGGGCCTCCAGAGCACAGAGTCCCTTGCAGTTGGCCAGTTCGCCTGCATATAATATAGTGAGTTAATCCATTGGATTGGTCTGCAATTAGTTTGGATTTTCTTCTCCATTCCTCCTTATTTTCTGCTAGACTCTTTAACTCTACGTATGTGCCATAGTTCATGTCCTTTTTCACTTGGGTTTGCCTTCTATAAAGACAGTATGATTATTTTGTAATGTGTTAGTAATTGTTATCTCACACGTGACTTTGAAACTGTATTTACTTAGTTAGAGATTTGATTAGAAATAACACAGTGTCACCCTTGTCAGATTGCTTTACAAACAATCCATCATATTTGTTATCAAATTGAATTTATTTTAGCAGTTTGTATGATATTTTGTCACGATTCATGTATTTTTAAAATAAAGTACAGGTAATTGTGAATTTTTCTCATTCATTGATCCCAAAACATGAAGTCTAAATGCCTCCACTTATTTTTAGAGGTGTTTGACAAAGGAAAGTAAAAAAAAAGAACCTTTTTTTATTCTATTTGGTAAACAAACAGTTATGTAAAAATTATAAATAGTTCAAAAACCAGCAAAGGTTGATATTTCTTTTTATATTTAGGTAATAAAAACTAAAAAATGAAACACTGTATGACTTTCACTAATTTTTTTTTAAAAAAAAAAGAAGATATATCTGGGTTTTGTTACAAACCCAAACACAACCATATACACTTTTCACAGTAAGCTCTCTACTAAAAGCTTGTGTCGTGAAAGGGGAGTTTGCCGGCACCTGGTATCGAACCACCGACCCCTGGTTCACGAGGCCGAGACTCTACCTCCAGGCTACCGACGAATTATAACAGTTATAAAATTATTACTGAGGATGGACGTAGGTCCGAAAAGCTTCTAAGCAATATAATAATTAGTGAAAGTTGTACAGTGTTTCATTTTTAAGTTTTTATTACCTAAATATAAAAATGAACTTTCATAGTGATTCCTCTTCGAAAATAGAAAAGTTATTTCTTTTTAAATAAATTTACCTAATTATATTTATTTCTATGTTCAATTGAAGTAGCAGTAAATAATAATGTTGTCAACAAACAGTACTGGTGGAAATTCATGTTAAATTGAAATTACTACAATTTTTGTATTTAGTACTACCAAGGTGACTTTATGAATAGCGAGCTGGCTTTCAAAAGTTTTCGCTCTGATCATCAGACTAGCGTAAAAACTATTACCCTTGTTTTAGAACCTGATTGTTTGTTAAAATTTATAGTCACTGCATTTATAATTCAACCAAATAAAAATGTGAAATAATTTCTCTGTTAGTTTGTTCCCTTTTCTTATATTATTTTAGGTATTTCTTTTTGAGTTGAGGGCAGAGTTGTGTGAGTTGAAATTATTTTCACTATGTTACAAAGCTGTCAGTAATGAGTAATACACATTATATTATTTAGCTGCTAGTACTGTTACCATGTATGATTATTGTATGAGATGTAGTCTGAGTATAGTATTGATCAGCATTCCTAACAACCAATGTGACACATACAGTTAAAACCATTTAACTTACAGTATGTATTATATATTATATAAAATACATATATTGACTTGATTTCACGGATATGTCACAAAATAATAAACTCTTGATTGTACGTGGTATATCAATCTGTGTCCAAACATAAAGTCAGTTTCAAGATATCCCAGGTTTGGAATTCTCTCATACCAACCTACTCCACTTTCAAAAAATTGCTTGCTGTAAGGTAAACATTCGAAAAAAAAATACTGTAAGGAGTATATTTGGGTTTATTATTAACCCAGATTTATCTTATTAAATAAATAAAATGCACTAAAATTTGGATTATATTGGAAGAAATCGCACCTCCGCGATAAACTCACCCTCTGTATATTGATTGTATTTAAAATAATTGTATTTATATGGAAAATCTTGCTTGTAATCAATGTACAGTAAAGAATAAATAAATAAAATTAAAATGATTGCGAACATGGGGTTTTTCAATCATTAGGAACTAATACATTTTAATTTTATTAAATAAAATATAAAAATATATCATTGAGCACTGTTTAATCTCCACTTTGTTAGGTTAGATACCGAACGTTTTCGCCTATACTTGTAGGCATCTTCAGGGAAACTGAAATCTAAAAAATTGTGAGAGCTTGTTCATGTGGTGAGAAGGGTACAGGTATTGGGAGGGGTGATGGTAGAGTTAGTAGAGGTTAAGGCTCAATAATATATTTTTATATTTAATAAAATTAAAAATGGATTTCCACAGTGTAAACACAAAAACTCTTGAATTATTAATACATTTTAATTTATTAGTGAATCTATCACTGTTAGTTAGGTAGAAGACCTTACTTAGTTTCATATTCCTTAAAAAACACAAAGGACATTTGAAAATATGGTTACTCAAGTAATTTGGTACCGTGTGTAATTTGTATAATCTAAACATATGTTGTAAAATTGCTTTAAACTGATCTTACTAGACATTCATAGAAAAACTATACATATTAATATTACTTTTATCCCTGCTTCTATATAGTATACGTTTCAGTCAGTAAAATGAATGAAACTATACAGCTGTAATGTGCATAATATTATACTGAGTACTTGCATCTCCTGTTCACCACACTATCTGCCCGTAGTAAATACACTCATTTGTGCAATTTCATTTGTAACTGTAGTCACCCAGAGTAGATAATAGACGTATAATATACAGAGAAATCTATTATTATTAGTATTAACAATATTAAACCATTATTTTCTCTCTGGTTTAGTTTGACTGACTGCCTCACTTCCATATTATATTGTGTTTTATCATTCACTTATACTAACTAGCCATAGCAAATTATATTTCCACCAACAACATCAATACATAGACCAGAAACCTGGTATTGTTTTCTCCAAATTTGGGTACTAAAAACAATATCACAATAGACATTAATGTTTCAATCCAATAATTTTAGTGCACCACTATTTCATTCACACTTATTCTTATACATTCAGTTTTGTTAATTTTTCTAGGCACTGCTATTTAGTAGATACAATGAAAAAATGCAATAATTTTTTTTTTAAGTGTTTTTTTTAGGCAAAGTATACATAGTAATCTGTCAGCCTACCATTGTTATAAAAGGTTCAATTCTAATGTGTGGACTATGATTGATATATTCTGTACAAATAGTACTATATTTTTTTTATATAAATAAGTGAGATTAAAAGCAACCAACATTTTTTTAAGACTGAAATGAAATTGAATTGGTTCAAATGGTCCAACACATTTTCCAGTCTAAGTATTAATGTTGGTGATTTGAACACAGTATTTTATTGTGTTGTTGCTGTCACTTAATAAGTAATATTAATTGTAAATACATACACAAAACAAATGTTATATAATAATTTTTATAGTTCTCATGTGCAATGTTAATAATACATAATGACAAAACTTCTCATACAAATTAATTGTTTGTATTATTTCATAATTGACTGAATGAATGAAATTTGGAAGAGGTCTATGACATGATTGTAGTAATATTATTGTGTATAACAAATTTAATTTCATCTCAGATTTGACTGAACCCTTTATTGACTGATATTGTCCTCACAGCTTGATTAAAAGCTTCATGCAGAATTTTGTGCTGAATTTACTTGTTGTGACTTATAGTTTTCACAAAAAATATTATTATAGAGATTCCCGCTTCTGGCTTCCCATCCTCCATCACAATTTAAGTACATAACTTGATATGGTAGTATTTCAGGATATATTTAGGTTTGTTGGTAACCCCACATCAATTTATACAAAAAGAGCTAGTATATTGTAAGGTGTGAATTCTTCCTGATATCTGTTATAGTTAAGATTGGTTTACTTTCTAAATATAATATTACTACTAATATTTCATCATGACAAGTCTCATAAGTGGGGTAGCCAGCAGACTAACTACATGTAGTAAACCCGCAGATTGTCCTCTTTGTGCCAACAAAAATACAAGACATTCACGATGGGTGGCATGCTTCATTGTTGGATTGTAAATGTTATTTTTCTTGTATGTGAGGCATAATGAAAATCTGCCTTTTACAGTACTTATGGAAATTTGCAGAAAATAATAAGATACAGCTATTCTTTACTAGGGACTCCAAGTAACACTATGGGATACTAAGTGTCGGGGTGGAAATGAATTTTAAACAAATATCTGAATGAAAATGTATGTCATTCAGCACATTTATTTTATTGATTGCATGTGAAACAATTTCATTTAAACACGAATAAATACATTCTTATGATAAATAATCAATGTTAAATCTATGTAAGAAATGTTGAAGTTATGCTTGTAAAAGTTAAACTAATGATACATATATATATATATATATATATATATATATATATATATATTGTAACAGGTATTAATATTAAAGGTTACTAGAACTAGTAGTTATACCCATGCTCTGTTCTCTGTGAATCTCTGTCTACCTATGTAAAGTATCAGTGTTCATTTATGCATTACATTATCAGCATTATTGTGTGAATTGGTGTGTGGATAGTTTATGTTCATTCTTTACACACACCAGATCTGTCTACTCTGGTAATGCTGCTATTAATAATATATATATAGCTCCTGAGCGCCTCGGATTATTGCAATTATATCATCAGCCTATTTAACAATGTTTATGAAATTAATTCATTATTACTAGATGAGGGAGTAATAGCTATAATGTGATGTTATCTTGTTGAATTTGTGTTGAATTGTTTTCACACAAGGAAACTATAGTATGGTATTTAAATTAAGAATAAGCAGTAGAATCAAACTATTTTTTAACATAATGGAGAAAGACCGAACAGCCAATATTTTTCCAAAAATGTACATACTGACAGTTTACACCATTATAATATTATATCGTCAGCAGAAAAATATATCAGTTATTGTAAAAGTGCATTAGTAATTTTGATCGCCGTTGAGCTTTTTAAACTAAAATGTACTCTTTAAACCATGGGTGGCCTACCTTTTCAGCAGCCTGGCCATGTTTCAGAATGAGATTTCCTACTATAACAATATACTCCATATATGGAACATTTGAAAATTTTACTTCACCTTAAAATTTCTACCAACCCCCCCTGTGTTTGTGTTTCAAAATTCCTCAGTTTTCTTTAAGAATATTTTCTCGAAATTCCTCTTTTCAGAAAAGTAACGGGTACTTGTACCGACTATTATTAAAAAAAGTGTGCATATGCTTCGCGGGCCGCACGTAGACACCCAAAAGGCCGCGGGTTTGTCACCCTTGCTTTAAACTCTTGATCATTGACTTTATTTGTTTATCTGTACTCTTCGTATGTGAGAGCAATTTCACATTTGCTCAAAGAAATATTTGTAGGCTGACAAGTTGGTAAAATGGACTGATGCCAAATTGAGTGTCTAAACTCTCTTAAGTTTTTCAATGTCTGCTAATTATGGGGTTAGATTACATCCAGACTTTGTTTACAAAAATGTTAATGGGAGATTTCTAAATTTGTTTCAGATATGGCACAAAGGATGTTTCAAATGTCAGGAGTGTGGGATGACACTGAACATGAGAACGTACAAAGGATATGGAAAGCTGCCATATTGCGAAGCGTAAGTACTTTTACAATAGCATATACTATGTTTTATACAATTAGAAAATAATTTAGTACAACGAGTGGGCAGAGGTGGGCAGACTTTGACCATCGGCCATCTACAACAACAATAAAGTTAGACGACAACTGATGAAGACTCTAGATTTTCGAAAAGGGTATAAGAATTTGAAATGTTCCTTGATCTCCTCAGAAATTGTCCAACTTTTCAAAAAATGAGAACCTGTTTTTAGTCGCAGGTTCCAAAATTTAATAGTTTCCCTTGCACTCTAAATTTCCCCTCCCCATCCCCCTCATTCATTCGCCAAATTTTCAAAAGTGTATAGGAATTTAAAATGTTAACATTTTCCTCAGTTTTGTTAAAGAATATTGTCCCAGAATGTGGAATTGTAGTTGACTTTTCCAAAGTGAGCACCTCAAGTATGATTCTGCTCACTCCTGATATAGACTAAAAAATAATATTTTCAAGTCATTGTATATGTACACTTGCTTATTATATTTTTTACTTTGTTCACAGTCATATACCAAAAGTAAAACCTACAACCATGGCAGAGACCCCAGAACTAAAGAGAATTGCTGAGAATACTAAAATACAGTCTAATGTTAAATATCACGAGGATTTTGAAAAATCAAAAGGGAAATTTACACAGGTAACTAGAAATTTCATATCCAGTATTTGTTAGGATTTTTTATTCTTGCATTATGTATTATAGTGTAATAACTTTATGTAGGTATACTAAATCAGGATACGTAATTATTCATGTTTTATAAACAAATATTAACAACTCTAACCACAAAATACCTTTGCTTCCTTCTAATCACCAGCTATTTAATGGAATTGTCCTATGAGATCATCTGAAAGTCACCATATGGTTTTCGGTCAGAAAGGTGAACACACATATGAAAATTAAATCAATGTTATTATTCTTAAAAAAAAATTACCAGAAAAGTATTAAGTATTTGAATTGGTTTTTGAAAAATACTCCTAGCAAAATGTTGTGTATAAGACAGGTTCATTAAAAAATGAGATCGTTTAATATTAAGTATGTTCATTATAGGTATGCAGTTAGTCCACTAGGCATTACATTTGTGGCAGATGTTGTGATGGCAGATGTTGTGATGGCATAGATTGAATGTGATGTGATATGAAATATGGTAATAATATTATTTCTTTTTGGTCGTGTTTAGGTGGCAGATGATCCAGAAACACTTCGTATCAAAGCTAATTCAAAAATAATAAGTAATGTGGCGTACCATGGAGATCTGGAGAAGAAGGCTGCCATGGAAAGGCAGAGGACTATCAACGAAGATGGGGAGATCATAGGTATGTGGCTTTGTCTCATTCTCACTTTAATGTTATTGTAAATATTATTTTATTCATCAAAAAAACTGTATAATGTAAATAATTGTGTGCCAAAGTTATGTTTGATAAGATACAATTAGGTATTATGTACATTCACTTAAGACTATGTTTATGTTCTGGGATGCAACATTTATTTGATATAATAATAATAATAATAATAATAAAAATCTTTATTGCACAAAAAAAACAAACATTAATAAAATATAAGCATTGTAGAACCAGACAAATAAATTTGTGCAATGGGCGAGTTTATCGCGGAAGCGCGATATCTTCCAACTAACCCATATTGTTATAGTTCATTCTTTCAGTGTCTGTCTGTTTATTTGTTTTCCCCTGCTTAGCAAGCATTCTCTTACACCATCATTTTATGCCACCAGTAGTCTTCTTCCATGTCATTATTTATGAAGAAACAGTGCACCGTAAAAAAGGATCTTCTAGAACATTGAAAACTTGTTTTAAATTAGGATTATAAATTTTTAGTGATTCTCGTATCGTATTAGACACATATAACATCCTCCGTGTGCTATGATGATACTCCTTCTCACTGAATAATGCGTAGTAAATCCTTTGTGATGAGTTGGAACAATAATGATTAGATACACAACTCATTTAATATGCATAAATAACTTAAAAAACTGACTAACCTTGGTAGGAAGCCTAAACCTACATGTCTCACAAATGAATCTAATAATTTGATCTTGGATGATTCGGAAATTTTGAAAATATAGGAAGATTATATAAGACCACTCTTCCAAGATTCTCGATTTGACGTTGAAATATCAGAACATAGTCAAGATCCTGCTTTATTGAAATCAGAAATACTACATGCTTTATCAACATATAAACCTCGAAAAGACTGTGGACCCGATGAATACCGAGTTAATCAATGAAGATAATATTGATTGTTTACTTGGACTGTTCAATAAAATATATAACACAGGGACTATCCCCCAAGATTGGTTAAAATTAGGTACTATTTATTTATTACATTATCCAAAAAAACAGCCAAAAAAATTAAATGATTATCGCCTTATAAGTTTTATGAACCATATTCTAAAATTATTTTGGAATATTTAAAACAAAGAAGCTTTCTTCCAAATGGTCATTAATCTCGGAGAACCCTGCAGGATACGTAAATAAGAAGGAATGATAGGATGAATCTTGACATCATCTAAGTGACCATGCAATAAAATTTTAACCAAGGAACTTCCGATTGATCGTTCTGACTTTATTATTTATCAATAAATTTTATATCATGTTTTGATTGATTGATTGATAATGCTGAATGGGCGCTGAGTGTTTGATTAAATATTATCTATAGTGTTAAAATAGATGTGACTATAACACTTAAAATAATATTCTCCTAATCTATGCATATCATTGAACTCTAAGAACTGATTTTATATTTTGCCTATCAGCACGACTAATTCAGATAGGTAGGTATATATGTACATATCCACTTGTGTTTGTGACAATAACAAAGGGAGATAGTGAATTTCTAATTTAGATAACAGTTTTGACATTGTTGTTTTTATTGATTAATATTGTATAATCTTCATTCATGTGTACATATATTATAGTAACAACCAAAATTTCAGGTATAATCAATAAAAGTTTATGACTCTGGTAGGATGATTGACCAAAATGTATTAGGAATGTAGGGTATTTAAAGTTACTTTTTTTATAAGAAGAATCTGGATTTGGTGTAAACCTACAATACACATTTAGAGTAAGTGAAGTAGGTCAGTAGCACAAAAACACAAGAACCCGGGATCTTTTAATTGAAAATTCGAGATCATTTTGTAAAAAATGATTTGGTGATTCACAAAGATATTAGTTTTTGAAGGTCTTCATTAAAAGATGATGATGTTTTTTGGGTGAATCGTGTTGGACTCATCTTCTTCAGATGTGATTCACCTTAAACAAAAAACTGTATCATATGTTCAAATAGATATTTTTTGGGATATGTTACTGTGATTAATTTCTGTTAAGGGTTTTCTTAAATAGTGTTTGGCATGGATTTTAAAACAATTACTCGGTCAATTAATTATTTTGATAAGGAATAGGAAATAACCATGAGATGTTTGTTGTGAAACATTGTGTCATTTTGTGGAAGTGTGATAATAATTATTAAAACCACATTGTAAAATCTTGGAGTAATCATTGTATTGTAATACTATTATTGTTTAGGTCAATGAATCATTCTCTTGTCTTGTTCATTGGGAAAACATATTTATCCATGATTTATAGAAATACTTGTAATCATATTTTACTATCGGAACAGGAATGTATATTTTATCCTGTAGTCAGTCCTTGACTTTTAAATGTAATAGAATCATTTTATTTTGTTGTTAAAGACAGGTCATCAAATGATCGCCTTGTTAAATATATCTAATGACTTCATCAAATCAGTTTTTGTTCTATAACATCTAACTTCATGATAATGATTTTTCACCTAGGTGGAAACATAATTTTTTGCCCGTAACTGTTTACAGAGCAGTAATAAGATTTTTTGCCATAATTTAACATAGGGTAGATATTTTGCCTGTAACCTAACATAGAACACTAAATATTTTTTGCCAATATTGGCATATCTAAGATATTATTTCTGCAAGCTTACAGCTGGCAGTTCAATTCATGAGGATTTCCTCATGGTATGGTACAAAGCTACCAATCAACTCATTTACTTTATGGTATTATAAAAAAAAAATATTACTTAGTGTATTTGTAGTCAATTGGGGGCAACAACTTTTATACATAGTGTTGTGGTAGTGATCTAAACAGCTGAATATAGATGGTTGTTATTTAGTGTAACTGTATGTGTGGTAGAGAGGTATACAACAAGTAGTTATTACAATACAGAGCTCTACCATTCATACTGGCTTCCTAACCATTATATAGTTTACTGCGTACACTCAAATAATTGCTGTGATGATTTCATGTTTATTGTGTCTGATAACAGCCTGTGATCTGAATAGTAGGAGTATAATATATTTGCATTGCATATTTAAAACAACGCATGTGAAATTTTTTACATTACATTAAATTAACAACTTGTTACAATACTAAAATCATTAATTGGACCGATTATTCACCTCAAATATTAAATTTAAGAATAAATGTCAAACCGAAATAAAGAGATTATATTAATGTAATAATGACTGGTTCTTTTTTCGGCTATCCTGAAAAAAAACCATCATTGGTTTCCCATATGTTGTCCTTGAAAATTACATACATACATCCATCTCGTTTCTTTTGTCTTTGTTGCTTTAGGAGCCCATAGCATCTAAGTACTTTCTCTAGAGATCTCTGTTGGTTCTTCCAGGATTTCTAGTCACTTCAATCAAATTCCTTCAGCATATATATTTGGTACAAGTATGTCCTTTACAGCTTCTGAAGTGAATATATTCTCTGGTAATGCAATGAAAGAGTTGTTAGATATCAGAGAATTAAAACATATACCTTAATAATAATTGTCATACTTACTTTGTATTTATTTAGTCTGGTGTTAGAGAGTGCAAATTGTATTGTGACTTTGGCAATCATCAGGTCAACTGATGTAGGTTGGTATTACATTAAAATATTACATATTAGCGAGATGATTGTACTCTAAAGACATCCTTAACAATATTATTCTCAATTCAACACATCCAACAGCAAAATGAGTTCCTCTATTTATTTGTGTGAATGATCTCTAGAAGGGAAGAAGTGTTGGTATGTTTATATTAATAGAATATATTATATTTACAAATGTATCTCAGTTTCTTCGTGGGTTAATAAACTTAAAGTTTTAATTTAATAAGAATTATATCTGAATTTGATTTCCTTATAAAACGACGGACATCTCATTCAGTAAAAAAAAAATCATTCATAATATTGCGGCATTTCCCATAAGTGAAGTTTCATGCAAATTTTTTCTTTATTTCTTCACAGTAATATATCTGTCAGTTATCCTGCCAATTAAGTTAATAGATATTGTATTACTTTACCATGGGTTTAGTATTAAATAATTCTTAATTAAATATGAAATGTCCACATGTTGTTATGTAATATAGATAATGAGTTTTGCCATTCGTTAGTTAGACAATTATTGATACCATCACATTTTGATAATTGTATGCCAGCCATGAAATTTATAAAGTATGCATGTTAATAAACTCCATTGGGGACATTGTGTGGTACAATTTTAAGTAGTGTCATCCCACACATTATTGTCCTATTTCTAGAGGCTGCTTTATCATAACACACTCATACAATAGGAGGATTGTAGAGCTATGAGATTGTCTAACTCTGTGTATATCTACTCATAACTACCTATGAATATTGTTTGTATTGATTATCATATTTTAGTTATCTGCATATAAATTGCTTCATCTGAATGTATTTACTATGACAATGGTTGCGACACATCACTTGCTTTTTCAATCCTCATTCAGAAGTAGTTTTTATTTTTTCTCATGAAGTACAATAAAAATAACATTAATAAAGATTGCTATAATTCACAAGTTGATTTCATGGTTAAATTCAATACATTGTACTGCTTCATTAGTTACACCTGCTTATATTCTTGTATCCATACAAATTAGCCTTGGGCATCACTCAACATAATAGTAATTTACTTAATTCTACTTTTTATACTACTACTACTACTATACCATCACGGCATATCCCACAAGTGGGGTAGCCAGCAGATCAGCTGTATGTAAGAAACATACAAACTGTCCTCTTTGTGCCAGTATAAAATCAAGACATTCAGGATGGGTGGCAAACCTCAACGCTGAATTTAAGATGTAAAATGTCTTATTTTTTTCGAACACCTGCCTTTTACAGGACACTCGAAAACTTACGCAGAAGAGTGGGAGACCAATTCTTTACCGGGTGCTCCACTTTTTATACCCTAATACAATAGATAACTACTTGTAGAAAAAGTCATGTTTACTGATGATACCACCTATCTGTAAGTAAGAAGTGAATGAAGAAATGGCATTTACTCTTGACTCAGTTACACCCATGATTTTTTAATAACTTGGGTTATTGACTGTCGATTGATAGTTTATATTTAGGAGCATTTAATACTTTTGATTCTGATCAATGTGATGGTTAATGTCTTATATATTACTCATCAATATGTTGCAGAATCACTATCCAGTGAGGTGGACAAAATAAAATCAATATTCACATTACTAATATCTTTTCCTTGTTTGGATATTCAACATTAGTGCTTCACATATAAAACTTTGTCTTTAATCACATCCGCCCAACATTCTCGTATATTATTCTCAGTGTTAATGTTATATTCCTTTATCATGCTACTGCTGCTTCAAATGCGCAAAACTCCCATATATTATTAACCTTACCTAAAACGATTTAGCACAAAACATGTGACAATGAACAATCTTCATATTATATTAGCTCATTTTACCAAAATAGTGGACATGTATCTTTAGTGCTTTAAACCATCAATATATTATTATTTGGTCAAGTATGAATACATAATGTTTTCATAGTTTTATAACCCCTAATATCCCATTTGAATATTGTATTTATAAGATGCAAAATTGTTTGGATAAAATTCCACCACACACTCAACACTTTGCATGTAGTTAAAGTTTATTTATTTTATTATACGGTTGTGTATATTATTATTAAAATGTAAAGTAAACTTTTCATTTTATTTTAAGAACTTTTTGTTTATTTCATTGCGTGAAACTATCTCTAAAAAGATTTTGTTAACATTGGTAAGCATGATTAAGTGGTTATATATACACGGTCTAAATAGATTTCGTTTAGATTATCCAAAAGTATGTTTGAAAGATAGACATATTTAATAGAAGTTATTTGAATTGTGTCTCAATCTGTTTTATTATGTAAGTTTATTTGGGCATACCAAACACCCAGTTTCATCTTAAAAACAATATCAAGAATTATGAGTTGGCATACAGAGTTTTAAATTAAATACTGACAGTATTCGGTAGTATTTTTGTTGTGAAGTAACACATTCCTGTCCACTATAACTTTATCCATTTGATTGCCACAGATATTATCAAATCTTACTGAAATTTGTCCAAAAATTTCATGAACCATTTGTAATTACATTGGAAAAAAAATTGATATGCCACTGATCTTAGGAACGTATGATTACGTAGACTTGGTGGATTCACCTTATTCCTAGTACCACAGTAACAGTGGATGGCTATGAACAACAAACATCTCTAAATAATGATGACCTCTGTTTATTCATTTGCACAAACATGAACACAGTGAAGTTATTTTAATCTGAGATCAGCTCACAACATGTTTATAATTATTATTTTGATACAATATTTTTACTCCATCCAATGATCTTGCCCACATCAACATCTTAGAGTAGTCCATTGTGAGATTTAGTCCTTAGATATCTTCCCACAGACCTAAAACCTGAAGAAAATTATGGTCCTTTTTAATTTTCTTGAAAAATTGTTACCTACTAAAAATAAATCATCTAAAACGTTTAAATGTATAGTTTGTACCAATAAAAAGTAAGAAAAGTAATTTTTTTGTGTAAGTTTGGAACAATCCTGACTGAAAGCGAATATTTTATATTAAATTTTCTCTAAAGATAGTCTGTTTTATCGACACAAGATACAAGGATTCGATTTGTGAGAAATTTATATTATCTTAGATATGCAATAAAAAAGCAATGAACATAACATCTTTTAAAAGTATATGTTGCCTGGCGGGTACGTTCATCCTTTATCTAGCGGCCTGTCGGTGCGGGTATACTCATTTATTTGTGGCTGCGAAAGATTTGATAGTTATTTCTTATAATCTTCTGTTGAGTGCCGTTTTTAAAATGCTATTTGCGATATAGCAGTGAGGCTCTGGTTCATAGGCCAACGTGTCCACCTACTGCCACAATATAAAGTCAACCAATCGAGAGAAAAATTGTCAATATTTCAAACATTTATTATTTGGTAGATTATGAAAACATTATCCCAGGTAAATGTCTGTTTAGTGTAGTGTTTATATTATGTGATATTCCCTGGTACATAAATTTACAACGATGATGAATCATTTAGGAGCACGCTCCATACACCATAGGGTACCATACCACACAGTACTTACCACGCCACTCATGAATAATTCATTTAATAATCCTTATTAGACAAGACATATATATACATACCTACATACACATACTTGTATAATTACATACTCTATATGTATGTAGGGTAAGGTTGCTTTAGTCGTACCACGGCCTAAGTCGTACCCCGGCAATATCTTATCTGATAGATATAAATTTCACCATCTAGTGTCGTCAATCTGAACTTTTTAGTTGAGTGAGTGAACGTAAAAAAGTGGGCGGCCGGCCGGCTTCCTGAAGCAAAAATATTGAAAAAGTAAGTTTTTGAACAGTTTTCATTAAATATTTTGACTCATTTGTAAGCTTTTTATGGCAGGAATGTGATACTTACCTATTTCCTTTGTTTACGTCTATTTGTAAGACTTATCTGGCAATAGTTTACGCATATTCAAACGGTACTACATTTTGAGGTTACGTCAGTGGTTTTAGTTTTAAACATAGAAGACCCCGGCGCTTAAGTCGTACCTGTGCAAAAATCCTTACTCGTACCGGTACGACTTAGGTATTAAGAAAATTGTTTAATAATTTACTTAACATTTTATCAAGTAAGTAATACCTAAATATGGCGAAGAGAAAGTACTTGGATGCAGGAGTACATGGACGAAGCTTTAAACATACATACCGTCACGCGACTCCTCTCGCGGGGTAGGCTGAAAGGATCGAGCGTCACTTCTTTCTATCATAGCATACTTCTTTCGCTTCTGTCGCTGTCATACAATTCCTCATGCATGCTCTCTTGTTCAATGTGCTCAACACGTGACCGTCCTGTAGGAATTGATTTAAATGATCTTGCCATTTGATCCTCGGACGTCCACGTCTCCGAGCACCATTCCTCTCAGCCAAATATATCTTCTTGGTCATTCTGTCCTCATTCATTCTTTCCACGTGCCCAAACCATCTTAACTTATTTAAATTCATCCTTGTGATTACACCAACTTTCATTCCACATTCCTTTACTCTTTTCTTATATCACTGAAACATCGAACACAGAAACATCGGAATGGAGAAATTGGATTTAATGAATCCCGTAGAAGATTTTTTTTAAGATATGATAATTCTATTTTCTATGTGTTATTCACTTAATAATTAGGATTGACAAAAAAAATGTTTTAAGTTGATCTCAGACTGCATTGTTAATATTTTTTTAGTTATTTATAATTATGATATCTGGTTATTGAGTATTTTCCTTAGGTATAATTTATCATAGTGTTCAAAAGGTATATTTTCTAAGTACGACTAAGGCTATAGGTGGTACGACTTTGGCGACTAGGCGCCTTAATCGTACCGAAGGTATATTTTTGAAAAACGTTAAAATACCTATTTTGTTAAAATATTTTCAAATTTCTATGATTGTCGATTTAAAGGCAACTAAATGAAGATTTAATATATGCAGATGAATTTGTTTTATTTTCATTGCACTAAATATTATAGCATTGTTTCCTTAGGGGGTACGACTTGAGCAACCTTACCCTACATTGTCTCCGACTATTATTAGATATGTATATAATTATATAGTAGGTATATCTTACTTCAATTCCCATTCACATACATTATACTCATATTAACTTGTGATTCTCAGTATCCTGTCAATGACAGACTTATTTCTTTTTTATTTACAACTAGATCAAATAAATGAATTATTAGACAGATTGTATTAACCATTATTATATTTGACTTTTTTTTATTTTTTTTATTTTGATAGATACAACAGCTTTCACAATAAATATTACAATAATATACAGTTAATTATTTACATCGCCAATTAAAGTATCTAATCTATCTACTTGCAAAAAATAGTATGGAGTTTCTAGGTTTTCAGGTGTAAATTTTTGGGATTTTTTTATTGTATAAATAAACAAAACTGTAATTGTATTATTCCGCTATATTTAAACAGAATATTAAAATCTGTTACTGATGATGAGAGCATAATCACAGGAAAACATTTGAATTATCTTAGGTAATTAATATAATGGATTTATAAAAAAAAAACAAAGTATTTTGCTTAAATCCTGAAGTATTTTGCATAAGGGAATATATGAGTGGCTCAGAGCCAATGGTGCCACATATATCCTAATTCTGTTTAGGGTTGATTGTTTCATTATTTTCATAAGTGCGCTTTCGTAATATTTCACTATGTCAAATAAATGTTGCATATCCAATATTGAAGAAATTAAACTTCATTTTATTTTGTTTTTAAATTGTTTGATTTATGTGTGTGGTGCTTGGGTAATTAAAGTTCAAAAATGAATTGCTTTCTTTAAATTAATTATGATATCACCATTTTTATTTTGATTCTTGATGTTTGCACTTTTGAGAAAATGAAAGTACTAGTCAGTATTTATTATCTGGCTTACGCATAATAAGAGTGTTTCATGTTAGTTAAAAATGTTATGTAATTATTGAAATGTTTTGTGTTCTGTGTCACTTGTCCAAACTAACTAGTGTGTGTTTTTTGCTTTTGTTTTATGTTGTCTGCACTTGATCATCATCATCACACATCAAATCATGTCACACCGTATGGACCATTGGAATATTGTTCACTCACCTCCCACGTAACTCGTCTATATGTATGCTTGTGTATCGCACCGTGAGGGTAGATTCCACAGATAACTATCACATTCAGCTGGAGAACTATGCGGCTGAGATGTTGCCCCCTGCTGCCCCCCCTCCAGCAGTCCCTGCCAATCCTGCACCTGCTCCGGTTCCAGTTCCCACTGCTCAGCACTCTCACTACTCCTCACAGTCCAACAACCATAAGCCCAACATCTCCTACTCCAATGCTAATGACATGCAATATACCCGACAAGTTCAACAGCAACAACAACAACAACAAACTGTAAGGCAGAGTGACTACTCTAACAATTATAACAATGCTAATAATGCCAATGTACAACATTCTTACCAATCTGCACCTGCACCAGCTCAGTACAACCAATCCAATAACATGCTGCCTAATGTTCACATCTCCAGCTATGCATCCCAGAATGCTCCTGTATCGTATGACGATTATGGTAAATCTGATACGGATCATAACAGTCACAGAAATACAGCACAGGTGCCTTTAATGCAACCTTATGGAACAGATCCTTACTATGATGCGAGAAGTGGAGGGCACTCCAACCAGAGAATTGGGAGAATTGCAGATTACGATCCATTGAGTGATGGGCCAAGGAATTCACCTATGGTGCCGAAGCACGGAGCGACAGTGGTTTACAGCAGTGGACCACCACAACAAACTGTGCAATCTCATCAAAGCGCGCAGCATCATCAGATGCAGAATTACCAACATAATAATCACAACATGCAACAGCAGCAACAGCAACAACAACAACAACATGGACATAGTGGCATGCAACATGGAAACATGCAGAACTACAACCAAAACATACAGCACTTGAGTCACGGCATGCAACACATGAACCTGCAGCAACAGTCCCAGCAACAAAAGGTGCAACACCATGCTAACAATGGCAGGATAGGAGGTATGTAATCCACACCAATCATCTGAACCATCATACATTCTTAACAAATTCTCTTTAGCTCTACTTCATCTTTATAGTAATAGTATTTATGTATATTATGTATGTACCTATATATTTATGTATATATTAATGAAACATCACTATTTGAATCACACAAGTAACTAAATGGTTTTATTTATTTATTTATTTATCTAATATACGTGGTGCTATACGCTATATTTATATACGCTATATTTAGTGCTTTTTAACACTCTTCTTTAATAACTTGGTGCTGGCAACAAATAAAAATTATGTAGATTTTTTCTTTGGAATTTTTTTAAGTATCACTTCTATAATAAGATTGTATTTGATTATAAACTCCTATATTTTTATCATTACTCCCATATGCAAAGTGTTATGTATATATTCATATTTAGTATATGTTTAACTTGATGTTTGTCTAATTCATAGTAGTATTAGTGTACATATTTACATTGTTTTATCTGTTTTTAGATTCTTATTACTATGTACTCAACCCTGCAGTGTGTACTGAACTAAAATGCATAAATGAACCAACCACATATTTTTTTCATAAATTTCAAACAAAAGCATTGATTATAATTTATCTGCTATTTATAAAAAGATAAATATGTTTTAATTCAATAAATAGTTAGATAACATTTAAAATATATCATTGGTGCAAAAATTGGAATTTCTGATTTTCACAAATCGGTATTATTATTATTATTGTTTGTAAATTTGTAGACTTCATATAAAATCAATAAAGTCTTAAGGCTGAGCCTCTTATCTCATTATATGTAAAGTATTTTTTGTTTGAAATGTGAATGTCTAATTTATTTTCCATTTTTAAAAAATGAGGGGCATTCGGATAGTAAGGTCAGATTTCTTTTAAAAAAAAAATCTAATTTTATTTGATTCCTAATCTCTTTTTTTTCTAAGACTAAAAAAATTTTTATAATGTCACACAAGCTTTTGTATGTTTGTGCTATAGATCGCCGCCGGCGATATATTCCTCAGTGTGTTTTTGAACATTTTTAAGAATTTCAGAGACAATTTTGTGTTACGTTAATTTACCCACATTCAAAAAATTTTGTGTTTAAGTTTAAATTATAAATAGCTGGTCTTTACAAATCTTTTTGCTGACGGCATTGACTTAATCCTTTATAATGGAGAATATTGTCTCATCCATTTGTGGAAAATCTCACCTTTTTATGCACTTTGATTTTATTAATTGAATTTGTGCTATACACCTTATTTATATATATATATCAATAAATTTCAGGTGTTAAAACCTTTCTTGTTGTCAAAATCCAAATCACCATCCATATTTTTCAGTCGGCATGCAGATATTGTTTTTCAAATGTTTTGAATTGATTTTTAACAGCACGCTGCAACAATATCAATCCAAATGATGTTGTTGGATGAGCAAAGCATGCCAGAGCCCTGAGTCAATAATACATTTTCACGTTACGTTTTCGTTCTGTTAGCGTTCAAATGCAGACGACGTTGCGGCAAAGTGTCAATTTTGGTAACTATTGTGTATCTTAGCAACGAAATTGACACTTGCTTGCAACTTCGTCTATACTCGAACGTTAACGGAACGAAAACGTAACGTGAAAATGTGTTATTGACTCAGGTCCCAGGAGTAGATGCATATGCGTATTTCAACATTTGCATCATATTCGATGAGCTATGAAAAATAGGATCTTATTTTCCGAATAACCTTCATAGTTTTTTTTCTTCATAATTCTATGTTATGTTTTATATATTACATATATTTTTTGTAGATAGAAAGGAAAAAGTTGAGCATTGTGGCGTTAACATCGAACACATTAGTCTCTTGTTCCATCATTTAACAAATCATTCTGAATAATATAATTTGTATCTGTACATAGAATGTCTGATGTAGTCGCAGTGTGATAGTTTCTACCACTTGTATTAGTTTTCAGCACATATTACTAGACTGTCGTGTGAGTTTACACATACAGTGTGTTGAGTAAACAGTCTAGAACAGAACATTTTTTTCTATGATGGAAAAAGTCAAAGTTCATACAAATCAATATAGGTATTATCTAGATACTTAACGGTTTTACAATGTTAAAAAATACACTTTGAGGATCTTTAAGAGGCAGATATTCGTAAAATATCAGAGTTTTTTTATGGATGAAATTATTTTATTTTGGGGAAGTCAATTTATTTTGTAGCTATTATTATTAACATCAATACACTCATTCTTTATATGGATCATCATGATACTACATAAGTCATTCACCTCTCTGCTCATATCCTCCTAGAGTTAATTTAGATCATTAATATACATTGTTGTGCTAATTTTAGCATGAACAGAACAATTTTAGTTTTTTTTTAAATGAAAAATTATGTCACCTATTTATTCAGAGTTTTTGTTTATATGTACCTAGATACGTACTGGGGTATAGCTTATCTATTGTAGCTAGATATTTGCGTAGAACATCTTCTCCACACTTTAGAAATATAAATCATTCAAATTAATGGTCATTTTCTATCTTTGAATAAAGTATGATTGATTTTGTGTGAGTATTTTGGAGAGTGTAATTTGAAATATAACTTTCCTAAATTGGAACTGTATGAAGTTTTTTATTCAACACGAAAAAACCTAATATATTAAAGGTAGAACAGTTTTATTATATTTTGAAGCTTTGTTTATTTCATTCTTGTTATGTTTTTTTTGGGGAATAGAGATCATTTGTGTTCTTCTTCGACATACATACATTTTAATTCTGATAAAGGGTTCAAAGTTATTATAAATGAAAAATATATCAGGGTTTAACATAGGATTAATGATTTCCAATTTAATATATTTCAGGTAATCAAGTAAGTGGTCAGTCAGGTTCCCGGCGTATAGGATCTGTAGCTGACATGGATCCAGTGAATGATGTTTACGGTTCATCTGCACAACAGCAACACCATGCCATGGGACAATCCAAGGGTGGAGCTATGGGTATATCTGGGGTAGGTTTTAAACTCATTTTCTTTTATTGTGAGTCTTTTTTGCCGTGTTTTAAATGGTTGGCTTAAAAAAGACATGTTTTGTTGTTACTCTTGCACTTTTTTGTGTGATATTCATAATTTACATTTTTTTCAATCTTAATCACTCGCAAACTAGTGGATGGTGTTGTGAAGAACAGGATACATTATGTAATCTTTTTGACTGCTATTGTATTGCATATTTCAGTTGGCAATTTAACCAGATAGTAGTCATTGACTAAAATACACAATATTACCACTGGTAATGTAAACTCATATCAGCAGCTGCAGTGCTTATCTTAGTTGATAACAAATTTTTGAATTATATTTTTGGTATATTTATTATTCATTCCAAATATATAATAATAATAATAACAATTTATTGATCAGAAAAAAATCATGAGCAATTGGCGAGCAATCTTCCAGCTAACCAATATATGAATTGAAATAAATAGAACGAAGAATACACAGCATGATAGTAGCACACCGTTTTGTAAAAACATTTGGTCATCAACAGTAGTTTGTTTCATCACAATTTATTGGCAAACAGCTGAAGCATTCCAGGAAAAATAATTAACCTCAAGGGAATTTTTTTATTTTGAAACATGTGTTTTTTTGCTTCTGCATGTGAGTAGTCAACCAGTGGTTGGTAATTTCACAATACATTTGAAATGCTGATTCCTATTTTAGTTTTTCTCCAATTATCACTGTGTTTGTCGGTAGCCTGGAGGTAGAGTCTCGGCCTTGTGAACAAGGGTTCCGGGGTTCCATCCCAGGTATCGGTAAACTCCCCTTTCACGACACAAACTTTTAGCTTACTGTAAAAGGTGTATAAGGTTGTATTTGGGTTTATAGCAAAACCCAGATACTTATATCTTTAAAAAAAAAGTAGTATAACAGAAATAATATAGTAAAAGAGTATAGAAGAAATTGTCACAATAGTTAAATCAATGTATTTAAATATTTCCATTTATGAGATATGATACGAACTATGCACGATGGAATGCTCTTTTGGTGGTTTTATGCACACTAAAAGAAAAAATGTGTACATATGCTCTGCGAGCCACAAGTAGACACCAAACGGACAGCACGTGACCCATTGGCTGCCCTTGCTTTAATTGTTTATTTAAATTTTTTATCTATAAAAACAAATGTGCAAAATGTTATTTATTATGAAATTTTAATTTTTCTTTACAGAAAATATTCATTGCAATGTACGATTACGAGGCTACAGATACAGATGAGGTAAATATTGTTATGTTGTGAACCATTTTTATTTTTTACTAAACTAATGAATAAATAATGTCAAGCCTGAACTTTTAATTATTTCACCGTTTGAATCCCTGACTATTCTCTGCTGTTTCTTAGCCAAGACATATATTTAATTTCTATGACACACTTTTATTGATTTAATTTTTTTCTGAAATTTAAAGGTTGATTAAAACGATTGTGAAATGTTTACAGGTATCATTCCGTGAAGGTGATTTAATTACCAATGTATCATCCATTGATGAGGGATGGATGACCGGTCGAGTGGAGAGAACAGGACACACTGGAATGCTTCCAGCAAACTATGTGGAGTTGGCACAGATATAGTTACATATCATTCATACCTGCGTTTGTAATAATTCACTGTACACTAATTTATTTGAACACAGATTTGTCAATAGGTGCATCCACATTGCTCAGCGAACACAATAGACAAAAGGTTTTGTCTCTCTTTTCTTCCATTGGTAAAATTTAGAAATAAAATGAGAAAGAAAATAAATATTTTTCTTCCATTGTATTCCTATTCCAACAGAGAGAAGCAAAGAAAGACAGAACTATTCTACATGCGTGTGTATGAGAAATTGTTTGAATGTAGAAGCGAAAGTAGTATGTTACGACAGATTTATATGATGTTTTCATTCTCTCTGCCTACCCCTACTTGGGATACGGCGTGAGGGTGTAGATAGATAGATAGAACTGTTTGTTCACTGCATTCACCGAGCATATTGTAGATGTGGCTAAATGGCAGCAGTTTGTGTTCAATTGATTATTTTACATTCTATAAGTACCTACAAGTAAATGTACGTAAATTAAAATTTTAACCTACAATACATTTGGAGTTTTTTTAAGTATTCTATTTTTGCAATGTATTCACATACATATCATAATTATATGTGTGTATATAATATGTGATGTGGAAGACTAATGTGCCCTTGTTATGTGGTTGTGAACACTGTAAACGTATTATAACTATATATATATATAATTATGCCTAATGTTAACCATACCAGTGTTTACACTTATTAACTTTATCACACTTGCATTATTTACTCTCCAGCTGTTAGCTTACATTGCGGTAGTATAGCTATTTAATTTACTTGATTATAATAATAATGTAATTATTGTTCTTTTTATCATTGAATTTGAAAACTATGTCAGATTGTAACGTAGCTCAACTATCATATTGTAAATCATCAAAAAACATCTTTATACAAAGCGGGACAACAATAATAATTGTCAATTTAATCTTATAATTTATTGTTATATTTATGTATTTGTTGTCATTTTAATACAGTTTGTTCGTTTTTGTGTTCGGTCTAAATTTTTCCAATCCAATAGATGGCGACATAAATATCGCCTTGTTGGTGCCTAGAATCAGATCTTCAGGACTACAGCCGTCTCCTATCAGTGTGTGTATTATAGGTGGTTGTCGTCCTGAATTACCCCATATTCACATTGAATGTTTTCTGCGGGCAGGTATCGCCATTTTGTTAGGTTCTTTTTACCCTTGACACCCTCATGACTTATAATTAATAATATAGTTGAATGTTTTCATTTTATTTGATTGTTATTATCACATTTTTCTCTGAGCTACAAGCTTCTCTTTAATGTTCTTATTAAATTTAAAATCTAAGCATTTCCAATAATATCAGTATTTTATTAACAGCTTCAGTTGGGTGTAAAATGAATTTGGAAGTGATATTATCATTTATATATAATTGTATTGTCATTTAAATGTATCAACATCACATCAAGATCAGTATTTTCACAATGATTTTTTTAATATATTTTAAGTATTGTATTTTATCTCTGTTCAGTGTTGCCAGTCTATAAATGTTGAAATATTTGTTAATCATTTAACTTACAATATAAAACTGTATTTTTTTTAAACTTATTTGAACTTTTATCTTAAGTAGCATTCACATTGCTTCATTTTGGATGATCATCCAGAGTGTCAGGGTCAAACCTGTTCATCGAAAGTGAACACGTCTGTTCACATTTGTTCATCCTATGCTTTCACTGCCATGTCAACACTCTCACTCATGTTGTATGTAGTTTGACGTATTTTCGTATAAAAATAATTAAACAAATTCAAAAATGAAAAATAACACTTAAAATAAATTAATATAGCTCTCGACTGCATAATAATTTTGTACATGATTCTGAGATTCAATACAAATTCATAGAGAATTAAACAAATAATAAGATAAAACTTGTTTATGGTCGTTTCAGTGAAAGGACCTTTCATCAAAATTATGACGAGTGGTAATCTCTTTCCTCCGTCATCGCTAGTGATCACTAGCGATGAAACGCCTGTTCATCTTGGAGGATCATCCGGAGTGATCACTGAAAGTGAACAAATGTGAACGCCCCTTTAGTCATATTTGTATCTTTTGACATCTCAAAACATTCACACAGTTTATACATATGTTTAACTGAAATGAAATAATAAAATAAAATACTGTGATATTTTAAGCATCAATCCAAATGTTTCCACAGGTATATAATCATAAATAAATTGTGTATGTTTAACAACATTTATAGGTTTTGCAATCTTATTATTGAATATAATTATGTATATTTATTAGATTCTATTAATACATTAAATAATAATATTTAGTTAAATAACACACCTAAATATATATTATATTTATCCACTATTTTGTACAGTTGAGATAGAGATTTTTACATATATGAATATATTTGTACCTTTATTAATGTTAATGATCTTCCTAACAAGGCTGTATCTGCTTTCAATATCTCCGCATGTTCACCCTCAGGTGTATTCTTTACTTTGCAACTTGTTATTACCTGAGAGAAATATTATAATTATTTAGCTATAATTGTCATCCTGATTTACATTCACATTGCATTTTTTATAATGAATATTCCAGCTTAATCTAATTTAAACATTCCCTCTTTTTTCCAAATTTTAATTTACAATATTGGTATTTCGATCTTTTATTTTTATGTGAAAAAAATATTTTTTTAATTTAAACTTAGATTTAATTTAGGTACTGTTAAGGGACCATCAACAAAAATTCACTAATTTTTACGAAAATGTGTTTTTATATGTATTATTTTTAATATTTATATATTTTTTTATATATAGCCGTGTCCACACTGAAAATATTTTTTTTTTCTCATTTTTTTTCTATAGAGACAAATAGAAGAAAAGAGAGACAGAACATTAATTGTTCACTCAGTGTGTATGCAACTATTAACTAATGTATCTTACATATATTCCCTAATCACATTCTGATCTACTTACTTAATATTATTATGTATGTTTGTGTGATATGTGTATTTTTAGCTATCTGGGATGGCAACTTTTTAGATGTTTAAATGGGCAGTGCCAACTCCTCATATTAAAAATTATATGTAATTGAGATTGAAGGTATTGAGTGTGACTGATTAGTTCAAGGCGATAAGTTGAGATCAAATAAATGTTTCATTTATGATTTTTCCCAGTAACACATCTTGAAAAAAAGATGTAAAACAACTGTGAGAACTATACTTCTATCCAACAAAGATTCACTCTTGGTCCTTATGAAAAAAAACTAAATTGAATCATCAAAAATAGCAATCTAAATTATTGTCTACATATTTTTTTATTTATTTCAATAAATACAACAGCTTTAACAATGAAAAATACAGTTAATTACATTTTACACGTTACACAAATATAAGACATTTTACTACTTTTTTATTATTATAATAATGTTTTTGTAATACATGTTCTTTATTTCAACAATAAGACAATGCATATCAGGGATGTTGCGGATGTCGATTTTTACACATCCGCGGATGTGAATGCGGATGCGGATTTTTTAAGGCTCACATCCGCGGATGCGGATGCGAATGCGGATGCGGATGTTTAAGATGTTATAGAAAAAAAAGTAGGAACTATCTTAGTTGGTAGGTCCCACTGTCAAATATGTGACGAAATTTTTGCTACAATAATATTATGGATTTTTTGGAGAAATATTTTTTTCTTCTTTGTTATTTGCAATAATAAAATAAAACCGGCAAAAATAAAAATGCGTCGGATCTTGTCACCATTATTTTCGTTCCCATTGGTTAATGTCAAGTGCAAACGGCACGCGCCATTCGCCGGCCCCGCCCCATTTCTTTCTTGTCGCAAATTGTCTTACATCCGCATCGATTATTGCGGATGCGGATGCGGATGCAGATGTCCTAATACATGCGGAAGCTCCGCATTTGCGGATGCGGATGCGAATATTCGCAACATCCCTGATGCATATGGTTGGAAATACCCAAATATGCCAGATCAGTTGGTTAAATACCTGGGAACAACCATTACGCCAGAAGATGATCCCTGTTTGGAATTACCAATCTACGTAGGAGCTGCCAGCGGGGTTTTTGGAGAGCGTTTGAACTGTGTTATGTCTGCATTATCACAGTCCTTCTATATTACTGTGAGTCTTGGCATCTTAGCAAAGCTCAAGAGCGGAAGATATTAAGTTTCGAAAATAAGTGTATTAGAAGGACTTTGAATACACAAGCACTTCTGCAAAGATCTGTAGTCTCTGAAATACAGGAGAGATGATGGTCGTGGTTGGGCCATATTTTGAGAATATCCAGTGATAGTTGGCCAAAAAGAGCACTGTTCTTTGGTCCACAATGGTTGGACATCTGCAGATTTTGTTGCACTTTTTTTTGAAAACTAAAGCACAGTAACTCACTAATTAGTCATTATTTTTCAGTAAGTGATGATGATTATTTGTATAATTTATATAAATTCAAATGTTTACCTTAAGGTAGGTATACCTTTTCATGAAATTTGGATAGTGGTTGTAATTGTGTTTCGACTTAAAATCCAGTGACTTCAAAAATAAACTTATATTCATTTTGCATTTGAATTATAGTTTTTGCAATGCACTTAATAAATTGTATAATAAAATGTTATTTTTGCAACAATACTTTACTATTTATCTATACTTTTCTGTCTTGTTAAGAGTTTTAGCTTTCCTGTTTTGTGATATTTTGCTATCAGTGCACTGCGCCACTAGTTGTATCTCTTGCACCTTGTTATATTCTATATATACGTAATATCAGTTGTTCGGTGGGTTTTTCATAATGAGATGTTCTGTGTAAGTTTTAAGAGGCACCAAACATCACCAATTGAATATAGTTTTGCAGAAAGAAATCAACTTATCAAAATAAATTTACTTCATAAAACCTAATGCATGATTTCAAATATTCATCCCACAATAGGTGTGATCAGAATCTTAATGCACTATTGGTCTATCAAGTGCTCTGTAAGAGGTATGTGTTTGCAAAAATAAAGACATTTTACAACTTCAATTCAGCGATGAAGTTTATCACATATGCTGAATGTTTTATTTTTGTTGGCATGCAGGGGACAGCTTGTATGTTTCTTCCACGCAGCTGGTCTGCTGGCTGCCCCACTTGTGGGATACACCGTCACGGTATTGTAGTACTTCGTGCATGCTAGGTGCTTTCTGCTTAACTATGCTCAACTATCCTGAGTGTCTCAAACTGTATTATAAATATGTTTTATATAAATTAAACATACATATTTTATATTATATTACAAATTTGTATTAAAATATATGTAAATAAAATATTTTTATAATCTCCATAATATTGTCTATTTTCTTTATTTCCTGTAAAAATCCTTAACTCTTAGAAGCATCAAAGTAATTTAGTGTATCAAAAAACACAATATGAATAAGTATAGGGGATGGTGATTGGAATCATTGCTGCAAAACAATTAGAGTTTAATTCCTGCTGCTGATCTCTTACAATAACCGGATATTGGATACCTACTGGCGATATTCTAGAATAAGAATATCAAGTAATATTTGCTAATGTGGAAAATTTGTAATATCACAAAGAGGGTATCTATCACATAACAATAAGCTTCGGAAGTAAATTCACTGTAGTTAATTATTGTAAGAGGACAGTTTGCATGTTTCTTACATGCAGCTGATGTGCTGGCTACCCCACTTGTGGGATATGCCGTGATGGTATAGTAGTAGTAGTAGTAATTATTGTAAAGAACTGTTAATAATAACAAAAAAATCTCTGAGCAATAGAGATGTAAAGGGCTTTTGAGTTCATATTAGTCATCAGTGAGTTTTCATTGGAATCTGAGGATTATTTACATAAAACCTTTAAATAAAAACTTTCACAATGTGCTATTGATGAAATTCTTTAGTTCTAGGATATTGGGAACTCATTGAGTTGGTAGGCCCCAATGTCAGATATCTGTCAAATATAGTTTTCTATGGAGGAAAATTGTTGCTACAATAATATTATTTGGATTTTTTGGCGAAATATTTCTTTTTTTTTATTTGCAAAAATAAAATCTAATTCGAATATAAACTTAAGGAAATTTGTATTCGAATTAGATTTTAATTTTGCCGGTTTTATTTTATTTTTGCTTATTTTATTTTTGCCGGCAATAATAAAATGAAACCGGCAAAAATAAAATCTAACTCGAATACAAATTTCTTAAACTTTGTATTCGAGATAGATTTTATTTTTGCTGGTTTTATTTTATTTTTGCCGGCAAAAATAAAATAAAACCAGCAAAAATAAAATCTAACTCGAATGTTAACTTTGCTGGTGTCGAAAAACTTGGTGCTCAAAAATAATTAAACGTGGTGACCAAAAAATAATTCTACATATGGCAACAATTTTGTGAATATTACTTTTCCTATGAAATCTCACATTTGACAACAGTGGGGCCTACCATCTCATATAGTGCCGGATATTGTTTAATGTTTTATTTGAAGCACATACCTACACAATGTTTATCCCACCGGTAGAGTCTACACCCTGTCAGTGGGCATTCCCTAGAATCTTGAAAATAGTAGGAGTATATAAAAACTGTAAGTATGTAAAGAATGGGAATATTGGCAACGAAGTGGGAACCCCCGGGTCCCTTAAAAGTTAGAGTAAAGGTAAGATAATTAAGAAAGAGAACAGAAATTTATCAAAGAAAACGTATTATAATGAAGTCTCTGAAACATATAATGTACCTACAAAAATCATCTTGAAAATCGCATCCGAAAAATGCAGCTGGTCTGCTGGTTACCCCAGCTGCATTTGTAATAGTAGTAGTAGAAATGTATTTTTTGTGATACTTTACGAATATGTAGGAGTATTTTTTGCAGGACTGCCGAAAACTTATAGAAAATAATAAGACACCTATTCTTTGATGAGGGTTTGAAAATAATTAAAAAAAAACCTTGAGTCACGGGGTTGTTTAATTTTTCAGGCCATTCCGACGCCGACACTAGACCTATTCAACGTTCTCAGCATATGTCCGTCTTGGAGAATCTTGGTTAAGTACACGGTCTTTTCATTTAATCCTCGGATAGCCGTACGTTTTCTAACACCATTCCTCTCAGTCATATATAATTTTTTTATCATTCTACCTTCAAACCACCGAAGTTTGTTCTCGTTTTTACGGTACCCCAGCTTTCAATCCACAATTTTACCAAACGTTCTTCTCAATGACCCCATTTCAACGGCATTTATACCGCTTTCATCCTTCTTCGGCCATGTCGAAGTCATACATCAGTGTTGGCACTAAGACAGCCGAGTGAACTAAATTTTTGCTGCCATAGACGATTTCTATTCTCGACTATATAGTCGAATAGCACCATTTGCCTTGTTTTTTCTTCTTTCGATATCATTATGACTCACACCTTCCATCTTTCGCGAATAGACTATCCAAATTGGCACACATAATATCGGTTTGAATGGAAATACCTAATTGATTTGAGTTGGGGAGGTATAATTTATTTTCAATGTTTATTTTTATGGTAATGTTGATTTATTTATCAAGTACACTTACAGGCAGATAATACGGGTTATAACAATTCATATATGTAGGTACACATACCATTAAAAATTAAATAGACCCTACTTGTACACATAATATGCATTAATTTTACTAACAGACCTTATAGCTAATATTTTTATTTACATGTACCTATATATACATACCTACTTACCCAACCTTACTAACATGTGTATGGTATTAAATAACACAGTTGAGGATATTGTAAAAAAATATACTCCCTAATGAGGTATTATGGGGTGGTACAAAATGTTTTTATGCGTGGTTCTTAACGCCGGAAAATAAATGATCCATGCTAGTGATTAAAATTGTCGTAATAATAACGTTTAAATATGACAAATATTTATATTAAATTGAGGAAAGATAAATCTATGGAATTCTGAATGACAAGACAACGAATTGTTTCAAATTTGGAATGTATTTTGGCGCCTACTGTGGCGCCAGTAGGTACCTAAATAATCTACCTATAAATTGAGATGAATAGGAGAAAATATCTATGATACTTAACTATGTAAGTACCTACTGACTTTCCCATGTATACCATTAAACTTAATTGTTTCTTTTAACACTATTAATAAATTATGCAATTCGCCTTTGATCTGCTGGTGAATCTCATGACACATCATATAAACAGTGGACAATTTATAGATATGTAGGTACAAATAAATTTAACAGATAAAATAAAACACCTAAGTATAATTTTTTGTTCAGATAAATATGTTCATCCCGTCACGTTTAAACCAGGAGACCCATTTCATGCATATACTTACAGGTCGTCGTCTCCGCGCTGTTAAAAATAATCCATGAAACACCCGGCAAAGAATAGGTCTACCGGCACTCTATCTCATCAATTTTCGGGCGTTCGAAAAAAGTCATTTTTTCTTTATTTATAATCATCACAATATATTACAAGATTGTAGTTAATAAGGTATTAGAAATTCAAGGTAATAATAGACCAGACATAAATATTACATAATTCCATTCAGCACGCTTGCTGGTATCTGGGACCATACATAGGTACATCAGCATTCAACTAAGATTACAACTATTTTGTAACGATGCCATACCTACATATATCATGTGTCACAACCTTCCAACAATCCAACATCTGGTGGAAGAGTGCATGTTCAGGAAGAAATTACGAGGGAGACTGGATGGACATTCATAGGTCAACCACAGAGGCGGTGCAGTTGCTTTCTGGACGGGAACCAAGGATTTGATTTGGAATGATTATTAATACCTACAAGCCGAAGCCATACAAAAAGTAAGTATAAGTAGGTACTCTCCAACTTAACCGACAGGTGACCACCAATGATAAACTTATTTATCTCTTTCTTAAAGGTAAAATGAAGGAGTTATTATTTTTGACAATTTTAATACTTCTGGGAGTGAATTGTGTTTTATTGCTCCATATATTTTACATTTTAAATTCAGCGATGAGATGTGCCATCCACCCTGAATGGCTTAATTTTTTGTTGCTTCACAGCTTGCATATCTATTACGTGCGGTTGGTCTGCTGGCTACACAATTTGTGATATGCCGTGATGATATACCTAATACTACTAAACGTTTTATAGGTTTTCACTACCTATAAACGTTTTATAGGTAGTGAAGTTTTACTGTTATAATTACCTACATAGTGAAGTTTTACTGTTATAATTACCTACCTATCTACATCAAGCTGTTGCAGAACACTCGTGGAAAATATTTTTCAAAAATCAACGAATTACTTAAGTAACGATGAAACATATTATAATAATTAATTGATGGTATTTTTTTCATTAACGAATGAATAAGTTACAAAGTTAATTTTTTGATTAACTGTTTTCAACTTTAATTAGTGACATTTAAATATAGTTTTAAATGACTGTGTGTATCCTAAGTATTGGGATGACATAGCATAGTACCTATAGGTAGTCGGTACGGTAGGTACCTAATGAAATAAGACAGAGCTATGTTACTATGTTAGACATTATACACCTACCCAAGTATTAAATACAAGATACATTTGTCATTTAGTCAAACTAATTTGATTTATCCCCTTGTAAAGCTGTAACTGTAACTGTTGTAACTCTATCTTCTACATACCTACACAATATTATTATTTTCCTACTTCATTCTTAATGAGCTATAATATGGCAATGCTGGGTGTTGAGAAGAAATATAAAATAATAATATATTGAATGTATCTACCTAAATGGCAGGATGGAATAACATGAATATCATGAAATATTAAAAGGATGCGATGCGAGGTTTTGTAGTCATAATGTTTACGGATTGTATTAGCTGAAGAAATAAATTTTATATAGGCACATAGGTAATGCATTATTCTATGAATATATATCTACGTAGGTAATTTTTACATAATTCAATTTATTTTTCATCTACTTAATTAGGTGTTTCTATCGAGCGTAATATCATTTTAAATTGTAGATATTGCACCTTCGGTAAGTGTGATTTAAATCAATTGAGTAATTTAATTCTGAATTAATGTACCTAGTTACATTTTGAAACTTATGATTAAAAAATGTGTGGGAATATTTACATTAGTTAGATAGGTATATTAAAAAAATGGGCTTTTGTGTAAGCTGAAATAGTTTCAATCACTATCGTACTAAAAAACTAATGTGCCTATCGTTACCAGCGGGATCCAAACCGCAAAAACTTTACTTCATAAATTTAAGTCTAAAAATAATACAATAAACAAGAATTTTGTACAAAATGAAAATTTAAAACTTATGTTTCAGTGAATAGAAAGTTTTAGAGAGATCACTATTATTATTATTATTTATCGTGTCGAAACCCAGAAAAAACCAATCAAACTGATCTCCAGTACTGTGCAAAACGAACAGCACCCTACCATAGTAGGTAGGGGAGAGTCCCTATGAAACGGACGTCCCATGAAGCGGACAGAAGCTGGTATTCGTCTCCTGATAGAACTACCATGATGTTGTTAGATGTTTATTGAAGACGCTTACTAATACATTGTACCACGGAAGTGTGACAGTTCTGCTCCTGCATTTGACCTTGATACACAAGTTTGATTTTTTCATAAGACAAAAGTAAATTTTTATCACACAGTTACAAGTTCATTAAACTTTAATATTTTTATTAATTCAATTTTTGTTTTAAAATTCAGTTAACTCATTATCTTAAGTAAATAAAAAAGTTGAAATAGTTTTAATAGTATGTGCATTTATAAAAAAAAAAAAAAATCTTTATTTTATTAATCACGGGATGAAGCACAGATGCACATGAAACATGTGATGTAAAAAGAACACTGAACATGTTGTTAAAAAAATATTTTTTCACGTCATAACATTTTATTTTAATTTCTGCTGTCTTCTGCACCAGAAACCGGAATAATAAAATAATAATACAATGCCGTGATGGTATAGTAGTAGTAGTAGTAATACAATGTCAATAAAATCGTAAAAGTAATTTCATTACTATGTCCGCTCCATGGGACCCCATGTCCGTTTCATGGTAATCGTTCCATGAAACGGACATATTTTTAATTTTAGAATTTTACATGTTAAAGTATCTAAAAGATTTTTTTATATTTTTTCTTTAGTGCATAACACAGCTGCAAGCTTCGTAGTTTGTGAGTATATGATTATCTTTCGTGAACAATTGTTTCGTGAATTTAATTAAATGCAACCGAGATATAAGACTTTCCTCAAAAATGTCCGTTTCATAGCGACCCTCCCCTACATGTGACAGGGCACGATGGACACTCCAACAAATGTGGCACGGTCTGGGCTTCACCACAGTCACACGCTCCGGATTCGTCTTGTAGGAAGTCACATCGTTCTCTGTTGTCACGGCAGTTTCCTAGACCAGATCTTAGACGATTCAGAGTTTTCCATGTCCTCCTGCAGCAAGGTGTTCTTAGGCTAGGAAAGGTTCGCTTAATTGCAGATCCTCCACCCACCAGCGTAGACGTATGATCAAGATCAAGATTAGATTAAGATCGTGTTTAGTTTTGTCAAGAGTAACCCTGCAGAGCCCGTCAGTGAGGATGAGGCGTCAGAGAGATCACTTAATATGAAGTACCTACGTTTTCTTCAACTCAGATAGGTATTTGGGAATTTCTAGAATCTGTAATAATTTGGTGATATTAATCTTGGCGGAGAAAAAAAAACATCGCTTACCTAACTTTATCATTCGCTCCGTCCCACCTATTGAATGTGTTTCTTGTTGTATATTTTCTAATAGCATGCGTTTAGTTAATTAGTACTGAAATAAGTCACCCATTTACATGTTTCAATATTTATGAACATCAACATGAGATACAACATCACAACATGACACAGGCTCATAATGAATATAATAAAAAAATATATTAAATAGGTAAGTATTATTATTTTTATTAACTACGTCTAACTATGGGTGAGTTGGAAGATATCGCGCTTCTGCGATAAACTCGCCCATTGCACAAAATTTATTTGTCTAGTTTAAATTCTGCCATGTTTATTTTCTTATGTTGATTTTTTTTGCGCAATAAAGATTTATATTATTTATTATTATTATTACGTCTGTGTATTATTGGGTAGGTACTATGTGTGAGGCGTTTAGGCAGGCGGAGGACAGGGCACGGTGGAGAAGCTTATCGCTTGGTTGGGGTCATGGTGGTCACGATCCTCAGCATTGAGGGACCGACTTAGCAAAAAAAATTATTACGTCAAAAGGTACCAAAATTCAAAACAAAGGGATATTTTTTAGATAAATATAGAGAGAAAGAGAATAATAAAGAGATAATAAATGAATAACTACATAAATAATATCTCTCTCTCTCTCTCTCTGAATGCAATGATCATAAAAATCGTCCTCTTCAAGAATTCTCTTCAAGAGTCTCTGATGTAAAGAATTGAAAAAAATATAGTTATAGGTACCTATAGGTACATAGTACATACCTACCTATAAAATTTCATTATTATGCACAAAACATATTAATTAATAAATTAATTTATTTACATACAATAATGTGTGTCTATGAATATATTTTATTATCTGTGAATGAATATATTTAATTTTATTTGATTTTTTTACCTATTGTTAATTCCACCTTTTGTCGTTGATTTAATTTTTGCTTTTACTCAACACAATTTTGTTGTTTAAATTTAATTAATTGAATAATCTCATCCATCTTTTCACTACTTTTTAACTTTTAAGCGACTCATAATATAATATGTTGAGGTACTCATCGCTGAATTTAAGATGTAAAATAGCTTTATTATTTTAGAGACCTGCCTTATACAGGACACTCAAAAACTTGCGGAAAAGAGTGGAATACCAATTCATTGCCGGGTGCTCCACGGAACATAGGTACCTACTTCTACTTTCAGTAATCAAAGTTGAAAAAATATAGATATCTATGGTAGTGATGTAACGAATATTCGTATTCGCATTCGCATTCGCGAATATTCGCATATTTCAAAGTATTCGCATTCGCAAAAAAATTTGCGAATGTTTTGCGAATATTATTTAGGTAATAAAGTATCGGATATTCGGTAAAAGTACCGGATACTTACCCGGTACATGGTAGAAAAGGTAGGTACTACAAGAAAATATTTTTTAAGAAAACCCGAGGAGTTTTGAAAAATTTTAAATTCCTATACATTTTGAAAATTCGGCGACGGGGGGGTAGAAATTTTAATGTATGAGCAATTGTAGAAATTTAAGCAAGTCAGTATTCGCTATTCGCATTCGCATTCGCGAATATCCAAAATCACACATTCGTTACATCACTAATCTATGGTGTCCTAGGAATGTTACAAATTCACAAAGCGTTGCATATATGTTTATGGAAAACGAATAGAAAAAAATATCATACATTCATAATAAATAAACAAACAAATCTTTATTAAAATAATACACAACATGGTAATTAAAATAATTTAGCCCAAAAGGCGGACTTGTAGCTGAGCATCGTCTTCCAGTCAACCCTATTTATACCAAATACATTTTAAAAATAATATTGGTAGGTAGGTACCTACAGCGTGTAGGTAATATTTTATTTGTCTAACTGCCAGTACCATAAAAATAAAGTTCGTGATACATTAGTTAGTTATTAAGAGTTATAATGTTTACTGCCAGAAGTTTTTTGTCGCGAAAATTTAAAGAGACTTTTTCTTTTTTATTAAACCGCCCTTAACATTTTTTCATATACCTACTTGTAACATCAATTCATATTATTATAACTCTATTTATTCCAACTTTACGTATCAAATAAAAGTATTCAAACTGATTTATCATCAAAATAGATGCTGCGAGCCAGCGAGCGCGCGAAGATCGATAACATAACACATAACACGTTTAGACAATTCACACAGACCGAGCTAGTCCCAAACTAAGATATGAATCTAGTATTATGGGTACTAACACGGCGATACACATATACAATGCACTAAACACATATACATGTAACACCCAGACCCAGGACAATCTGAAAAAGGTCATTCTTCATTTTGCCCTGGCCAGGAATCGAACCCGGGACCTCGTGACTCAAAGGCAAGTGCGTTAGCCTCCGCGCCACACCGGTCGCCTGTCGATGCATTTGAGATGTGATGCTGGAGGAAATTGCTCAGAGTGCATCAGACATGATGGTCACTATCCTCAGAATTGAGGGACCGACGGAGATGATGATGATCATCAAAAATATGTCGGGAAATATAAATACATGAAAAAACTTAAATGAATAATAACACGAATTCATAAAAAAAATACTAGAGTACATACAATATTACCTTTTCTTACCAAATCATCTCACGTTTCTTTGTATTGAAAACTACAAAATAATGAAAAACATTTTAATTTTAATCAGTGTGATAATAATAAAATGCTGTATTTGTGCCATAAAAAGAAGTACCTATCTGTATCTTGTGCGCAACTAAACACTCTGTATGGACATACACACATTTATAGTCGTGTATTTTATTTTCAGTGACAATTATGTTTCAGACTTTCAGAGGGAAACCGACACATGCAATACAAGTCTCACATTTAACGAGATGTTGAGTAATTATCGTTTTTTATACGACAGAAACACATACCTACACACACACACTCTTTCTCAGACATACATTATTGTGTTTCGTGTATTTTTTTTATACCTACTCTCCACAAAAGATCAAATAAAATAACAAGAAAAACAATGTCGTTAGCGTATTCTTAGAATGTCGAGAATTGGTTTTTAATGAGACTGTTGTTGTTATCGCCCATTCATTATTATATATTTGGTTCGGTTTATTTATATTTGATTATTTGGTTTTATTTTATTTTTCACATGAAAATTCACATGAATTAAATAGGTATGTAAAATTATTAATGTTTTATGTTTTCCTAAGTGTAAGTACTTATTAACCGTTTTTATAGGTGGGTACCTACCTACGTAAGTAAAATAAATCATTTTGATTTGTCATCCCGCAGCTGACCTACTACGCTTTGACGGCACAAGCATATTGTTTACTGTCAGGGTGTTTGGGATGTAGGTAATAGGTTTCTAATTGATTTTTTTTCTCTAAGTTCACTAAATGCATAATTAACACGTAGAAGTAGATTTTTACAATAAATATAAAAGAATTTAACGTAAAATATATGAAATTAGTAAACATGCCTACAGAGGGATAATTTTAATTAACTTTATTCATCACGTTAAATCTTACAAGTGGAGAGACCGTATGTAATGAATATACAAGTTGTCTTCTCCATGCTATTTAGATATATAATTGAAATGTGCCATGAAAGCATATTATAGTAGTCCGGCAGCGGTATGATAAATAAAATTTATTTTAAACGTGCATTTCGCATTTTACTGGTTTGTTATATCTTAGTCAGTGATATTATCTTATATGAATATTATTCAACAGACACCTTATCTGCACAATCAACAGACTGTACAGTGTACACTGAGAAAAATACTAGCGAAATTTCACAACGAATCAGATTAGGACCAGAGATAGTACAAACGATTCATGAGTACGAATCTATAATATTAACTTTTCGTTGGTAAATTTACCAATGATTTGTTTGCGAAGAGTTAATATTACAGATTCGTACTAACGAATCGTTTGTACTATTTCTGGTCCTAATCTGATAGTACGTACCTACCAATGATTCGTTGTGAGTATTTTTCTCAGTGTACAAACTCCTTTAAGTAGGGAATAGGAAACGTGTTATGATTGTGTTCGAGGCTGTTGATTCTCTATCCTGGGTGTCAGAGATCGATATACTGTTCTCCTATTTACCAGCCTAAGTCGATTCATAAGCATCAAAACATTTTTTCTGTTTCCTACTAAAAAGAGTTTGCAGTTTCTTGGTTGTGCAGATGAGGTGTCTGTTGAGTAATATTCTTTAAATTGAATTTATTTACACACACTTACAGTGAATAAGTACTTATATATGTAGAAAATATAATTTTATATACTTACTTACCTGCACATTTGAATAAATGTGAATTTTCGTGCATTGTTTTACGAAAATCTGCCATATACGAAAGAGAAAAAAGATACAATTAACACAAAAATCTGCAATAATTGTCTCCAGAGACCCGCGAGTCTTTTCATCGTCCAAAAAGCTTTTCACTACAATTTTCTTTTTACACAGTATTTTCTTTTCGCCCAGTTGTTTCTTCAGTCGATTTTTTTTTAATTTTCTTCGAATGAAAATATGAAAATTTAATAAAAAAGAAGAACCAATTTGTTTTTTTTTTAAATTACCAATTTGTGAAATAAATCACATACTCTCTAATCTATGCCCTAAAAGAGTCATTCTCTTCCAAAAATCGTTGAAAATAAAACAAAAGGAGAATGGAAAATACAAGTGACGAGTAACTTACCAAGCTTCCGCTATTCAAACATTAGCCAACTTCTTAAGCATAATTTCTTTAGATTCCGCCTACATGAATATCTCATATTATATTGTGCTGAATGAAATAACATTAATTTGCATTCTTACACGTAAAATTTCAAACGTTTAGTGGAGATTAAAATGTCTTTTAAATATTTTGAGTAGGTTTTCATGAAAATTAGGAGCCATCAATTCACTCCTCATGAGAGATAATTCGAAGTGTTAGATAAACATAATCATCTCAACATCACAACAATTTAATTGAAATAAATATCATCACAAGTTTACGCTCTTCACAATCATAATATTATTTTCTCGCTAAATTACTGTCAACAAGTTATTTATTTAACCACGCCCCCCTACTCATCTATTGGCCGCGTAGCAATTATACACGAGTTCTCCGTTTTCAGGAGACACCCCAATATATTCCGTATACACTCTTATATAAGACTCTTTTTGTCTCGACACAAACCAATTTAATAAGCTAAGTTGTCAAATTAATTGTCGGATATCAGTCCGCCTACCGAGACAGTAATTTAAATTTAGAATGCAAAGATTTTAAAAAGCTTTATGTAGGAATATTTCATAAGCTAATCTGCTCCAAACATCAAAACATGTTCGAAGTTCGAAGGTAAAAATTGTATTTTGACTCCTCTGGTTTTTACGTCTTTTTGTATTTAAGTTGTAGAAGATCAAGGCAGTTTTCTTCATACATGTGGCTCTTAAATGATCAAATTAGCTGAAATTATCGAGCGTTTAACGCGTTTTGTCTTTTCGTTTAGGGATAGTATAATATTATTATTAGGTAGGAAGGTATAATATGTAGAGTGAGAAATATGTTTTAGGTACCCATCACACATTCAGACTTTATCTTCCATTTGAGTGATATCCACCCTCGGTGTGTCGGCTCTCTAATTAATATTTCTAATTGTTTTAAATTATTCTTTCAGAATAAATTAATTATTTAATTAAAGATAATTGAAATGGAAGGATTAAATAAAATGGTAAATGATTATAAAGATGAAATAAATACAAACGAACCCGACAATCGTGAAAGTGAAAAAGTTGTGGAAAATAGTGATAATTTAAAAGTTGTGAAAAGTGCGTCAAAAATATCATTCTCCATTGAAAATTTACTAGCCAGAGATTCGAAATCTAGTGACATCGAGGAAAGAAATGAAGAAAGAAAGAGATATCTAATCAATTATCCTTCGGGAAGCGGAGAGACCTTATCTAATCTTAATCAACAAAGAGAATTTATGGATCAATATTATAAACAGATATATGAACGAAATATTCAAAATAAACTACCCAACGATTTAACTATGAAGATGGAAGCAAGTACACCTTCTCCGTTAGACAGCAAAATGGAGACCAACGATGAAGAAAGTCATTTGGAAGAAGATAGCATTGGCGATCAGCAAAGTGAATCGTATAATAACACCAATTCAGACTTGGATACAGATGATTATGAGGAGATGCTGAGCCATCAACAACAGGGTAACAATATGAAGAACTATTCTGGAGAGAACCTTACTATCACAAGACCAGTGTCTGCTGTTAGTGAGGATGGAAGCGAAATAGATGATGGCAATACCTTTGGTATGTACACTCTATAAAACTGAATTTTAAATTTTATGGTCTAATTCTAGTCTCAAACCCTCTTGGAAGAAGAATATAATCCTAAGTAACAAATAGATATTTTAAGAAACATTCCAGGAATAATTGTTTTATAAATACTAATTTTCAACACTAAAAAATACATTGATTCAAAATGAGTAAATATATACCTAAATTCAGCGTAAACAACTGTAAGGTTTCCGTTATGAAGTGGTTTGCTATTTTAGCGAATTAAGTTTGCAATCAGAGTTAGTGGTTGATTTCATCGGGTAAAAATACATTTTGATATTGTACTAAAATATATTTATCGTGGATCGTTCTCTAAGAATATTATTTTAAATCTAGAAATGTATTCATATTTTCTTTTGTAAAAAAACATGCAGCAGGTACTAATTATCTCAGAAAACATGTTCCAAAATATAAAAATAATATTATGTTATTTCACTCCATAACATTAAAATGCTAATGGTCTAATTTCCACTTAAACATAAGCATGGCATATCCTATATAACAACCTGACAGAGTCATACGTACCCCCTACACCCCTGCAATAAAAAAAAAAACAATTAATGTTCTTCAAGCCTTGTAAGCCGGTGTGTTTAGTGGCAAATTTTGATTGGTCGTATTACTAATCAAATTAATCACTTTATTGTAAAAAATAATTTGTACAAAAGAAATTCCGAGAAAGAAATGTTGCAATATGACAATTGTAACAATAGTAGGTACATGTAGAACTTGTGACCGCACTTTCGTGAGTTGTATATTGAAAAAGGGAAAATACAAAACTGCATAATAATAATAATATTATATTACAACAATATTTTGCCCTTATTATTGCACCCTCAAGAAGCATAAGGTAGAAGCATGCCTCCTTCTCTATTCAGACCAATTCTGCGCCAAAACAACTAGTAAGGAGGATAACTGCTTCCTCGACTGAACATTGGAACTGAAACCGGGGTGGTTTTTTAAGAATTTTCCTACGATTTAAATATCTTTAATTTAAATAATAAAGGAAGGAGTCCTCAATTTAGTGGTGTAGGCAATTTGTAAAACGCCGTTTACTCATAACATGACCTCAAGCGCGTTGTAGTGTGTGTTTAATTAAATCGCATTATTATATTTCATTCAATAATCCATTCACGGGCCATATTTAAATTGATAGGTACAAATTAGTAGATACAATGCTAGCCGTGAAAAGACCTTACGTGAGAAATGTTATTTTTAAATTACTTTACCTTGCTCCACTAGGGTTTATTAATATTCATAAATATCTAAGTTATGATAAATCTAAGTAAATAGCCGTAGGCATACTATACCTTCTGGTATTAACTCAGATTTATTAAGAACCTATGAGTTTATAGCGAACTTTCAAACAGCCTCACGTAAATAATAGCTTTAATAAAGAAGGTTTAGACTTTACTCTTGCTACCTTACTTTTTAGCTCCACAACTGGATTGGAACTACATAACTTATTTTTTAAAGTTTTATACTTACCTACACCGAATCACCACCCACAATTTAAATTGTTGATTATAAAGTCACAATTTCCCCTCTGTTTCAAATAATCCCACATAAAGTCATAGACTATAATAAATAATGTAGGTGTGTTAGTATAGCGATGAAAATAGCTTTAATCGTAACTTCAACTTCGTAATCAAGAACAAATCACGCAATTTAGAATTTCTATGCTTTAATAATCCTCTTTTTATTTCCCTTTGTCTGCATTTTAGACGGATTTAACAAATTTCACTAAATTGTGTATGCATGCAGTGTATGCATGCAAATTAATTTATTTTTCTACTAAATCGCAATGCTAGATAATAGGCAATTAAAAATAAAAGTGCCTATTTTTTATATAACCAGTGTAAGTAAAATAAAAAAAAAACCATTAGCCAATCACTACAGCAGTTGGTTCGCCAGCTATACTACAGGCATCTGTGTATGCGACTCAAAAAAATTCGTCTGTTCAACTACTACTACTATACCATCACGGCATATCCCACAAGTGGGGTAGCCAGCAGACCAGCTGCATATACTATGCAAGCTGTCCTCTCCGTGCCAATACAAAATCAAGACATTCAGGATGGGTGGCAAGCCTCATCGCTGAATTTAAGATGTACAATGTCTTTATTTTTTCGAACACCTGCCTTTTACAGGACACTCGAAAACTTACGAATAAGAGTGGGAGACCAATTCTTTACCGGGTGCTCCACGGGATATATTTTTTTACACTTTTACATTTTGTGCATTTTTTACATTTTCACATTTTTTTTTACATTTTTATGTGTTTTAAGATTTTATGTCTCAAATTTATGTTTATTGGATAAATAAGAAAGGGATCTTAATATTGGTTGGCTCATTGTTGTCTTTTAATGTTTGTACTAATTGTTTCAACTGTCTGATCCTTACTGAATAAATAAAATAAAAATATAAAAAAAAACAATATTTTTAAAAATCAAACCTATTCAATTATATTCGAAATGCATTCAATTAATAATTTTTAAAATGAAACAAGATATATAGTTATTCCAGTATTGACTTTATTTATTTTTGCGAGCTGGCTTTCAAGAGCTTCCAAAGTAATTTACTTTTGTCTGACGATGAAAGCGGAAGCTCTTGAAAGCCAGCTCGCAAAAATAAATAAAGTCAATACTGGAATAACTATATATCTTGTTTCATTTTAAAAATTATTAATATGAACTTTTCCACCAAGAACAGTCGGTCGATAAATTAAACTTTATTGCATTCAATTATATTTTATATATTCGTTGAGGTTATCCATGCAGTCGTCAGTAAAATAAAGGTCTCCCACTTTTTATATTTTATATATTCGTTGAGGTTATCCATGCAGTCGTCAGTAAAATAAAGGTCTCCCACTTTTTATATTTTATATATCCGTTGAGGTTATCCATGCAGTCGTCAGTAAAATAAAGGTCTCCCACTTTTTATATTTTATATATTCGTTGAGGTTATCCATGCAGTCGTCAGTAAAATAAAGGTCTCCCACTTTTTATATTTTATATATCCGTTGAGGTTATCCATGCAGTCGTCAGTAAAATAAAGGTCTCCCACTTTTTATATTTTATATATTCGTTGAGGTTATCCATGCAGTCGTCAGTAAAATAAAGGTCTCCCACTTTTTATATTTTATATATCCGTTGAGGTTATCCATGCAGTCGTCAGTAAAATAAAGGTCTCCCACTTTTTATATTTTATATATCCGTTGAGGTTATCCATGCAGTCGTCAGTAAAATAAAGGTCTCCCACTTTTTATATTTTATATATCCGTTGAGGTTATCCATGCAGTCGTCAGTAAAATAAAGGTCTCCCACTTTTTATATTTTATATATTCGTTGAGGTTATCCATGCAGTCGTCAGTAAAATAAAGGTCTCCCACTTTTTATATTTTATATATCCGTTGAGGTTATCCATGCAGTCGTCAGTAAAATAAAGGTCTCCCACTTTTTATATTTTATATATTCGTTGAGGTTATCCATGCAGTCGTCAGTAAAATAAAGGTCTCCCACTTTTTATATTTTATATATCCGTTGAGGTTATCCATGCAGTCGTCAGTAAAATAAAGGTCTCCCACTTTTTATATTTTATATATCCGTTGAGGTTATCCATGCAGTCGTCAGTAAAATAAAGGTCTCCCACTTTTTATATTTTATATATCCGTTGAGGTTATCCATGCAGTCGTCAGTAAAATAAAGGTCTACCACTTTTTATATTTTATATATTCGTTGAGGTTATCCATGCAGTCGTCAGTAAAATAAAGGTCTCCCACTTTTTATATTTTATATATCCGTTGAGGTTATCCATGCAGTCGTCAGTAAAATAAAGGTCTCCCACTTTTTATATTTTATATATTCGTTGAGGTTATCCATGCAGTCGTCAGTAAAATAAAGGTCTCCCACTTTTTATATTTTATATATCCGTTGAGGTTATCCATGCAGTCGTCAGTAAAATAAAGGTCTCCCACTTTTTATATTTTATATATTCGTTGAGGTTATCCATGCAGTCGTCAGTAAAATAAAGGTCTCCCACTTTTTATATTTTATATATCCGTTGAGGTTATCCATGCAGTCGTCAGTAAAATAAAGGTCTCCCACTTTTTATATTTTATATATTCGTTGAGGTTATCCATGCAGTCGTCAGTAAAATAAAGGTCTCCCACTTTTTATATTTTATATATTCGTTGAGGTTATCCATGCAGTCGTCAGTAAAATAAAGGTCTCCCACTTTTTATATTTTATATATCCGTTGAGGTTATCCATGCAGTCGTCAGTAAAATAAAGGTCTCCCACTTTTTATATTTTATATATTCGTTGAGGTTATCCATGCAGTCGTCAGTAAAATAAAGGTCTCCCACTTTTTATATTTTATATATTCGTTGAGGTTATCCATGCAGTCGTCAGTAAAATAAAGGTCTCCCACTTTTTATATTTTATATATCCGTTGAGGTTATCCATGCAGTCGTAAGTAAAATAAAGGTCTCCCACTTTTTATATTTTATATATTCGTTGAGGTTATCCATGCAGTCGTCAGTAAAATAAAGGTCTCCCACTTTTTATATTTTATATATCCGTTGAGGTTATCCATGCAGTCGTCAGTAAAATAAAGGTCTCCCACTTTTTATATTTTATATATTCGTTGAGGTTATCCATGCAGTCGTCAGTAAAATAAAGGTCTCCCACTTTTTATATTTTATATATCCGTTGAGGTTATCCATGCAGTCGTCAGTAAAATAAAGGTCTCCCACTTTTTATATTTTATATATTCGTTGAGGTTATCCATGCAGTCGTCAGTAAAATAAAGGTCTCCCACTTTTTATATTTTATATATTCGTTGAGGTTATCCATGCAGTCGTCAGTAAAATAAAGGTCTCCCACTTTTTATATTTTATATATCCGTTGAGGTTATCCATGCAGTCGTCAGTAAAATAAAGGTCTCCCACTTTTTATATTTTATATATTCGTTGAGGTTATCCATGCAGTCGTCAGTAAAATAAAGGTCTCCCACTTTTTATATTTTATATATCCGTTGAGGTTATCCATGCAGTCGTCAGTAAAATAAAGGTCTCCCACTTTTTATATTTTATATATCCGTTGAGGTTATCCATGCAGTCGTCAGTAAAATAAAGGTCTCCCACTTTTTATATTTTATATATTCGTTGAGGTTATCCATGCAGTCGTCAGTAAAATAAAGGTCTCCCACTTTTTATATTTTATATATCCGTTGAGGTTATCCATGCAGTCGTCAGTAAAATAAAGGTCTCCCACTTTTTATATTTTATATATCCGTTGAGGTTATCCATGCAGTCGTCAGTAAAATAAAGGTCTCCCACTTTTTATATTTTATATATTCGTTGAGGTTATCCATGCAGTCGTCAGTAAAATAAAGGTCTCCCACTTTTTATATTTTATATATTCGTTGAGGTTATCCATGCAGTCGTCAGTAAAATAAAGGTCTCCCACTTTTTATATTTTATATATTCGTTGAGGTTATCCATGCAGTCGTCAGTAAAATAAAGGTCTCCCACTTTTTATATTTTATATATCCGTTGAGGTTATCCATGCAGTCGTCAGTAAAATAAAGGTCTCCCACTTTTTATATTTTATATATTCGTTGAGGTTATCCATGCAGTCGTCAGTAAAATAAAGGTCTCCCACTTTTTATATTTTATATATCCGTTGAGGTTATCCATGCAGTCGTCAGTAAAATAAAGGTCTCCCACTTTTTATATTTTATATATTCGTTGAGGTTATCCATGCAGTCGTCAGTAAAATAAAGGTCTCCCACTTTTTATATTTTATATATTCGTTGAGGTTATCCATGCAGTCGTCAGTAAAATAAAGGTCTCCCACTTTTTATATTTTATATATTCGTTGAGGTTATCCATGCAGTCGTCAGTAAAATAAAGGTCTCCCACTTTTTATATTTTATATATCCATTGAGGTTATCCATGCAGTCGTCAGTAAAATAAAGGTCTCCCACTTTTTTCTGTAATTTTTCAAGTGTTTTGTAAAAGAAGATGTTTGCAAACCAAACGAATTTTCGAACATTTTCAATTCGGCGATGATTATTATGCCCCCCAATTGAGTGCCTCAATTTTTTTAGACATGAAGAAGACAACTTGCGAGTTTATTAATTGCAGTCTGCTGGCTACCCCACTTGTGGATTTTTTTACAAGTAGAAGTCAAAAATGGGGTAGCTTAATTAACATATCTCAATGTGTCGTGGTTTGATGAAAGAAATCACTTTTTAGTAATAATCTCGTCACTGCATATCGTCCTAGTTTTTTTTTTAAATTTTATATTGTTTTGTTAACACTGTTATTTATAATGATGATGTGCAAAAAGAATAAGTAAATAAATAAATTATGCTAAATTTTGAGAAAAACAAAGAAATTATTATGAGCAATATGAATACTTGATGCTATCAGTATGTTTGTAGATACTTATCAGCTTATCACTAAATTATTTTACAGTGGAATGCATTGGCCAATTAAAATATGGATCGCTAAATAGTTACATATTTATTATTATTGAATATTTAAATAGATAATATGATCAGTGGTGGATCCTCCCTTTAAAAATTCAATGCATCTTTTTCAACATATTTCAGTGAACAATCCTTCAAAAATATACTTGCAAATTTTAAACAATACAGTGCATCTTTATTCGTTGACATGGATGAGAATTGAGAATCGATATTTTCAGTATGAAGATATTTTTATCATTTCCACTTTACCCCTACTAGTCCAGCACATTAGCTGCTCCGAATATGCATAATGACGTGTAGGTAGTGGCGCGCTTTCCATACGTGGGAAAAAGCACCGCATGCTTATAATGGCATGTTTTCCACACATACACAATATTACAATGCATGCCTTAATATTCGTGACCGTAAAACTTCTACGAACTGGTAAAAATTATACCTCGGAATAACATAATACAGGACATGCTCATGTTTTTTTCTGTTTTTAGAATGTAATGTAAAGTGAATATGATTAACTCATTTCATGATGTTTTTTTCTTTCTTTTTGTAGATTTGTAAACATGCTGATTTATTAGTAATATCCGCAAACTTCTCTGATCAAATATTGATTTAATATATTTATTTGTAATATGTACCAAATGACTGTATGTCTTGCTTGGCTAATAAATAAAATAAAAATAAAATAAAATAAAACGACATTTCTTCACCGCAAAATTTTTCGGACCAACTTAAACTGGATTAAACTGCAAAAAGTCTAGTTTCGCCTCTGCTAAAAGGTGCATAGCTATTGCCATGCGATGCATAATGAAAATTTAATTGTAATGACGACTAAATAATTATTAAATAAGCGGTAGCAATCAATCAAATTCAATAACACTCAAATGCAGCCATAAATTATTATCAAATCAGACATTGATGTTGGCAATCAGAATAGCTATTATTATTGAGAATATCATAGTATTTATTTGTGATAGCAAATCGTTTCCTCGTGTTAGACATTAAGTCTTGTATTTATGCGACTTTGTATCAAATTAAGGAAGGAGATCAGCAGAGTTACTTTTAACACAATCTAAATAATATGATCTTAATCTTTTCTTGATCGCGCCTATATAGTCAAAAATATGTGCATGACAATCCCGTGGTAGCTGAGGATAGTCGTTTTTAACATTTAAGTTGAGAATAAGGAGTGACTCCAGTGGGCCTAGTCAAAAAACATTATAGCGTTACGCTTTCGTTTTGTTTTCGTCCAAACGTGGACGACGTTGCAAGAACGCGTCAATATTCGTAGCTAAAGTACACAAGTAGCTACGAAAATTGACGCGTTCTCGCAAGGTCGTCCACGTTTGAACGAAAACAAACCGAAAACGTAACGCTAAAATGTGTTTTGACTAGGCCCATAGATGACTGGAGGAAGGCTATTATCTGTCCGCCATACAAGAGAAAATGTCCTTAGCTTGAGTGCGGGAGTTAGCGGGCTATTAGCTTGCTGAGTTCAAGCTGTATGCCAGAATTTTTATTGTGAGAGTGAAATAGTGAGAGTGAGAGTGAAGAGAAAAATAACTGTGTGTAAGATATGGGATGCAAAAGAAGCTTTTATTACGTGTCCGCAACATGTGAATCAAATTTTCGCGAAAGAATTATTGTGTAAAGATAGACTTATATGGCGTTTCGTCTCTTTGCCTACCCAACTTGGGATAGTTCGTAAGGGTATATATAGTTTTTTTTTATAAATCCGAGATTCTGTTGGATCTAAATAGTTCCATATACATGCCCTCATATTAAATGTGTACCTACCTTTTTACTAGATCGTGTTCTGATAATGATGCAAGTCGGAAATGGGATTTGGTCCTCGGCTATTACGCTTGGAGACTCCAGAAATCCAATACATTTCTATCATTTTAATTGCAGTGATTTGCACAATTTCAAATATTTGTTTCTCTCGCTCGAATGCCGATACTAATACTGTATTACAAAGTCTGGACACAAGCTATATTAGCTTCGCCAGATGAGTGATTTTTTTCTTTTGTGAACGTTTATGAATAAAAGTTTAAACGTTTGCTCCATAGCATGATAATGATCTTGTTCGCTTCAACACAGAAGAACTGCATGAACATCCTATCACCTTTTTGAATCAACGCAACGCTTTAATATAAAATTATTTTGGCCTCATGATTTGATTGGTCGAATTTCCAATTTTCATTTGAATTTCTAGTCAATACGAATGTCTTTGGTCCCACTAGGTTCAATGCACCTGTATCGGGGTATTATTTAGTAGTTTGAAGTAGTTGAAAGCTTGAGACTGCGGCTTTAACTTTAAATCAAGAGATTCCGGGCTCGGTTCTCCCTGCTGCCAACCTACTTCATCTTAAAAAAAACCCACAAGCAAATTGCTTATTATCAGGGAATTTAAGACGGATTAATCTTTAAAAAAGTTTGTCAAAGCAACAACAATGTGCAAAAGAATAAAACATTGAAATAATGTGATATTGTTGTTCAAAAAATAAATTAGTTTCTCGTCTAAATCGGTATTTTCAATACTTACATTATTAACAATAAAAGTAAGGATTACATTTGGACGTTCTAATTTGTTCTGACAACAGTACCTACTCTAAAAACTATAAATAATGTTATCTTTAGGTATCTACTCTAATGAATCATTTTCGAGAAATTTCGGTAATGATTCTGGTGAATAATCTAGTGAAATTCCCAATTTATTATATTTCAAATAAATATAACTGTTTCTCCAAAGCGAAGGATATCGTAATTCCCCTTATCTATAAATTTTCTTCGATACGGAATATTTTTAAAATCTAGAGTGGGCACCCTGCGTAGTTTTCGGAGAAAAACTATCGAGAAAATCATTATTAAGTTTCCTAACGAGTGTAGGTACTCTATATATGATTGTAGTTAGTTACTAGAGATGGGGCGACTATTCGGTCTCGTGCATTTAAACTCTACGATTAATCGACAAAATATACCAGTCGGCACTTAATAAGCTACAGGAAAACAAAAAAAAAAATAAAAAAAATATTATGTATTAATACCATTTAATGGTCATTTACTATTAGTTTTTGACGAATCTGCATTCGAAATAGAGCCAAATACATCCCAGACACCTTCACAATAAACAATATGCTCGTGTCGTGGAGGTGGAGTAGGTTGACAGCGGCTTGAATCGAACATGATCATACTTGTATTTATCGTTATTATATTTCACTGTATACCGTTATGTTACTAAATATCATGAAATATAGGGAGAGGGGGAGGGGGTGCAGATCACCCAGGTGCTGAAAAAACTTGTTGTGTTGTGTTGGATTATTTGTACCCAGACTGCATCTTAATTTATTTATTCATTAATTTTATACTATACATTAATTACAACAAATTACATAGAAGGTATACATACAAATTAAATATAATCAATATACGGAGGGTGAGTATTTCGCTAAGGCGCGATCTCTCATAGCGCTGGTATTAATATTATATAAGCAAATCAGTATTGGTGCAAGTGAGACACGAGAAATATAAACAAAAATGATGTGACGAATGAAGCAGGACGAAGGTTTCCGAACTGAACTGAAACCAATGATCATCATTGCCGACTAATTGGCCATTTGAGCACCTGCTAGACGGTCAATTCGGTAGTTGACCCATCTCTATCAATTGCAGGTCCGTAAAGCGTCAATAGATAGGTTTAGGCATCTAGCCAGTACCATCATATAATGATACTTATATCTATCTACATAGATATGTGTCACTATTATTATTATAATACAGTTAGTTGAGTAGGTACCTACCCACTTAATTACAGATAAAAGATCACGTTGTCATCCCAATGCGTTAATTGCTTAATTATTCGTCAAGAGGAAACGATGCTTGTCTTTGAACATTTGAAATTGGAACAAACATTTATGTGACGATTGATTGTACAAACAACCAAAGTCAAAGTTTAAAATGTTAATATCATTATTTGGAAACGCTTTTATATCTTCATAGATTTGACGCGTATTTTGAAAGTATACAATGCCATTACGCATTCATAGTGTTCTTGCAATGTATGTTTTCAAATTGTGCAACGAAAAATAGTCTCAGAAAATATACACGATTTCTGCGTAATTGTCGCGTAAACTTTCTGACGCTGATTCAGTGAAGCGTATTTTGAAAGTATACAACGCTATTACGCACAGGTTGGGACTTCTCGCGTAGATTCAAATATTAATAAGCATAAATATTTTTAAAAACTATACATGGTTATTACGCTCTTATCGTGTATATAAAAATATTTTCATAACAATTTTTTTTATAAAATTTAGGAATATTTTTATTATAAAACAAAACAAAGAACAAAAATATTTTTATATTATAAAAGAAACACAAATGTTTAAGTACTTAAGTGCTACTTTAGTAAGACGCCAGTCAAATAATAATAAAAATATTTATTTATTTAAGTACATTTACAATTTTCGCTTTTACATGTTAACAAATTTCAGAAATTATAACAACAAAAAGTAAATCCAAAATAACAAAAAAAAGGTAATGAAAGCAATAAAAAAATAATAATAAAACAACACGTAAAAAATAATAAAAGCAATTATATATGAAAAAAAGAGAAAGCAACAAATCAAAATGGCTACTTGGAAACTAGTCGCGTATACATTCTAAGAACATTGCCTGGTGTAGCGCTTAGAAAATGTACACGATTATTCCGAAATGGAAACTTGTGCAGTATGTTTTCCACACAAATTTTAGTGTACGTTATTGGAAAATATACACGATTAGAGCGTAATAACCATGTATAGTTTCTAAAAATATATATGCTTATTACCATTTGAAACTATACGCGAGCAGTCCCAACCTGTGCGTTATGGCATTGTATACTTTCAAAATACGCAGATTTGACATTTTCGGTTCAGTGATGAGAAATGTTTCTCATCTTTTACCGCATAGAGGAGGACCGTGTTTGTTCATGCGGTGAGTTCATACATAGCTTACCATACTTGAAGAAATGTGTTGAAAGAAGAAAGAAATAAACATGTCTTGGATTATAACGTCACTCCTATTCTTTTAAAAATTTGCTAGTCCTGTAAATGACAGGTGTTAGTACTTTACTAGTGAGATATTTTACATTAATTTTGAAAATAATATAAGCTAGCTATTCTTTTTTTTTATATTTCATTCTTTGACGCTTTTTTGAATTTGTTACTTATACAAGATTTACCTATCATCTTGACACAATTATGAAAAAAAAAATATTTGTGATTCAAACAACGGCAATGTATAGTAAAATTGTATTGAAAATTATAGCTTAAAACATAAATAAATACATGAATGACGTTTAGGTATATTATGATCTTGTCACTTGCATTTTAGTAATAATCTCGCCCTCTGTACATTGAATTGTATAACTGATATTTTTATGATACTTTGTATTGATTTGAAATAATGTAACCAATGTACCTACAGTGAAGAATAAAATAAATAAATACCTTCGTAAATTAAACTGAAGAGCTCAATTTATACCTAGGTATTTTTGTAAATGGTGCACGGAATTATAATTTGTCGACATTCAACGATTAGCTACGAAGCAGACTTGGAATGCACATTCTAATTTTTAAACGTGCGTTCCAGAAATAAATAAGAGTGCTGCCAGACTTAAATAATGACACTAGTCTTCAGTTGCCAGTAATTTGGATAAACGGTCTGTTCTCTGCGGTGTGTTGGTGCTTTTCTATTTTAGCACACCATCAATCAGAGAGCAATTAGCTTTTGGCCAATAAATTTGACGGTTGTTCTTTTTATGAGACATATTACAGGGTATTTAATATTATTTCTGTCGCTATTTATCTGTGTAAAGTTGCGTTCGGCTTTATTATATTAGGCATTTTTAATGATCTCTCTAAATCTTTTATAAAGAAAATATAGAAAGTAGACTGAAAGTTATAGCTTACATATTATGTATGTAGGTATGTAGTGGGTACCACTGTAATTACATACATACATTGATTACACTGAGGGGTCGTGATGGTATAGACTGTAACAAATTATTGATTTTCATCGATGAACCTTGCGAACTATTTTGAATGATATGTTACCAAGTCATTTACAAAATTATCGTCTGCTATTCTGATTTATGTCATAGAAAGTTTAGGTATGTATTTATGTTCAATAGGTACCTACCTGCAGTGCTACTGTGACAGTTAGGGTGAGCGGGATGCTCTGATGGTAAATACAATAAAGACATTTTACATCTTAAATTTAGCAATGAGATTTACTGCACATTCTGAATGTCTTATTTTTGTTGGCATGGAGGGGACAGCTTGCAGGTTTATTACATGCAGATGATTTGCTGGCTACCCTGCGTGTGGGATATGTCGTGATGGTATAGATAGATAAATAGTTGCGTAGGTATTACGTTGGTTTATGTAAGTTTATAAATTTATACATAGAGGATTGAAGTACATCAGGTATTTTTTTGTTGAAACTTTAAACATCGAAATAAAATTGATACATCAATACATCCAATCGTTAAATATACATATTACGAAGGAGAAGGATTAGGAAACAAACAAAAACAGGGTGTTCACCATCTAAGGAAAGACAAACATGTAATGAAAACAAAGTGTCGAGTGTGCAAATGCAATCTGGTGACTATCGCTATTTCGAAACCATTTCATATAATTTATATAAAAAAATAAAAATCGTTGAGCATTATTTTGGCTGATTACATAATACGTTGAGAATCAAACATATTCCCAAAATAAATAAATTTTCCTAAGAATTATGAATTGAATATTAGTGCAAGCCCTACTGTGTTGGGAATTATTCTGTGGTGAATGTGGATGTCATTAATCTTAGTAATAGATACATACTTAATCTCCCTTCTTGTGAAGTTTAATTAGATTATTCTGTAACAACAAACACTAATACAATTATTTATCTACTTTTAAATTTATAAACTTACATATACCTACATAATACCTACGTAACTATTTATCTATCTATACCATCACGGCATATCCCACACGTAGGGTAGCCAGAAGATCAGCTGCAAGCTGTCCCCTCCGTGCCAAAATAATAAGACATTCAGGATGGGTTTAGTATATCTCATCGCTAAATTTAAGATGTAAAATGTTTTTATTTTCTCGAACACTTACCTTTTGCAGGACACTCGAAAACTAACGGAAAAGAGTGGGAGACTAAATCTTAGCTGGGTGTTCCACGATTAATTGAAAAGTATAAATATCTACCTATAGTAATAAAAAAATATAATTTTTGACAATCCTTTGATATCATTGATAAAAAATTACTATTGTATAGGCGGATGTCATTAGATCATTGAGTTGCTGAATTTTGTAGATTTTTATAATGATTAGAATCAAGTAATTGTTGGATTTTCTATTAAATATGTTGATTTTTATTTACATAAACATACATGTGCATGGATACTGTTTGTCCAAGTAGAAAACTTAAACTTCATAAATATGCACAAGTAAGCACATTAGGTAGATATGTGCATCTGACAGAGTATGTAATATCTCAATTTGAATCTTTAGTTCTTATTCGAAAATCTTCAGATTTAATTCAAATTTATGAATAGACTTTAGACTCCACGTTTAAATATTTTAATTCAGATAGGTAGGTACTTGCTCGTAAGTAATATTATTACCAATGTCCATGAATTTTTACAAATACAACTTAAGTCTCGTGGGTAAGTTCCGTGGAGCACCCGGCAAAGAATTGGTCTCCCACTCTTTTCCGAAAGTTTTTGAGTGTTCTGTTAAAGGCAGATGTTCAAAAAATAAAGACATTTTATGTCTTGAATTCAGCGATGAGGTTTGCCACCCATTTTGAATGTCTTAATCTTTCATCTGTTGGCTACTCCACTTGTGAGATATGTTGTTATGGCGTAGGTATAGATGATATTGTAACTTAAGTAGGTAAGCATCTAACCATATTCCCAGAAATTACAGATACCGTATCATTTTGAGGTAGAATTTGCATAAAAGCAATATTTTTTTCATGGTACATGCTATGTACCTACCTAATGTTTTATTCAAAAAATCTATTTAAATCCACACATAAATATTCTAATGCGTTCGTATGTATGTTCGTATGTCCTTAATGGACTCTGAAATAAGGAAAGACAGAAGTAAAATAATACACTCTATACGAGGTCTCATATCCTGGGCACGTTCAAGGCCAAAAACATTTAAAATATCTTATGTATTGATAAAGATATTATAATAATAAAATTTGTATGGATAAATCTATGAAAGTTTTTGTAAGTAGCAATATTCATAGTCGAACATTTTTCAGTGTACTGAATTAATTTCACAATGGATGTAACGAGAAATACATCAGTACTGAAACTAAACATATGGGGATTATTTTGGTTATAAATTATTGTGTTTGGTTATGATAAAAACTCCTGAATTATGCGAGTTAAAATTGCATATTTTTGACATCTTGGGCTAATTTCATAATGGCCGACATGAATGACATAGAATCCAATACATTAATATTTTGGTTGGTACATCGGTTCATTAGTTTGTTTGTTTTTTGACTTTTATGTCCTCTTTACGATATGTCTCATCCAGTATGCGAGCTGAAAACATTTAATAAGTATTCTTTTATAAAGATTGAATTTATAAATCATGATGTATCAACAATCTTTTGTTGATGTTTTGTAAAATCACAAAAATCTCATATTATCTACAACAATCGACAATATGTGTTCTTATTTTATTGTAGGATATTCTTAGTTTCTTCTTATTTCTAAATATAGTTATCTGTTATATCAAACACAGAGAATTTAGAAAGATTTATCATATCAAATGAAATGTATCATCCACACATAAATATTCTAAAGCGTTCGTTAGTTCGTATGTCCTCAATGGACTCTGAAATAAGGAAAGACAGAAGTAAAATAATACACTCTATACGAGGTCTCATCTCCTGGGCACGTTCAAGGCCAAAAACATTTAAAATATCTTATGTATTGACAAAGAAATTATAATAATAAAATTTGTATGGAAAAATCTATGAAAGTTTTTGTAAGTAGCAATATTCATGGTCGAACATTTTTCAATGTACTGAATTAATTTCACAATGGATGTAACGAGAAATACATCAGTACTGAAACTAAACATTTGGGGATTATTTTGGTTATAAATTATTGTGTTTGGTTATGATAAAAACTCCTGAATTATGCGAGTTAAAATTGCATATTTTTGACATCTTGAGCTAATTTCACATTGGCCGACATGAATGACATAGAATCCAATACATTAATATTTAGGTTGGTACATTGGTTCATTTGTTTGTTTGTTTTGTGATTTGTATGTTCTTATCTTATTGTAAGATGTTTAGTGTTTTTCAAAATATAGTTATCTGTAATATCAAAAACATAGAATTATTAATTCAGTGATATTTCAATGTTCTTTTGTCGAAGTATGCTAAACTTCAAAATCTTAAAAAATCTTATATATCTACAACGATACTATTAATACGTCTTCTTATTTTATTGTAAGATGTTTAGAGTTTTTCAAAATATAGTTATCTGTTATATCAAAAACATAGAATTATTAATTCAGTGATACTTCAATGTTCTATTGTCGAAGTATGCTAAACTCCAAAATCTAAAAAAATCTTATATATCGACAACGATACTATTAATACATGTTTTTATTTTATTGTAAGATATTCAGAGTTCCTTTTTATTTCAAAATATAGTTATCTGTTTTATCAAAAACTGGGATCCAACTCAAATACAATGGCATGAAATATATCATTTTTAATCATCTCATGTGCCTCATTTTTCTCATTTTTAATTAACCCATAGATAACATAAGTAAACTTGCATTTAACATAATACGGTGATAATTTAAGTAGGCACTTTTGTAATATATTACCACATATTATGCCTCCATCTATTTGTTTCATTAGAAGTATTTCATTTATTCAAAACAAGCATCTAAAAACATGAGATTTTCAAAGTTTAGATATTAAGATATTGGCTATTGATAAAGTAAATTGTTAGAATTGCATACCAGCTTTATAATTCCGTTTTAAGGCAATGTCTCACTCCAAAAATAAAATTGTAGCTAAATATAAAACGTCATTTGTGTAACATCTATTTTAGGAATATAATTACATTTCAAATAAAGAATTAAGACCGCGATTTGTAATTTCACATAATAAAATTATTATTGTTTGGTTTGCGGTATTTTTAAATTTCACTGGGGTATTCTAAATTCAAAATAATTATAGAATATTATACGTTCTAAATGCAAACATCTCAAAACTGTCATATAAGTGCCACAAATGTCAAAATCCAACGCTTTATCTGGGAGGCGTTCAGGGTAACATAAATATCGCTCGATGTTCAGTGACCTGAGCGACCATGAAGTTGCAATGAGTGGTGAATGGCACCCCGGATAATCGTGAACAACTTTGAGCGTTTTTATATTATTATTATTATTTGGATGATTTGTAAAGCGCCGTTTTGTGAAAAAAAATCCACCTCAAGGGCGCTCACATCCCAAATGTCATCGTACTGGCGCCATTTTCGTAAGATTCATTCGCGGTAGTGCGTCATGCTTTACTTGATTACGTTTTTAATTTGAATAGTTAAATTGGCTTTGCTTTAAGAATGTTTTTAGGATAATGCATATTTAAACAAACCGTAAAAAATAAATTATTCACTAAAATCTGCACTAACTATTTTAATTTCTCTTTCATTTCACTTCTTGAACTAAAAAAATATGATTTTCTGTTTTGAAAAATTATATACCGACACTTATGTTTGCAAGCGAAACTTGGACGTGGTTGAAAAAGGATGAGAGTGGAATAAATGCTGTAGAGATGCGTTCACTGAGAAGAATGGTTGGTAAAACGTTGCGAGATAGAGTGAAGAATGAGGATATCAGGAGAATGAGCGGATGTGAGAGGAGTGTTGTGAACAGAATGCGTGTAAACAAGTTGAGATGGTTTGGACATGTTGAGCGAATGCAAGATGAAAGGATGACGAAGAGGATGTATTTATCTGAAAGAAGGGGTGTGAGAAATCAGCGTGCATGTATGAGAAACTGGATGAATGTAGAGGAAGCGAAAGAAGTATGTAAGGATAGATCTATATGGCGTTCCGTTCTCTCTGCCTACCCCTCCTGGGACATGGCGTGAGGGTATAGTATAGTAGTAGTAGTAATTATATAAGACAAGAATACACCATAATTACGATTAACTTCGCAATTGTTTTGGCAACCGTCATCACTCAAACGTCAAGGTAACTGTCAGAGTGATAATCATCTTGCTATGATTTCGGTAGATCACCCGACGACATGCCTGAACGCAACAGTGCGAGTCGTCGGGTGACTCGCTCCGGGCGCGTGAACGGATAGAGCGTCGTCGAGTGATCACTCGGTGACTGTTTGAACGCCTCCCTGGGTTGCTAGAAAATAAATGTTGCCAGAAAATTGGTTATTGGTTATGGTTATTAATCTTTACTTTATTATGGTTTTATGAGTATTCGTTACTTTAAAATCAGTACCTGAAAAATAAATAATTGTTATTGATAATACATATCACACCAACATCAGTAGATTGGATTGCAGATTCTATTTAAAATAAGTTTTTGGTATATCCTACATTGAATCCGTTTGGTAATACGTGCTTATTTATGCATGATTTTGGCACGCATAGAGCAGATTATTATTATGACATATAGCTATTTTGGTGCTAAATAGATCTTAGACTTAAAGCATAATACTCAAGGTGTAACTAGACGTTAAATTAGCTGACTGAAACATAATAATTTAGATTTGTAGACTGTAACTAGAAGTCAATTTTGTACACCGTAAATATATTTCAAATTTCCAATCTGTAAACGCCAATTAATGTTTGAGGAAAATGTTTGGTTGCTCCCGGTGAATAATAATTAATATGCTTAGTTGTTACCGGTACTTAATCCTTTTTAATTAAATGACATAACATCTGATTATCTAAAGGAGCGCTCACATTTGTTCACTTCCAGTGATCACTCTGGATGATCCTCCAAAATAAAAAGGTGTGAACAGGCGTTTCATCAATAGTCAATCGTTTCATCAATCACTAGCGATTCCGGATGAAACCGATTACTACCCGACATAATGTTGACGAAAGGTCCTTTCACTGAAACGACCATAAACAAGTTTTATCCTTTAATTTGTCTTATTCTCTATGAATTTGTATTGAAAGTCAGAATCGTGTACCAAATTATCATACTTTCGTGAATTTTATTCATTTGATTTAAATTTTATTAAGTGCTATTTTTCATTTATTTTTACGACGTCAAACTACATACAACATGACCGTGAGTGTCGGATGGCAGTGAATGTATAGGATGAACAAATGTGAACAGGTGAAGCAATGTGAATGCTACTTTAGTATTACAAACTGAAAAAAATGTAGACTGAAACCAGAAGTCAAATTTGCACACAGTTACTGGATGTTAAATTTCCAACATCCAGTAACTGTAAAACGACAATTCATGTTTGAGGAGGTCGTTTGGTTGTTACCATAGAATAATAAACATACTTTGATGTTATTGGTAGTTATTTTTTTTTATAAAAGATATACCTATCTGGGTTTTGTTATTTTTTTTATTTTTTAATCTAATGACAAAACATCTGAATATCTAAGTAACTGAAAATAAAAACTTAAAATACCAATTCAAATGTGGGAAATTTTATTTAACTATGTTGGTAGGTAACCAACCAATTATTATTATTTTTTCTCAAAATAGAGCATTTACCCGTTTTTTTTCTGTTATAGGCATTTCCTAATTTTTTACTTAAATAAGGGGATGTGGGTTTTAAACACTGAGTTTTTAAATTGGGAAGAGGTTAAAGTACCTACTTTTTTTCAGGTAGGCACCTACTAATATTGACGTGTGTGATTACAAACTTCATGTTTTGAAATTGGGAAGAAATTTTTTTATATAGGTTTTGCACTTTTTATTTACTTAATCAGTTTTACGTAGTTAGTGCTTACTTCACTTTTTTCAATAAGATTGTGTAGTTTTAACACATTTATTTGGATGATTATCTGTTTTTAAACCCGAGCGATGCCGGGTTATAAAAGCTAGTAAGTAAATAATGCGATTGTATGAATGAAGGTATCTATAGGTATATTAAATGAGCTTTAACCATTCTATTAGTTTCGTATTAGTTAGTTACCGAAATAGTTTCTTAATACAATTGGGTATTGAACACGTAAGTATAAAGACGTGGATAAAAAATAAAACATTGTGTCGAACATGAATGATTCAAGTGGACAATTAGGATATGCAGTGTAAATGTACAAGCTGGAATGTGATGAGGAATTGTACCTATTCTTCTCAGACGACGTGTAGGTAGGTAGGTACTGAAAAACAACGTCTGGAAACTATTTGAACATGGTTGTGAATAAATTAATTGTCTCCTGCGAATACTTCAGTAGGTACCTACCTACCTTAAACCTAGCCCTCAAGAATAGATGATGTCTAGTTTATAACGTTTGCTTATTATTATTATTATTATAAAAACATCACCTTGCACTGAGACCATAACAGCTTTTGGCCAAGGCGGTCTCAGCAGGAAAAATGAAAAAACAAAAGAAAAAAAAACAAAGAAATGATTAGGATATCTACAATATTATTAGTTGGTTATATGTACTATATTATTTATATATCTACCTATTAGGTATATTTGGGAATTATTGACTCATAATCAATCACTCCTTTTCAGAGGGCCATTTGACAGATAATCGGAAGAAACGTCCTCGCACTGCCTTTACAGCACAGCAGATAAAATCTTTGGAAGCAGAGTTTGAGAGGAACAAATATCTTTCGGTGGCGAAGCGGTTACAGCTAGCTAGAAGTTTGAGGTTGACTGAGACACAGGTAGGATATAAATACTACATTTGCAAATCAAGTATAGGTACCTACACCAACATGCTCTGCTCTGTGCTCTCCTATCTCACTTACAATCACTTTTAATAAATTTCAAAAGTAAGACTATTTCAAGTAATATGTAGGTACATATGGGGGTCCTGGGTGAAAGTTTTTTTATATATTTAAATCATCTTGTTTCAGTTTAATTTTAATTTTTACTGGCTCCTATGATCTCTCCCATATTTTGTCATACTGTGTTAAATTTGCCGCATTAAAAAAATGCACAATAATTTATTTTCCCAAGGTCTCACAAAATTCGATTCGCATGGGGCCTGGTAAAAGGAAAATATTTCAGCTACCGCATTGGTAGTTACTGAAATATTTTCATGTAGATACTCATTTACCTTGGACTTTCAAGTAAATTCATGGAATCGTATTTGAAAATCTGCGAAACGAGTAACACTTCATAATTTCATCATTAAGCCTTCTATGCAGAATTTTCAAAAAGTTTCTTAATCTGTATGTACCTACCTATTTTTGGTAAGATAATGCCAACATGTACGCAGATATTTATTATAGATTATTTTAACTCTTTTTGCAGATCAAAATTTGGTTTCAAAATAGAAGAACAAAATGGAAACGGAAATATACTAATGATGTTGAATTGTTGGCGCAGCAATACTACAGCAGTATGGGAGTTCTGGCGCCACGTCCAATGTTCTTAGGAGATCGTCTGTGGATATTCAATTGTCCAAACCAAATGCACATCAACAATGGTCCATCACCACAATGGTCGAGACCTATGCCTAATATTTCAAATTTTTCACCAAATTTCACATTCTCTACAGACATGTCACGGACATTATACGCTGTCCCTAAACAGGAGAATTTAACAAATACCAGCCCACACGGAATAATTCCACAGATGAGTCAAGTTGGAACATACGTACCTCCAAATTATCAAAATAATCTTTCAGGGTCCGTAGTATCAAATCCAAACAGAAATGGTTTAGTAAATGAAAATTTATGCGAAGAATCGAGAATCAGTACCAACAAAACACTATTTCGAGGCGTTCTCACAAAAAATCCAAATATAGAAACTGCTCGTAAAAGCAGTTGAAAATTTGTAAAATATAAAAATAAGCATATCATTTGTTATTAATAAATATTTTCAGATAAAAATACCTCTCCGCGGAGTCTTCGAGTGTCATGTAAAAGGCAGGTGTACGTATAACCTCACGAATGAGAAAATAAACATCTACAATTCAGTGATATATTGAAGGACCCACCGACCAATCGAATAATGCACAAGTCTGGAGACATCCATTAATTATCAGATTCCAATTTCTACAGTGGCAATTTGTCCATAATTTGTCCATTGTGGGCAGCCTAAAAGTATGACTGGACAAAAACCACCATACCATCAAAGTTTCTCGAGTGGAATGTTTTAACTACACTATATTTCCCTCTAGCCAATGAGGCAAATATAAGCACATAACACACAATAATTCAGCGATGAGACAAGCCACTCATCCTTAAGGTCTTGTTTTCTTTATTGGCACGGAGTGGGGAATCCGCATGTTTATTACATACATTTAGTCCGCTGGCTACGCCATTTGTGGGATGTGCCGTGATGGAATAGTGAAGTATAGTATAGCAGCAGATAAAAATATATTGTAGAGATGAAACGGATAGTTGTTTGGCCGGATACCGGATACCGGATATCCGGCGAGCTGCGAGGCCGGATGGCCGGATATTCGGACCATCGTCTCGTTGCAGGCAACGAGCGAAATCGCTTGTTTCCTGCGAACGCTGAAAATTTAGTCTTTATTCACCATAATTTTTTACCACTTGTTAATTTTGAGTATTATGTAAGTTGTTGACTATTAATTCAAAATACTTCCTTTGATAAGAAGAAGAACAAGAGCTGTATATTGTGTAATTGTAAATTTTCCGACTTTAAATAAAAGATCTCATAATTATAAGGCATTTTATTGATATTTACCTCACAAAGATTAATGTATTGCATTTTATTATAGGAAATTGTCGTAGTTTTTGAATATCCGGTATCCGGCCGGATAGCAAATTTAGGCCGGATAGGCCGGATACCGGATAGTTACCGGATATCCGTTTCATCTCTAATATATTGTCATTCGAATACCTAGATAAAACATGTACATTGTAGGTATAGATGAGAAATTAATAATATCGTGGGTTAGGTATTCTAAACGTGTAGGTAATAATATGTACCTCAAGATAAGTTTCAATTCTGGGTATGAAGTTGTCGTGTGGGTTTTTGGATACAATAATTATTATTTTAATAAATAAAATGAAGAGAACCTGCTATTTTTAATTTTTCCTATTGACCTACTTTTATTGCTTTTGCTACAATATTTAGAAATAAGTATAAAAATTATTAGGTAACTACCTACTTTCAAGAGTTTACCAAGACGGGGCCAAAGGAATTAACTCCTCTCTATCTCTTTCTCCTTAGAAGTTCTGGTATTTTCTGGTAAGGTTGGGCCCAATAAGTATAAAATGAGATATTTGACCCAGTTTATATTGGAAAAAATGAAAATTCTCTTTTCTGCCTCTACCCCTCCTTATTTATGAATTATTGTAAAAATTATATGTACCTACCTATTAACAATTCTATAAGTATTTTTTATAATATTTATCTATACAATGAACAGTTGCAATAGCCTTAATAATAAAAGTATGTAAGTGTTCAATTATGTTCATAACAATAAAATAATAGTTATAACGATAAAAGTACATAAATAGGTACCTACGAATATACGACAATAATATCTTCAACAATAAATAAATTACAATAATAAGGCAAACACCTAAACTTTAAATTAAAGAAATCATAACTATTGTTTTGATTTCTTTATTAACAATTAATTACCTAATAGCAATGAATCACCAAATTAAATATAATATAGGTATAAGAACAATATGACAGTAATCTGTAAGCAATCTCTACTACAAGATCCATAACAAAAGGTTTGTGTATATGTGTATATAAACTGAAAACTAGTGTTTCCCAAGGTAGGGTGTACGCCCCACCGGTGGTGCATCACGCCTGAGAGATGGGATAACGCGCTTCCACATAGGTACTTATCATTGAAAATTTACCAACTGTTAATTAAAAAAGAGGCCGGTGGGGCATATGACTTTTGAAAAAACTACGGTGGGTATGGCATAAAGAAGGTTGGGAAACACTGCTGTAAACAGTCAGACTACGCAGTAAATATTTTTTTTTTCATTACATTTAAGTATGTAAACAAGAATAATATACCTACCAAAAGAAATATTATGGGTGAGTATACCTATATGTAGAGTTATAAATACAATGAGTATTATTATATTATTATCAATACAAAGTATACAACTTGAAGTACATTAATAATATAATATTATAGTATGTATATCGATTCGATTCATCGATTTTTCGATGAATTATATTTAATGCGGTGGTGGCACCAGGGCCCGATCTCCGGGCAAAGATAGTATTTGCCGCCATTTACCTTTATACCTTATAAGTAGAGACCTGAATTTTTTGGTGTTATTTTTTATAATTTAGAAAAGTGATGTTATTTCTAAGAAATGTAGGTATGTGTTTTTTTTGTTTCACTAAGAAATATAAATTAATTTAGAGAAATCAAAGCAAGATTTAAAATGGTAATTTCTAATGGCAATATGCTTAAATAATTAATTCATACAGTATAACGAACATTCAAAATTGTTTGAAAAATTACAAGCAAAGGAACAATGTCATCCTAAGTCCTTGATTATTGGGTTTAATATAAAAAATGTTTTTTTCTTTGAAGAATAATACAATAGATATAATACAATTATTTTGTTGATAGTAAAATATCTTGAAATACAGCGAAAATGTCGAATTTCGGTGCCATTTTTCTAAAACGTGAAAATTCGCGTTATTAGCGAATAAAATCGGGTTTATCGCAAACGCGAAAATTCAAATCATAACTATTATTATAAACATGTGATTCCAAATTCACCAATTTGTTGATCAGTATTCCAGGTATATCCAATATTCCATCAACTTTTTTTATCTCTGATTTATTCATTCTTTACTGTACATCGATTACAAACCAATCCGTAGGAGGTATCCACTCAAATCAAATACAATCAATGGAGTGCGAGTTTATCGCAAAGGGGCGATTTCTTTCAACTCATTATATTTCCAAAATAATATATATTATTCACGATACCAGGGATTAAAGGCATTAATTTTATCGCCCTCATTTTGGCATGCATTTCACGGCGTAAACCCCTTACATCGGGCCCTGGGTGGCACTGACTACGCGCTCGGAGTTGGGAGGATTTTATTGAATAGTTTTGGAATTACGTTATAATATTACATTTGTGTTTTATTTTATTAATTAAGTTTTTATAAAAATAATTTTACTTAATAATTGTGTTTATTAATATTATACTGTGCATAATGTTTTGTTTTGTAAATAATGTATTGTATTTTCTAACAACAAAAAGTATCATTGTAATAATAATAACAATAATGACAAACGCCTACAATCAATTCAATTAAATTAATGCTGTGCTTAAAAATTCAAAATTCCACTGGATTCTTATTCTCCAGGTAAAATACTACATATTTACTTAAAAAAAATCAAAATAATTGACATTTGGATACGTTCACATAGTCTGGAAAATTTCCAATGTACCTACCTATTTATCAAGGACATAATATATATTTTATATGGATGATATAAAAAAATACGCTAAATTGGATCCCTACTTAGAAAAACAAATTTTAGAATGTCAGGAGTCCACATTCTAAAATTTTACCTTTTCAGGACATAGCTTCAAATAATGAAATAAATAATTTAAATAGCAACGAAGTATAGGTACAAAAAATACTCGGGATTTTCAAAATAAAAAATGTCACAGTGACAGTGACACATATGGGTTACACTGCCTAAAAATATATTATTATACTTGTGGCCAAGTTTATTATCTTCTCTAGCAACATTATTGTATTCTATGGTTTCTTTCCGAAGTTTGACAACTTTGGTTTGTGCGACAATTTTATTATCGGGCGCATTAGTTCAATTTAATTGAACTTTTGTTAATTAATCATATTTGGTTGTGTTTATTGTCGGCAAATGTACTTTGTATTGTTTCTTAAGTGTAATCAGAACTGTAAGTATTGTTATGCAGATAAATTGCGTTTATATTCTTCCCATGTACACTTACACAAACTTGTCTCCGCTTTGTCTGCAACGCATCTTAATTTGTTTATTTGCATTTTTGATTGTTGGTTTTAAGCGCAGTTCTATCTTCGTTTTATATTGGATGCAGGAATAGTGCATATAGTTCTGACGCCTTTATAGACGCAATTACATCTTTCAACAATTTGAAATGTAGAATATGGAATAAGAAAAATCGATAAAATATCGTCTAGACTTTAAGGCGCCGGTGATGTATGATGCACCTGTTAAGACAATTAATGCAAGCAGATGATTATTATGTACAGTGTAGTGTAGGAGGTACACAGTGTGCTAAATTATATCCATCTTTTGTCCCAGTAAATACATTCTCATCATCCTGTTGTGCACAAAGTTAGTTGTCACTATAGATCTGTTTAATCAATAGAGATATTGTTAGTTATGCATATCTCATATTATGGATCTTTGAGATTGTCTTTCCTAACATTTTGAACTTAAAAATGTTGTGACTTATCATATTGTACATTAGGTTTTTAATGGGTGCATGCAATATAGTTTTGTGTTTTTATTTACTTGATCACTTTGTTTTGTTACCATTTGTTGTCAATGTTATTGATTAATATTTTTACTTTTAGCAGGAAATGTTCTTTCAAGAGTTTCATCCTCAGTTACAATGTTGTTATTGACAACTAAGTTAAGATGAACTCAAAGAAAACTGGTCTGATTATAGTAGGAGTTCTTAATTTATGGTTATGTACTGTGCTTGCTTTACCAACTTTACACCACAGCCAAGAAGTCAAAGATGAGGATAGATACAGAAGAGATACAATCAACCATCAGAGCAACTCAGATGAGAGTGTTCATGCATTTATTCTAAATGCTAGAGAGAAGATTAAGATAAGAGATTTTTTACAAAACTTAGATGCCATTAAACAGGAAGCAGGAAGTAAAGATTCAAAAGTTGAGAAGGATACTGTATATCCTAGAACTGATACAATTAGGAAGTATAATGTGACGAGGAGTAGAAGGCACACAAAGTATGTATATAATACAGAATTGGCTCGTGAAAAGGGTAATGCTAATCACAGTCCTAGCTCCAGTGCAACCGGTGATGTGAATCTTTCACTTGACCTGACACAACATCAAGTTATTTCACCACATCCATCCAGTGTCTCTACTGATCCTAAGGCTGTGGGGAAAGAATTAAAGGATGTAATTAAACATTCTAGCTCTAATAATGAAAAAATCTTAGAGGTGAGGAGGTGTGTGCATAAATATAATAATGTGGCTCGAACACCAGGAGAAAAATCAGACTTCAACTATGAATATGATGGAATTGATGATGCAGATTATAGTAAGCGTATGTTTATTATTTGTAAAATTATATTAACCTGTAAAGGAGTACCAACGCACCGGTGCGTGCAAGAAATATTATGGGATCTGGAGTACGCACGCACCGGTGCGTTTGATCCAGTAATATTTAGGTATTCCCACCAAATTCGTCAATTTCATCATTGGTCCAATCTGTCGGATGTACTTTACCAATCACAAGGAAAAAAATCAAAAATAGGCGTGTTTAGACCTTATTTATCACCTATACAAAATGTCACGTGACCGCCGCTTGAAATACCTAGCCGTCACTCGCGGTTGCAAACCATTTTGCTGCGTGCGTTCGTGCGCTATGGGTGTTATTTTATGGAGTGTTTTGTGATTTTTTTTTACTTTTTGTGCTAATTCTGGACAATTTAATTAGTTTTTAGTACCTACATAAGTTTTTGTTAGAAACAAATAAAAATAAATATTTTTAATAATAATAAATATTCCTATGTTGAACCCATTGTTGACAATACCGGAGCAGACATGACGTATCAAAATTGTTTTTGTTATATAACTCCGTTATTATTAATTTTTCAGAGTTGGTTCCTTTTATACATTTATTCTAGGGATCATTTTCTACAACATGCAATAAAAAAATATTCAAAAAGTGAAAGTTGAATTAATTCACTCTGCCATACACTTTTATTTTTTCTTTATTCACTCACGGACAGGTTAACAAAGATATTTTGTAAAATGAATAGGTAGTACTCCAACAAACATGAAGAGTTTTGAATGAATGTCTAGAATTTAATATGGTTTAATATGTTTTAGATGATAAAGAACCAATTTTGAGTAATGTAACATTACCTGATATTGGAGATGTGCAAGTGGAGCATTGTGCGAGACCAGGATTCTGTTACGCACTATGGTCTCAGAAGGACGATGGAACTGTATCTATACTTGGACAAGGTATGTCAATATTTTTTGACAAAAGCAAGTTTTGAACTGACTATAAGAAACTATTGAGCGATAAGTAGCTATGCAATAATATTTTTCAAGTTTTACACGTGTTTACTGCAGTACTTGAATAAGAAATGTATTCTATACCTACTTGTATTATTTTATTATTTTTTATGTTAACTTTCCGTTTCTGTCTAATAAAAAAAAAAGAATAATAGGAAAATTGCCATTATTTTAGGTTGTTGGGAATCATCTGATATGAAGCAGACATGTTCTCAAACAGAATGCAAAACGGAGAGAGCTTCATCTAAATCCAATCCTCCCACTAATTTCTGTTGCTGCAGGACAGACACGTGCAATGCCATTCCCATCCTGACTCTCACAGGTGTGGGTTAGTAATACATACTTGTGTATACTTTTGGCCTATTGCGCATATTGCCCAAATATTTTATATAATTTTAATTTTTCCTTTACAGATTTGACTACTAGTGATGAAAGTGCCGCAATCCTATCAACAGAGTCTTCTTTTGTTGTATCAAGCAATGAAATGATTGTTTGCATCCTAGGAGTGTCTTTTGGTATAGTGATATTAACATTACTAATCTTGTTGTTGCTCAAGTACTTCCAGGGTGGAATTAACAAGGACCTTAACCCCACAGGTATGGTTTCATATTATACTAACTATACAAACAGACTGTGGCAATATCAATATGCATTGTTGGACATATACTTAATTAGTTATTGGCATATCGCTTGCCCACTATTATAGGGTTCTATGTTACATGTTCATAGTTTTGAGATATTCAAGTTTTAAAATTAGGTATATATTATTTACGAAACGATATATCTCTGTTCGTTTCCAATAGCATCAAAAAATTCTAAAAATTAGTCTTACTTGAATTTATGATTTTAAATTATTTAATTTTCGTTGTTTTTTTCAAAAATTAGGATTGAAAATTAACATAGGACTTTGTTGTTCTGAAACGATATATTTTTCAATTTACCTGTAACATAGAACTTTGTGATCTGTATGATTATTAGTTCAACTATTGCCTCTTTCTCGGGGATTTAACTTTTAAACAAGTAGATTAAGCTGGTAGATGCAGCTGGTCTGCTGGCTACCCCACTTGTGGGATATGCCGTGATGGTTTAATAGTATTAAGTAAAAAATCAAAGTGTACTTCAAGGGTTCATCAGAGAGATTGGGGAATAATATTCAGTTTTCGAAAGAACTCTGTCAATGCAACTGTGAACATTGTCAATTTCTTGAACACATGAATGGCCTGATCCCCTGGTGTTGAAAATTTCATCGTAATCTCCTGAATACTGTACCATTATAGCAAATGATAAAATATGTAATTGCGTAGCTCATTATACTATTAGGATTGTGTGGAACACAACTATCACTCCACAATATAAGATTCGTGAATTGCGGATTGTCTTCAAGAACTTGTTTCAAGATCCTAAAAACAGGGCTAGCAATTTCATTACCTCCTCTGCCTGCTACATTTTCAGTCCAAATGGCACAGTACACCTTTTTGTTCGTAGAGAGGTATGCAGTCATATATACATGTGCAGTCAATACAGTGTTGTCATATTAAGACCATGGCAGTCATAGAAAATGTTCAGCTACTTTTAAAACGCATAAGTTCAATATTACAAACATAATCAATATATTTTTTTGAGATTGCAAGGTGCGATGAATCAAACATAGAACCTTGCAATTTTAAAATTTTAATTTATTTATGCTACAAGGTTCTATGTTACACACATAGAACTTTGTATCACTGTTTTGAAGTAAAACACAACATAGAACTATGTTTTATCGTCTTTAATTTCACGACTAGTGCTGCGATTTACAATTGGGTTCCTGTAATAAATACCTTTGAATACATAGAATGTTATAGCATTCATAACTCAAAATTTTCAAAAATGTAACATAGAACCCTATAATAGTGAGCAAGCGATATTTCATTTCAATTTAAATAGTTGGATACATGCATTTTATTACATATGTATGTACAAGTGTAATTTGAAAAGATTGATACTATTTCAATGTACTTTATAGGAAACGAAGGAGGTGATTTGTTGGAAACAGGTGGTCCGGGCTTCTCTTGCAGTACCATGTGTGTTGATAATCTCAAACTTCACGATAATATTGGTAAGAGTACTGACAGCGTAAACACACATCCATTAGTAATATTTTTGTTTGATAAATATAAATTATTGTGCAAGTTATTGCAAGCAAAATATCTTGGTATTTCATAAAAAAATGTTCCAGGTGAAGGTAGACATGGTAAAGTGTGGAGGGGTTCTTTGGGAGGAGTAGCTGTGGCAGTGAAGGCTGTGCCAGCATGTAAAGCTGCTATTTGGACTAGAGAGAGAGACATTTATTGTTTGCCCCACATGTCACATCCTAATCTCCTCACGTACTTTGGTAATGATTTAAATTGTTATATCATATATTTATTTTTATGTAATGCATCCTATGGGGCATTGTTTATTATGTGTTTGATTATTTATTATTGTCTCGCAGGATGTGACACTCGCCTAACACTAGATGGAAGCACGGAACATCTGTTAGTGCTACAGTTGGCACCTTTGGGTTCTCTTAGGCAATATCTTACAGTTCACACTCTGGACTGGGATGCTTATACTAAAATGGCTCTGGGAATTGCATCTGCTTTAGCTCATTTGCACACCGAGATTGAAAAGAATGGTACGGCAAAAATATATATTTGCAAACCTTTTGTAATTAATTTTATTGTGTGTATTCTCTTGTACTCAAGATCAATTTCTTTTACAGATCAATATAAACCATGCGTTGTACATCGAGATGTGAATTCATCCAACATTCTAGTGAGGGCAGATCTCAGCTGTTGCCTATCAGATTTGGGTCTTGCTATGGCTCTACCAGATTGCAGAAAAAAATCTCAGCAACCAAAGATACAGGAGGTAAATTGATAATTGTGTATGAATATAACAAATAATATGACAATTACATAAAATGTAGGTAAAAGGGACCAATTATCATAAGGATTTTATATATTGCCAATATCATAAATAACTAATATTGATATTTGCGAAGCAAGAAGCCACACGGTGGTGTATCCAAGGCATTGCCAGGTCACGGTAACTACCTCAGTGCAGGAATCATTCAAGAGCTCGTCTGTGATGAGAAGGTGTATGGTAATCTGATATATATACACGCATCCAAATAGTTGCTGTCAGTTAACATGTATGCTCAACAGACGTCTAACATAGTGGATTGAAGCAGGAATTGGTAGGATTGGTGAACATACCATGAGTAAGGTGCACTTAAGCCAAGTTAAGCTGATTCGTAAGCATCGGACACCTTTTCTGTTTCCTACTTGAAAGAGTTTGCTCAGTCTTTTGGCTGTGCAAATGAGGTGTCTGTTGAGTGATATTCTTAATATTGTCACTCACGTAAGTGTAAAAATCCAGTGAAATGTGAAAACTACATTTAACATGTATATAAGTGTATTACTGTTAATTTTTTTTTAATAGATATACCTATCTTGGTTTTTTTGTTATAAACCCAAATACAATCTTATACACTATTTGTTATGTATAATTACACACTTTTACCATCTTATGAAATTCATTCCCTGTGTAATTACCTATTAAGATAATGATGCATTTCTAGGCTGGTACTTTACGCTATTTGGCTCCTGAGGCTTTGGAAGGTTCCCTCGACCTGCGTAGGTGTGATGCAGCACTCCGTGCTGTGGATGTCTATGCACTGGCTCTTGTCCTTTGGGAGTTGCTATCCAGATGTGCTCCAGCACACAGGCCACCCGGACCACATCCTTATGCCCCACCTTACCATGCGGAAGTTGGTAAGATTGGGAACATTTTAATTTGAATATACTGTTATATGTGTTAGTTGGAACATATCGCGCTTCTGTGATAAACTTGCCCATTGCACAATTTTATTTGTTGAGTAATAATGTTGTATTTTTTTTCTACTGTAAGAAAGATTTTTTTTATTATTATTAATGTACCAATGATACAATCTTTCAGTGAATCAAAGTAGAATCAATTTACACATTTGCATATTACAGAAGATCAACCCACTTTGGAGCAGATGCAGGTTGTTGTTGCCAGGAATAAAGCTCGTCCACTTTTTTCTGCACGCCTTCTTAATACGAGAGCAGCTCGCCTCGCCAAAGATACTTGTGAAGATTGTTGGGATCATGATGCTGAAGCAAGGTATATTAATTTGTAATATTTCTGTGAACTAAATCGAGATTGAGCAATGCCATGTTATATCTGTATGTTACATTACTATTTTTATTTCACAGACTAACTGCATTGTGTGTTGTGGAGAGATTAACAGAACTGAGAAATCTTAAGCCTGTGCCTTCTCCTACAATCAATAGTAATGATCTGCGTCCTCCTATTTCCAATGGTGTGTATATTTACAGAACTTTTTATCTTCACTTTAACACACAAAAGGGTAAAAGTAAATATTTTAAACTTTGCTTTTTACAGATATTGGTAACTCACACAGTCCTGTATCAATAGAAGATAAAAATTCTAATTTACTATCTTCAATTACCAACAACATACCCAATGGTACAGGTACTTCAATATTTGATTTTGAAGCATTACAAAACCAACCTATACAACCTCACCAAGGTAGAAATCCTTGTTTAGAAAGAAACTTAGCAACGGCTGGACCTGGAGACAGATTAATAGACAAGTCTTTGAAGGATATGACATCAAACTCTACATCATCTTCTTCTGTTCATGGCTATGGGTCTAATGATTTTAGAAGAATGGACCAAGGTATCATTGAAACTAGTGTTAGAAATGAAGAACCTCAAGATTTCTCACGAGTGGAAGAACATCCTGTGATTGCTCCAAGTGTGGGTTTCAGAAATACTAATAGAGGGCCTAATATGAATGTGGATCCATCGAGTGATGACCTGTCTCCAGGAGAATACAGACTTCTAGCAAGGCCTGTCACCCCCATAGGTTACGTGCAGAATGATGTCAGTGGAGAGAACTCCAGTGCAGTGGCCAATACCAGAAAGGATGTTATTAAGCAAACCAACTTGAAAATGGATCACAGTAATAAATGGAGCACTAGAAATATAAAAAAATTGATAGATTCAAAATTATTTGGGAGGAAAAGTGAAACTAGTCGGTCCATTCCTCTGGAGACTGAAGTTAATTTAGTTTTAGCTAATGGAAAACCCATTAATAATGATTCTAAAGTTGCTAATGGATTTGTCAGGACGTCACTCATTCTGAATGATACAAAGTCTAGGAACAAGCATGATGAACATAAGCAAAATTCAGACAGACCGTCATCCCTTCCTGGATTAGATCCAATATCTGCAAGTACTTCAAGTGAGAACAGTTCTAGTGCTAATGATAATTGGAAAAATGTATCAAATTTGAATGAAAATAATACTTGTACTCTGTCACCACCAAATCAAACAATATCAATGAGTATGTTAAGGCAGAACTGTAATAATCTTATTAGTGGCTTCAAAGAGTTACCAAGTGGAATAAATAGAGCTCACTCACAAAATCAAGTATTTGCAGTCATAGTGCCACGCACAAATGTAAACAGCAACGGTAATTTGAACAGGGAATCAGATTCTTCTGATTGGAAGAATAAGAAAATTCTGTTAAATCATTTGAAACCTCAGTGGGATTCTGTTGTGTCAAAGAATGAGAAGACTCCTAAAAAGAGCAAAGAGAGTGATGAAATAATACACCCTTCTGTTAATAGTAGTAATTTGTCTAAGAGACACAGCTGCGATGAACGGATTCTCTTGCCTGGTAATGGAAAACTCACCAGTGCTACCACATATGGTTCAGACTGTTATAGTCTCATTGCTAATTCCAAATGTCAGCCAAATAGGAATTCATACAGCGGAGAGTTTGAAGTTACTAATTTGTGCGAAATGGAAAATAGTGAGAACTTTGATCCAAACATGATGGACTACTCCAGTAACAGTGAAGACGAACACATGCTTCTGTTGGCGGAAAATGGTGGTTCTAAAATTACAATGAGACCTCGGTTTGATGTCAAAAATACAGATGGCAAAAACAAAAAGAAGGTTAAACATAATAGCAATTTCAACATTCCTGACTCCAATGGTAGTCTGTCTAAAATTACTGCAGGAAGTTTCACCAGTATATGTAACAAGTATGCACCCAAAAGCAAGTATGAAAATTTAGAGAATGAACATAGTGATCGTTTACTGAATGGGCAGATTAACAGGAGTGTTACATCTATTGAGGATCTCAGGAGAAGAAGTACAACTATTGATAGGAATGATGTTTCTATAATCAATTTAGTGAGGAATGGTTCTGTTTTATCATTGTGTAAGAATGAAATTGATGGCACTAGTTTTAATGGTGTAGTAGATATGCTTGGGGAAGACAACAAATATCCTTTGGTATCTGACATCTCGTCACACATTCATCACAGCGCAAGTGAGGGCTGTTATGATAACCATAATGATGACAACGATAGCTCTAGCGATGACTCAACTTTGCGGGATACTGTTTCACTGCAAGAAAAAACTCCTCGACCCCTTAGTATCAAACAAAATCTTTCCAGACAGCATTCTTTAGAATTAGTGAGTGAATTATTTTCATCTTCTGGGGACTTGTCCAGACTCAAGGATCCAGCCAGTCGAATCAAGACTCCAGGAGATGTACCAGCTTCCGTGAGGAGAGTGAGAAGACATGTGAGAGCAATATCTATGAAGACTAAAGCTAAGCCTAATACACTCAATAGACTTAGCCTGTATGATGATAGGATCATGTTTGGTAATAGTTTATAAAGCATTTGATCTTATGTAGCACAGCAACACTCCTTATCCATGATCTCTTGTACTGTATTTCCAGTTTGTTTTCATGTATTGCCTTTATGTTAGGATAGGTTTTGTATTTGTATATGAGGCTGGTTGTGTTTTGTGTGTCTATTTAACAATTACTTTGCTGGACCGTGGACCAGATTTTGGTAAATTATAGGACACAAATTTTAAGTTAATGATATACTAAGTAGTTTATGTTTCCTTATCCAGATCAAATGAAGTATTCACCAGTTGTTAACTATTTCAGCTTTGTTGTTCTGTTACTTATCAAATACACACACTCATACTTATGTCTTGTAGGTTTATGCATTTATTTACATTTTAATAAAAAATATATCAAATATTAATAATAAAACATATTATCGTAGAAATAATAATAATAAAAATAAATAAATATATAAATGTTTTTATATACATATGTTTATGTACATAACATTAATGTTAATACATTTGATACACTGTATTTATATATATACACACACACAAACATTGTGAGTGATCTACCAGGTGGCATTAGAACAAGGGTGGCCAACCCACGGCCCATCGGGTGTCTGTGTGCGGCCCGTTGGGTGTCTGTGTGCGGCCCGCGAAGGATTTCCACACTTTTGTTTTAATAATAGTTGATACAAGTACCTACCCATTACATTTTTTGAAAGAGGTATTTTGAGAAAATATTCTTAAAGAAAACCGAGGAGTTTTGAAATATTTCAAATATGTACCATTTTGAAAATTTAGCAACGAGGGGGGGGGTAGTAATTTTAAGGTGAAGTAAAATTATCAAATGTTCCATAGGTATATGGAGTATACGGCCCGGTAGGAAATCTCAATCTGAAATTTGGCCCGGCTGCTGAAAAGGTTGGCCACCCATGCATTAGAAAGAATTACATGCAATGTGATATCTATTACACTAGGTAGTGAGGAAGTGCTTTCATTTGTTTCTTCAGTTTCCTCATACATTCGGTTAAGATACAAACCCTCTGTACATATCTGGCTTTGAAAGCAACAGGTTTTTTAACAGTCTAGGGTCTAGGCTGTCTGAAATCTGCTGAAATGTACCTTTGTGATGTCAATATGTATCCAAATAGAGAAATGTATACCATAATATGTAATGTCATAGGTAGCAGATAAGAGTGAGTGAAGCGTACTCATTCTGAGGTGGTAGATGGTTGCTTTATTACATTTATAATTCATCCTATGCTTTTTATTGGTTATTTAAATTTAAAGCAAAGTGCATATATAATTATTCATTTTATTATTTAACTATGATGTTCCTTGGCGATGAAATTTGAGAAGTTAATAAAAAACTTAAAATTCCTATATTAGAGAAAGCGCTTGGTTTAATATGTTATTTAAATGAATTTTAATAAAATGTTTGTATATTTTTTCCATATTTTGTGACATTGAATTAAAGTTTTGTTATGTAGTTTAATAAAGGATTATTGTTGAGTTTCCATTAATTTAAATTATTTACGTGAGTGCAATGTTTTGCGATAAAAATTATTTAGTCAAATTTTGATCCAAAGTTTATAATAATGATTTGTTTGTTGCTAGGTCGTTGATTTAAAATTATTCTCTCTTATTTGTATCTATTGTGGGACGAAATAATTTCAAAAATAATATTTAAGTTCTAAATTTAAAATTTCCATAATTATTATTTTTGTATATGATGTGTGCGTACTAATTAATTTTTCTTTGGAAGCTGTGATATTTATTTTATTTTCAGATACAGTCAGTGTGTCCTTTTCTCAGATCATTCTAAAATTATTTAAATACTGTAAGGCTTTTGTGACATGTGAAATGTGTATTGTACTAGGTATCTGCAGCGGTGTGAAATATTTGTATAGTGTGAGAAGTAAGTAAGGCAGCTAATTATCTAAATGATAAGTTCCAATCTGCAAAACAGAATTGGAGACTCATATCAAAATTTAATAAGTGATAATAGCTCTTTTGACTTGGTTTATGATTGCATATGATTTAGTGTATCACAGATTATAATTATGATTTCAGCGATTCTACCAGATGTAGAAGTAGAGCATTGCTAGGGTAGATATTTTGGTGATATTCTTTTATATCTTCATTTTCACAAGACTTCCAAGTCTTGTAGGTATACGGTCAGTTTCAATAATCTGTTTATCCATTATTGTTAGTCAAAATCTTATATACCTATTATGCATTAGACCTATATACCTATTATACGTTAGATTTTAACTGATTTAGCTTTAAGAAAAATACTCTTATATTTTATCTTATGACCAAATTATATTGTCATCTATTTGCTGGATTCATTTAATTTGAAAAATATTGATGATGTCAGAAATCCAATGATGATATATAGATTTCATTTTTTTGTGGTTAACACTATGAAAGTTCATTTTGACAAATCGATAAAATTGAGTAAAACAATGCACTAGACACTTTAAATCTAATTTCTAGAGTCTGGTACTGAAGATGGACTAGTTACTAGGGGCCTCTGCCATTTTATTAAATCACCATGTGAAAAAATAGTGTTTTTTGTTTTACTCGTTTTTATTGATCTGTCCAGTGATGATACCACTTTGGATTCTAAATGGAAAATCTGACAGCCTTGAAAAGTTTATATAATTGTTTTGTTACTTTTGTTTACCAAGTAGTTTGTGTCTTTATTTGTGGAGGAGGTTAGGGTGAATATAACAACAGTAGTACAATAAATATACTTTGCGACAACACAATGTGATATAACCACTGAGGCATTATCATTTAGGTTAATTTAGATTCATTATGTAAATCTCTTTATTCATTTGATATTTTTATATATTATACTTGCAAGTGTAATAACTTCTCATTATTATTATCATTGTAATTATTGCTATAGCAAGTACTCTTTGTTATTTTTTGTAATTTTATTGCAATTCCTGTGGTTAAACTGCACTTGTATTTTTTTGCTTTTATATTATTTTTATATTTTTCTTATTATTGTTACAGTTAATGGGGCTAAGTCATTATGATGTATATTTTTTTATGCTTAGATTAATTTTATTAAAACATTGATATATGCAATAAAAATATAATTTTATGCAGGTAGTTTAGATTTAAATGTATCCATATACAAGTATACATACATACTACACATCATAATCATCCCCTTGCGAGGGTGAATGTTCTTTAGGAATATCAAAACAAAATTTATATGAAAGAATATTCTAGTGTTGTAAAAAATCACAAAATACTGAAGTACCAAGCTTTAATATTTTGGTACCTATTTTAATTATCAAGTAATCATGTTATAGATATGTCTCCCAAGATGGGTTTCCCACATTTTCATAAGTTTCCGAGTGTCTTGTGAAAGGCAGGTGTTAAATTAAGCAGTGGTGAGGTATGCCACGCATCCTGAATGACATATTTTTTGTTGGCACAGAGAGGATAGCTTGCATGTTTATTATTTGTGGCTGGTCTGCTGGCTACCCCACTTGCGGGATATGCCGTGATGCTAAAGTAAGGAAGTATACATATATAATTACAAAAAATAAAGTTGATGGTTGCATGGTTTTCAAAATACCTTTTTTGGTTTTTATGTATAAACTCTATACATACTATTATATGCTTACATAAGTTAACACTTTGTAAAATTGTTGATGTTTCCATGTTTCTGTTGATTTTCATTTAAATGGCTACATTACAAAACTAGTCAATACCCAAATTATTGTATTAAACTTTAGACATAATTAAGAACTTGAAGGTAAATTCTAAATATATTTTCACACCAGCTTTAAAGTTTCCCTTTCATTTGGTAATCATTTATTTTAGCCAGATGTGTGTATTGTGCCATTTATTTTACTTTTGTTTTATAATTTTAGAGCACTAGTGCATTTATTTTTATGATGTTATAAATAAACATCATAATACTACTAATATAGTCAAATATATTATTTTTCATAAAGTTTATTTTATCACAAATAACCTCTAGACATTGGATGTTGGGCAATATTAAGGATTTATTCTTATTTTTTTGAGTCTTCCTCACTGGGAAAGATTGTAGCCATTATTCATTCTTTGTACTACAACAATATTAAGGACATGTCAAATATTCTTAAGTATTACTATCATGTTTTATTGAAATCGATTGACATCACATATTTTTAGGTGAAAATAACAATTTATTATAAAGAAATATTATCTTTAAGGAAAAAATCACAAATCACTATTTATTCAATGCAATACAGTGAAGTTAATAAAATAACATTAAATATATTGCACACTTCTTTTATTTTACACTTTGTCCTTGGAAATATATTATTTTTATATTATACAAATTATTTTGTCTTGTGAGAAACTCCAGGTTTATGTTGACCATAAGATGTTTATTATATTATTCATTAAAGTGGCTTGATTTTGATTCCTCAGCAAGTAAAAAATTTATCGTTAACTTTTGGTGCTTGATTCCATTTCAAGGATTAAAGGTTCTGAGGAAGTGTAGATTAGAAACCGAATGAGACCCTGTTTTTGTGAGTGTTATAAATCTTCAATGCATTCTAATGGCAATAAACCTGCAAATGGAGCTCACCAAATATTCGTGTAGCAATCACAATATACCAAGAAATCACCCGTGAAATGTAAGTTATTGAAATGAAAGATTCAAATAAAGTTTTTCATTTTTATTTTTTTTAGGAGACAATTAAATAATACAGTATTATACAAACTTACAGCTAAACTCACTAAATATAATAATCACCCCTGTTGACATGCCTGTGAATAACATGACTGGATCTAACTCCTGCATTTGGATTTTCTGCAGAGAATGTCGATGAATATCGTGGCTGTTGAATGTAGAAGCTTTGTGGTGTTCTTACGCTAACTCCTACTAATATTGGATCTGATGCAGATCCTGATGAATCTAAGTGCGGACTTTTACCAAAGTTGGCACCTGCTCGTTGTGTATATTTGAATGGATTACTATTAGACTGTTGATTTCTGTGTTGGAGATTATTATACTGTTGTGGAGTATTTGACTCTTGATAGTTACTATTTCTAAATCTTGATAATGTATATTCTCTGTCAGAACTTGAAGAGAATGGACTGGGGAAGCTTCTTACGGGCGCTAAATTAGGTAATGTTGGGTTTAATGCATCATTTATTGTAACATCATAATCATTTTCTATAGAGTCAGCTAAGTTTTGTTTTATTGATATGTTTTCTGGAATTTTTGGAGTGTAGGGCTTACTAAATTGTTTTACGGGAACAGAAAATTGATGAGATGGCCTGAATATTGCTTCGCTATCTTTAACTTTTTCCTTTATATGTTTCTGTGGAACTGTTGGAGGATTCTTATAATTATCATATTCCACACTTTCATACTGTGGTTTAGCTCTGTTAGGAGAAACTACTATACTGATTGGATTTTGCTTAAAATTTTGATTTGATGTGTCTTGATTTCTAAAAGAACTTTGTACATTTTGTATACCTGGTTTATTACTTACATATTCAGAATCTTTGGATTTAGTGTTCTTGGGTCCCGAGTCATCTGCCATGTGGTATGTTTCATCTGAATAATTCTCTTCTGGATTATCTTCATTCTTGTCATCTACCAGTTCATACTCTGTTTCATAACTGTAGTCTAGTTGTGATGGTTTTACTGTAGTTGTTGTAGTGGTTGCAGTTGTGGTAGTGGATGGTGTCGTGGTGCTGGTTGTACTAGTTGTAGTCGTATTAAAATTTTTCCCTCCTAATGGTTGGAGACCTCTTGGTAAATATGGACTTCCTCCTCTAGATGGTAAGAATGGCCTTTTTATAACTCTTACGAAGGTATTTTTGGAACTTTTTTCAGTTTGACTTGATTCAGTTGTGGTATGTTTTTGTTCATAATTTTCTTCACTATCTTTATAACTTCTTCTTTCATCTTCATTATTATTTGTTTGACTTAATGGTCTCTGTCTATCATTTTGTTTAGAGGGTACCGGAGAGGGTTTTTCATCATCATATAAATAATCATCTTCTGTTTTCGTTGGAATTTTTCTGTAACTGTGTCTAGTACTACCTCTATCTCTATTACTTGAGACAGGTCTTTTCGGCTTTGCTTCTTCAGCTTCATCATCATAAACATATTCATCTGTTACTTCAACTTTTTTATTTTCATTGACCTCTGGCCTTCTTGATTTATGCTTTTCAGACGCATCCGATAGAGGTCGCTTCGGTGCGTCTTTATCAAAATTTGACCTGTTTCTATCTTTTGACTTATATCTTTCACGATCTGATTCTATTCTAGTTTTAAATGTCGAACTCGCAATTGGTTGTGCTGTAGTTTTTAATTCTTCTACTTCATAGTCATCATAATATTCTTCTTCTTCGTCTGCAAGTTTTGGTGACTGAGTAGAAGCCACAGTCACATATTTGTATTTCTCTTTTTCACTTGGTGGAACTGGCCTGGCAATTTTTGGTGGAACTCGTGGTTTACTATAAATTGATCCACCGATGGGTTTAACTAGAGCCTCGCCAGCAGTGGGCTCAATGCTTTCATTAGCTTTCTTGCCATTATCCCCATATGTTTTTTCATCACTTCTTACGTCTTCATCTCTATTTCTTCTATCATCATACCTTGGTCTTTCATCTCTGAATGGTCTGTCCTTCATTGGGCGTTCTTCCCTGTACGGTCTTTCATTATCTTTCTTCACATCTTCTTTATCATATCTGGATTCTTCATCCCTATATGGTCTTCGTGGCCTATGGTAATTTCTTTGGTCATCAGATGATGGTCTAGGTTGTTTCCTTGGTCTCTCATAAGGTTTTGTATCCACTTCGTCTTCATACTGTTTTCTATTATCTGGCCTAACCCTATCATCTGATGGTCGTCTACTAGATTTTCGAGGCCTATCATAAACCCTGTCATCATATTCATCATCTTCTTCGTCCCTATTCCTAGACGGTCTTCTATCAAATCTGAAATATATCAATATGAATTATTACAAAATAATGCCAACATACTAATATGCACATTATTATTGGTACTATTATTAATTTTGATACACATGAATTTTACCTATCATCTTCATATTCATCGTAGAGTGGTCTTCTTGGTCTCGGTCTTTTCCTCCATCTGTTTCCTCGACCCTCACCGTATGATCTCCTGAAACCAATTGAACAGGATATAACATAAGTAGGTACCTTTATAAGTATTTAAATCGGTGAAAAAGTGTTGAAGAATAATTATTTATTGCAATCTTACCTTTCATCTTCATAATAATCTTCACCTCTTGAACTTGGATAATATTCATCATCGTAGTAATCATACTGTGGTCTGGGTCTCCTGTTGGGAGGTCTTCTTCTACCGCCACCTACACGAGGTCTGTCCTGGGCGGGAGGAGGTGCTGCAGTGGTTGTGGTAGAAGTGGTCGTCAGAGGTGCTGCGGTGGATGTAGTAGTGGCCTGGTACAGAGCATCATTACTGGAATCATACAGTTCACCATTTTTTAAATGTCGTTATTATTTATAAAATAATCTTCATTGAGAAAAGATTTTTATTAAAGGAAATCTACTGTTACTGAGATGTAATTATTCTTACCGATGAAAATATTTGGGTGAGTTTACACAGTCCACTTCAGAGACAAAATGACATATAAAGGTTTTCTGGTCAAAAGCCGTATAGTTGGCGCAGAGAAAGTCGTATCTTGTCCCGTAAAGGCAGTGGTGATATACCTAAAAATGTAAATAGGTATGTAATTATTGCTTAATTTTGTTATAAATGTTTCTTGATAATTTTGAATAATAAATCACAACATTCCAATAATTAATGTAAAAACGTGTAAATAAACAAGTTAGTGTAGATATTATTTTTTATTATTCAAGATAGCCTTCTTATGTAGACAGTATAAAGCAGAATGCTAACCTGGCACTTATGTGGAACACTAGCGTAGAAACCATCATGAAGTCCATCACACTTGAAATCCATCTTCTCTGGAGGAGGAACTGTTTCATAGAACGGGTAGGAAGACAGGTTGTACCCATTAAGTTCCCGAGGAAGGTTTGGGTCATGGATGTAGTCTATTTGGGGTATTCCTGTGTAGTTTGTTGGTGGTGGGGTAGGTGGTGCGTCAGGGTCTGCAGCTTCCAAACCATCTGGCGTCTGAAAAGCATACATTAATAATCAATATTCATTTATTCATTTTTATCATTGCTCATCGATACTCTTCTATAAAATAAAATGAAGATAAGAATAAAACCAAACAGCTCATTCCAATAATATCTTTATTGTGCTTCTTGGGGGTAGGTACACTTTTACAAAAGATTTCAATATAGTTAATGTTCCCATGAGACCGATGTACCTACTGGGAATCAATATCAACTCATTGGAAACCGAGCAGGTTCAATAACAGTAAGTATAGATACTTAATAATTATTTTTCCCCATTTGACAACTTTACTATTATACATCGGCATCAATAGTTAATTTGAAAATATCTCTCTTTACCTGTTTTATTATACCTACCTGTGGTTATGCAGTCGCAGTTTTACGTTTCAGTAATATGCGTGTGAGATATTTTTTCAGCACATACTTCCTTTGCCTACTGTTAGCTATCGCTACTACGTTAATGTACCCACTTAAATATACATTAACGCACGTAAAATTCATTGGGTACCAATGTAAAAAAAGGTTCAATACGTAATGTTTCCAAATAGGTGGTAGCAACGTAATATCGGTTATGCTTCGTTAAGGCTTTGATATGCTCCACTTCATTTATTGGAATATAGATGGAATATATATAGATAGATAGATAGACATTTATTGGAATATACTAGATGTATATAGGTATTGTTGTGTCCAACAGTATATCAATTTTTTCTTAGGTTTGACAATCTAAACAACGTACGTCGTTTTTCAAAAATCATCGATCATTCTCAATAAAAAAAATCTTTAGTTTATCACCCAAATATTAAACTTTTCCTTTAAAGCAGATAGTACTGGAGTATTGTGTACGTGTATTAGATATTAAAAATAATAAGAAGTTTTTACTCTTTATTGTTTGAGCCGTCTGTCCTTATGAAGTGGACTATGCTGGTAGTTATTTCTGGAGGAATTTGCATGTGTAACTGAAGCATGTCCATTGGCATGACTCCGGAACCTTTGAGCTTGTCTTTAAGCAGATGCTATTTTTTGATGGAGCACCTTGTGGTGATAAATTGCTCGCAAAATGTAAGTCTATAATAGATTGGGTGCAAGATTACCTTTTATTTGATTGAAATTAGGTAAGTTTACCAAAAATATTAATTATTTCAATAAAACTGAGTACAGTATTTATAAATAGGCAGATAAAATTTTCAATTCTATCACACTTACTGAAAGTAGATAATAAAGTATACATTTCACTTAACATTTTTATCACGAAAACATAACATTTCAATTAAATCATTAAAAAATATAGAATAAAGTAAACGGAGGCGATGGTGTATCGATCGTATGATTAATTAATTAATTTTCCATAATTAAAATGCGTGTAAAGTATTAATTTACTGACGATGTCAAAATATCGATTGTTCGTGAATAATATAATAATATTTTCTTGATCGACGTTTCATTTACATCCCGTACTATGAACGTGAACCAATATACCTAATAATAACAATGATAGCGAACACTCACTTTCGATTTTATATCTCTCCTTACTAACTTGCATCATAATTATATTATTAGGTACTATACATACTGCCAATACACCATTGCCAGTTAGCTCGCGTGTTGTCTATGTAAAGCTTCTATTGTTGAATATATATTTTTAATTTTGTTCTCAAATCTACCAGACGCTGTCTGCTCAATAATAATTATCACGAGACTAAATTAAAGAAATAGAAAAGTTAATCAGAAATTTCAAATAAATATCTGTTGATTGATTACTGTATAAGAATAATAAATCTTATATTAAAAACTGATCAATGGGTAATAAAATTTACTTTTAGCCTAAAAATAATACAAATATGTATATTATGAACTCTCGATATTTTATTTATCAATAAGTATATAACTATTTTTGAAAAGTACAATGCCGTGAAAAGAAGTGACTGAATTGGTGCAAAGATACTCCGAATGTAGGAAGCTGGTTTCCATCCTGTGCTCCCAGGAGAAGAGTTCAAGGGTAGTTCAGTTAAGTTGACTTGATAAATTATAATCTAAATTCTTAACCTATGAACAATGTAAGTACCGTATGAGTAGTTTATATGAAACTAATTACAATGACTTCAGTTGAAGTAACTAAACATAAAAAAATCGTGGATGATGGGAACGATAGCTTTGGAGTAAGGATCTAAAAGAAGAGTAAGTATTATAATAATGGGTTACCTCATCCTGTTCTGCTGGTGCTGGCGTAGTTGTGGTAGTGGTAGTCCTAAAGAGGGATGTGGCCTTCACAGCAGATACGCTTGGGAGCACCAGGCAAGATAGAAACAACAGACCTTCAAAATAAAGAACAAATTTCAAGTCAATATTGTATTCAGATACCAATACAATTTCTCAATGAATAACATTTTCTTCATAGAAATTTAATTCTTCAATAGCTATTTGGGTATTTTATAAATAAATTAAATTATATAAATTAAAATATGAATAATTAAATTTCCCGGATAACGAATGGTCTTTCAATCTAAACTATCTGAAATAATCAATTTATTGATGATAATGCACACTAATAATTACTTAAAATATTAATTAAATCAATGTTGCAATGTTCTATCTCACTTATCGAGATATCTGTTAAGTTTTCGAGTTTGTTGGTGGCCTGGAGGTAGAGTCTCGGCCACCAGAACAAGGGGTCCGTGATTCGATCCCAGGTGCCGGCAAACTCCCCTTTCACGGCACAAGCTTTTAGTTTAGTGTGAAAGGTGTATAAGGTTGTATTTGGATTTATAACAAAACCCAGTAAGTAGAAACTCACCAACAGCCAGGTGCCCACTTATCCATCGATCTTTTGCCCGCTTCATTGTAATTTGAGTCAGGTCTGAAACAAAAGACAATAATGGTGAATATCATTTTACAGTAAAACACAATAGCATATTGATGTACAAGGAAAACATTGCGGTATTTCTGGAGGAAAATGCCCAGCTATAAAGTCAAGATATCTAATTTTATTCCCATCAGGACATTGCACATAACATACTAGGAATTCAGATTCAGCTTTGTTGTACAGTAGGCCTAGTCAAAACACATTTAAGCGTTACGTTTTCGTTCAAACAAGACATGGTTGCGAGAACGCGTCAATTTTCGAAGCTACTTGTGTATTTTAGCTCCGAAAATTGACGCGTTCTCGCAACCTCGTCTTTTTTGAACGAAAACGAAACGAAAACGTAACGCTCAAATTTAATGTGTTTTGACTAGGGGCCCTGGTTTCGACATTTAACAATAATTTATATTAATTTTGCATAATTTTTATTTTACATAATTATTTTCAAAAACTGCACCATAATACTATTAACAGCTTTTGAAAAAAACGATCTCGGCAAGAGGCCTCCATGCCAAACCCATAACCATTTATAAATAAAAAAAAAGAGATAGATAACATCCTTAGACTCAATTTTGAGCTAATTTGACATAAATAATAATATAAACAATGTAAAAAAATATTACCCATGTTTAACAAAATAGTCATAAGGGAGATATAACCACATTATTGTGATATAAATTAGTAAGCCGGAATATTTTATAATAATTTACAAATACGTCATGTGGTGTCACGGTGTTCATTAGGTACTTCATTTTTTTATGCACTACAGTAGTAACATGTACATAAACTGTTAGTAGTCATCATAATAAAAAAATGCATAAACTCATCATAGTGTTTATTAATCTACAATTTAATTTTTTAAATTGTAACTATGAAATATAAGTAGGGGAAAGGTCCCTAAAGTGGCCCAGCAGGGCTACTCTTGACAAAACTAAACACGATCTTAATCTAGTCTTGATCTTGATCATACGACGCACGAAGTGACTATTGGCTAAAAATACACGCAAAGCGATCGCGCGTTAGCGGTAGTGCGGTGTTTTTGACCATAGTCCCTTCGTGCGTCGTATGATCAAGATCAAGACTAGATTAAGATCGTGTTTAGTTTTGTCAAGAGTAGCCCTGCTGGCGGGTAAAGTGGTCATTGAATTTTACAAAGCAATGAATGTGTCGCCAAATGTTTAAACCAATAGAAATTATGTATCGGTCGACGCCATATTGCTCCTGTAGCTGTCAACACGCTCGGTTTGTGGGATACATTTTTATTGCAAAAAAAGTTAATTCTGTGGTCTTGATCTAAGGTAAGTTATATAAACTTTGTAACAAATATCAGTATCTAATGTAAATGTAAAATATTTTAATATCATGACGGTATAGTATCTCTATCGAGCTAATCAATGTAAGGTAAACGAAGGCGGTCTAACCTCATTTACCATTTTAGGTTATTTTTTTTTCATTGTATTCCGTTGCGGGTAAAGTGGTCCACTTAGGATGTAGGTAAAGTGACCTGGTAGGCCACTTTATCCATTTTAGTGTTATTTTGTCATTGTTAAAAATATTAATTCGTAATTGTTTTAGACATGCCAAATACATATAAACGGACGTCGCAGCAGCAGATATGGGACCCTGATGCCATGAAAAATTTGTAAACGATGGGCACATGAAGCCTGTTCGGGGTGTGATGAGGAGGACGATCACTTTGTTTGCGTGTTTTGTACTTAATTTATTGTTTATATGACTAATGTTTGATTTCTTATCATTTTTTACTTAAAATAATAAAAATTTGGTTCATAAATACAATTACGTATATATTTATTGTAACTATGCCACTTTCCCGTTTCATTAATTTAAGTAGGCCACTTTACCCGACCTGGGTAGGTAAAGTGGTCAATTTCCCATTTTAGTTTTAAATTAAAAATATTCTTAAATTTCTTGATGTAAGTCAGAATTACGACGTGATTTTTGACCCACATTAGTTTCAGAGGATACCTAAGTAAATAAATGTTTTAAAATGTTGATATTGTTGTATAGGTAGTCATTCAATGCTTAGGGTGGCCACTTTACCCTACTTTCCCCTACCTAATACAATTTACAAATAAATATCATAAAAAAGTTTGATGTAGCAATTATCATACACATAGCCATTAATAAAAAAGTTGTAATGGTACAATTCGTTAAGATTACTTCTAAATTTATATAGGTATGAGAATGATATCTGCCAAAATTATCTACCTAACTACCTGTATGCATGTGCCATGTATGTTTAATGTACGTTGGAAAAAGAAGATAAGACATTGTTTATTTCTCCCCAAAGCACGAGCAACGCTCAATTTTGGGGAGTAATTGTATTAGGATAAATAAATGTATTATTTTATTGTACGATTATTGTAAGTGATATTTGTGATTAATAAACTATTATTATTATTATTATTATTATTATGTACGATGAAATGAGATAGAATACTAATTATAATACATAGGTATACAGTTATACATAGAGTGTTATCACACCTATCATCTGGATTTGATATAGATATGTATGTTAATTATTACTAAACGATGAAAAATGTGTTCTTCATTATTCATGAGAGATTTCAACAAAGACGTACTCTACACTTTTCCCTTTCGACGCACTGACCACACGTGTTTTTTCGTTGGTGCAATATGAAAATTGTATTTTAATGTAGTAGAGATACCTACGTTTTAGGGCCGCATGGTCTGTGCAACGAGTAGCTATTGCGATTCATAGATTTTTCATAAATGTAGAATACAAATTGGTATATTTTATATCAAATATTCTGTAATAACATATTACGTTTGTTCTATTCTATGTTCAAAGGACATTTCCTAGTTAATGAGGGTCAAGAACATCTTCTATTTTGAATGAAAAATAAGTATCTATATCTTTGATAAAATTTTGAACTACATTTTAAAGTACCTAATAGATTTTAACGCATGCGTTTTTTGAAATAAAACTTAAATTGTTATGTAGTTACATATGCATATTTTTATTTTACAAGATAAAAATCCTCCACGTAATTAAGTACTCTATCATAGACAATATTGTAGTCGTATGTTTTCCAGCTAATTGATAAATGATCAAGCTGTCTAATTCATTGGAAGATTATTTGGGAAAATAGAAAGAACTGTTATGACTGGTATTAATTCACTTTACTTTCAGTTACTTTCAGATTTTGAATGGTTTTTTGAATTTTTATACAATGGAACAACGCCAATTATAATTTAATGTCGGAAGGTCATTTTACTTCATTAAATTAAAATAACATTCTAATAGTTAAGTTTTTTATCGTAATTTCTGTTAAACTGTGTTCTTATGAAAGCTTTATCAGCTATGGCAGGAAAAAAGTTTATTTTTTGCTTGTTAATGACTATATTATTGCTAAAACGTTTAGAGTAAAAACTCCTCACCTTGGTAGAATTATAATTCATACAATAATACCTTAATAAAGACATATGTTTTTTAAATTAGAGGAAAATATAATACAAATTAATATTTACTTACAATGAGGTTTAACATTACTTTACTATGAATATTTCTCATATACATATGTATTCTAGAAAATATTATTGTTTTTAATAATCGTTGCTAGATACTAAGTAGGTACGTGTATTTCTATGCTCGGGTAGAAAATATCGGCTTGTATGAAAAATCAACGTTATTTACGTATCTATCTTGTAATAAACAATACTTATTATGGTGTTCTTGCTAAACAATATTCTACTACCATGTGAACAAATGTGTAAGCAAATTAATTTTATTCCTGGATACCAAGTCAATATTCGATTATAATGTTCAACTAAATACAACGATAGAAGGTAAGATACCAAGTCAATATTCGATTATAATGTTCAACTAAATACAACGATAGAAGGTAAGATACCAAGTCAATATTCGATTATAATGTTCAACTAAATACAACGATAGAAGGTCTTTCAAGATATCGAGTAGGTCTGTTGAATTCTGAAATGAATCTGGTAATTTATTTATAAAACACTGAATAAATAAAAGAAATCACTTTATAGTGATAATCTCGCCACTGCACATCGTCCTAGTTTTTAATATTTTATATTATTTTGTTTACACTGTTATGTAATGATGATGTGCAAAAAGAATAAATAAATAAATAAATAAAAATAAAAAATAATATTTATTTAAAAATGCTGTGAATACACTCTGAATCGATATACTCACCCATGTACTTACTTTTATGCAATATAAAGTTTTGAAAAAGGGTGTGAGGAAGCGCGGGCGTCCGAGAACTACATGGCTTGAACATGTAGATCAAATTCTCAAGGACGGCCGTATTTCGAGTAAAAGATACCGACGTGCGTGCATGAGAAAATGTATGACTGTGGAGGAAAGCGAAAGAAGTATGTAAGGACAGATCTAATTGGCGTTCCGTTCTCTCTGCTTACCCCACTTGGGATAAGGCGTGAGGGAATAGATAGATAGAATAAATAGATAAAGTTTTGAAGCTTTGTAATAATACTTAATTAATTTTCACTTATTTTTGACGGATTATTATAAAACTGAATTAAATTATTAAACTACCAAACTTATTATTTGTTCTATTGTGAATACAATTAAATTTAAAAAAAATCTTATTACGCGTAAATATTATTATACCCGTGTAAAAATGTTGATATACGTAGAAGATCGAGAGTTGCGGATGTTGTCGAAAGAGTAGCAAGGTTGAAGTGGTCATGGGCAGGGCCTGTTGCTAGACTTAAAGATCCAAGATGGACAAAAAGGGTAGTGGAGTGGAGACCTCGTGAAGATACACGGAGTAGAGGAAGACCTCCAACACGTTGGTCAGACGACTTTAGAAGAATCGCTGGTGACTGGTTGCAGAAAGCCCAGGACAGAGATGCCTGGAGATATATGGGGGAGGCTTATGTTCAGCAGTGGACAGGAATAGCTGAATAAGTAAGTAAGTAAGTAAAAATGTTGAGAATTTTACATTAAAGCACTTAAAATGGATTCAATAAATATTTGATTGCGGTTTGTGTTTTATAACAGAACTACCAAATAAAACAAAATTTTGTATGTTATAAAAATATTGTAATTTATAATATAATCTAAAATTATTACCTACCACAATAGGCAATGAATGGAGAAATCTAGATAGTAATAATTTTATTATTAACTGATTATTTGATAAATATTTTGTAAATATATATGGATATAGGTATTGTAGGTAAATAATTACGTTGATTTTTTTTTAATTATCATAGTTTGTTGATTATCCTGATATTTTAATGGAATTCTTTTTTATTTATTTTTTGTTTTTCAGACATGATTTATTTTCCACCAATGCTTATACATTATTTTGGATTTATTATGACAGGTACTTAGGGATATCAGATATAAATATTGTACTTTAGACGTGGTACTAAGGGGAATCTTTACATCCTTCTAGTACTGAAAAAATCATTATTATTATATATATTCACCTTTATATAATAAGCAACTTTTAAACTCAATTTCCATTGTTTTGTCTCGCTTTTGATGCCTTACTGCTTTGTATTCTAACATGTATTCTTTTTATGTTGTTCTTTTTATCCTGTATAATTATGATGAACCCAAGTGTCCCGTAAGGGGCCTATGGGGAATGATTTATGTGGTGTTCTCACTTTGGCGAATATCGCTAGGGCACCAAAATATCGCCAGCCATTTGAACCGTGTGAACAAAATGACAGCTAGTCTGAAACGATAAAAACCAGTAGAAACGATATCGTCTCGAGTTGACCACCTTCCAACTTTCTCGGGCGATCGAACGATTTGCACATGCGCAGATATGCGCGGCGTTTGTGTCTATGGTAAAAGCTTTATAACCTATAAATTTTATAATGTTTCCCGCTTCGTGACAGCTGTTATCTTTTTTGTTGGTTTGTGGCGTTTGTTTCCTTAATTAAAAGGCGCCTTATAACCTCTACTATAACATTTTCGACTAAAAATAAACACTTCGCGATCTCCATATCGACGCCATTTTGAAAACAGTGTCAAAATCAAAGCGCATCTGACAGATCGTTTCTATATCGGTGGACTTGTGTGAACAGGTGTGACGATCAATGGGCGTACGGCGAATTTTGTTTTTTCGCCTGGCGTTATATTTTGAAATTCGGCTGGCGATATTCGCCAAATGTGAACACCCCATTACAATAAACAAATCGTTAAACATTTATTATAGCTTAATAACTGATATTGGAAAGAAGAACACAGTAAATAAGCATAATTTATTTGTATTTAATTCTACCATATTCCATTCTATTCAATTTAAAAGGCTATCCACTCGTTTACTAATGATAACGAAAATCTTATATTCCTGCAATGTATTATTATTTTTTTGCATATAAATCTCTATGTATTCTTTCTAAGAAAATCCACATATAATCATATTTTTTAAAATAATACTTTTACAAAGTATTTTCCTTGTTATCAGTATGGTATATTTAGCTAGTATAAATACAAAAGTAGCTATAATAAAAATGTATTGTTTCACTCAAAATATAGGCATATTATAAGAATGTAGTATATACCCAATAATGTATAGACATTGCGAATGTGGAATGGTCTCTATAGTCTGATCGATTTGTGATATACCTAGTTGCTGTTGTTAATATAAATGTAAGACACGGACCATGGATAGACTTTCTTTAGATATTGTCTTGTTTGGCATTCATACTGTGATGTGAACATATTGCGTTATCACACTCTACCTTACATACATTACATAGCATGGAATGGACATGTAAATATTCCAATATACTTGTAATGAAGGTAACAATTAGGTACTAACAGAGAATTTTGTGATTATCATCGTTTAAATTTTACTAAATATATGGTAATTATTTACCTAAATGGAAGGAATCGCTTAATAGTTATTTTATCGTAACTGCGAATCATTTCATATTTTACATTATTTTGTCAATTCTGTTTTATAATGATGATGTGCAAAAGGCATAAATAAATTATAAAAAAATGATAAAAGAAACACGATATTAGAACATTAATTATACCTATCACAGAAAATCAGTTTGAAGATAAGAGTTGTATACCTTCTCGTGTTTTGGAGAAAAATATTTCAATTTTTTTATGGAACTTTCTGTTAAAAACATCAACCAAAAAATCATACTGATATTTTTTACATTCTATCAAACTTGAATCAGAAAAATAGCCTGTATAGACCAATCTGTGTAGGTATTATTAAAATATACAAGAAATTGTGGAAGCACCGAAAAATTAGAACATGTATAATTTTTATTGAAAGAACAAGTGATCGTGTACACAACTCCTCGGTTTTACATTACACAGACACAATATTAAATGTGGTGATGTTATCAGCACCTACAACATGATATAATTATGTGAGTGTGATGGATGACGGTGAATGATTCGCTAATAGACGTGATGATTATAAAATAATATCATTATGTATGCATCTCCTGTAGGCCTAACTTTATGTAATGTAAAAACACACCTTAGTATTAATTATACCTAGCAACACTATCACCGCTGGAGTAAACCAAAATATTACCAATCAGTCATCTCGATTGGAGAACCATTTTTACACAATGTAACATTAGGCAAAATGTAATCACAAGAAGTGAGAAAGGGTCCCAACGCTTACAAATATGACATCATAGATACATAAAAGAAAATTAGTCTACAGAAATCTCATTAGCACAATTCAAGATGATTGTGGTATTCCAATTTTACGAATCTGTTTAAGTTGGTGTAAAGGTACTACATATATCTAAGTTACATCAACCAATTCCAACTCCATTAAAACATTTTTTTTCCATTTAGAACTATTTTGTGCAGTGTAGTGTAATTTTATTTAAGACCCTTCCCAAATTAAGTTTCTGATCACTTACAGTGAGATGAATATTTGATATCTGTAAACCCAAACAAAATACACACTTTCTGAAAAATTACTTAATCATGTCAGAAACGAAATATAATAAAATAAACATTTTAATGGACCATTCAGAATCATAAAACACACAGATCGTGAATCTCTTAAAACATGTATTATCATATCAGATAAACGATGGATATAAAGAAGATATATCTTCTTTATATCCATATATTATATTATACCTGTGATATATCACAGGTATGAATACTTCTTTTGATATTATCCACCTCACGTTGTACATGTTTGTGATAAAATATTATATAGATGGCATATATTTTTAATTTCTTCTTGTAATATACCTATGGCTTCTGAGTCAGGATTTTGTAAAATATTGTATTATTATGTGCCGTGCGGTACAGCTTCATAATAGTTATAATAATTTTATGGACACAACAAACAATAAAGATATAAAAATATATAAACTATTTTACTAAAACTTAAATCTTAACACCCACCTTATAGAGACAAGTCTCGTGTAGTTTAAAGCAGGAAAATAAAATGGTTAATACTATCCGTTTGATGCTGATTGTATTTCAAAACATTTTCTCGTAAGGTAAAACAATAAAACAATACAAGGCCATTAGAGTTTTGATTACAATTAGTGGTATTTGCCTATTGAAAATATTCACGAGAATTTGAACTATCACATCATGAAATATTATTCAAAGTGCAAAATTCTTGTAAGCCATCAAAAACGTGGTCATTTGCATAAATTTATAAATTTAAATTTTATAATACAGGCTTTTAAACTATTTAGCTTGAAAAAATATGTTAATGAATTACCTACCTATGCCGATGCAGACAACTGTTGAGAAATTTACCATCGAATCTAGAGGGCTAGAATGCTAAATAAGTATATTTCTTTTCAAATATTTTAATTTAAGGTGTAAACGTGTTATGGTATAAATCATTCCGTGAATGTCTATCAAATTCAGACTATTTAATTAATACCTAATATATTTACTGAAGTAACAAGTGTTAATAAAAATCAACACAAACAATCAAATATATACAACACACCTACTTATAGTACATGTTTAATAGACAGTGAGTAGTGACTTCTTAATAGATACATAAGTACATATTATTATATACATGGTATAGATTCTCTGCCTTGATACAGTTAGATAAGTTGTACAACAATACATGTCACGATTTTTAAAGCCGAGTCTTTTCAATTTCACTTTCGTTCGAATTCGAATTGGATGATAAACGTTTTGTAGTAAAGGAAATGATAATATTATATTATTATCAGACAACTCAAATATATCATTATGTTAAATCAAAGGTTAAATTATTAATGATTGTTTTATTTCAAACTTTCGATTAGACATTTCCTATAGTTTTTAATTTGTTTTAGAAAAGGAAATATTAAACTAGATTTTATCATCACCTCGTTTTTACAAATATAATAAGAAAATAAAATCACTCAAATAAAAATGATATTCAATTAATTAATATAATATTGTGAATATCAAATAAAAATGATATTCTATGTATTGTTACAATAAATACTGCCTCGATACGGGTGCAAATCCAGTGAGGTAATATTGAGTGCATAAATGTGAATTTAAATAGTAAAAAATTGTTATACTTTGTACTGTAAATATTTTTTTGGTGAATAAAAAAAATAATATTATTATTATTATTTGATTTCGAATATTCTAATCATTCATATTGTTGCACGTTACGACCAACACGAGATAATAATTTCATGTTTCATGATGTGTGTAAAGACAATTCTGTAAAGCACGGGTGGGCAAACTTTTACCATTGGCGATCTACAACAATAAAATTTTAGACAGCAAGAGGTTGAGATAGACTCGCAAACAAAAATGATCCCAAATTCCCAGAATTTAATGATTTCCTTCGCACGCTAAATTTCTACCCCCTCGTCAGAGATTTGCGAAAAGTGTATAGGAATAAATATGTCATATTTCATGATTTTCTTAATTTTGTTAAATATTTTTTCCGATTTTTTAAAACTGGAAACTGTAGCTATTTTTAATCTCAGGCTCCAAATTTTTGTAATATCCGTTGCACTCTATATTTCTACCTTCCTCCTCCCGTTGCCAAATTTTCAAATGGTAAAAAGTTTGGAATGTTTAACGTTCTTTTCGTTTTTGTTAAATAAAAAAAAATCAGATTCTCGAATCTGGTATTATTTATCGACTTTTCAAGAGTGAGGACTTATTTTTATAGAAGTATGCGCACTATCGACCCTTAAACGACTTAGAATCGACTATTTACCTACCTCTGCTGTAAAGCTATCAAAATATTTGCGCCAAGTATTTATTGGTTAAACAGCTGTGAAGTTGGGTAGGCTATATGAAAACTGTATTAAAAAAATAATTATCTCACCACTTAAATTATTTCTTTAATCTACAAGGAATGTGACAGTATAAAAGTAACGTGATTTACGAAAATAATCATCATTACTCTTGCAACAATTTCATATAAACTCCCGAACATATCAAAGGCCAACTACATTTTTGAAATACATGTACTATGCTACAGTTGCAATTGCATAGTAACAATATTCAAAGTAAGATTTTTTCAAGAATGCACGATTTAAATTTTATGTACATAGGTATTTATTTATAAAAATGACATTAAAGGAATAATAATAAATGTTACAAGAAAAGAATATTTATATTCTAAGAATTTCGTTTTGCACGTATGTTTGAGATTACATAAAATAATAATACCTTTAAATTCTCATCATTGGGTTTCGCGTCTGACCTCTATCTACTTTTCCGTGAAATCGATAATATACGGAAAAAATCGAATAATAGATGTATCACTTCATAACGCAATCGAATATTATAATGCACAATATTATGTTAATTAATAATGGGGACATTAATTATTTCGTCATAAAATTATAATTAGTTAAATTGAAATGAAATATTATGCAATGGTCTTAAAAATAGACATTTTATTGATATGTGTGTGTTAGTGCAGATTGTTATTGATATTCATACAAGAGGCTACAGTAGTTTGGTGGTTGGAAATTAATATTCTTAATCATATGAGTAGGTATCATTAAAATATATTTATAAAATGTCTGCGGCTAGGAAATTGTTGATTACCTTCAAGAGACATTATATGAAATATTCGTAGTAATTCAGCATTAAGTTGGTCGTTCAACAGACGAGCTTTATAAAGCCTACACATACATAGGTACATATTATTATGTCAATTTTGGTATTAAAAAAATTCAAACATAAAATTATGTTATTTTGCGATGAACAACTATTATTGACGACAAAAGCTGACATTTTCGTATAATGTTATTTATAGATTATTATTACCTTCGTCTCAAAACATTATGAAACATAACATGACAATTATAATTTATTTACAAATTTCAACTGTGCTATGTTTTATTAATGCAATCTTACTCTAGAAATATTTTTATGTGCATATTAATTATAGGTACATTTGATTAACTTTATCATCTTGTAATGAAAACATTTATTGGCACGAAAGGGACAATTTGTATGCAGTTTGTCTACTGACTTTCCCTCTTGTGGGAAATGCCGTGATGGTATAGAAAGAGAAATAATATTGATTTTATTCATTTAGGTCGGCCATCCATTTCCATATTTTATGTTGGTGGGAAATATTATATTTTGTCAACAAAAATCACTACACATTCTTGAGTCCAATTTCTGTTAGATTTTATTGGGTTCGATTTCTAATTTGTATTTATTTGTAACGGTTAGATAATATTTTTCTATTTCATTAATTGTATCGGCATTTACTTTGTAACACTTCATTTTAAATTATCAAATAAAATAAAATAAATATTTATTATTTTTGTTTCGTGTTACTGTTGAGTAAGACTAACGCACGACCGGTTTCGCGGACTCCGAGTTCGCATCATCAGGTGCTGATCTATACTGAATTAAAACAAAACAAATACAAAAGTTCGTTAGGGTTTACAGTGAGGGTGTAGGGGTAGGCGGGGTCGTGTTGGTTTCAGGCGTGGAGTTCTTGGAATATGAGATGGGGAATAGTTGTAGTAAGGGAGATGAATTCGGAAGATTATTATTATTAATAGCTGTTTTAGTCGAGTTATTATTTTTATTAATTTCTATTGCTTCCAGTGCTGTCAAAGTTGGTCGGTATGTGTGTGTATGTAATAATTTTAAACTATGGTTGCTAAAAGAGTGGTCAGTTTCTATTATATGGTTTGCAAATTCAGAGAAGTTGTTGTTGGTAATACATCGTCGGTGCTCGTCAATTCTAGTTTTTAAGTTCCTAAACGTCTGTCCTATATATACTTTATTACAATCCCCACATTTAATTTCGTACACCCCGCTTTTCTTTAGAATGTCCGTCTTTGATTTAGAGTTGGCTAATAAGTTGGCAAGTTTGTTGTTCGTGTAGAAGGCTGGTCGAATTATGTCGGGAAATAGTTTCGTTAATTGTTTAGACAACTCTCCTATGTACAATATTTTTCTCCAAGCTCTATTAGGTGTATCTTTAGTATTGTAAGTGTGGTAAATAACTCGGAGTCCGCGAAACCGGTCGTGCGTTAGTCTTACTCAACAGTAACACGAAACAAAAATAATAAATATTTATTTTATTTTATTTGATAATTTAATATTTTTCTAATTCATTACTTTCAGTCACTATTGCATAGATGTAAATATACATAATTCATACTTCATTTATTGTAATATTTAATACAATATTGAAGAAAGAAACAGGGTGTTAGTCATCATCACGATAATAAAGAGATACAGTTAAAATGCATATTTATATAGATTTTTTAAATACAACTTGAAAGGGCGTCAGGTGTAAGGCGTCAGAATCATGATTGTAATTACATTAATAAAGTTAGATAATACATGTAAACACTTTAGATATAAGATTATACACTTCAGTAGCGTGTTTTCCATACAAGCTAAAAAAGCGAGCTTTACCTGAGGCCTTCAAGCCTATAAATAATTGAAAATTATATAATTACATGCAGTTGATGTAACGTTGATCAAAATTGAAGCTGATTACATACAACAGAACTCTATTCAACATAATTTATTTCACAATACTTATTGTATCAAACGAGGTTTAGCTTTTGTCTCACTCGTCACTTTTAAGATTTATTTATTTATTTATTTATAACATAAAGTATTTGACGGCGTTTTCTAGGTAGAAAGCGAAAGTACACGGAAAAATAGTTAAGCCATAAGTTGGTCTTGTACCACTGACCATAGTGTGTTGAGTGTACCTACTGGCTTTCTTTCAATAACTAAAATTTAAAGGTAACGTTCTGCGTGGTCAGTTCTTAGATTGGAGACCATTATAATTATTATTATTAATATTAGTCAAATTTTATGTTTTTTTATTCCGTTATTATAACATAACTTAAAAGTGAAATGGAAATATTGTTTTCATATGTATTATTTCTATATTGAATTATTATTTTATAACTTTTTATTAATTATGAGGCCCTACCTAGTATGAAGTATGAAAACCTTAGACACGTCACTGATACACATAAGTGTGATAATAAATTAATACACATAGACCAATCTGCATAAAAACATGATCTGATTCACAAAGAACCGGAAAATCTATCTCAAATATTTTAATTGTTGATCGATTGAGTACGATTGATAACAAGATTATTTAATCGTGATACGTAATACAGTTAAACAAAAACATTTAGGAAGTTATCAAGTATTTTTTTATTTCCTGGAATATAAGGTTCAGAAAATAAATGTATTGTGTTATTGTTCGATTATTGTAAAATGATATTGTGTTTAATAAAAAACTATTATTATTATTTAATAAAAAAAAAACTATTATTATTATTATTAAAAGAGTAAGTTCTATATTTTCGAGAGAAAAATAATTTAAGGAGTTTTTCAAATTTGTGGTGTGATTCGGTAACTCTATATTCTATCCCATGAAGTTCCATTTTTTGCCAAGAATAAGTTTCTCACTCTTTTCTGTAATTTTGTAGTGTCCTTTAGAAGGCAGCAGGTGTTCATGAAACTTCACGTTTAGAAGGCAGCAGGTGTTCATGAAACTTCACGTTTAGAAGGCAGGTGTTCATGAAACCTCACGTTTTAACATGAACATTAGCATTTAAAATTCTGCGATGAGTTACACCACCTATACTGAATGTTTTATATTTTTACCGATATAAAGAGGGCAATCGGCACGTTTATTACTTGCAGTTTGTCCGCTGGCTACTTCACTCGTGGGATATTTTTTTATTGAAAAACCATAAAAATTAAAACAAAATAAACAAGATATCTACATATGACATTTCTTATACTTCGTTGATATGCCAACTAATAGCAAATTACTTTCAACATAATAATCGAATTACTTCTGTATTTCATTAATAAATGATGATTTGATTACCGATTTCAGTTTTAAAGACTATACTGGTAATCAAAGTCTTGAGTGCCCTTGAGAGTTGAAATAATCGTGATTGTTAATTATGATGATTAATTATCCAATGAAATTTAAAAGCCTACCCTCAAATGAGTAGGTATTAGTTGATATTTTATATTCAATATTTTTCCATTCAAATGTGAATGGGTTTTAGAGCTTTTGTAATAATATAGGAAATCATGCCTATGACATTTAGTTGAGTAAATATGAAATATATTACATCAGGATTTTTCCACATTAACATAATGTGAGACATACAATGAACACGTGTAATAAAAAACTTAAGATTCAGAACAACAAATGTCTTGTCACCGCACTATGGTATTTAAAAACAATAATAATATACCTAACATTTATAAAATAATATCCTTGCTATAAACTATTATTGTAAAGCATATAGTAGGTACATAATTATATAGTGAGACATGTTTGATACTACACAAAGATAAATCTAATGTTGAATATACCTAGTTATCACATTTATAATCATATACTTAGGTAGGGCTCAGAGATATAAACATTTTATGTATAGCTAGCTACCTGTATTTTATGAATTAATCAGTTAAGTAGTTTTATATGATAGATATAGATGTAATATATCGATACAAGTTGCATGTTTCTGTACAGTGATATTAATAACGCATATAATATGCATGTAAGTATCTATATGGTATAGTCATTATTAGGTATGATATAAGCGATTCAGTAATGTTATTATGAACATTTTGCTCGACCTGACAGCCTTGAGAATGAGAGTAAAAGTATTATAAGGCACCTTGTATTGTATATTGACTTTACCTACAGCTACAGTAGATGTTATAAACTTTACAATCATATCAACGCTGATAGAAAAATACATCTACATATACGTACAAGTATAATGTATGCTACCTTGTTCATTAGCAGTAAGAACGTTGCACTTATTTATTCAAAAGGAAATTCACATAAATATAATTGTACACAATCATATTGATTAATTTAAAACAGTTTAGTAACTCACGGCAGTGACATGTTTTACTATTTGTAGTGTTTGGACTTTGATACACAGTACAGGTTAAGTGAACCTTGAACCTTGTTTTCAAGTAAACAGTAGTTATGATGAGTGAGTAGCAATACTATGTAGTCTATATAGGTTGGCCGCCTGTGGAGAGCGGCGCTCATTAATTGATAGAACCTTGACTTGCACTGTTAGGCTGCGTGTTTTGACAAATTGTGTTCGACAAATTATAATAGGAATTATTTATTGAATATATTGTGTAAATATAAAAAATACGTGTCGTTATTCAAAAAGAACCTAATATTGTTATACTTGACCCAGTATACAATACGTGGCGCAGTTCGGTAGTTCAAAATTGTCGTAAACATACAACAATAGTCTTTTTTTTGCGCGCCGAAAGTTTTGTCGGCGGTACGCGGAAATAAAGAGTTGTAAGGCAGTCTACAGGAGTAGAAAGGAGGCAGGAGTCTCCAAAGCCAGATTAGCCAGCAGTGCAGGTAGCAGCAAAGAGACAGGAGTCTCAGAAGCCAGTTGGGCAAGGTTGCAGGTAGCAGCAGGGAGACAGGAGTCTCAAGAGCCAGTTGGAGAAGTTGCAGGTAGCAGCAGGGAGACAGGAAGTCTCAGGAGCCAGTTTGAGGCAAGGTGCAGGCAGCAGTGGGTAACAGGAGTCACCCAGCATCCAGGCGGAGCTAGTTGGTGGATCCAGGAAGCCAGGAGAGAGGAGAGGTCTTGCAAGTCAGCCAGGCGGAGTCCATTGCGGTTGCAAGGAAATCCAGAAGACCGGGGCGATTGGAGGAGTCTCTCATAAGTTAAGTCTTTTTTATTCTTAGTTGTTTTTGCCTGTGATTTTCCGAAATGACTTCGAGAGGTTTAGAGCCGTTTTGTCACAAGACAATGAGTTGGCCTTCTTACAGAACAAGGTGGGAGAACGCCTTATTATTAAATGATGAAAGTTGGACTGATGTGAAGAAGCGTGCTTTCTTCATAACATCGTTGTCCCAAGGCAGTTTCAAGCTACTGTCTGATCTGTGTTTTCCAGCTTCTGTGGAAAAACAGTCTTATAAAGAGTTGATTCAGATATTGAATGGTTATTTTAAAGAGGAAAAAAGTGTATTTGAATCGCGTGAAATTTTTTTCAAGGCTACTCAAGGTCATTCGGAAAATGTTAAAGATTTTGCTTTAAGATTAAGAGAATTAAGTATAAATTGTGAATTTGGTACTAGATTAGAAAGTAATATAAAAGATTTGTTTATAATCGGAATTAGAAATAAAGAGATTAAACAACAGTTATTTTTAAAATGTGATAAAGATAAAGTATCTTTGAACGAAGCAGTTGCTTTGGCTTCTAGTTATGAGCACATACTAGAGAGTAAATTAGAAAAAGAGGAAGAAAATTTTGAAGAAATTAGCCAGATTTCCAGGCGAAACAATAATAGTTTCAGTAGTTCAAGTAGTACAGATACAGATTATAAGAAAAATAATCGACCGTCAAAATTTTCAAGGTTAAATTCAAATGTAAATACGAGTAGGTATAAGCATAATAAAAATGTTTCATGTTTTATTTGTAAGGGAAATCACTATAAAAGTGAATGTAAATTTAATAGAGAATTTTTTTGTAGAAAATGTAGATCTAAAGGGCATTTGAGTGAAAATTGTTATAAGATTCAAGGTATTTATAATTCGCAAGACACCGAAAACGATTTTATAAAATTAAATGTAAGAATTGAGAATAAAAATGTTGAATGTATTTTAGATTCGGGAGCGAATATTAGCTGTATATCTATTCAAAAATTGCAAGAAATATTCAACGAAAATAATATAATAGAGAAGTGTGATGAAATTAATTTATCTACGTATAGCGGGCACAGTTTGAATGTGTTAGGTATTAAACATTGTAAAATAAATCATAATGGAATGGAAAAAAATATTAAATTTGTTGTAACAGAGAGCGGGAATAAAATAATATTGGGTACAGATTTTATGCGTAGGTATAATATAGGGTACAAAGTACATAGCACGGAAGGCAGTGAATTAAACAATATTGTTGCATGTAAGCCCATTGAAAATATTCCGAATTTCAGTGCGAACGCATCGCTTGCGTGTAATGTGAAACAACAAAAATTAGATTTTGTAAATAAAAATAATAGTTTTAATTCGAAATTAATTTTAGAGAGAAGTAAAAGTGATTATACATTGGAAAAAGTTGTTAAATATGTGGAAAAAAATAATTGGCCGTGCAAAAGACAGTTAAATGAATCTATTGCGAAGTTGTTCAATGTGAAGGAACATTTGACTGTGTACAAGGATTATTTATTCTACAGAGATAGAATTGTTATTCCGGAATCAGTTAAAGGTATTGTGATAAATTATTTGTGTAAAAATTATTCAGTTATTGGGAAAATGAAATCATTTGTTAGTAGTTATTTTTATTGGGTTAATTTAGACATTGAGAATATAGTTAAGAATTTAGTGAAAAAGCGGAATAACAATGGATGTAAATGTTTAAATAGGTATAGATATGAGGAAAGGTATGTAAATAGGGAAACTTGTAAAGATAGTTCCAGGGGCTCGAAGTTTGTCTCGGGGAGGAAAAAGGAATTTAATTTGGGTACATCAGTACTTGTCAAAGATCTCAGAAGTGAAAAGATGGTTTTAGGTAAAATTGAAAAGGTATTAGGCAATACAACTTTTCTTATTAGAATCAAAGGTACTGGTCAGCTCTGGAAAAGACATATGGATCGGATAGTTGTGGGATCTGTGCATTGGGATGACAGTCCCTCTGATAAATAGTAGGAGTTTAGGTCCCCTCCCCCTGTTTGAAGGCAAAGCTCTCACCGGTTCTGAATTTTTCAGGTCAGATTGGAAGCCATTGGCGGGGACAGCTGAGACCCAGGACTTAGGCTGGTGGAAGACTTCATCTGGTGGCCCTGGACGGAAGGAAGAACATGTCTGCGTGTATTTGTAATGTTTTGTTTTATATGTATAGAGTCTTGAAATAAGTAGAGAACACTGTCAATCACATAGAATTGTATAAATATTTAAATATGTAGTATAGAAAGAATTTCAAGGTTGTGAGGAGAGAGTGTAGTGTTTGGACTTTGATACACAGTACAGGTTAAGTGAACCTTGAACCTTGTTTTCAAGTAAACAGTAGTTATGATGAGTGAGTAGCAATACTATGTAGTCTATATAGGTTGGCCGCCTGTGGAGAGCGGCGCTCATTAATTGATAGAACCTTGACTTGCACTGTTAGGCTGCGTGTTTTGACACTATTTTAAAGGACATAATTACTATGTACCAAATAAGTGAAAAATATCTTCTTCTTCTTCTGCTTGCAGTAGGTCATTGACCTGTTTGGCCGGAATTTGTTTCCTCTTGCGACGCCGAAGACCAACTATCCTTCCATCTTTTGGGTGGCCTTCCAGGCAATCTTCGTCCTAGTGGGGTCTCGTTCGCGGCGATGTGGGCTAATCTTTCGCTACTCATGCGGTCCACATGGTCCCTCCAGAACCGTCTTCTCTTTCTGCTCCACCGAACGATATCTTCAGTTTCGCAGATTTTTCTTATTTCGGTGTTTCCGACTCTTTATTTTGAAAAATATCGCATTAGTTTATTTAGTCTTAATAATTGAATAATTTACACATTTTATATATGTACATTACAGGAATTTGATAGAATGAAGAAACAAAAAATGTGTATATGTCTATTTCTTTTTCTGTCTACTATTTGTGTGAAACGGTATGAGAGTATAGATGAAAAAATATGTGTATTCGAAATTTTATAGCATAACGAAATGATAATGGTGTTTATCCATATATTGGTCTATTTAATGAATTTGAAGTATTATTTACGTTCATTGTTCACAATTTTTATTTATGTCACTGCCAAATAAATTGATGTCTGATTAGTTATTTTAATTATTGAAGAATTTACATATTATGTACGTGATCATTAACCACAAATCCCGTTCTAAATTTCCTTGTCAGACAGTGTGATGAATATTTTTACATTTAATTTCAGTTGATATTTTCAACCGACGGTACATGGTGGAAATTCATGTAGAATTAATAAAAAATAAAACACTTTGTATTTTATTTATAATTAATTCACATTTAATTTCTATACATAAAACATAAACAAAATCTATAAATTTCCAGAAGTAAGTTTAATATAACAAGCTGAGTATGATGAAAATGAAATATATTCAGGAATCACTGAAAAATGAAAACAAAAAAAATACTTCATTAAACTTTTCATTGAGTAGGTATGTAATTAACGATATTACGTAGGTACTAACTCTGCAAGTATCTAATCTGTTTCATCACTTGATGAAACAGATTAGATACTTGATTAGATGCTGTCCATTGCAATTCTCTACCGGTCTTCACCTTGATATATAATCCCACGATTGGTAATTAGCATTTTTATAAAGAATTTATAGCTAAAGCAGTATCTATATGAGTGTAGTGTAACTATAATATATTAATTTTAATATTGAACTTGACATTAGAGTATGGCGCAATCCATTGTTCACGAAAATCAATGTAATTTAGTATTGGGTGTATTACCAATATAATTTATTATGTATTACTTTTTTTGTTTAATATTAGCGTAACTAAACTTGAATAATATAAACAAAAAGTGTAATTCAGATTTGCATAATTACGATGTGTAATAGTTCAATAAATGTGATAAAAAATGTTCATACAAAATATATCCTTAGCTAAGTTGGCAAGCAAACCAAATGGTATAATATACTCGTATATACTTGTATATGACGGCAGATGTGGCGCTGAGGTAACGCTCTTGTCTTACATCACGAGGTGCCGGGTTCGATTCCAGGACAGGGCAAAATGAAGAATGATCGTGACCCAGATTTAACAATAGATGACTATTTTATTTTACTAAAGACCCAGCTAGATTTCACAAAAGCTGATTATTTAATATTACTGTCTATCTTTATTGCCAAAACTCATTGCTGAATTTAAGATGTTTTTTGAACACCTGTCATTTACAAGACACTCAAAATTTTACGGAAAAGAGAGCGATACCAACTCTTTGCTGAATTCTCCACGAGCACATTCCATTATTATTAGTATTATTAACATTTACTGGATGTGCCTACACAACAATCCTTTCTATCCATCCCACAAATGATGCAACTTGCGGTACTATGCAGGATGAATAAACATTACATAGATGTGTAAGCTATTATGATTGCATTTAACTAAGAAGTGTGCACGATTATGTTATTTGTTGCTTTTATTATTTCAAAGCCTTGAAATTTGTTGATCTTTTATATTCACGTTCATTGCATTTGCTTGCGAGAATGAATACTCGTAACATATAATTAATTTAAAATTCAACAATCAATATTCACAATGTTGTGAAGATGTCGACGTACCACGATATATTGAGAAATTCACGAAACACACGAATCGTGAAATATAATAAAATACAAATATTGATAATATTAACTCAATTCATTGAATTGCCTTACCTACATAATATTATATTCACTGAACATTTTATATCAATAGACACACGATGTTCTTGACCGAATTTAACACAAAATATACCTACATTAGTTATCATCTTCTCTATATTAGGTAATCAAACACAATACTGTATAATGTCATATAAACTTAAAGATGTAGACATTCAATCAAACTATTTTTTTACAGATTTGCAATTTATGCACTTTATTATTATTTTATTTTTAAACGCTTATTTGGTATTTATAACTATAAAAACAGAAGCAATATTCACTTATCTACATTATTTGTATTGCAGGTTCTTTTTTTCATATTGTTGGTATTTTGTATCTATGATAAAATGTTCCGAGTGCTATGACATAATATTATATTGTGTACCTACCTACAGTAAAAAAAACTTTGAATGTTATTTACTGAATTAATTTTACTCTACATTTTAAGAGTCGGTACTGTACTATTCATGCCATACTTCAAAACACTCGGATGTTTTGAAGTAGGTACTTTAAACATACATAATGTTTAACTAAATGTTTCGAGATGTTGGAAAATTCGATGATATTATGAAGGAAACTTTGGAATTTGTTCGATATTGAAAATAAAAATCAGGTATTTTAGTCAACGCCATATCCATTTTCCTGTTCTTTAGAAACACATATGTAAAACTTTTTTTTTTAAAACAATTATTCGTCTTTCAGTTTTACTATCCAATATTTGTAGGGGAGAGTCCCTATGAAACGGACGTCCCATGAAGCGGACAGAAGCTGGTATTCGGCTCCTGTTGGAACTACAATGATGTTGTTAGATGTTTATTGAAGACGCTTACTAACACATTATACCACGGAGGTGTGACAGTTCTGCTCCTGCATTTGACCTTGATACACAAGTTTGATTTTTTTATAAGACAAAAGTAAATTTTTATCACATTGTTCCAAGTTCATTAAATTTTAATATTTTTACTAATTCAATTTTTGTTTTAAAATTCAGATAAATCATTATCTTAAGTAAATAAAAAAGTTGAAAGAGTTTAAATAGTATGTGGATTTATAAAATTTCATATCTTCATTTAAAATTTCATAGAGTCCCATGAAGCGGACACCAAAAAGTACAATGAAACGGACGTCTGATTCATATTAAAGAAAATGTTAAAAAAAAGAAAAACGAATCTTCAATATCCAAAGCATCGGAAGGAAGCAGCAGATGTCTGGTAGTCGTAAATCATATGTGGCCAGTGAAAAAGATTGGTTGAAGTGCAAGGTATTCCAGATGAAAGATGTGATGTAAAAAGAGCACTGAACATCTTGTAAATTTTTTTTTTCACGTTAAAACATTTTATTTTATTTTCTGCTGTCTTCTGCACCAGAAACCGGAATACTAAAATAATTATATAATGTCAATAAAATCGTAAACAGTCATTTCATTACTATGTCCGCTCCATGGGACCCCATGTCCGTTTCATGGTAATTGTTCCATGAAACGGACATATTTTTAATTTTAGTATTTTACATGTTAAAGTATCTAAAAGATTTTTTTAAATTTTTTCTTTAGTGCATAACAGAGGTGCAAACTTCGTAGTTTGTGGGTATATGATTATCTTTAGTGAACAATTAAATGCAACCGAGATATAAGACTTTCCTCAAAAATGTCCGTTTCATAGGGACTCTCCCCTACTAAAAACAACGAAATATCTCTATGGCTGATATCTGGAAAAAGATTATTAAAAGGCTTTTGCCGGTAGAGTTTAACTTACAGGACATTAAGTTTGAATTCTTAGCATTATGCTGATTAGATTAATCCAAAGTGGTTATGGCTGTTACATCACTGAATTCAATGTAACCACCAGACACAGTATGCATATCTAGATATTATGTCTGCTAGAGTGTGAAAACGTTTATTGGTGTTCTTAGTTAACATAATCACATCAGAAATGTCCCAGTATTTTCTATTATCTAACTTTAGTTATTTATGTTGGGTGGGTGGAATATGCCGTGATGGTGTAGTAGTAGTTATTTATATTGGTTTTTAAAAAAATAATTCTCTCATTAATCAAGTTTTTAATAAAATTTTGATTATCTAATTCAAAATATTCGATTGAAGCCTGAGTTAAAGTTTATAACAGCTGATTGTATAGTTCTGAAACAAGATATCGATGTCGAATTAAACTATGGTGTATCATAATTTAATATGAATCCGCCTTTGCTTATTTTACATGAATACTTTCAGATCAGGCACCCAGATCTACAAATCAGCATCGCGGAGGGCACAACTGAGGGCAGGATTGCAGAGGCCGACCAAGAAACGATTACATAATATAATTATTATCAAATGATGGAGGACATGCACCGTAGTACATACATAATATATAGGTACACAGAATTGAAAAGACTGGTAAGAAACAGGAAAAAACTGAAGATGAAAATCCAGGTTTGCTTTAGGCCAATCCAATCCAATTTTTCAACTCAACTCAAAAGAGAGAAGACAAGATTATTTTTATTGAAAATACACGGAAAAATTATATTCTAGTTACATTACAGTATCGACTAGGAAATGATTAATGCCTTTTATAATAAATCTATGAAAAATTGTTCGATTGTTTATCACTATTATTTAACTTTACGATTTTTTATTTAACTTTCTATGGATTTTTGGTTTTAACTGTTTTGTTTTGAAACTACATATGTTCAAGCAGAAGTTTCATAAAAAATGTTATTGTAAGTATTGGAATTTATTGAGTAAATTTAATAATATAATAATATTACTACTGTGAGTTACAAAGTATGTAAACGTTGAATTAATTATAAATAAAGCACTTATTTATAATTAATTCAACATGAATTTCCACCAAGTACCGTCGGTTGAAAATATCAACTTTGTATGTAAACGTTATCTAATGAGGAATAATAATAATAATAAACACTTTATTGGCAAATATAAATTTTACAAAAGGCGTACATATTGACTTGAGGCAATGTCTTCCAGTAAACCAGTAAAAAGAATAATAGACATGAGCAAATAGGTAATGCATAGATGTACCTGATCCTTTACATACCTCTATAAAACAACTACTGTTTATGTTAGGGTAGATTAGGTTAGTATAGAGTTTTGTATACAAATTACTAGCATGAATTTATAAAGAGTATTAAGTAGTATAAATTCGAAACCGCATACTCTGAAGTAAAGAACTTCTTCAATGAAAAAACACAGCCACGATGTGCTATACAAGATAAAAACGGCAAACTGCTGTTTGAGGACGAACTGATCGTCAAAAGATGGAAGGAATACCTAGAACTATTGTACAAAGGAAAGAGCATACTCCAGGAAAGCAAAGCACTGGAAGCAGAATATGACGTAGAAAATAATGGAGATGACATCTTAAGAAGTGAATTTGATATTGCATTAGCAAAGTTGAAAGACGGCAAAGCACCAGGCATCGACCTGATTCCATCAGAGCTGCTTAAATGCGCGGGAAAAGGCATGCTTGATACATTGTATAAGCTCGTCTGCAAAATATACGACACAGGAGAGATACCTGAGGACTTTGCCAAATGTCTGATACGAGCGCTTCCTAAGAAGGCAGGCACGACAAAGTGCGAACAACACAGAACCTTAAGCATGATATCACACGCTTCTAAGATACTCACCAACATTATAATGAAAAGGGCGGAAAATAAAATAAACGAAACACTTTCAGAAGATCAATTTGGATTCCGCAAGGAGACTGGTACAAGAGATGCAATCCTGAGTCTCAGACTTATTCTAGAAAAGAGAATAACAGTTAATAAAAACACATATATAGCATTCATCGACCTAGAAAAGGCATTCGATAAAGTAGAATGGGAACAACTTTTTAACATCCTAAACGAAATAGGAATGAGTTACAAAGACAGAAGAGCAATCTGGAGCCTATATAAGAACGAAATGGCCGTAAGCAAAAGCGGAGAGAGCTGCGCAGAAGCAAGGGTCGAACAAGGCGTAAGACAAGGATGCTCAATGTCGCCAGCTCTCTTTAACTGCTATATACAGCGAGCCATTGATGAACTGAGAGAAGAAATGAAGAACTGGACAGGAGTCAAAATAAATGGGAAAAAGGTCGACATGATCAGATATGCTGACGACATAGCACTGCTCGCAGACTCCGAGATGGAGCTGAACGAAGCCTTAGGAAAAATGGAAAGTATTCTGTTGTCAAAGTACAACATGAAAATAAATAAAGAAAAAACAAAATGTATGGTCGTTGGAAAAGAGGAAGCGACTGCGAACATTGCCATAAATGGAGTGAGCATCAAACAAGTAAGTGAATTCGTGTACCTGGGCAGCAGAATAAACCAGGATGGACGCTCCAAATCGGAAATTGTAAGCAGAATAAACCAGGCAAGGATTGCCTTTAACAAAAAATCAAAGATATTGGAATCCCCAAATATTGACTTAAGCGTAAGGAAGAACCTTACTAAAGCCTTTGTATGGAGCATTCTGCTTTATGGTTGTGAGACATGGACCATCAGCAAGAGTGAAAGCGGACGGCTGGCGGCCTTTGAGATGTGGTGCTACAGACGCATGCTCAAGATCCATTGGTCGGAGCACGTCGAAAATGAAGAAGTATTAACCAGGGTAGGCGAAAAAAGGCAACTCCTTAAGAGAATCAGCCAACAACGAGCTAACTGGATTGGCCACAACATCAGGCATCCAGGACTACTCATCGCCATCGCAGAGGGTAAGACCGAGGGGACAAATGGCAGAGGCCGACCAAGAGACGCATATATGGACCAACTGAAGAGAGACATGAACTGTGGCTCATACGTAGGGCTAAAAAGACTGGCTGAGAATAGAGACGAATGGAGAAGAAAAACCAAACTCGTTGCAGACCAATCCAGTGGATTGTAACTCATTATATATATTAAGTAGAATTCCTTTATACTTACTCGTTAATGATTTTACAATAGTTATAAAGTATCTTGTCCTACAAGATTAAATAACACATTTCTGCAATAGTCAATCAAAATATATGCATGTGTTTGAGTTACCTACATTTCACTGATTGTTATACAAAAGCCAGTAACGTGCATTGTAAGGCTATCAAATAAGATCCATAAGAAACGAAATGCAATGTTAACAACTATCACGTCGTGTGAAGGAACTGCGTACACAATCGATGTGTTGTTGCAAGGTAAAAGCGACTTTAGTGTAGTGGAGAATTTATAATACTGTACTTTAGAAAGTCGAGTTGGGTACGATGTAGTTACGAAATGCCGTCTACCAATAATACCTACAACTTACAAACACTACCTACTGCAGCTAGGTATACCTAATACATTCTTATAATAATGTATGTAGGTATATCTATATATTTAATAATAACAAATTGTGTCAGTTGAGTAACTGTCACTAAACATTAAAATATATATAATGAGTGTAATATAGGCTCCAAATAGATCCATCTACTTAATGAACCTATTGAAACACATTACAATTAAGGACCGTGGACTACTTTAAAAGCACAGTTACATATTATGTTAAGACACTGATTGAAAAGGAATCGGAAGCAATAATATTGTTATATCATATAATGGTAATGTTATTTTAGCAATCAAACGATTCTATTTTGTATTATTAACACACATAAATCCAACAACGATTTCATCGATTCTATGTCTTAAAATAACTATTAAATATACACAATTCAGTTAAGAACAAACAATAAAAAAAGAAATAATTTTTTTCTTCGTTTCTCATCACCCGAAAAGAAATCTGAATTATTTTGTTCCATCAGAATCTATCCTGGCTTGCGCATAAAGAGTTGGGAATGGAAAATTAAAAGTAGTTGAGAAGTCGAGAGTAATAATTTTATTCATTAAGTTGATGCAAGTATACGTACATTTACCTACTTGTTGTTTAATGACATTAGGTATTTGCATAATATCTGTATGTACTTATTCAAAATGTCTGACATTTACAAGAGAGAAAAAGCGGTTACAGGGAGGAAGAGGAAATACGACATTCCTGAAGGCCGTACAGAAGGCAGAAGTGAACAGTCATTGCACCTTAAATGACACGTAAATATTATATTGTAAATAAAAGTTGATCATATTAATAATATCAAAATTACTCTCGTATTTAAAACAGGTTCCAGACACGGAAGAAGGTGTCATATTCTATACGTCACATACCGACCTTATCTGCCCAAGGATTCAGAAATGCAAGTGTATGAAGTTTTTATGCTTTCACCCTGCTCAAAACTACTTTCATAGGTCAATATAAATTTGAATACTGCCATTTTTGAAGACAAATTTCTAGAGATTATTATACCCAGCAGGGTTACTCTTGATACATGCTTAATCATGTCTTGATCATCATATGATGCACGGTGGGGACATAAGCCAAAAATACCGCGCTACCGCAAGATTAGTATGCACGGATTTTGACTATTTGTGCAATAGTCTATATTTTGTGCGTCTCAAGACAAAATCAATATCGTGTCAGGAGTAGCCCTGCAGAAACTTTATATAAAAGATCTACAAGAACCAATTTTCTTTTAGTTGAAGAATAAGTCAAAAAAATTGTTTATGGAGAAACTGTTGTAAATTACGAAAATCATAAAAATATGAAAATTTACATTATGATTGCTTCTATAGCTCATCGCTCTAAAAAGTAAGAATTGCATATTAAAGGGTGTTTTTTTTAGACTTGTGGTTTTCAATCTGGCAATACTTTTTTTGGAGTTGGTCTTCTTGAGAGCTGTTACTTGATTTATGCTCAGTTTAGTTTGCCATTTCATAATAAATAGACTTACTCTTGAACTAGCGCCTCGCACGTTCGGTGAATGGGCCCAAAACGAGATGGCCATCGATCCCGATTTTCACAAGAAAATTATGTTCAGCGATGAAACTCACTTATGGTTGAATGGGTGGGTTAGTAAACAAAATTGTCGCATTTGGAGTGCTGATAATCCACAAGCCATTGTTTGGACGCCATCACATCCTCAAAAAGTCACTGTTTGGTGTGGTCTATGGGCAGAGGGAATCATTGGTCCATATTTCTTCAAAAATGAAGCCAGTCATAATGTTACAGACAATGGAGAACGCTTTAGAGCCATGATTAATGATATTTTCGTGCCTGAATTGGAAGATGTTGATGTGGACGACCTTTGGTTTCAACAAGACGGCGCTACATAACATACAGCCAACGAAACAATGAATTTACTGAAGGAAACTTTTGGTGAGCGCATTAGCTCACGTCGTGGACCTGTAACGCCGCCTCCAAGATCGTGCGATTTTACACCGCTGGACTATTTTTTGTGAGGTTATGTGAAGTAACTTGTCTACGCAGACAAACCCGAGACGATTGACGCCTTGGAAGAGAATATTCAGCGCGTTATTGCTGACACACGGCTCCAATTGCTGCAAAAGTGATCGAAAATTGGGGCTCTCGGCTGGACTTTATTCGAGCCAGCCACGGTGGACACTTGCCTGAAATCGTTTTTAAAACATAATGGCAAACTCTTATCTTTATAATAAAGCTAAATTCTTGGCCATAACATTCAATTATATGTGTTTAATTAATTCTTCTTGAAAACCACAGGTCTAAAAAAAACACCCTTTAGTATAGGTATTGGTACAGCATACACCGAGTGGGTACCTAATAGCTATGGAATGTAAACTAGTAAAAATGTTTTAGATCGGGTTTAACTAGATATAATAATGATTGTGCAGACTACAGAATTCAAGTGCTTAATATCGCAAAGAGAAAAAAATCGATCGACGATTAATTCACGGAAGGTGATAAAGGAATGACTTTTATGATAATTACCTACTTAATTACATTCACTAAAAGTTATTGAAAATTCACTTATATATCCCTTGATGAAAAAATCAGTTTAAGTACCTTAGTACCTGTTTCATTTGTTAATTTAGTTTCGATTGTTTTGAATAAATAATTTTTATTTAAATGACAATTAGGTACCTACTCCACATATAATTATTAATGGTTTTCAAAATAAGTACTTTTATTATCTAAACATTGTAAACCAAGGGTGGCAACCCACGGCCCGTCGGGTGTCTACGTTCGGCCCGCGAAGCATATACCTACACACTTTTTTTAATAATAGTTGATACAAGTACCCGTTACTTTTTTGAAAGAGGTTATGAGAAAATATACCGAGGAGTTATGTAACATTTCAAATTCCTTTACCATTTTGAAAATTTGGCGTAAAATTATCAAATGTCCCATATATATGGAGTATATTGTTGTGCGGCCCCGTAGGAAATCTCATTCTGAAAATGGCCCGGCTGCTGAAATGGTTGGCCACCCATGATCAGTATTATTTCATCTTTTCATTAACTAGTTTGACTAGGATGAGTGGCCACCACGCATTATCAAAAGCCCCAGCTATGTCAAGAAAGACACCCAGTACATTCTTCTCCTCTCTATCATCCCTCCACTTCATGCAGGCGTCAATGGCGTGCTCCGTGGATAAGCCCCGGCTGAAGCCAAACTGTTTTGGATCCCCCGGCGCAAGGGCCCCAGCAAGCCGGTTCCTCAACAAGATCTCTAGTATCTTGCCAAAAGAAGGCAGCAGGGTGATGAGCCTATACGCCTTGAGATCCGACAGTGGCTTGTCATTGCCTTTGGGGATTACCCGGAGCAAACCTCTCTTCCATACCTTCGGAAACACTCCCTGTCTCAGACAGATCCGGAAAAGCCCCAGCATCTCTGCCGGACAGAATCTCCAGACCTGCTTCACAATCGCACCATTCACTCTGTCAATCCCAGGTGCTTTCCTTGGTCCTAATCCTTTGACGATTTCACCCAATTCTTGATGTGTCACATCGTCAATTTCGATTAATGACTCATCGGGGGGGCAGCGTGACCAGAAACGCAGCGCCGAATGAAACGGTGAGTCCCTCGACATTGAGTCAAGGGGCACCAAACCGTTCAATAACGCCCTTAGTGTGCCGTCAATACACATTGTTTCACTATCGCCAGAAACAATACAGGTAAGATAATGATCGGCAGACCTTTTAGACTTAACCACAGTTCGATTCACAGACCAAGGGTCGGTGTTTCCCATTTCTGTTATTCACTCTTTCCAGGCCGAGGTCTTTGCACGCCTTATGGCCAATTTGAAAGAGCTTCTCGCTCGCTGGAGCCGCTCAAAGAATTGCCTCCCAGCGGGAGAGTCCCGCAACACGCTGCCACTTCTCACCGGGCAGAAGGCCCGTTCGGCGGACTTAAATTTAACTGAACTTTTACTTCTTAAACTGAAGATACGGGGTTGTCCCCGCTGGCTGTTTGAAGTCATCAGCAGCTACTTCAGTGACAGATCGGTGGTGATCACTCACGCAGGACACACAGTTGAAAGAGATGTGGATATGGGCTGCCCGCAGGGTTCGGTTCTCGGACCGTTCTTGTGGAACGTTCTCTTCGATGACCTTTTAAGAATGGATCTTCCGCCTGGCTGCACAATCTTTGCGTATGCCGACGATGCTCTCCTCCTGCTGTCTGGCAGCACGAGAAGAGCGATCGAGGACAACCTTAGTAATTTGATCAAATCCCCATTTTAATTTTTTCCTTGCGACACATATACATTTTCTATTCACATAGTATAATTAAATAATAAATTAATTAAACTGGTTCAATTCAGGTATATCTAGTGCACAAATATTTTAATCCGATAAAACAGTATTTCCATGTTGACAGTTTATATGTATATAGATAAACTTATATGTATGAAAACAGTATTGGTTGCGAATGGTTTTCTATATAAACATATCCTAATCAGGTTTTAGTAAGTAGGTACGAATATAATAATTATATTAAATTCAACACAGTCTCTCATTAATTACCTGCCCGTTTTTCAAATTAGAAATAAACATATCACGTACAATACGTTTTATGTAATTTTAAAGGCGTATAAAATTATATAAATTTTTTTGGAATTTTGTAATCTATTAGATAATCTGCAACAATTTAGATTGATAATGACCTATAAAGTCGAAACACGTATGCAAGCGAGACATGGACGTGGCTGAAGAAGGACGAAAGTGGAATAAATGCAGTGGAGATGCGATCGTTAAGAAGAATGGTTGTTAAAACGCTGCGTGATAGAGTGAAGAATGAGGATATTAGAAGAATGAGCGGATGCAAGAAGAGTGTTGTGGACAGAATGCGCGTGAATAAACTACGGTGGTTTGGACACGTTGAACGAATGAACGAAGTAAGAATGACAAAGAGGATATACTTGTCTGAAAGAAAAGGTGTGTGGAAGCGCGGACGTCCGAGAACCACGTGGCTTGATCACGTGGATCAAATTCTCAAGGACGGCCGCGTGTTGAGTAAGAGGAATCGACGTGCGTGTATGAGAAACTGTATGAATGTGGAGGAAGCGAAGGAAGTGTGTAAAGATAGATCTGTGTGGCGTTCCGTTCTCTCTGCCTACCCCACTTGGGATACGGCGTGAGGGTATAGTATAGTATAGTAAGTCGAAACACGACTATTTTACGTTGTTTAATCTACAGCAGAACGAAACGCTTGTTTCGATGTATCCAATTATGAAATTATACTGCTGTGTAGGTACCAATACTATAAATAATTTATAATTCATATTAAGTAAATATAGAATGTACACTCTTAAAAAGGATATATATTTTAAAGTAAAAATAATTGATTGATTTAATGCTATAATTACAAAAATAATAATATTGTTATACAATAGATTAACCAAACAAGTACAAAAAAATGGTTAAATAATTGCCGTTATATCTGCCAGTCAAAATAATTATATTTATTTTTTTGTATACTATTTATTTCAAAAACATACCCCAACACATTATTCAACTCATGCGGTCACAAAGGCTTGCATACTATTGAACAATAAGCAAGCCCTGGACATGACACGACTAAGAATGAGGAAATACGGTACTATTATATACATAGGTAATATAGGTACAGTAGGTTTGCCTTTGATATACAGTCCACTGTACATAATTAGGTATTATAATATGGATGAAACTACTCGTCTTACGATTCAAAATTAATTTAATTTTAAATATTACAACACTTGTTATTGAAGATTATTACACAAAAAATCGTTTTTTATTTTGCTTATTTGTATTTGTAATTATGTGTGGAAGGTATTTATCAATTTATTTTCCTTCTCTTTCATCGTTAACACCATTTATAAATATAATAATTAATTTCTGTGGTATTTGTCTCAGTTGTAACATTGTAAGTATAGTATCATAGTTGATTTAGAATGTTCTAGAAGGCAAATATTAGTTTGAACAATGAAATAAAATTTTCAAAAGTTGTATTACTAAGTTAGAGTGTTAGCATAACAGCATTAACCTCTCATATCAAAAATATACACGGGCGTTACACAATTGAACAATGGCTATTGAATTGATAATCTGTCTTTATATATTGTTATTAAACTTGTATTTCAAATATTGCAATTGAGGTCCATTCAGTTCAAAAACAGGAAAATATATCATCACTGTTACGGCTATTAGATTTTATTTGAAATTCGTGATGAGGTTTATAAAAAGATCGAGTGGCTATTGTTGAAATAAAATCATTAAATTTGTATACAATCTATCATAGAAACGTAGTATCAGTCGCTTAGAAAGTCTGCCAAATGTTAACTTAAATATAAATACTTTATCAAATAGTGAAACGAAAACAAATTAATATCAAATACGCGAATAAAAATACTTTAATAAGTATCATCTTTGTATGTGTCAAGGTCTTCAATTATTATTACTTATCATTTTCTCACAAGTTCTATAAAAAGTTGTAACTGACAAGCATTGTAACTGATAATTATTTTTATTAATAACAAATCATACTTTACATTTTTATGACAACTATAATCAAAATATAATCTGATTATCTTGTGATTAACCGATGACGGATGTAAAAGTGTCAAAATCTTATTACGGATCTAACGAAACAATATAATTTTAACTTATTGTACCTAGTTCATAATAATAGATAGTTGTAGTTCATAGATATGAAATTTATACAATGTCAAGCATTTTTTAGCATATCAATTATCAAAATAGCAACTATATTTGTATCGAATTACGATGTAATTCACAATATTATTTAGTGTAAAAACTTTTATATGCAACTAGTCTTCCGTGATTTACATGAAATAAGCTAACAGTTTCACTCGCACCTGATGAGAAAGTGTAATTATTCCATTGGCTTTAATTCCTATTCTAAACGATATCAGCTGGTACAATATTATTCTATGTGATATTATGATGCCTATATACCTACATAACTGCCCACAACTCAGTAGTCAGTAGTAAAACAACCGTGTAAACCTAAGTGTATATTAATATTATTCATATTCAATAGCGCAACGTAGGTATATAATTTACGCCATGATGAGTTTAGACAATTTTCAATAATGTAATGCACGTATATTTTATTCATACATATCATTTATTAAGAAAATTGTTTTAAAGATTAACAATTTAATGTGTCTATTATGGTAAAAAAAATAATATTTTTATATTCTATCCATTTTTATTATTTTCATAAAATATGTATTAAAGTGTATGAATATTGAATAGTTAATACAAATCATAACCTTATGAAAACTTTTGATTATGTTTTGGTGAAAAAAGACTTTTTTTTTTATTTTTATTTTTTTTTTATTTATTCATCATATTTTTTTTTTTTAAGTTTTTTTTTTTTTTTTTTTTTTATTTTTATTTTTTTTTTTTTTTTTTTTTTTTTTTTTATTTTTTTTTTTTTTTTTTTAAAGTTTTCTGTGATTGTCATAAATATTACAGAAACAATGTAGATTTTTAAAATCCATATGTGAGACTGTCAGCTCAATAATTGCATCTAATAAACAAACGGATCATATTATTTTTTTTTTTACAAACATGACTGGCTGGATAAATTAAAAGTAGTAAGCGTTATTACAGCTAAAAATTTCGATCCAGAGAGATGTCTTTCAACTTCTAAGATCACTTTAAAAATGCTTGTTTTTAATATATATCCAATTTGTATATACATCTTGTCACTTTCTTTAAAATGAGAGTATCGAAGTATTATGTTTAATAATAAATTTACTATTTGGCTTGAAAATATAAATTTCGTATATAGGTATAACGAGTTACAATCCATTGGATTGGTCTGCAACGAGTTTGGATTTTCTGCTCCATTCCTCCCTGTTTTCAGCTAGTCTCTTTAGTTTTCCGTATGTGCCACAGTTCATGTCCTTCTTCAGTTGGTCCATATAAGCGTCTCTAGGTCGGCCTCTACCATTTCTGCCTTCGGTCCTACCCTCCACGATGGTGATAAGCAGTCCTGGGAGCCTAATGTTGTGGCCAATCCAGTTAGTTCATTGTTGGCCGATTCTTTAAAGGAGTTGTCTTTTTCACCTACCCTGGTTAACACTTCTTCATTTTCGACGTGTTCCGACCAATGGATCTTCAGCATACGTCTGTAGCACCACATCTCAAAGGCCACCAACCGTCCGTAAATTTCGTATCAAGAAAAAATGTAAATGCATTGCATTGTTTGCTGGACCCTTTATGTACACGACTCGTGTGTCTATCACAAAGATGTAACATAATTATTATGTACATACATTGTTAATGTACCTATGTACATATTACAAATAATACGAGTGTACAGTGATACTTTAATTAAGTTGAATAATGCAACGAATTAAATAAAATATATTATTTTTAATGTAGGCAACATTATAATAATAATATTTAATAATGTAACTCAATATTTGTCCCCTGTCATAATAGCGTTATTATGGCAACTACAATAATTACTGTCACTTTTCACCAAAAATGTTATTATTTATTTTGTATTATATAATAATTTAATATTACAGCATAGTTATTTATTTGCAGTGATTATTGCAAACGATGTCTACATACCTAATAATATTTACAGGAGTACGTACCTATTGTTATTTAGATTTAATTAATTAAAATCATTTAATTCTGATTTATTGTGCCTACTTAATAATTCTTAGTAGGAAATGATTATTAGAAAGATAAAATAAAGAATAACAATGACAAAATAATTTAAGAAAGTAACTTATTTTAAAAATTGTATAAACTTTTATTGTATGCGAAAATATGTTTCTAGAAAATATGAAATTTAGTATTTGAGCAGTAAATAGGATTTAATAAATAAAAATGATACTATACCATCACGGCATATCCCACAAGTGGGGCAGCCAGCAGACCAGCTGCATGTAGTAAACATGCATGTTGTCCTCTCCGTGCCAATATAAAATTAAGACATTAAGGATGGATGGCAAACCTCATCGCTGAACTAAGGATTTAACATTACTGTATTTTCGAACACTTGACCTTTCCAGGACACTCGAAAACTTACTGAAAACAGTAGGAGACAAATGACTTTTCAGGTGCTCCGCGGAACATATATTATTAATCCTACAACAATTTATGTATTGTTTTCAAAATTATACAGCGATGTACTCCCAGTTCAGTTTTAATTTAAAATTCGAGTATTGAAAGTAATTTAATAGAGCGCTAATTGAGTAAGAAAGTTAATAACCTGCAAATCATAACTGAAATTAAATAAAAAAAACATGACGAATCATATCACAAATGAGTTACAAAATGATCTGATTGCTTAATGGGCAATTACACGGTGGAAGATGATAACATGATATGAATTAATTGTTAGTATCGTTATCATAGACAAAACAACGACTTAGGTACACACGTTAGTTGCCTGAGGCATTGTGAAGACAATGCGAAGATTTTTCCAAATGATATTTTTTTATATTATTTATTAATGTTTACTGTACATTGGTTGCAAGTGATTTTACATGGAAATACGATTATTTTATCGCGGAAGAACAGAAAATGTTTGAACTATGAGCTGGTACCATCAGAAAATGCTCGTTATTGATCGAAAGGATAAACCATGATTCGATAGATACAAACATTTTCTAGTTTCATTTCACATTAAACCGGTCTCACAAAAATGTGCATTTAGATCTGTTTTACAAGCTATATCTAGAACGAGAACTTATCTATTTTATTCTTCACTGTACATTGGTAAAAATATCAATCATTAGTGCCAAAAAATCGACAATTATAAAATAAAATGCACAGTGAGCAAATTGTATTCCTACAATTCGATATCCTTCAGCTAACCTGGTTAGAGTTGTCTCTGGTTAAATTAAAATATTATTCACAATTAGTGATGTGAGTAGAGAAAATTCTCCGGAGAAATTTCTCGAGAACGAGAAATTTCTCCGAGAATTTCTCCTCTGATTGAAGAGAAATTTCTCTGATTTTTTCCCATGGGGATTCCCCTATTATTTATTGGCGATAATGCGGCGGAATTCCCCTACAAAATATATGAAAAAATATCCGGTATTGACTAACTTTAATTGTAGCAATATTGGTGATAAATTGTCTCAACATTTGTACATTGTTATTGATTGATTGAATAAAGTACTGATTTATTATTATTTTACTGTTAAATAAAAAAAAAAAAATTCTCGGTAAATTCTCTACTTCGAGAAATTTACCGAGAAATTTCTCGGTAAATTTCTCCAAAAATTATTTCTTGAGAATTCCACAACACTATTCACAATACAATTTGTTCCATGGTCCACCTACCTAAACCATATTACACGGAATTTAATTTAATTAATTTTCAAGAATACACATTGTATTCACTATATCAATATGTGCCTAAACAATTGATGATTAGGAATTATTTAAGTCAGACAAAAAATCTGAACAATACAAATCATACAGACCTAGAATAATTTATGTTAATCTTTGATTGTAAGTAAAGTGTCACTAGGCATAAGATTATTCCGTGCTTGTGAGTACATTAGTAGGTAATATAAATATTCTGTGTCGAAAATAAATGTTTAATTGAGTTTTGTATATGTTATCAGATTGTCTTTTTACTTATTGTTTTTACGATGATGACTTGCAACCTTGTACTGAAAAACTATAGATGATGTTTAGATATTTATTTTATAATAGTTTATTATGAATCTGTTGAGGATGTGTTGCAGGAAGTATCATGTAAAGAATAATATAGTAAAGATGTATTGTTTTGAATCTTAAATAGTAGTTAGAAGTAAATATTTTTTACAATTTATTAATTATATGAATACCAGGACAACAACAATGTTAAATTTTGTGACTTTAAATATTTTCTTATATGTATCATTTGTTGAAAAAAATATGTATATTGAAAAACGAAAAACTTTTTTAATCTTAAGAAGAATATGACTAGATTATTGTGTTGTTTAATTCCCTATTCGGAGGTCAACGGATTCGCTGTGCTGAAATTTCATCACTATCGTGATGATGGCTGATAGTTTCACGGTCATGGAATCGAGACCAAGGTAATGTTAACAAAATTGGTAATGTTAAGATTGATGATAGATAGTTGTTTAATCGTATTGATAATATTCACATTTCTTTATTTATAGTGGAATGTACTGGATTACTTAGTTCGTCCTTTGTGAAGTAGATAAAACTTGAATATTGTCTGAACATATACTAGAATGTTGACGAATGAAGATGAATTTCTTAGGAATTTTTATAACAACTTACAGACTACAGCAGGGCTACTCTTGACACAATCTAAATAGATCTTAATCTAGTCTTGATCTTGATCATACGACGAACGAAGGGACTATGGTCAAAAACACCGCGCTACCGCTACCGCGCGTTCGGTATGCGCGTATTTTTGGCCAATAGTCACTTCGCGCGTCATATGATTAAGATTAAGATCGTGTTTAGATTTTGTCAAGAGTAACCCTGCAGGTCAAAATATGTATTTTATCTTAAATTTTAAGTACCAACCTACCTATTATTTAGTATGCAACAAACTATAGTATAATTTAATGCGTGCATTCTCAAACAATGAATTGGAAAATTATTTCCACAGTAATTATTGCATTTAGGAAAATTTTCATTTAGTGTAATAAAAAAAATAGTAATAAAAAACTTTTAAACAAGTAATAAAATCAAATAATAAAGAGCGTTACAATATTATATTTACGTTTTGTGTTATTTATTAAATTAGACGTAAAATGATCATAAAAACCAACTTCTAACAAACGAGAGAGAAATTACATGTAATGGTAAGGAAACAATCAGTTAGAGTCTATTATTTTTTGTGTCGTAGAAAGAAAATGATTACAATAATTCGCTGTTACGAGATTTGAAATAAGAGTTCATTTTACTACTTCTTACTGTTGTTTGCTTATAATAATACGTAACTGGTTGCTATTTTGTACTTTTATTTGGGAATCCGTTTGTCGTGACTGACGGTGTCATTGACCGTATACTGACCAGGTTGTTACCTCTATAATAAATACTTTAACTGCATTATTACACGAGTACAAATCCATTACTTTGTTACGCACAAGTCGGACGCATTGCAAACTTCTCCAGTTCTATTGAGTTATAAGGAATTCCGATAATATGCTATTATCTGTCTGTGTATCATTATGATAAAAGGAAATGTTTAAATCGTTAGTAACTTGTTATTCACCTGTTTGATAATATTTATTGTCTATAAATCCGTGAAAATTAGCGGATGGTATGTTCGAAGGAGAGGTCAGTCAACTGAAGAACATAAAGACTTGATTATATTCTTTAAACATGAAATTCTATTAGATTATCTATCCTCAGAGACTTTTGTATTACATTTTAATGGCTACCATTTTCAAGGCTTTAGATTATACAAAAATGTTTGTAATAATGTAAGAGTATTATAACAATTAATAAAGATGAATTTTGTTGTAAAGTTGGGTAGGCTGTCAAGGGGTTGAAATCATAGATATCTTTTGTAATTTTGAGTAGAAACTCAGCTTTTCTACTAATATCAAGAAGGAGTATTTAATTCCTTTAATAATTATTTATATTCTGTCATGCATAAGAATAGATTTACAGGTTCATAATTCGATGTCAAATTTCATAATCACCTACCATAAAACTATTGACGCGTCATCGTGAAAATATGAAAAGTGAAGTGATTTAACAAGAACAATGAACAGCTATTACTAAAAATCTCTGTTGTGTTCGGTGAGGCGATGGAAGAAAATATGTTATCTTGGAAACCAAACAGTGGTGGTAATATTTCATTATGAAAAGATTTTAATCAAAATATAATATAATACAAATAATCTGCAATCTGCAGCGGTGGGTACTTTTTTCAATTATTGATTATACTCGTAAGTTAGTTAGAAAAAATAAAGCATTGTGATCATAGTTTCTTCTTGTACATTAAAAAAGTATTCTTTGTAATTAATCAGCTGTTTATTGATCAATAGTGGTAATGTTATAATATTATATTTTTGTATCATCCAAAATATCACAATGTAGTGGTAAACTTGGCTTATATTTATTGAATTGTATACAAGTTAACTTATATATAAAAATATTTGATTAAAATATTTGCATAGGTAAGTACCTACTGTGAATTAATAATAATAATACATTTGACATGAATAATTTTAAATAACGTGAAAAGATCTAAGTAAGTACACTCCTAAGTGTATCCAAATACTAAATCATACATTGTACGCAATTTATTATTTACTTAATATTAACATTACAGAATATTCAGTAAATTGATTTAAAAATCAACTGATACGCCTCTGTTCCCATTATGTTCTTTATTTCTACAGACGAAATATATTTGGTTATATTTTAGCAAAGAACTATGCATATACGAGTACATACACCGTAATACCACCTATATATATACATACACCAAGCTATAGCTCTACTATCGCTTACTATTATTATAATATTATTAACTATTAAAATTACGATATTTTTTATAATACCCAATTATAAACAACGAGTACGAGCCACTAGAGACGTATGCAGATTTTTACTAGAGAAATTTTAGATATCACTAATAGCGTAACATTTAAAGGTAGTCCATCTGAGTGTGTAAAATCTCCTTATTTTGGTAAAATTTTTGGTAAAACATGAAATTTGGTGTTGTTTACTAATTTGAATTTATTTCGTGAAATTATTTTGTATACAAAACACTAAACATGATTTATAATATTTAGTTACGTAAACTATTTATACGAGTATTGGCACGGAGAGGACAGCTTGCATGTTTATATTATGCAGCTGGTCTGCAGGCTACCCCACTTGTGGGATGTGTCGTGATGGTATAGTAGTAGTAGTAGTTACGTAAACAAGATAGCATTTACAAAAAAGACGCGAAACCTGAAGATGTTGTGAAATACCTATATAGCAAGGTATATTTTTGATGATAAATAAATATAATAATGAAAAATGTAATTTATAAAATGTACCTAAAAAATTCAAACACTTATAAGTTACTTAAGGGTCAAATAAAAAAAAATATTATTGCAATATAAATTATTACAATTTATGTATGTATTTTACTTACATTGTTGGTAATTTTTCAGCTTTTTATTGCAACGAAGTTCTCCTCCTTTTTTGTCACTATTTACACTTTTGCAAAATAAGTCACCACATGAACACTACATATATCACTGCACAAACACTAAGAAAATACCTGAAATAAATGTATTGTAATCACATTAATTTAATTGTTTGATTAAAGAAAAAAATCATATGAATTTATTAATAAGTTGTTGCGTGAAGAGAAAATTATTTTTCTTTAATTATTACGTGTAGCCTACACACTTAAATATTATAATCAAGTGACTCCAATTAAAAGTGGGCACAGACTGACCGTTAAGTCACAACCTTCAGATGTATATAAATAAGAACATTAATGTTTATATAATATACAGTCGAAAATACAATCTATCATGTAGATATATTAAATGGTAGAGGTTAGGTGATGTTTAAACTCAAGTTGATAGAAAAATAAGTCTATCTTGTCTGTACAACACGTGAATCTACTCAATGTTTTTAGTAGTTTGGTTACTTGATTAATAATTTCTAGTTAATTGCCTCATTGATTGAACTTTACTTGGTTAATTTGTTTTTCCAAATATATGGTTAATAATAATCAATTAAGTTATCAAATTTAAAAATCATTAAATAAAACTTCCTGACAATATAAATAATTCATTATTGGCGCCAGTCTGCACTTTGATTACTTAAATTTCGAGTTTATTTTTGCGTGAAATTTAACTATGCTAATGCAATATTGTAAAGTTATATAATTAGACATTTTAGAAGTGGTATTTTAGGGAATACCTTCTTTTGTGTAAGTATCACCCGCCATTTCACATGTTAAAATAAAAACAACAAATTATATCGTATCTGGATGGTTTTAAAAGAATATAAATTGTTTGTTTTTTTAATTTTTATACATCTACTCGTATGCAATTTATTGTATGAATGTGTGCGGTAGGAAATTAATTCAATGTATTTGGTAGGATTAACATAGAAAATTTCTGAGAATTGAACCTTCTAATACATAATTTTTCTCATAATAAATACATACTGACTAATAAAACGTTGAACATGTGTGTTAAACAAACCTTGAGAAACGAATGAATACATTTATTAGTCTGATATTCACATTGACACAATTGTTGTATTAAATTAATTTAACGTAAAACTACTTATTTCATATCAATTATCTCACAAGCATTCTATAATAATTAATCACTCAACCAAAGTACACAACGTAATAATGGAATAAAATATACACCCCAACAGCATATAATGCGAATTTTAAATACACAATCACTAAGTCCTTTATTGTTTGAATATAATCCATTGAAACAATCTTAAATTATCATATTATTATCAATAAGAATACGCAGTAGGTACATATAAAACAAAGAAAATATTATATACACAATGATAATTGCAATGAACGAAACGATTCAACATCAAATTCAGTTGTTGTTTGAACATGTTTTATAGAAAATAATATACTTAAAAAATACGTTGATGGTTTTGTATGGGTTTCTGTACAAAGTGGAGGTTATTTTATATTTTTTTATTTGGTAAGTATTCTAACCCCGAGCCAGTCCATCAAAATTCCTTTTTAAAAGTATGGATAAATAGCTAGTGGTCTTCTGACTCGTGAAATATCAGGGGGAATGGTTATATCAACATATTGTTATTATGTTTTAAATGTTGCGGATTACGTCTTTTGGCTTATGATATTTTTGTGGAATTGGATATTATGTTTTATTATTCATTGCAATATTGAAATGTTTGAATTCACATTATATAATTATTATAATATTACGATACTGACATTTACATTCTTGCAAAGGATTGCAAGAAATATTATGAGGTAATTTTAAAAAATATTATCATATTTAGCCATTAAATTGCCCGGTAAAAAATGGAACATTCTAAGTAGTGATGATTTTTATACATGTAAATAAGTTATACATAATAATTATATGAGTATGTAAATATAATTATAGACCATGTTATAAAGACCGCTCCTACAATAACAGGTGACACATCAATATATGAATTTATATATGCATATTAATATTTATTGATTGTTTAGAAACCATTGGCTGATAATTGAGTGATATTATAAAATGAACTTGACTATATAATATTTTGATAAATATCAAAGACTTGTTGATTTTATAATTTATCCCGAGAGCTGTTTCCAGTTCACATCGAAACAAAATTTAATTTTCGAGTGGCTCTAGTCTCGCTCAAGTTCCTCATTGCATGGCATTTGAAAAATGCTCGCTTGCGTTTAATGATATGATACTTTAACTAGAGGTACGTGTCGTATAGCGGGAATAAGGAAATAATAAATTTCGGCTATTTGAAGTGTTCCATAGATCATAGCGTATTGCATAGACCGGCTCTCATTCGATCACTCAAGTTATATGACATTGAGCAACATCAGTTCTTGGATGGATGATCATTATACATGGAGTAACATGGAATCAAATTTATCATTTTTTTAAATGTTATATTTTATATAATACAAATTTGAAAACGACATGGAACTATTGTTTACACCTTAAATACTTTATATTTAGTAAATAGTTCATAATTATTAGGGGTGGGCTAACCCGGTATCTAGACTTTAGACAGGCTACTGGTAGGTATAAAAAAAATGGTAAACTAAATAATTCAATGCCTCCGTGGCAGAATATTGTAACCAAGTATTACCTATATAATTATTCAGGCAGCCTTTGTTACCAAGGCCAAATACACTTTAATGATAACAATTAATGATTTAATAAACAATTCGAATATAATTATGTAATAAACTATATTATAAAGCAAGTTTGAAACAATGGTTAAATTGTAAGATCCACGATAAAGTCACATTTTGAATGTCATTTTATTCTTAAAGCAATAATTCATTTTTACATTCATTAGCGTGTAAAAAATTTTAACATTGTGAAACACGACACAGATATCATCTAAAGGGTTGTTCAACAAGAACTTTGTTTTTTAATTGTGGCAACACCAGCAACATGATAGTTTTGACATTTAATTTTTTGACGTATTCGTAGTGGATGCATTGGCAATTGTTGCAATGAATTCAATTTCGCTTGAAAATCGCATTAAAATAATTAAAATCCATTATGAAAATGGTGGTTCTGCTAAAGTGACATTTCGTCAAATTCGTGATATTTTCGGACAACATAATCGTCCTTCTGAGACCGCTATTAAGAATTTGGTCGCTAAATTTGAGTCGACAGGCTCGATACAAAATGTGTTAACACCAACGCGTGTACGACCGGGTCGTTCAACTGAAAACATCGCAGCCGTGAGCCACAGTGTTGAAGCAGATCCAAATTTGTCAATTCCTCGACGTTCTCGACAATTGGGGTTATCCAAAACCACCACATGGCGAATTTTGCGTAAGGATTTGGCTTTGAAGCCTTACAAGGTTCAACTGGTGCAGGAATTGAAGCCGAACGACCATTCAAATCGCCGTAGATTCGCTCAATTCATTCAGGAACAACCCGCTGGTTTTTCTGAAAAAATCATTTTTTCAGACGAAGCCCATTTTCACTTGTCAGGGTACGTCAACAAGCAAAATTGCCGCATTTGGGCTTCTGAAAATCCTAGAGCAATTATTGAGAAGCCGTTGCATGCTCAGCGTGTCACTGTATGGTGCGCTATGTGGTCTGGAGGCGTGATTGGGCCGTTTTTTTTCGAAGATGAGACTGGAAATGCGGTAACGGTCAATGGATCACGCTATCGCAAGATGTTGACAACTCAATTTTGGCCTATTATTGATGACGTGGATATCACTGACATGTGGTTTCAACAGGACGGTGCCACATGTCACACAGCCAATGAAACGATCAATTTATTTCAAACCAAATTTCCCGATCGCATGATTTCACGAAACTCAGCTGTTAAGTGGCCAGCCAGATCGTGTGATTTAACGCCACTGGATTATTTTTTGTGGGGCTATGTTAAGGACAGAGTCTATACGGAGCCAATCGAATCGATTGCAGCCTTAAAACTCAAAATCCGTGATGTGATTAGCGAAATAGTCCCGCCATTTTGCCAAAAAGTGATTAAAAACTTTGATGAAAGAATCGACATCTGTCAGCGTGCTCGTGGTGGACATTTGTCAGATATCATTTTTCAAGCATAATTGCCAAACTTTTCTCTTTGTAATTCAATAAAAATTTTAATCATCTTCATCCATTTTTTTTGTTTTATTTTGTTTTAAAAAACAAAGTCCTTGTTGAAAAACCCTTTATAAACAACTCATTAGAGCTTTCAAAATACTTATTGTAAATATTCGTAGGTATTAAAATATTGTAACGAATGTCATACAAGAGTCCAGCATATAGTAATCAATCAATGAAATATAATAACATAATTTTGCTAAATATATGTAATCCCTGTTAGTAAACATCGCGTGTGCTCACGAAGCGTATCCTCACATAAGATTTCCATTGTTAGAATTCCGTTTCTCTCTCAACCATCCACTCATCTTCATCAGTCATTGCCAGCTGATGGCTCCCGCTCTAATCTTCATCCTCCGTGCAATATGCGCTGTACCTAGTCTTTATACGCTCCACAGCATGGCAGATATCTTTACGTGACATTAAACAACATTTTTTATCGAGCCTTCGTGCTATCATATTAATAACTATTAATCACGACGTTGCACTTTTCAAACATGAAAAAGTTGATTCTGTTGTATTGGACAATCATTTATAATCAAATTTTCCAAAAATAATTAATTTATAAATAAACCGATCTAAGTGATTGCATAATATGTGATCATACACAGTTTTTAATAACGAGACAAACAAAAAATTGAGCTTCTTCTTATAATCATTAATAGATGCTTCAAAAGAGAAAAGATTAAAAGTGTAAATTTAATATATACCTATGACATATATATTATTATCGAAAGACACACTGCAAACTGATACTACGAATCATTTTTTTGAATATCAAAAAGGAGAATAAGGTGTTTCAATGCTTACTAATTGGCTTTTGGCTGGTTTAAGCGCGCTTTACTCTAGGAAATGTTCACCTATTCTACCTTTTCTCTGTATGTTTTTCAGTATTAGTTTTTAGAATTCTGTTCTTCCCAAGACCATCATTTCGTTTGCGATTGATTTAGTTCAGTATTAGTTCTTCTTTCACTGTAAAACATATCGCTCTCAGCGGGATTTCAACTCAGGACCTTCATACTCTGTAGGTATATCAATGCATTTACAAATTAGGATACGAAGGCACATTGCGCAGGTTTCAAAGTATTGTTGTTTATATACTATTTTTCAGAACGAGTGAAATATATTTATTAAATTATTTCCATACCAGACAGACGGTGTCAAATGAATGGTGTAGAAATATATTTAAATATAATTAATTATATGTATTATGGTCGCTGAAGATTGCATTCGTTCATCGCTCACATTATAAAATGTTAATGAATTGTTGACACTAATGTTGAAATTTGCAATAACTCTTTAGAACTTTACGTAACTTCTTATGGCAGTTCACAATGGAGACAAAAAATATATACCTACATATAAAAGTACAAATTGTAATCTAAGTAGGTAATGATAATGTTTAATTTACTTTTAAGAAATGAGTACTGTCTGCAATTAGATGCGCTTATGTTTAGATATATAACTCAAGGCTAACAATAATGGTACATTAGGTACATAACTACATACAAATTATTATGTGGACAGGCCATCTTAATAAACTCATGATGACACAGTCACGACAAGATGACACATGGATGAAATCTTGAATGAATAAAAAAGAAATTAAATAAGATTATGGAAATTTGATTAACGTACTAGGATTACAAAATTAAGTGTAATATTTAAATACTGTTCTATAAATTTATTGTTGGATGTAGTAGATTGAAAAGATCAAACTTAAGTAAAAAAAAAAAACATATTCTAAACACAGTAAACATTTGTTATTTGATCATTTATTAAAATATATACGAGAAATCGAATAGTTTTATTATGATTGCAAATATTATCCGAATTATTTATTAATAGTGTGGTTCATATAAATATTATAGCATACAGTCCAAATTGCAATGGATGCAAATAAGAAATTTGCCTTCCGGCTAGAATCTTCCTACTATACTTGATGTCATTTGCGTACCACCAAAATAATCTGATATTGATGCAGCAATAGTCCAATATAAGAAAAAAAAAACATTGATAAAACGATTTAGTGAAAACACGTTTTTATTCCGCTTCCAACATTTTCAATAATTTATAGTTTGAAATATTTCTCGGTCATTAAAATCAGAATATTAAAAGTGCTTACTCTTTAAATTTGAATGCGTGATAACTTTAATTAGATTCAACAATCCACAATCATCACCATTTTAGTGTTATGAATAATTTAATCGTACCTATCATAATATCATTTACCAAAAACCTATGTATTTAATAAGTAGCAAACTTAACATTTAATTTAACATTGCGTAACCCTAAACTTTGAAAACAATATATACCTATCTATTGCATTTATCACACCATAATGCTTCTAGTAAAAAACAAAATAAACAAAAGTCAGGTGGGCGAAAGGATACCGTAGAATATTATTTCAAAGATGTTTTCTTTTTTGGTTGAATATGCGATATCACATACAGTAAGTAAGTAAGTACATCGCAGATATTTGTGTTATTACAATTCAAGAGAGGTTTTGGTATAATGGTTTGCATAATTTAGTTAGCTATCCCTTCTACGAAATATCGTAGTACCTATGTATGTATGTATGTAGAAATAGTGATGTTTGTGGATGTTACATGCTGTGCATTATAATGACTTCGTTGTCTGATTTACATTCACCAATACAGTGCAATGTAGTGATACCGAGAAAAGTTCTTACTCCTACGCAAACCATATCCAAACATATTACATTATTATCAATCTACAAACATTCAATATAATATGGCGTATAAACTTGCATATATACTCTTACGAAACAGTTTTGAATAAAATACATTATGCAAAATTTACATAAATATGTATCAATAGATTGGTCAGAAGTAATGAAGTTTTCTTTTGAAAGGAAATTTAGTTTATGCTAGTATCAATTACTTATTAATACTACGTAATCGTGTGTTTTGAAGGGAAAAAAACTGTGCATAAAAATGTAAAACTGAATATCTATAATATAACTTGGAACCTAATGAGAGTTATTCTGCACTGAATTAGATTTCGTTTCTGTCTTTTTGAATTTTCATGGTTTATTTATACTTAAGGGGGGGGGAAACAAAAATCAAAATCTATTTCAAGTAATATAAATACATGAGCTAGTTAACTTATTAATAAAATTCAATTAGGATACTTATTTGAATAAAGTGATTAAATACAGGCATTATACTAATATACCATAGTAATAAAAATAGATGTTTTAAATTTTTATTTATTTAATAAAGTATTATTATTATCATTTTATTAACAAGATTTACGCTCCGTTATCAAAGACATCGGACATATCAAAATTAAAGTATAAATGCAAAAAACGTGTTAATTAATTTATACCTATTTTTGATGTACGTATTAGATTTGTAATGTACTGTTATACACGAAATTTATCCTGTTGATTTTTCAAGGTGACTAATTAAAACAATCGCCAAATTATCTCATCGCGTGCGAGCAGTTAAAACAATCATTCATAATAATTCTTTAGAAATAATTACACTGAAGTGATCTGACATTTTGAATCGTGATATACGAGTATGTTTATTTAATTAATTTGTCTAAGACTATCCATAATTTTATTATAACACAATCCTTATGAACTTCTGTCATGTTGATAAATAATATCAAAAATGTTATATGGATTAATACTATGTAATATGAGAGCGATAAAGTTTCATTTAATTTCAAACAGTTGATTGCCTTTATACTCTTAGTATAGGTACGTATGAGAATATGATTGTAATGTTATGTATTTAGTGGAATATTGTAAGTAGTGGTAAGTAACACGTCCATTTTAGAAGGTCGACTACTGTACAATAATATGCGTATGTATGTGAGTACATAATATAAATATTATAAAATAAATGTGTATTGGAATTGTTTATATATACCCACATACATATTATAATTACAGGTAGATATTTTGTGTGTGAAGGTGTCTATATTATAATGTTATTTCTACTCATAAATATGTATGAACCAATATTTACACTTATTGCATTGGTTCCTCAAACATTAACATAAAATTACACATGAAATTGATTGTATAAAACTCTCAATCATCTGTGACGGGTTTGCTTTTTATACCCACGGGGCTGCGAGAAAACTGTGCATACAAAGGTATAGTTACATTTCCTGTGCAATGAAAATATAATATTAATGTATATGCTGATGATAGGGATGAGAAATTATTTGAATCTTAATTCAATATTTTGATATAATAAAATTTAAACAAATACACATTGAAAATTAAATGTACTGTATATATTAATGAATGTGGTAATACGCGTTCTAGAATAATTATTATAAAGATACATCTTGCTAAAGTGAATTAGGTGAGTTAGTAAATGTCCAAGTACGTGGAGTAAAGATAATTCAAGTTATATCTAAGAGTTTTCTTTAAAATATTTTGTTTTTAAAAATTTACGAGATAACGAGATTGTTGTTATATTAATAACACACATTGTCAACTAGTGTACATATAACGTTATTATTAAAACATACAATAAAGGTTTGTTATCTGAGAAAGTAATAAATAATGTCCAGGTAAACTGCATACATTCATTCATTTAGGTATGTAATAAATATCAGAAGAAAAAACTTGTTTTCTTGTAAATTTATTTGCTAAAATCTATAATGTGACCGGGTGTAATAAATCAGATAAATTTTTAATTACATAAACCAAAAAATATATCCAATGTAAGGCATAATAATAAAATAAGCGGCAGAATGGTCGATGTACAAATAGTAAGTTAGCAATCACAGAAAGGTGAACTAGTGGATGTGGCAACAAAACTCGTGTGTTTATAATGTTATTCTACATTATAATGTTCGTGTGTACAATTTTCAGTTGTATATTTTAATAAAACTGGTTTTTATACACAATATCATCTATTATTATATTATATCATTCATCGAGGTGTCTTCTTTTGAAAAACTTGTATGAAGACATTACTCGATAATATGCAATATAGTGAGTCAATGTATAAAGTAATGTCATACTTCTCTTTTCATAGCAGAAACCATGAAGATTGCACTCTATCGCCATCGTAATCAGATAAAAAAAGTATGAAATAGCCTGTAGTTTGTTAGCAATGTATGTAAACAGACTGTCATTACCTGTTAAGTAGGTGTCTTGCATTACGCCACTTTAAACATTGAGGATTAGATCAAGATTCACTCGCACTTCCATCACATTTTCCAATCTTAAATACATTTATGAATATATATCTTTTACCCCTTCCGGATATCTCAGAGGTCAGGAGACTTTTTTTTTTAAATTCGATACATTTATGCTTGTGCAATCAAGCAATATTTCGATATTTTATTGTTTTGGTTTTGAGTATCGTCTTTTCAAAATTCTTCATTAGGGACAACCCAACACACGCGTTTATCATTCATATAAAATTATATTTCTATATTTAATCTGTCGCAATAGAATAGTATTTTTCAACAACAAAAAAACTAGCAATGCTGTTTAGCTAATCAGAGTCTGTTGATTGTTTTCTTATTTAACCAAACTTCACTTCATATTGTGAAATTTAAAAAATACCAACCTAATAGCGGGCAACTGAATGAGATAAAGTATAATTAAAATAGCGTTTTTTTTACTCAACTAGATAAATTAATAATGGTATGTACGTATTACCTATCAGAGTCTTGCTTATATTTAGCAAGAGCTAGAGAAATCTATAACATTTTGGGCAGAGCGCCAGGGGTGATGATAATGTCAGGTGATTGACTATTCAAGGTAAATAAATTGCCTGCAAGAATGATATAACTCTTGAACTTCTACCAACATCTAAAGAAAATAACGAAATGTAAATGTGTACCCTACAGCCTACGGTATAATATGTCATTTCATAATAGTGCTTTTTAAGGAGAAATAAAATATTTGGATTATGTGAATAAAAAAATGTGATGTTGAAATTTACAGATAAATGTGCAGATTTTCCAATATCTATTAATTCGAATTGTATATGAACACTTAAATGAACATCACAATCATATGAAGTAACTGTAACCTAAACAGCGTCTGACATTTAACTATATTCAACAAACGAAATAGAAAAGAAATGTATTATGTAGATACTTTGCCATGGTGAAACTGTCGTTACCAACTTAACTACTTTCGCGAGACTTGTAAGGATATCTTCAGGAAATCGAGCCACGTGAATTTATGTCAATGATTAATTATACATATATATGTATAATGTAACCTTAAGTTTGTAAAAGGCCAAAGGTAGATATATTCTGTACTTTAGCAGAGATCTTCTGTCTCGGCGAATAATCCAGATTGGTTAATGCTTTGAAAATATCCGTATTATTTTTACATACCCGTTCCTCGAGCATGTAAGATTCTTTAAATGCCCTTTTTTTACAATACAACAATTCCGTTATGATGTCTGAGTGATTTTAAATGTCGTAGATAGAAGTAAATTTTCACTAAATCAGTGTTAATTCCAACCCTATGCAGGGCATTTGATGATAATGACTCAAATTTATACCTACTGGAATAAAATAATTAGATCAACTTTTCGCAAACTTATTTTTATTTGCATTTGACAACACACAAAAGTCGTAACCGTGTATATGCTAAATAATTAATAAAGATACATTTACATATTGCATATTGTATTTACATATGTAGTTATTATATACATAAGAAAAGTGGTTTTTAATACTCTTGTAGGAAGTAATTTTCTCACTGAATACAACGCTTACCTACAACATGGAAACATATAATTTTTATTCTAAAACATAACAATAACTACTCAATATTTTTTTCTTCAAAAAACTGCGTTATTATAGCTTTTTGTTATAATGAAATCTTATAAAAAGATTCTAATATAAATAAAAAAAAATATTGAGGTATACAAGGTACCGATTTAATAATGACAATAACCTGACAATTCTTTTTAAGATGCATCTTTTTCTGGAAAAACCACCTACATATATACTTCAAAAATATCAAATATTTATTAATTCATAGGAGGTATATACTCTGTGGTGCATAAAATATTATAAAGTTACAATTTTTCTTACAAATGTGCTACGTAATATGCTTTTATTACTTATTTTTGTGCATGTTAGTGCATAATATGTTTACTATACCTCTTTGTATTTGGTATTTTCTACTACTTATTTACATACAGCTGTCAAAGATGTAAAAACACGTTCAAATCCAATTAAATTGCAACAGATATCATTGTGTATAGGGAAATAAATCCATAGTATTCCAATAATGACACTAATATCAATTATTATAGATCAATTCAATCAACATTACAACATGCTCATATCAAGAAACTGTAGCAACAAGAATAATATTAATAGGTATATAAAACAGAAATACGTTTCAATAAACATAAATTACAACAATATCGATTATTTAACGCGACAGCTAAATGAACCGATTAACAAATAAAAACACAAAAGAAATCGAAAGCAGTTTTAAATTTAGTATAACAAAATTCGTGTCTCTTACAATCTCACTCTCAATGGGCCGGTTTATTTTCAAATTTGTTTTTTGGTACAGTTTTCTTATCAAAATGGCGGCGAGCAATGCGCGGGAAAGTGGTATTCGCGATCGTTCTCGTCCGTCATGCGGTTCTGACTGAATGATAGAGCCTTCCAGTGCTCTCCTATAGAGGGGGGACAAGAAGTGGCTGCTAACTCTATAAGACCGATACGAGTGCTTATACTTTATTGATATGCTTACTTATCTACCACTTCGTGTTTGGACGGCAAATCAGGTGTTTCTTTGTGAAACAAATTTGATACATATTAATACACCTACCTATGTCTATTGTGTATCTGCACATTGCTCTAGGAACGTGTAAGACAGTTGCATATTATCTTTGGCAGTGTTACATATTGTGGTCACTTTTTTATCTCACAGTAAAAAAGTATTTCACAGCGTGTAAATTTATATTGTCGCAACAATCCCTACGTGTGGAGGGTATAGGAGGTGAAAGATATAATATGTAGAGATATAGGTATTTGTCATGAAGTAATTTTACAATCTATGCTAGTTTAAATGCTCGTATCAGTAGGTGGGCAATCTTAAATATAATATTGTACATGTTTTTATGAGTGAAATAGTTGACTTTATGCAGCAGCATTGTTTGTGTTAAGATGAAATACCTATTGTGATATTAATGTATATCTACATAATATACTGAGCCATATATACATGATATTATTATTGTTGAGTATTGAACATACATATTATGTATGTAATATGGCTCTGTAGGTTGGCAGCAGCGACTCTAGATAATATAATAGTAACGTACATAGCTGTGAGATTGTTACCTAATACTTTCACATACGGTCGATTTCAAATCTATCAGAAAATAAACTCATATTGTAACCTACATCAAACAAAAAATACTAAATATTGTGAATTAGTATCATCAACATTGCTTGATTTATTGCATGGTTTTATAAATCTTCAAGCAATTCTAGTCTTCAGGTGAAACATTTTCATAAAAATGATATCAGACGAATGAATGAGTGTGTCACTTTTGCATTATACTTCTTCATCTATGTACGTCCAAAAGTACGAAATATGGACGTAGATGAAGAAGTACGACAATTGATTAAATCCAGAGGAAATGCGATCGCTGAGAAGAATGGTTGATAAAACATTTCGTGATAGAGTGACAAATGAGGATATTAGAAGAATGAGCGAATGCAAGAGGAGAGGTGTGAAAGAATGCGTGTAAATAAGTTACGGTGGCTTGGATATGTGGAATAGATGGATGAGGAAAGGATGACAATGAGGATATGTTTATCTGAAAAAGGAGTTGAAGGAAGCGAGAGCGTCCAAGAATCACATTTTGGTTTAATCACATGGATCAAATTCTCATGTAAGGGCGTTTGTTGAGTAAGAGAATTCATTGTGCGCGCATGAAAAATTGTATCAATGTAAGGATTGATCTATGTATATCGCATTTCGTTCTCTCTCCCTACCTCACTTCGGAAATGTTGTGAGGGTATAATTTAATAATAATATAGTATAAAATATTTTGTAATGAATAAATTACTTAATATCTAATAGAAGTACGAACATCAATATGATCACAATAAAAAAATACTCCAGTGATTTATATAGCTGCTTTACTGAGATTTCAGATTTTTTTTTTAAATAAAAATAAAGTTTAGCGAAAATTCATGGATCTATTATTTATGCGCGGTTCGATCCCAGGTGCTGGCAAATTCCTCTTTCACGAAACAAGCTTTTAGCTTAATATGAAAGGCGTATAAGATTGTAACAAATAAATTGTTTATAACAAATATCCAGATACAGAAAAGACAGATAAATTATCTACGCCTTATTTATGAACTGAACAGACAAATTAACTAAATACGTATCTAAAGTTAGTAATATTACTGAGTTATGAAAACAGGATTTTAATCACAGTTCCGTATTAACTTAATTTTCCGTGCGTGTCTAGGGTAAAGAGTGCATTGATCGGTCTCAATAACTGGCCACGTCAAAAACATAAATATAAAGAGTTTATATTTAAAATTCATTTTTTCAATAAGGCTTTTTTTCTTTTTTTTAAATGAACATCAGAAATATATATCAGAAAGCTACCGTATTGATCGAGTTACTTTAACTTTTTACCATAGGTTTAAATGTTGTTTTAATATTTTATACAATATTGACGGCATTGTGAATGAGATACAAGTAGTATGTGTGTGTTCTGCTCAAGTCAACTGTATAAGAGACATCATTACTAGAAGGAAAGAGGGTTGGTTTACATCATCATAAAAGGGGCCAACTTCCAAAAAGAACACATCAGCGATGTGACTTAAGAGATAGTTGATTTTAGCTATACATAACTTTAAGAGCTTATTTTTTTCAACAAAACCTCTTAATCGACCATTCATTGTATTTTTTACTATTTTTTATTGATTTTACTCGTTACATGAGCTATATACAAACGCATTATATCAATAAGTCATATAAACCTGATTTACGTAGTTACCAGTCAATATAGATTCAATTAGTACAAGTATAGGCGTATTTTTCCTTTCAAAACCTTGAAAATATCTGGGTTTTAACATAAAGTTAATAGATACGTGGAGGTGTTCATAAATATAATAACCATATTGATCCTATATTCAATAAAGTAAATTTGTATTTATGAAGTTTTTAATTTTCAAAATCAAGTTATAAAATTTTCACTAATGCGACCTACTAGATTAATAAATTTCTGTTGAAAACAAGAGTGCGATAACCATAATATTAAACGTAGTTCCATGAAATATTTTTAAATTTATAACATATATCTAGCAATATTAATTTAAACCATATTGAAGTAAAGTTAAATGAAACAGTTTGCTTATGGAGAAGCAATTTTTCAAAATTGTCAAAGAATGTTCGGGTTTCGTGTCTGCGTTGATATTTTTTTCAGTATAGTTACTCAACTTCTAACGATTCGATTATTTCTTCCGCCTCGATCATAACTAAAATTTAATCACGAACGCCATCTATTTGAAAATACAGAAGACTCAATTCAATACAATATATATCTCGTTTTGTAAACGTGAGCGATGTATTCAGTTTAAAACCTTGTAATAATTATATTTCATCATTTGATGTGATATTATAGTAAATAAAATGTTTATAGAGTTGATCGACAGATTAACCATTTCATTATTGAAGAAAATCATACTCACCATGCAAATGTGTTTAGGTGTTTATAGTTTAATATAAATATGTTGATATTTATATACGAGTATGTATACATATACGTTAGTATATTCGTGAACATGGAAGCATTTTACCTTCTATTACAGCATATTCATAGTTTTACATTTTTCTTAGAATGCTATGTATAGAAAAAGGTACAACGACAAATAAGATTGTTTTATTTAAGAATAGAGATATTTTCATATTAAGGAACCAATATTTATTTATTCTTTTTGCACATCATCATTATATAACAGTGTTATCATAGTAGAATATCATAATATAAAGTGAAGAACAAATTCTCTTCTTCTACTTTTATATGAAAGCATATCTACTATACTACTATACTATACCCTCACGCCATGTCCCAGGAGGGGTAGGCAGAGAGAACGGAACGCCATATAGATCTATCCTTACATACTTCTTTCGCTTCCTCTACATTCATCCAGTTTCTCATACATGCACGCCGATTTCTCTTACTCAGCACGCGTCCGTCCTTAAGAATTTGGTCCACGTGATCAAGCCACGTGGTTCTTGGACGTCCGCGCTTCCTCACACCCCTTCTTTCAGATAAATACATCCTCTTCGTCATCCTTTCATCTTGCATTCGCTCAACATGTCCAAACCATCTCAACTTGTTTACACGCATTCTGTCCACAACACTCCTCTCACATCCGCTCATTCTCCTGATATCCTCATTCTTCACTCTATCTCGCAACGTTTTACCAACCATTCTTCTCAGTGAAAGCATATCCCAATACTATATAAAAGGAAGTATTCAGTAGAAAATATGTAGGTATATTGATCCTTCATCATACTTCATGGGTAGGCATCTTCCAATCGCGTGCCTATCATACATGCAAAAAAGCTCCGCATGCCTTTTTTTACGTTTACCTTTAAATTTACTCAAGAATATTTATTTATTCATACCTATATTTTATTTAAGTACTTA